>JAJOHN010000003.1:0-1200000 GCA_030271015.1 Didymella glomerata | reverse complement strand
AGTGATCATCTGCGCACCGGGTGCCGACGAAGCGCCACCAGCGGCACGACTGCGACAGATGATGCTGGGCGAGCCAACAAAACTGCGATCGCAGTTCAGGCTGACATACAACATGATGCTGAATCTGCTGCGCGTCGAAGCCCTGAAGATCGAGGAGATGATCAAGCGCAGTTTCAGTGAGAACGCTACTCAGGCTCTACTCCCAGAACACGAAAAGAAGGTCAAGCTCTCAGAAGCTGATCTGGAAAAAGTCAAGCGCGAGCCTTGCGAGATCTGCGATGTCGATCTAGAAGCATGCCACCAAGCTTGCGAAGACTACAAGAAACTTACGAACGAGACACATCTCAGTCTTCTCGGCAATCCGTTGGGTCGCCGTGTGTTCAGCAAGCACCGACTTATTGTCTATAAGAAGGACAACATGCGCACTGTGGGTATGCTTCTCCAAGATGGACCAAGCAAGGGCAACGAGCCTACTGTCAAAGTCCTAGAGATTGCACAAAACCTAGAGCGAAAGCCTGATGATCTACTTCCGTACGTTGCGGAGTTTGCGAGGTTCTTCCGCAACTTGCCAACAAGCCCGAAGGACATGATCCTGAAGACCGCATACATCCCTCTGAACGATGTTGAGTGTTTCACAAAGACCACAATCGACATACCCGAGACGGTTCAGAACCTCACCAAGAAGAAGGACCTGATGAAGCTGGCACAAGACCAGTTTATCCCTCTGTGCAAGTCCTGGAATTACGAAGATTGGGATGAGTATGACTACAGCCGTATCAAGAACCTTCAGTTCCGTGAGACTCAAGACGCAAGACGTAAACGAGGTCAAGATGCTGTACACAAAGAGTGCCTGCAGTGTCCCAACTTCTTGAAACATGTGAGTTTTTTCACGTCTATCGAGCCCGACACGTGCTAACAGATTAGCTCTCAATGGAACACGACCAATGGGTCATCAAGGAGAACATCCTTGCTATCCGCCAGCTCATGTCCGATCAGAATCTTCAGCTGCTCCCAGACTACGAGCAGAGAATACAAGTGCTTCGCGAGCTCGGCTTCATCGACGAAGGTTCACGAGTAGAATTGAAGGGCAAGGTGGCATGCGAGGTGAGTTCACTGATCCCTGCTTCATTCTGTCGCTCACATGCAAACCTAGATTCACTCGGCTGACGAGCTTGTCCTCACCGAGCTCGTCCTCGAGAACGTCCTCGCCGAATATGAGCCCGAGGAGATTGTCGCGCTACTGTCCGCCTTCGTGTTCCAAGAAAAGACCGACACCGAGGCCACGTTGACCAAGTCACTCGAACGTGGCGTAGCTAAGATCGTGGAGATTTCCGAGAAGGTCAACAAAGTTCAGACCGAATACCAGGTTATCCTTTCGGCCGACGATTCCAACGACTTCGTATCCAAGCCTCGCTTTGGCATGGTTGAGGTAGTCTACGAGTGGGCCCGCGGCATGTCGTTCAACCGCATTACAGACCTGACCGATGTCATGGAAGGCACCATCGTGCGGGTCATTACGCGTCTGGATGAGACGTGCCGCGAAGTCAAGAACGCAGCGCGAATCATCGGCGACCCAACTTTGTTCCAGAAAATGGGGACCTGCCAGGAACTCATCAAACGGTATGTTTTGTTCTCTTCCGTTCCCAAACAAGGGCATGCATGTTTGTCTGCAATCGTGATCTGTAGGCTGACGAGTGAAACAGCGATATCTGTAACTGCGCGAGTCTGTATCTGTAGAATGGGGAGGATGTTTCAGACGGATCTGCAGATGCCGGTGTTGATGAACCGTAAGTGTGTTTCGGGACTGCGTGTCGATGCCGAGCTTGGCTTGAGGCCTAAGGATGCCGAAGAAACCCAAAGAAACCCAAGATCATCCTTGAAGCTGTGAGGCTTTATGCGGACATGGATGTGTTCGGCGGTATCCCACGACGTGTGTCGACAGTTGCATAGCATACACGGCATGTATTATACACATGGATCATCAATGCAGTTCTGGAGCCGTAGCGCGCGTGGCCAACACGAGGATCGATGTGACAGGCACGGCATGAACGTCAGTCGAACCTTCTTGCAGATTTCGGTAATGAGGCAGTTCAACGTTTTGTGTGAGCAAGTGGCTGAACAGACATGTGTTGATAGGTCGTGGTGGAGAATCGAGGTGGTACAACTGTGAGCCAGATGCCGACCGGCTTTACTGACACCTGCAGGTGAAATGAGCATTGTATGTAAGGCAGAGCGAGCCTTGTAATGTGATGTCAGCAAGTGCACAGCATGGAGCGAATTTGCATATGTGGGTGGAGTGCAGTGACGGAGATTTGACGCCCATGTGGAAGCCATGATCGTTGGAGCTGCGGCCATCGAAGGTCGTGCAAGGCTGCAACCGCTGTCAGGCCTTCTGTGTGCAGAGTGGCGGTCTCGAATCATGCGAAATATAGCATGCTATCGACTGGGAGGCCGCCACGTACTCTTGCTGTCTTGAGCTGGTGGTGGTGGTGGTGGTCTTCAACCATGTCTCAGTTGCCTGCACTTGGTAACCATACATATCACTGCAGTTGGATTGGATTCCGAGGTCCTCGTTCAACATCAGCCGGACATAGGCGACAGACATTGCTTTTTCGTAGAAGAAGTAAATCCTGCATACAAGTGCCGGCATCGTGCTGCAACGGCGTTCCCCAACCAAAGTTTGCTTCCCGAGCTTGTCCCTTCGTGAGTCGATGTCACATGTGCACCCATTCCCAGAGCGTGGCCTTGCTATATGTCCAAAAATCCAACAAAGTCTTGCTCCTTCCATACAATCCTCCGCTTGAGGATACTCAAACTCGTTGCGCTTTGTGTAGCTCCATCAAACAGAAAATCTGCATCGTGACTTCCGCCCTGCAGGTACCGATTACCGATCTCAACCGCGGGGCAGGAGCGGATGAAAAACGTGGCATGACACACCCCGAGGGTTTGCACCTGGGCACCGTGGACGTTGCTGACAATGGAGAACTTGCTGCGTCTGAAGTGTTAACTGCGGCGCATCTGAGATACAGAAGTCAATCTCATGTACCAAAGTCTACAGCCAGTGACAGATGGCGCTGGCTCATGTTGTTGCGCCCCAGCCACGTTGTGCCCTCACCGCGCCGGCAAGCTACGAGCTAGCGGCTTTGAGAGAAGCCTCGTCAAGACCCACCAACTTTTCTAAAGAGGGGAGAAACGCATTCTCTCGCCTGCCACAAGCCGGACGCAAGTCGCAAGGGCGCAGAATCAACGAGACACACAAGCGTGCTGTTTCCTTCTACTATTTTCCACGCCATTAATCCTGCCCTGCCGTGCTGGAAGCAAAGCGTGCAGCTTAGGCCTCCGCCGTAGCCTCTTACCCCCACCACCCACACCGCACGCACCGACCCTGAATCCTCGAGCGGACTGCTGCACGAGGCACACATACGCCGCCGCACCTTCTTACCGCGACCATGGACGCCGCGGGCCTTCGTGACCGCATCCAGGCCACGCTCGACCCCAATGCTGCTATCCGCCAGCAAGCTGAGCTGGACCTGAAGCATGTGCGTGTGCCACTGGCAACTGGCGACTGCCGCGTACTGGCGGGCGCTGACAGACATATAGGCCGAGGAGCAGCCAGGCTTCACCGACGGGCTGCTGAACGTGCTCGAGCGCGAACAGGAGCCTGCGATCCGACTGTCGAGTAAGACGGCGCAAGTATTGCAACCCCAGGCCTCGTGTGCTGACGCGTGATAGCTGTTGTCTACCTCAAGAACCGCGTCTCCAAGGGCTGGTCGCCGGCCGAGGAGTACAGCCAGGCCAAGCCGATCCCCGAGGAAGAGAAGACTTCTTTCCGCGACCGCCTCGTCCCCGTCCTCGTTGCCTCGCCGCCGCAGATCCGCCTGCAGCTCATCCCCACCCTCCAGAAGATCCTCGCATACGACTTCCCGTCAAAATGGCCCAACTTCCTCGACATCACCATCCAGCTGCTGAACGCTGGAGACATTGCGTCAGTCTTCGCCGGCGTGCAGTGTCTGTTGGCCATCTGCAAGATCTACCGGTTCAAGTCTGGAGAGAACAGGGCAGACTTTGACAAGATTGTCGCCATGTCCTTCCCGCAATTGCTGAACATTGGCAACTCGCTGGCCGGCGAGACAAGCCTGGAGGCTGGAGAGATCCTCCGCACTGTGCTGAAGGTCTACAAGCACGCCATCTACGTAAGGATTCGAAGATGCGAGCATGTGAGGAGAAGCGCTGACAGGAACGTAGTTCGACCTCCCTGCCTCTCTCCGCGAACAGCAGACCATGGTTGGATGGTGCACACTCTTCTTGACGGTTGTTGGCAAGGAGCCGCCAGAGGCATCTATGGTTGAGGACCTTGACGAGCGCGAGGTCAACCACTGGTGGAAAGCAAAGAAGTGGTCATACGCGAACTTGAACCGCCTCTACGTCAGGTGCGTGTTGCAGTCATGGGATCGAGGAACGCAGGCTAATTCACGCAGATATGGCAACCCATCTGCATTGGGCAAGAACAACGAAGTCGACTACACCGAGGTCGCCAAGAACTTCATCGCCAACTTCGCTCCAGAGATCCTCAAGATCTACCTCCAGCAGATTGAGAAGTGGGTTGGAAAGCAGGTCTGGCTGTCGAAGGCCAGTCTGTACTACACTCTGAACTTCTTGGACGAATGTATCAAGCCCAAGTCCATGTGGACTCTGCTGAAGCCGCACACCGACAACCTCATCTCGCACCTGATCTTCCCGGTTCTGTGCCAGTCAGATGAGGACATCGAGCTGTTCGACGAGGAGCCGCAGGAATATCTGCATCGCAAGCTGAACTTTTACGAAGACGTTACCGCGCCTGATGTCGCCGCTACAAATTTCCTGGTCACACTCACAAAGAGCCGTAGGAAGACTACTTTCACCATCCTCAACTACATTAATGAGGTTGTCAACCGATACGAGGCTGCACCAGAGGGCGAGAAGAACCCCAGGGAGAAGGAGGGCGCGCTGCGCATGATTGGTACACTTTCCGGTGTCATCCTGGGCAAGAAGAGTCCTATCGCCGACCAGGTCGAGTACTTCTTCGTCCGCCACGTCTTCCCCGAGTTCCGCGCTCAGCAGGGCTTCCTCCGTGCGCGTGCCTGCGACACTCTTGAGAAGTTCGAGCAGCTCGACTTCAAGGACCCCAACAACCTCATCATTATCTACCGCAACATCCTCGAGTGCATGGCAGACCCTTGCCTCCCTGTTCGCGTAGCCGCCGCTCTTGCTCTCCAGCCCCTGATCCGTCACGATGTCATCCGAACCAACATGAAGACGAACATTCCTCAGGTCATGCAACAGCTTCTCAAGTTGGCGAACGAGGTCGATGTGGACGCCCTCGCCAACGTTATGGAGGACTTCGTCGAAGTCTTCGCACCAGAACTGACGCCGTTCGCGGTCGCGCTCAGTGAGCAGCTCCGCGACACCTACCTCCGCATTGTTCGCGAGCTCGTGTCTAGGAACCAAGAGAAGGGCGACGACAGCGAATATGGCGACTTCTTGGACGAAAAGAGCATAACAGCGCTTGGTGTTCTGCAGACTATCGGCACCCTGATCCTCACGCTTGAGAGCACACCGGACGTCCTTCTGCACCTCGAGACTATTCTCATGCCTGTCATCACGATCACGCTTGAGAACAAGCTCTACGGTATGCGACATCATCGACTCAGCCGCCAGAAATCACATGTTAACTTATTTACAGACTTGTACAACGAGGTCTTTGAGATCATCGACAGCTGCACATTCGCTGCCAAGAGCATTTCGCCAACCATGTGGCAAGCTTTCGAGCTCATCCACAGGACGTTCAAGGCCGGCGCCGAGCTCTACCTCGAAGGTAAGGTTGTCAACGCTTGTGATCAGCCCCTTTAGCTAACTTGTTCTAGACATGCTGCCTGCTCTGGAGAACTTCGTCAACTACGGAACCCAGAACCTCGTCCAGAACCGGGCTTACCTTGACGCTATGGTCGACATGGTTCGCACCATCTTCAAAGACGACAAGGTCGGAGGTGTTGACCGCATTTGCGGATGCAAGCTTGCCGAGATCATCATGCTTAACATGCGCGGTCACGTTGATGACTACGTCCCAGAGTTCCTTTCGCTTGCTATGCAAGTACTGACTAACGATGAGCCTAAGGTCAAGTCTCTTCGTATCCACTTGATGGAGGTCATCATCAACAGCATCTACTACAACCCTGCCCTTGCTCTCCATGTCCTCGAGGGCAATGGTTGGACAAATAAGTTCTTCAGCCTGTGGTTCTCCAGCATCGACAACTTTACGAGAGTTCACGACAAGAAGCTGTGTATCTCCGCTATCTGCGCACTTCTTACCTTGAACGCCCAGAGCGTTCCTGTCAGCGTCCAGCAGGGATGGCCACGTCTGCTGCAGGGCGTTGTGCGATTATTCCAGACCTTGCCGGCCGCCCTCAAGAACCGCGAGGAGGCGAAGAGGGAAGACAACTTCGACTTTGCCAACGAGTACGAGGATGACGAGGAAGATGAGGAATGGGAACAGGAAGCCGATTGGAATAACGAGGCCGACGAAGAGGAGATCAAGGACGAGAGCGCTGCTTACCTTGAGTTCCTGAACGAAGAGGCTCAGAAGTTCGGTGGTGTCGATGACGACGACGACGATGACGAGCTCGAGGAGGAGAGCCTCCTCGAAACACCTCTGGACAAGGTGGAGCCGTACGCCATGTTCAAGCACGCACTGCTCCGTAAGTCTTGTGGATCTTGGGACCGTAATAGAACTGACAGGACACAGAACTTCAACAAGAACAGCCTGCGCTGTACGAGAACCTTACCAAGAACCTCAATCCCGAGGAGCAGCAAGTCGTCCAGGGTGCTGTTCACCAGGCCGACGTCATTGCGCAGGCCCAGGCTGCTGCCGCCGCCGCAGCTGCCAACGGCCAGCCCGGCTTGCCCCAGCAGTAGGATGGCTGGGACATGTTCACGGAGTTTCGTCAAAAGATGGGGCTTGCGACTCATCAACCAAACAAACATAGATAGCTTCTCTTTCTCCAAAGGCATTGGATTCCCATTTCCGTTTTCTTCGTTTAGCGAGCATTACGTGGCACACCCCCCTGGCGTTTTTTGTTGATAAAGACGGTTCGGTGGATGCCTCAGGCGGTTGGGTTGATTCGGCGTATGTGTCTTGACTAGGGCGGAGGATATCCCTTGGGAAAGAGGAGGATATGGGTAAGAACGAGCAGAAAAGGCAGCAGCCATGGGCGGTACAGTGGAAGTGGGCGACCACGCGATCAGTCAATGAGGATGCGCGAAGTGCGAAGGTGCGAAGGTACACTCTTGTGTAGGCTTAGAAGGACAAAGTAGTTTGTAACTTGCAATACCTTCCTCGCTACATGCAGCTGTTTCCTGAATAGCCATACACGAAAAGGTGAAAGCGTGGTGATAAGCGAAGCGGGAGCCCCAGCGCGATGCTTGACCTGGACCTCTGATCATGACGCTTGTGCCCGCGCTCTTGCGCTTCAACCCGCAACGTGGACAGACCAGACTTCAACAAGGCACTGCGAGCCGCAGTCTAGCTCTCTGACACATCGCCTCATTCTTCTCCGACCTATGTATACTTTGCACCTCTATCCTCGCGCACCTCTGGTCTCACGTCTCTGGTGTTGGTGAACCTACGTCACCCTACAAATAATCTCACAGCTCCGCGGTAGCGCGGCGCATCACTCAGGGCTCCACCATGTCGCGCCCTACGATCTCGAAAGCGCACAGTCAGTGGTCACATATGACAGCGCCAAGTACATGAGCCAGGACTGACTCCTACAGCTTCGTATCCCATCTTTGCCGCGAGCTTCGCGACCAGCAGACCCGGCGTACTCGCAGTCGGCGGTGGAGGCGGCGGAGGAAGACATGGCGTCAAGAACAAGATCACACTGTTCGACTTTGCAGCGCGCGCGCCCACAGTTGAGCCCATCGCTGAGATCGAAGCCTCCACGGACGACTCGGTGACATGTCTCGCAAACCTGGCGACGGCGGATGGCCTGCTACTCTACGCTGGAGTCAACAGCAGCGAAGAGGACCGCGCAAAGGACAACAACGAGCACTTCCGCGCCTTCGAGGTCAAGCTTCCCAAGGGGAAGATTGCGACCGACGGCACAGACGCGAACATCTCGTATCTGAGCAAGGCGAAGCTCTTCGCGACGGTGCACGACGTCAATGCGAAGAAGGAGGGGTACCAGCGACTGGTCCGTTTGTCGCCACCACAGAGGACCGCAGCGAGCGCACCTGCACGGCGCATCGGTGCAATCGCCTCCAGCCTGGCCGGTGACGAGAACGAGATTGTGGTTTTCAGCGCAACGTCGAACAAGCCGCGGGATCCGCAAGACATCCTGCAGCGCATCAGGCTCGGAAAGGGCGAGGAGGCCAACGATCTCGACATCTTTGACAAGGGAGACGGCCAGTTCGAGCTCGCCTATGTGCTCGACTACGATGTGGTTGTCCACAACATCAGCACAACGCAGACCAAGCCCAAGGACGCTCGCCGGAAGCTTTACTCCATCCCACTACCGGACCTTGGAAAGAAGACCGGGCGTTCGAAACTGCGATGCATACGATGGTTGACACCTGAGCATTTGCTCTTGCTGGTCAACAAGCCCAACAGGACAGGCGTAGAACTGCTGCTTGTGCACATGTACGAGGAGGGCCCCGGAAGCGTCGTCTTGCGAAAGATGCTGCCGAAGAGTGTGAAGGCAGCAACAGACATGGACGTTGCACTCCTGGACCCTGACACCTCAGGAGCATACCAGATCGCTATTGCTATAGCAGCCATCGATATCTCGCTACATGTTTACTCGATAGACTACCACGGCCGCTCCAGGAACTCATTGAGTCCTTTCCACCACTATGCGACCTACGACAACGTACGTTCTGGGCACAAGGTTACAGAACTGCGCTAACATTAGACAGGTCCACGAGGTCCAGATGACCAAGGCAGTCTTCTCGCCCTTCCACAAGCCAGTGGCTCCCCCAGATCAGCCTGCAGACCGGAAGGCAGGACCGCAATACCTCCGTCTGGCCTCCACATCGCTCGGCAATACTATTTCAGTGGAGACATTCGAGCTGCAACCGTACGAAGGGCGCTACGTCCTCCAGACAGCGCGAACAAGGAATCTGTACAGCGCCGCTACATACCTCGTTATAGCTATGGTCGTCGCTGCAGTAGCACTGATGATACAGTCATTCATGGACCCGCATGGCGAGCTGACAAGACATCTCGTACCACGCAGCCTCCAGAACGCAGGCACCCAATACAAGCCCATGGGCGAGCTTGCTCGCGACAAGCGCCACCAAGCCGCCCTCAACAACGCAGACACTCCCACGATGAAAACAGTGCACCGCATCCAGGACCTGCTGCATCTGCACATGCCCCACCACGCCTCGTCTGATGCACCCACGCAGCAGAAGGCGTTGGTCATTCATCACGATGCCGAAGGCAAAGAGCTTAGCACCGAGGTGCACGAGAGCACTGATGAAGTGGTTAGGAAGCATACGGAGGCGAAGCAGTGGGAGCAGTTGAGCGAGGAGGAGAGGCACTACTGGAGGAAGAAGCTTAGTGATGCTGGTATGTGGGCGGTCGGCGAGGGCGAGACGATTCTCAAGAGCATCTTCTTTGGCAACATTGCGGGTGCGATTGGGGCTGCCGCGCAGGGTGTGATTGGGTGAGGGCCGTGAATAAATGGGAGGCAACGTGAAGCTCAGTCACTCGTTGGGTCAGGCACGTGCCGGAAACCTCCTGTCACTGTCACTGATCTGAGCGGTGTCGGAGCGAGGACTGCTGGTATTCAATTGCTCCTAGACATGTGATGTCCCACTCCAATAGAGCATCGAATAGATGCACTTATTTGCAACCTACACTTGTTGCGGCGTCTCCCGATAGAACAAAAGTGGAGTCCTGTCTTCTTTTGATGTACCGACTGCCTCCAGCATAGATTGTAAGTAATGAGAGTGAGGTGCTCCGTCGTCGTCACAAGTGCTGCCGCATGGGGAGCTCGGTGAGCGGGAGGACCCACATTGACTTCTTGGCCTGTACCCCGGCCGTTGGTGGGCAACTTTCAAGCACCGCGAAGACGTCCAGACGTCCAGTACATACCAATACCAACACTGCGTCTTCCTGCCTATGGAAGGCCCGCAGCTGCCTTCCCTTTCTGCCGCTCGCCCCAGGTGAAGCAGACACAATGGCGCAGCAGAGCGCGCTGTCGTCGGCGCTGGACCGCATCGTCCAAGAGCTCCGCTCCAAGTGAGGAAGCTTCCAGCACGCGACATTGGGCGCGGAGAGCTGACTGGCGGCAGACACGATGACATCAGGCAAAAGGGCGCGCACAACCTGCGGCAAACGGTCGAGGCGGCGCATCGAGGTGAGCTGCGCAGCGTGCATAGCAACAGCGCACTGCAGGCCCCCGCCCCAGCACTCGCCCACTAACACTGCCAGAACTCGCGCCGGCCCTCTTCACCAACTTCTACGGCGAAGTCTACGGCAAGATCTCGAGCCTCATCGTCGGCGGAAACGACTCCAACGAACGCATCGGCGGCATCCACGCGCTCAACGCGCTGATCGACTTCCGCGGCGACGATGCCGGCACCAAGACGACGCGCTTCGCCTCCTATCTCCGCGCCGTCATGCGCGGCCAGGACACAACGTCCATGGTGGTCGCAGCGAAAGCCCTCGGACGCCTTGCGAAGCCCGGCGGCACCCTCACGGCCGAGCTGGTTGAGGCCGAGGTCAAGGGCGCGCTGGAATGGCTGCAGCTGGAGCGTCTGGAGAACCGCCGCTTCGCTGCCGTCCTCATCCTGCGCGAGCTGGCCAAGAACTCGCCCACGCTCATGTACCAATGGATTGCACAGATCTTTGAGGTCATCTGGGTCGCCCTCCGCGATCCCAAGGTGCTCATCAGGGAGTCTGCCGCAGAGGCCATCAGCGCCTGCTTCGAGATCATCTCGCCGCGAGACTCGGCCATGCGCCAGCTGTGGTTCGGCAAAGTATACGAGGAGATCTTCAGGGGATTCAACATCGGCACCAACGAAGCTATCCACGGATCTTTGCTCACCATGAAGGAGCTGCTGGACAAGAGCGCATACTTTATGAACGAAGCGCGCTTCAAGGAGACGGCTGAGACGGTCCTCAAATACCGCGAGCATAGGGATACCCTCGTCCGGAGAGAGGTCGTCCTGATCATCCCGCGACTCGCCAGTTATTCGCCCACCGAATTCGCTGCCAAGTATCTACACCAGTGCATGGTGCATCTGCAGGGCCTGATACGGAGGGACCGTGATCGCGACAAGGCCTTTGTTGCGATCGGCCAGGTGGCGAATGCCGTCGGAGTTGCCATCTCTCCGTACCTCGAGGGCATACTGGGCTTCATCCAGGAAGGACTGACAGCGAAAGCCAAGAACAGGGCAACCACGAATGAGGCCCCGATATTCCAATGTCTCAGCATGATCGCAGCAGCCGTGGGACAAGCTCTCACCAAGAGCGTAGAGCGACTGCTGGATCCCATCTTCTCTTGCGGACTGAGCGACTCGCTCTTCCAAGCCTTGGTCGACATGGCACACTACGTACCACCGTCACGGCCAATGATTCAGGAGAAGCTCCTTGACCTCCTCAGTCAGATTCTCGCACAGCGACACTTTCTGCCCCTCGGCAGCCCTTACCAAATTTCACAACCACCAACGATCTGGTCGCGGGATCGGCAAGATCCCGCAATCGTTCCTGCACGAGAAGCTGAGATTGCTCTTGCGCTCCACACATTGGGAAGCTTCGACTTCACCGGACACGTACTGAACGAGTTCGTTCGTGATGTGGCTATTCGCTACGTTGAGGCAGACAACCCGGAGATCCGCAAGCGCGCTGCTCTGACATGTTGTCAGCTGTTCGTTAAAGACCCAATCGTACATCAGACTAGCACTCACGCGACCAAGGTGGTCGGCGACATCATCGAGAAACTCTTGACAGCTGGCGTGGGCGATGTCGACTGGGAGATCCGTTGGGAAGTCCTGCTTGCGCTCGATGCACGCTTCGATCGACACCTTGGAAAGGCAGATAACGTGCGAACGCTATTCCTGGCACTCAACGACGAGGTTTTTGTCATTCGACAAGCTGCCATGTCGATCATTGGACGTTTGACAGCCGTGAACCCGGCCTACGTGTTTCCGTCTTTACGAAAAGTCCTTCTACAGTTACTTACCGAGGTCAACTATGCCAACAGCCCGCGGAGCAAAGAGGAGAGCGCCAAACTCATTAGCAGCCTGGTGGGTGCTGCTGACAGTCTCATCAAGCCACTCGTTGACCCCATTGTTACCGTTCTTTTGCCCAAAGCAAAGGATCCCAATCCCGAAGTTGCGTCCACTACGCTCAAGGCTATCGGCGATCTTGCCTCTGTCGGCGGTGAAAGCATGATTAAATACATCCCTGAGCTGATGCCAGTCATCCTAGACTTTATGCAGGACCTAAGCTCAGACTCGAAACGCTTCTCTGCGCTCAAAGCCCTGGGGCAGCTTGCAACGAACGCCGGCTATGTCATCGAACCGTACAGAGATTACCCGGAACTGATGAACATCTTGATGAGCATTGTCAAGACCGAGCCTGAAGGAGAGTTGAGGCGAGAGACCGTCAGGCTGATGGGTACGCTCGGCGCTCTGGATCCAGACGAATACCAGAAAATTATGGAGCAATCGCCAGACCAACAACTCATCATGGAAGCGCAGTCTGTCACCGATGTGTCGCTTATCATGCAAGGCATTACGCCCTCAAACGAGGAGTACTATCCCACTATCGTCATCAGTACGCTCATGGGGTTGCTCAAGGACACATCGCTGATGCAATTTCATTCGGCCATTGTTGATGCAGTCATGAATATCTACGCCACCATGGGACTGAAATGCGTCCCGTTCCTGAACCAGGTCGTCCCCGGATTTCTGCAGGTCATTCGTTCGACTCCGGCTGGACGATCCGAGGGCTACTTCAACCAGCTTAGCCAGTTGGTGCGGATCGTGCGCCAACATATTCGTCCCTACCTTCCTTCGATCTTGACATGTGTCAAAGAGTACTGGGGTAACAATCCGCAACTGCAAGCCACAATTCTCTCGCTCATCGAAGCTATTGCACGGTCGCTCGAAGGTGAGTTCAAGGTGTACCTGGCAGATGTCCTGCCCCTCATGCTGAGTGTGCTGGACTCGGACACCACCGGGAAGAGACTGCCGTCTGAGAGAGTGCTCCACGCTTTCTTGATCTTTGGATCAAGCGCCGAGGAATACATGCACCTGATCATCCCCATTATGGTTAAGATGTTCGACAAGCCTGGCCAACCACAGCACATTCGCAGACTTGCGATAGAAACGCTAGGTCGCTTGTCTAAGCAAGTCAACGTTTCTGAGTTTGCCGCACGAATTATTCACCCGCTTTGTCGAGTTCTCGCAGGTAGCGACGCAGCTCTCAAGCAGACGGCTCTTGAGACGCTCTGTGCGTTGATCTTCCAGCTAGGACCCGACTACGTTCACTTTATACCGACAGTGAACAAGGTTCTGATCGCGAACAAGGTGGAGCACGCTAACTATGGGCGTATTGTTTCCAAGCTGCAGAAGGGCGAGCCACTACCTCAGGATCTGAGCCCAGATGAGCGGTACGGAGAGGACGATGAGGACCTCAACCCTGCAGAGATTCTCACCAAGAAATTGGCTGTCAACCAACAACATCTCAAGGCGGCTTGGGAAGCTTCCTCGAAAACTACCAAGGAAGACTGGGTCGAATGGATGCGTCGTTTCAGTGTCGAGCTTCTCCGAGAGTCACCGCAACAAGCGTTGCGTGCTTGCACGCCGCTCGGCAGCATCTACAACCCCATCGCAAGGAGCCTGTTCAATTCTGCGTTCGTGTCGTGCTGGACTGAGCTATATGATCAGTACCAGGAAGAGCTCGTCCGGTCCATTGAGGCTGCGCTTACATCGCCGAACATCCCCCCCGAGATCCTGCAGATTCTTCTCAATTTGGCAGAGTTCATGGAACATGATGACAAGGCTTTGCCAATCGATGTCAGGATACTGGGGATGTATGCCGGCAAGTGTCACGCTTTTGCAAAGGCATTGCACTACAAGGAATTGGAGTTCAACGCCGAACAGAACTCGAGTGCGGTCGAGGCTCTCATCAGTATCAACAACCAGTTACAACAAACCGACGCAGCTTTCGGAATTCTGCGGAAAGCTCAGGGGTATACGGACGTCGAGCTGAAAGAAACATGGTTCGAGAAGCTGCAGCGGTGGGATGAAGCTCTGCACTCTTACCAACGCAGGGAGCAAGAAGAGCCTGATTCGTTCGAAATCACTATGGGCAAAATGCGTTGTTTGCATGCTCTTGGTGAATGGGATCTGCTCTCGAGTCTGTCAAAAGAGAAGTGGGCCAATGCCAGCCAGGAGTACCGCAAGGCGATTGCGCCGCTCGCTGCGACCGCTGCATGGGGTCTCGGCAAGTTTGCGGACATGGACTCATACCTGAGCGTCATGAAGGAGCAATCGCCAGATCGAGCATTCTTCGCCTCGATCCTCAACATTCACAACAACAGGTTCGAGATTGCTATCGAGGAGATCGCGAAGGCTCGTAAAGGCCTCGACACCGAACTCAGCTCGCTTCTCGGCGAATCGTATCAGCGAGCATATCTGCCGATGATCCGTGTACAAATGCTGGCTGAGCTTGAAGAGATCATGCTTTACAAGCAACTGGGCATCAAGGAGAACCGCGAGAAGCAAGCATCCATGCGAAAGACCTGGATGAAGCGATTGAAGGGGCTGCAACCTAACCCCGAAGTCTGGCAACGCATGATGAAAGTCCGACAGCTCGTCATCTCGCCAGATGAGGGCACCGATATGTGGATCAAATACACCAACCTTTGTCGCAAGAACAATAGAATGAACCTCGCGAACAAGGCGCTGCAGAAGTTACTCAACATCGAGGGCTCAGGCGATCATAGAGTCGTCGAGTACGTGCGCGAGAACGCGCACAAGATCTCGCACCCTGTGGCATACGCAACGTACAAGTACATGTGGGCCGACCAGCACACTCAACAGGAGGCCCTCGATTCCATGAAGGACTTTACGGCCCGACTGTCAGACGATCTTGCGATGCGTGCCAGAGCCGCAACGCATCCGATGATGGGACAGAATGGCATGAACGGTATGAATGGCATGACCAATGGCCACCCGCAGTTGTTCAACAACGTGAACCCTTTCGCTGCACCAAACGGTGTCAACGGCATGACAGGCTCCAGTACGCTCAATGGTTCTGCTATGGGCGTCTCGCCAGCTGAACTAGCTGAATGCCACCGCCTCCTAGCCAAATGTTACCTGAAGCAGGGTGACTGGCAACAGGAGCTTCAGGGCGGAGAGTGGGAGCACGAGTATGTCCATGAGATTCTGTCAGCTTACGCGGCAGCTACGAGGTACAACCAGAATTGGTACAAGGCATGGCACGCTTGGGCGCTCGCCAACTTCGAGGTCATCAATTCCATCACATCGAAGGCCGATCGGGAGTCTACAGATGTGCCCTCTAACATGGTGCACGACCATGTCGTTCCTGCTATTCACGGATTTTTCAAGTCTATCGCGCTGTCATCGAGTAGCTCGCTCCAGGACACGCTCCGTCTTCTTACGCTTTGGTTCATGCACGGCGGCCTTCCTGAGGTCAACAGGACCATCACGGAAGGAACTAAGTCAGTACCAATCGATACTTGGTTGGAGGTCATTCCGCAGCTGCTCGCTAGAATCAACCAGCCGAATCCTACTGTGCGCCAGTCGATTCATCAGCTGTTGATCGAGGTCGGTAAAGCGCATCCACAAGCTCTCGTCTTCCCCTTGACTGTCAGTATGAAGTCGGACGTCTCCAGGCGCCAAAGATCCGCGAAGGAGCTCATGGAGGCAATGCGCGAGCACTCACCCCGTCTTGTTGAACAGGCTGATCTTGTCAGCCACGAACTCATTCGCATCGCCGTGCTTTGGCACGAGCAATGGCACGAGGGCCTTGAGGAAGCGAGTAGACTGTACTTCGGCGATCATAACATAGACGGTATGTTCGCAACGCTGGCACCACTACACGCGATGCTCGACAAGGGTCCGGAAACCTTGCGCGAAATAAGCTTTATCCAGTCTTTCGGCCGCGAGCTGCAGGAGGCTCGCGACTGGTGCAATACGTTCAGGACCTCAGGAGAAATCGGCGACCTCAATCAGGCCTGGGATCTCTACTACCAGGTTTTCCGCAAGATTGCGCGCCAGCTTCCGTCGCTCATGTCCCTCGAGCTGCAGTATGTTTCGCCTAAGCTCAAGGACGCTCATGACCTTGAGCTCGCCGTGCCCGGAACGTACCAGGTCGGCAAACCGGTCATTCGCATCATATCTTTCGACCCTCTTGCCTCTGTAATCCAGTCCAAACAGCGTCCTCGCAAGCTGGAGATGCAGGGCAGCGATGGCAAGCCTCACACCCACATTCTCAAGGGTCACGAGGATATCCGCCAAGACGAGCGTGTCATGCAACTGTTTGGTCTCTGCAATACTCTCCTGGCTAATGATGTCGAGTCACGAAAGCGACACCTTAACATCCAGCGCTACGCAGCTGTACCGCTCAGCACGCAATCGGGTCTTCTCGGCTTTGTGCCGAACAGCGATACCCTGCACGTCCTCATCAGAGAGTACCGTGACAGTCGGAAGATCCTTCTCAACATCGAGCACCGCATCATGCTGCAGATGGCACCGGACTATGACTGCCTCACTCTCATGCAGAAGGTCGAAGTCTTCGGATACGCACTCGACAACACCACCGGTCAAGACTTGTACCGCGTACTCTGGCTCAAGAGCAAGAGCTCTGAATCCTGGCTTGACCGTCGTACCAACTACACACGCTCGCTCGCGGTCATGTCCATGGTCGGCTACATTCTCGGTCTCGGCGATCGTCACCCGTCCAACTTGATGCTCGACAGGGTCACGGGCAAGATTGTGCACATTGACTTTGGTGATTGTTTCGAAGTCGCTATGCATCGCGAGAAGTACCCTGAGCGTGTGCCGTTCCGCCTCACGCGCATGTTGACGTACGCCATGGAGGTCAGCAATATCGAAGGAAGCTACAGGACAACGTGCGAACACGTCATGCGAGTACTGAGAGATAACAAGGAATCCGTCATGGCCGTACTCGAAGCTGTAAGTCGCTATTATCGTGTCCCGTGCACAAGCTTCGAGGAGATACTAACAACGTGCAGTTCATACACGATCCTCTCCTGACATGGCGCCTCGGCAACCGCGGAGACTCCCCTCCTGAGCCCAACTACCCATCCGAGCGTCGCCAATCTATTATGGGCGATATCACTGATATGGGATCGTTGGTCCGCAATCGACATAGGTCAAGCATCGCGCCGCCCAACGAAGCAGAAGCCAAGGAAGTCCAGAACGCGCGCGCTCTGCAGGTTCTGTCGCGCGTCAAGGAGAAGCTGACTGGTAAAGACTTCAGGCCTGGCGAGGAGCTGAACTACCAGATGCAGGTCGATCGCTTGATCAAGGAGGCGACAAACCTGGAGAACTTGTGTCAGCATTACATTGGTTGGTGCAGTTTCTGGTGAGCAGTTGGCGTGTCTGGGCTGTTTTAGTACCGCAGAGACGAGACATATGGTATGGCTGGCGTATAAATGGGTGGGATGGGGCTTTGTGGCTTTCGTCTGTACGATCATGGCGCACGGATAGCGAGCAGCATTGCGGGTGTTTTGGGCTCATGGACTCGAGACTTCATTTGTCCCGGGTATGTATTCTGTATGAATTGCACTACTCCGAAGCCGCCATGACTGATTGTTACCGTGATGCCTGTGTTGTGGAAAGCTCGGAGATAAGCCGGATCGACTAGCCGTAGTGGATACGCTATCTCTGCACTCCAGGGCTCGCCAACGCCATTGCTCCACAGTCTCTGCGATGCACACTCGTCTTTCCGCATTGGAGAGAATGGCGGGGCACATGTGTTGCAGTATGTGGCGCTTGAGATTGAGGCACTTCAACATGATCTCCTACAAACTCCAACTCCACGGTCCAAAGCTCGGCGAATCTGGAGAACGACGTCAGCGCTCGAGCTCTCCACACGAACTGCTAGCTCCCGCTCGCCGAACAATTTCCTAGCCTCAAGTGTCATCATTCCTGTTTGATCTGCTTCTGCCAATGCCTCTGTGGCTCGTTGTTATTGCTGCTGGACGCCGCGATGAACGAGCGACACGAGACTTTCTACACCGCTCGCCAACCTCCAGATGAGCTACGCACGGATGAGCTACGCAGTGCCAGCATCGACTCCGTCTCCAGCGCTGCAGACCGGCGCCGCTGGCGAAACCACGCTCACGTGCTCACCCCGGAACCGCAGCCCTTCGAGCGCGACCCCTTCGACGACTTCGCTATCAATCTCCCGCCTTCATCGCGCAACGCCTCACACGAAAAGCCCTCCGAGAGCAGCGATGAAGCAAAGGAGGACCAGATAGACCCCCGAATCGGCCACCAAGGGCCTCGCACCGATGCAACGCTCGGAGGAAACGGCAACGTCGTCGGCCCCGACGAAGGCGAGCCTGAAAAAGATGCGCTCCCAGAAAGCGGATCCACGGTGCCAGACCGCCGGCACACGCGGCTGCCGTGGCGCGAACGCATCCGGCATTTCACGTGGACGTGGTTCTGCTTGACGATGGCCACGGGCGGGATCGCCAACGTCTTGTACGCCGTGCCCTTCCGATTCCGGGGCCTGTACACGCTCGGCGTGATATTCTTCCTGTTGAACCTGTGTTTGTTCTTGTTCAATGTGGCCATGATTAGTACTAGGTTTTACGTGTACCCGCGCACGTTTCGAGCCAGCTTTCTGCATCCGACGGAGAGTCTGTTTATCCCCGCCGCGATTGTGAGTTTCGGCATCATCATGATGAATGTGAGCCAGTACGGGGTCGGCATGGTGGGCAACACGCGTTGGCTGCAGCACACGATGGTGGTGCTGTTTTGGGTCGATTGCGGGCTCGCGATTACGTTCAGTCTGGGGATTTATTTGATTATGTGGTCGACGACTACGTTTACTATCAACCAGATGACGCCGATATGGATTTTCCCGGGTGCGTACTTCCCTTCTTGACTGTCATCATTGCTCTTGCTATTCTTGTTATTGCTATTGGCATGGTCGATGGATGCTGATAGACAAAACAGCATACCCCCTCCTCATCATCGGCCCCCACGCAGGCTCGCTCGCGCCCAAAGTCCCCCCAGAAACCGCCCTCCAAATCATCCTCGGCGGCTACATAATCCAAGGCATCGGCTTCCTGGTCTCGCTCATGATCTACGCCGCCTTCATCTACCGGCTCATGACACAGAAACTCCCCAAAGAATCCCTGCGCCCGGGCATGTTCATCTCCGTCGGGCCTAGCGGCTTCACCATCGCCGGCATCGTGACCATGGGCCAGGAGCTGCCCAAAGTCGTCCCGGCCGACTTCATGGGCGACGGCAATGGCGAGCTGGCGGGCAAGGTCGGCATGATCATGGCGAATTTCATGGGCCTCTGGCTGTGGGGACTTGCGCTGTGGTTTTTCTTTATCAGTGTTGGGGCGCATTGGAGTTGTGCGAGAAGAGGCAAGATGGACTTCGCCATGACATGGTACTCATTCGTGTTTCCCAACACGGCACTCACAACCGCTACTTTCGCCGTCGCAAGAGCACTCAACGGCAACCAGCCAATTAGGTATGTGGGGTGTACGATGACGATTTTGCTGATCATGATGTGGATGTTCGTGGTGGTTATGAATGTTAGGGCGGTCATGATTCACCAGATCCTCTGGCCTCAGAAACAGGAGGATCGGACGGAGGGGGGTTGGAAGCAGCAGACTGCGGATGAGCAGAGGAGAAGGGTGGGTGATGGAGGGGAGAGTGCGATGGGGAGGATCGCGAGGACGGTGAGCCGCAGTAGGCCGTTGGAGAGTGCGAATATATCTGCTGTGCCGACGAGATCCCAGACAGACGCTGGGCAGAGAAGGAGGCAGTGGAGTTACACGAGCACTAGGTAAGGCTGATGATATGAGCCAGCCCAATGATATCGTACTTCCCTGTCACTTCCAAGGCTCACTCTCCTATCACCGCAACATCTTTCTATGTGCAGGCGCTTAAGTCGTGGCTTTATGGAATGCCAGATCAGTCAGGACTTGAGCAGCTCATAGAAGCCATGACAGAGGCTAAACATGCGAGAAGACCGGCGGCGCGGGATGTAGTCATGCAGGTCTATAACACCTGTACGCAACAGCCTTGTACGTACTGCATGGCATGGCTCCCTGTAATTGGTATATACCCTCCACCATCAGCGAGACTGTACCCAAACTTGCGATCTCTAGAGCACAGATCAAAACATCTCGAGCCAGACCGTCCGAGGTCTTCTGAGTTGTTAAGAAGGTCTTCGAGCCGCAGGCAAGAACGGCAGAGTTTGTCTGAATCGCCATGTGCTGGTAAGACTTACAAGGGTGATGAGCTTCACTCGCGAAGAGATGCGCGTTCAACAGCCCCATAGGACGATTCACGACCTCCTTTACACAGGAGCGCGTACTCAGCACCCGTGGAGAGCAGCAGACAGCCTCGCTTACGCAGGAAAGCGGATCCTGCTTTAAACGAACATCCTGAACGGCTTGGATCGTATCCCGACGAGATTGTCAAATCTGGTACTCCCGCGCCTCAAGATAATCCCGGTCCCTTTGAATCCCAAAGCCGTCTACCATCATCCTTAAAGACAGGCTCGGATCAGCGAGTTAGAGGTAGATTCTTGGGCACGAAACGAGATGCAAGGACCAAGCTAAGGATAGATCAGGACTCTGATGAGTCCGAGAGGCCAAAGACACCGCAGAAAGAACCCGACGGCACACGTTCTAAAGACGACGTGGCCCGTGAAAGGCTCCTTGAGGAACTCAACGAATCCAGAAAGAAGTCAGGGTTGCCGATGGTGACTTGGGGTAAGTCTGGTTCGAATCCACAGCATTTGGAAGATCTCTTCGCACTGTCATGATCTGACATATGCGCAGATGCGGTGGAATAAGGGTGGGAAGTACAGAAACTGGAAAAGAAGGAGCAGCTAAGGAAGGATCGGGATCGCAAAACTCGAGAGCAGGCCGACAAGATAGCTAGGCTTGAGAGGGAAACGATGGAACATGCAGCAGAGCAGAAGAGTCGAGAAGAAGCAATGGAGCGAAAGAATTGTGAGGAAGCTGCAAGACGGAGGGCCCAAGAGGGAGTAAGGGCAAGGAGCAATCGAGAGGCAGCATGGGAAAGAAGGAATCGAAAGGAGACAAGGCGACGGTAGAAACAACAGGAAGCAAGGCGACGGTGAGACCAAAAGCACCAAGTGGAGTCGACATATTCAGAGGAAGAAATTGGACGAAGCTATCAAGGAAGGTACACGAAACAAAGGCTGCAACAAGCAGCAAGAGAACCATGGGAATGGGATGTTAGGGGCAGCCGAGCCTACACTGTAACTAAAGGGTTCGACCGGACATCGAGCACCGAAGAAGGGATGAAGACGGAAGGCATGACCCCATCTACATACACTTCCGGGAATGATCTCATGGCATTCGTTGACGCTGGGTCGTTGACCATGTCTGGGGTAGCCAAAAGACTGCGACGGCTGTGTACATTCTGTAAATCGATATACATATTCGTTGACTTCAGATGTAAACCTCATCAGGCTAGGAAAAGGACGGAAAGAGAGAGATGATAGCCGTGCAGAAGTAAAATGCGTCAAAAGCCGGTCGGACCGGCTGAGAGAGCCATGTGCCAGCTTGTGCATTTGCCGCGGCTTGAGTGATGATTGTTTCAGACTGTCAGAGTCATATGAAGCAGGCAACACACTGCATTTGGAAGTGTGCACGCAGAAGCGCCCACAGCACTTTGCGCTTTTTTGCTTATATATGCAGTCAAGCTCAGGTTGACGCAACACTATTCCTGTTGGTCATATAGTCCCACCTACCAGTCTGATTGGATCTTGCTGCAGAGTGCACTTGACACTCTGATGTTACTTTTTCGTCAAACGTATGGTAGAGAAGTTGCTTTTGGTCGAGGCCCGCGGCCTGTCCTTGTCTTTGGCACGCATGAACTCGCAGCGTGCGCAAGGACATCGTAGCAGCCACTGTTAGAAGAGATTCCTCACTGTAGTCTTGGCTGCCTTTTGGAAGGAGTAGAGATACATCGAAGGTCGGAACGTGGAGGAAGCGCTACGATGATATTTGTGGGATTCGGGCGAATCCGGCGAGCTGATGGCCCGGTATCGAGCCGGTTCCCTTTCAATCCCAAAAGAAAGCGCAGGTCTTGCAGCATCCCTCACAGATCGTCGCATCCGGAGACTCGCTCAGCTTGGAAGAGACGGTTCAAAGGGGCGTTATGGACCAGATGTCAGGCCTTACTCCCATCGGTAAGGTTGGCCTTTCGTGGCTTAGTCTGGAGCTTGTTAAATGACAAGCTTCTGGCCAAGGCGTGATAAGGCGGGGGAAAACCACGCGCATTACCTCAGTCTCGTATCTTTCAATTGGCCACTCCTGTCGGCTTATCGCACACGAAACGCCCACGGCGACCTGCGCGTGTGGCAGTCATCTGAATTTCGCGGAGTGCGGCATGGCACGCGCGTTCGCAGGTTCGTATCTCAACTCCCGTCTCCGTCGGACTCCCCCTACTTTACGACTTACGGCTAGGCTTATCTCGCCTCGCCTAGGGTCCCATCCGAAGCCTGGTATGTGGGACTAACGGCGTGTGCACGTCAAAGCCCCATATCTAGCCCTCGTCCGAGGTTTGAATTTTGCTTTCAGACGTCACACTCGAGTCGTTCTCTCTGTCGGGCTGCTGTTGATGCACGAAGCAGATGAATCTTCAAAATTAACACCCATATTCTCGACTTAACAACGTTCCCGCCATCGACCGCTTCGCGCGACCTGCCCAACGATGGGTTTCCAGGATTCCAACATGCATGACATGGAGAAGCAGGACGGTCTGAGTACTGGGTCGCGGGGCAGCAATGGTGCTGTTCCCGGCGAAACCTTCGTGCAGGGAAACTCAACCTACGCGAAGGTCCAGCGACTCGCAGCGCGATTCCACGTCGAGCAGCGCGGCATCGAGCGTGTTCCAGAGGATGAGAGAGACGATCACTCTCTTTTGAATGTTGGCACGATGGTAAGTTGCGCTCAGAGCCAAGAAGCGCATGCCATTGACATCGTCACAAGTGGCTCTCCGCGAACATGGTAGTATCGTCTTTTGCGATCGGTCTTCTCTCGCAATCGCTCTTCTTCCTCGGATTCGCGGACGCCTGCCTGGTTTGCTTGTTCTTCAATCTTATCGGTATCATCCCTGTGTGCTATTTCTCCACCTTCGGACCGCGTTTTGGTTTGCGACAAATGGTTTTGTCGCGTTACTGGTTCGGCTGGTATGGAGTCAAGATCAGTACGTCTGTCGTTTCCGCATTGAGGATCTCTTGCTAAAAGATTGCAGTTGCTGTGTTCAACGTCCTTGCCTGCCTTGGCTGGTCGGCGGTGAACTCGATCGTCGGCGCTCAGCTAATCAATGCTGTCAACAACGACGTTCCAGGCTATGCTGGTATCCTCATCATCGCTTTCTGCACACTGTGCGTGACCTTCTTCGGTTACAAGATCGTCCACGCCTACGAATTCTGGTCCTGGATTCCCACCACCATCGTCTTCATCATCGTCCTTGGTGTGTTCGCGCATTCCGGAGCCTTCGTCAACATTCCAATGGGTGTAGGCACCAGCGAATTGGGAAGTGTGCTCAGCTTTGGAAGTGTCGTCTACGGTTTCGCGACAGGATGGACTAGCTACGCAGCTGACTATACAGTCTACCAGCCCCGCAACCAGTCCAGGACGAAGGTCTTCTTTGCTGTCTGGATTGGTCTTATCATCCCTCTTCTCTTCACTGAGATGCTGGGCATAGCTGTCATGACCGCTACTACGCTGAACGACGGTAACAACAAGTACGCAGATGGATACAAAGCTTCCGGAACCGGAGGTCTCCTCGGCGCTGTGCTTTTTGGACCTCTTGGTGGCTTTGGCAAGTTCTGCCTCGTCATCCTCGCCCTGAGTATTATCGCCAACAACTGCCCCAACATCTACTCCGTTGGTTTGACGATCCAGGTCTTGGGTGGAAAGTGGACGGAGCGTGTGCCGCGGTTCGTCTGGACTGCTGTAGGAACCGCCATCTACATCGCAATCGCTATCCCCGGATACTCGCATTTCGAAACCGTGCTGGACAACTTCATGAACTTCATTGGTCAGTTCAACTTCCTACCTGGTTTGACGACCTTCTAATACTGTTCAGGCTACTGGCTCGCGATCTACGAAGGCATTGCCTTCAGCGACCACTTCATCTACAAACGCAGCATGAACGCATATGACCCAGCAATCTACGACCAGCGCTCGAAGCTCCCGCCCAGCATCGCAGCGGTTTTCGCATTCTGTTGTGGTATTGCTGGCATGGTCACAGGCATGAGCCAAGTCTGGTGGGTGGGACCTATCGCGTTGAAGGCAGGCAAAGCGCCGTTTGGCGGTGATGTTGGCTTTGAGCTGGGCTTTGCCTTCGCGTTCGTCAGCTATGCGGTAGCGAGGAGGTTCGAGTTGAAGTATTTCGGACGATAGGGCTTCATACCTATTCGGTCAGCCGCAACGCACGGCTGTCTGACTGCAACGGGACCTGCATCTCTCCTCTGCCGCAGTGGGGTCTTGTGGAAAGATCGGAGTTCTCCTGCATATCAGGCCAGCACCGCTAGCGATATACATGAAACATTTGCACTGAAGTCGTCGACTCTCCAACAACCCTTTGGTGCACGAACACATCAAAGACACAGATGTATTGTCCAAGCGGTGGGATTCGGAGTAATAGATGCAGCGGAGATTAGCCTGAGTTTTGAGCTGCATCTGGCCAATGAGACAGCAGAGAAACCGGCGCTAGCTCCAACGCCTGCAGGGCCGAGAGAAGGCTGAGATCCTTCCACCCAGTTCACGGCAAATGGGCCGTACCGGACGTCCTGTATGACCCAGGATCAGCTCCGGTATTGCAGTATTAGCTCGACTGTACCCTGCAGGAGTGGAGTGGCATGCGCCCGCTATGCGGAATCGATGATGAGGTACGGACGCCTGATGCTCTATTTCTACAGATTACCACGCATCTCCCACGCCACGACCGAGCACAGGCAAGATGCGGTTCTGGAGTCTGACAGTTGTAGCTGCCAGCTTTTTGTCGCAGGCAAGCGCAACTAACGTTGAGCATGTCGCCGACACCTACGATTTCGTAAGCATAAAACTCTGGATCTTATGGACAACGCACCTAATCAGCATGATAGGTCATTGTAGGTGGCGGAACAGCTGGGCTTGCGGTTGCGTCACGCATCAGTGTTGGGCTACCGAACAGCACCGTGCTTGTGATTGAAGCAGGCCCAGACGGACGTCAGGAGCCTGGTATCTACATTCCAGGAAGAAAGGGCTCGACCCTCGGTGGCAGATACGACTGGAACCTCACGACTATCCCACAGCCCAACGCCAACAACCGAACGTTTGCGCAGAATCGCGGAAAAGTGCTAGGAGGAAGCAGCGCGCTCAATCTGATGACATGGGACCGTACTTCGATTGCTGAGCTCGATGCCTGGGAGAAGCTTGGCAACAAGGGCTGGAATTGGAATACACTGTATCCCGCGATGTTGAAGGCCGAAACGTTCCTGCCATCACCCGAGTATGGTACTGAAGGCGTTGGCAAGACAGGTCCTATCCAGACGCTAATCAACCGCATCTTCCCCAAGCATCAGTCTTCGTGGATACCTGCTCTGAACAATCTCGGTCTTGGCACCAATCGAGAGTCGCTCAATGGTCATCCTGTCGGTGTCAGCACACAGCCAAACAACGTCAGCCCGAACTACACTCGATCATACGCACCCGAGTATCTTAAGCTCGCTAAAGCGAACCTCCAAATCAAGCTTGAGACACGCGTGTCTAGGGTCAACTTTCAAGGCAAGACCGCAACCGGCGTCACGCTCGAGGATGGAACTATAGTGCACGCGCGAAAAGAGGTCATCCTATCTGCAGGCTCCTTTCAGACTCCTGGTCTCCTCGAGCTTTCGGGGATCGGCAATGCCACGCTTCTGAAGAAGCTTGGCATTCCAGTTGTTAAGAACCTACCAGCCGTTGGCGAGAATTTCTCAGACCACATTCGCATCCAGAGCTCATACCAACTCAAGCCTGAATACCCATCTTTCGACGTCTTAAAGAACACGACACGTGCCGCTATCGAGCTTGCGGCGTACAATGCCGGTCAGGTGTCATTGTACGACTACACTGCTAGCGGTTACGCGTACTTCCCGTGGGACATCGTGTCGAACGACACCGCTGCAAAGTTCCGCACCTTGGTCCAAGGCGACACAAGCCTGACCTCAGCAGTCGACAAGGTCAAGAAGAGCTACTTCTCGCCACCGCAGAGTGCGACGGTACCACAGCTTGAAGTCATCTTCTCTGATGGCTACACTGGTCTGAAAGGTTATCCCGCAACCAACTCGTCCCTGTTCGGTATAGGCACCTTCTCCCTGATCGGCGTAGTGCAGCACCCGCTCAGCAAGGGTAGTGTGCACATCAGTTCGCGCAACATCAGCGACAAGCCTCTCATCAACCCCAACTATCTGTCCCACCCATATGATCTTCAGGCTGCAACAAATCTTGCCAAGTTCTTGCGCACGATTGCTTCCACGGCACCTTTGAGGGATGTGTGGACTGAGGAGTACGAGCCTGGCAAGGTGGTTCAGACAGACGAGGATTGGAAGAAGTATGCACTGGCTAACACGCTGAGTATCTACCACCCTATTGGTACTGCTGCGCTGCTTCCAGAGAAGGATGGTGGCGTTGTTGATTCGCAACTGAAGGTGTATGGCACAAAGAGATTGAGGGTTGTTGATGCTAGTATCATCCCATTGTTGCCGAGCGCGCATATTCAGACCCTGGTGTATGGTATCGCCGAGACAGCAGCGGAGATGATCGTTCAAGCGTACTTGTAAGCGAAACCAGGCGTATTGCAGAGGCAAAAATGTTTACCACTCCATCTGTGATCGATATGCGGGTCTTTCCGAGTCACTGTAGATTGACATGCAATTGCGCCAAGTCCCTTTGAGCCATGGAACACAACCTTGACTCGATCGCTCCATGAGTAGGCACAAATAGGTGACGCAACGCAAGTACAGTATTAAGACTCAGCCAAAGCTCGTACCTACAGGATGACGGACCCCCGCTCACTTGGCGGCATCCGGCTCGGCCAAGACTTTGGGAATAGGTTCCTCCTTGCTCAAGCCAGATCAGGGGGACCAGCTCTGCTGAATGCTTGGAGCGCCCCAAACGTACGACACGCATGTGTATTCGTCGTTCATGGTGCCATGTTTCACTTCAAGTTGGATGTTGCTCGTGGGCGGAAGTCCTGGAAGAACTCGGATGAGGCGAATGGAGGTTGTGCTGTGATCGAGCGGTTGATGTCTGAATCACTGAGGTCGCTGCAACCACCGCAGAACCATGCGCTGAGTACTGTACGATGCACCGGTCGCGGCCAGGCTTTAGAAGATCTGTCGTTGGTTCAGCACAGTGAAGGAAGGAACAAACAACTTGGTTGAGGTGCAGGCAGCCGTAAGCCCACGGGGCTAAGGCTAAGCCCGCTCCAGGCACGTGATATACAAGAAACGCGGTTCTGAACTGGATGGCTGGCGGACTCGAAGCATTTGGTTGAGCAATGTCAAAGCAGTCTCAGTATGGATCCATCTGGTGCTGTCCTTGAGCAGATGCCAGTGCTAGAATGAAGATCTCTCAGCATTGAGGCATTCTGCACAAGATAGATAAGTTCGTCGGCGTACAGACAAAGGCTGAATGTGTTGTGGTTCGTTCGGTTTACCTTCACTGGTCGACTAGTGAACGGCGAGGGTCCTGTCTCACCAAGATCAAGAGCCAATGTTCGAATTTCCGTTTCGCAATGTCCTAGTCGCTGTGAGATGCCAACGATATGACCTCTCATCGAGGAGCAGTGTGCTTGCAAACACGCGTAGTTTTGGGCCCTCTTTCGAATCAGGATACCGCAGCCTGAGCAACGCGTGGAGTTCATGGTTGGCTTTGAGCTTAGCGATGCGAATAGCTGTCGATTTCGTCCCTTTTCGCGTGGGAAGAAGCCCCCGGGTTGACCCATCTCGAGGGTGAGCACGAAGCTTAGAGTCAAGGTACCTTTCTCACCAGCTTTCTGAAGATGTCCGAGGGTGGCCGCCAGGAGGGAAACAGAACACATGCAAGTCATCGAGGCTCTCAAGCCCTTCATCGAGCTGTAGAGAAAGTCACGGTCCTGCATTGCGTAGTTAACCGGGACTTGAGGCCCATCTGAAGCCAGAAATGCCAGCGAATGGATCTGGTCCCTTGACAGCTCGCACTTTCGGTCTGGGTAATCGTTGAGAAGTTCCAAGATAGAGCGCTCTTTACGATGGCGTGGCAAGAAGATTTCCTCAAAGTACTTCATCGACCTTGCGCCCAAGACAGCGTTGTCTCCGAATAGACGCGTCGTTGAGAATTCGTCTGTGAGCGTATGCTTGAGGTAGCAGATTGGCCGGAGTTGCTCGCCGCGCACAGAGATCTTGTCTGTCTGAATGATTACTGTACGCGCGAGAAGTACTTCCTGCGTTATCCAAGCCCCGGTCCAGTATGCATGCGTAAGAAAGGCTGCCCAGTCTGCGGCGACCTGCTGGTTGCAGATGCTTGCATTGCTACCAGCTGCCTGGAACTCAGCGAAAGTGGCAGATAGTTCCATCAAGGCCCAAGCATCAAGTGCGGTGTTGAGTAGTCGGGTTGTGGCAACATGGGTACCCATCCAGATCGAGACGCCTTGCGCTTGGCTGTAGATGGTCCCCATCTGGGCCACTTGACGATTCCGTTCCGTGGTGTTGCTTTGATCAATGCACAGAGCATCGATCCAAAACCATGTTAACGTTGATTGCTCGATCTCTTTCGTCGCTGCACAGAGAAACTGGTGCAGATTCTCTCTGACAATAAAGAGCTTGCCGTTGACTAATACCAGACGTTCTGTCTCGGGTGAGCCCCAGACGTAGGATAGGCAAGTGTATGATGCGTCAACCGTAGTATGTACCAGCTCGCACTGTATGAGGCCAAACTCGGACCGCTTGGACAGGCTACGAAGAATTCTTATTGAAGACTTGGACTGGTCTAACGGACCGTGAGTGAACGATATGAGGCCGTTCTTTACAAGGCCTATGCCACCACGGATGGCCATAAAAGCAGCAAGCTCAATCTATAAGAGGAGTCCGCTCTTCCAATGATCGTATCTGCCTTCTGTCGTAGGTTGTTGTGGAAGGTGCAGCTCGGGCGAGCTTTTGAACAGGTCAGCATGGATTCCCTTTTTGGATCATCTCCGCGGCATGCCTCTGCTGATACTGCTGCGACATACAGCTTCCACACGCCACCCGTGACTATGCTGAACGTGCTCTGATCGTGATCGTATGCGCATGTTGATGACTTTTGTAAGGGAACTTTGTCAATGCTTTGAGGCTGTTGAGATGCTCTCATTACGTCACCAGCACATTTCCACACGCGGCGCCCACCACATCTCTTCGTGCCTTGCGGTCGAGTTGAGTGTCGTCATTCAATCACGTCAAGACGTAGCAGCTATTCAGTACAGCTGGCACCATTTGCCCACTCAGAAACGCGCTTCATGCTGACGCTGGAGCAATGTTACGGTTCTCTCTGAGCTATCGCGGGCACCACGACAGCAGTGGCTGAGGCACCCATGCAATACAGCGCCGCATCAGCAATGCCCCTTGCAGGCACTTTGCAGGCTCACCGCAACGTTCAGATGAGCACAACACGCCGCGGGACTCTCGAAGTTGCACGGAGAAGTCTTCGGCGCGTCCATTTCGCAGCGTCTTAATGTGATATGGACTAACCCGGGAACCTGGGCTTCCGGATCACTGATCGTCAGCGAAAAGCGCAGAACAGCGACGGCCAACTCGCTACCGAAACATCAAATTTCGTGGCGGCGCATCCACGAATTTAAACCTTGCACCTCCGGCCGCATTGGCAGAGGCTTGGCGAATCGATCTTCGACGTTTCCAGCCCCGCGCGCTGGCGCTGACTGAAAGATGATGCCGCAAAACACGGCCCCGCTGCGGAAACGAGTCCCTCCGTATGTGAGGAATGCGATAAGATCATGATATGGCCCTTGATGTTGGTGCTTTTGGACAATTTGCCATCCAATTGCCATCTTCTGGCACTTGAGGAATCGCCTCGAGCCAAGTTTACCGGTTCGTGAGTTCATGCCCTGCCAAGCGCATGACGCGTTATCGCGCGTTGCTGATTGAACCTTGGGCTTACTAGAGCTAACATATGCAGGGCCGTAGTGCAGGAACTGTCAGCATAACACTGCTCCACGACGCCTTCGCTCGTCTTCTACCTTTTTACCATCCTTAGTTACTCGTCGCGCAACCGTCAAGATGATGCGCAAGAAGACAACGTACACAAACATCACGCCCATTCCGTCCTTCATCCCACGACAGTTAGCGATCGACATCCTCCATAGTCATGTCGAAGTCATCGAGTTGAACCCTCTCGTTACTGGAGTTGAGCCCGTGAAAGCGCCGCGAGATGCCCCGTCCGACGAATTCTACGCGACCTGGTACGAAATCTCGCAACGCATCCAGTACATTCCAGGTATAGGAAAGCTTGGAAGCGGCGCCATCAAGTTTAAAGGATGCTTCCATGATATGCCATGGGGTCTGCAGACACACATCTACGCGCCTGCGGGTGTGGACATGCGTAATAAATGGCAAATATGTGGCAATCAGCCGGGCGAATCAGTCGAAACCAGGGAGCTTGGTCTTGGTGCTCCTCCAGAGGGATTATACTTGCGAGAGGATATCGAGATCAAGTGTAACATGACTATGGCCGGTTTCGTGAAGAAAGAGAACAAGGCAGCTTCGAAGGTCTTCGTCGAGCGGCTCATCAAGAAAGCCGAGCTGCTGGATGCTGGTGTCCTGCAGGGCATGATGGAAAAGGGCAAATTAAAGACGATAAACCCTGCAGACCGTTCCAGCAGAATACCAGGTTCGCCAGGCCCATCCCCTCAGTACGCGAATCTACAGCCGTACAATCTACCTGTATCGCCAGGGCGCTCACCTACGCAACCGCACCACTCAGGCCAGCAGCAATTCGTCCCTCCGAGCCAAAACAACGTCGTCATGGAGCTGCCAGGCGATTACTATCACGCACAGCCGTCACCAGGCCTTTTGCATCCAGATCGTCGTTTGTCACACACAAGTGACGGGTCAGCGTCGCCGAACATGCCAGATGCGCGCTGGTCACAAGCATCGAACGAATACCAGAGCTCAATGAGTTCTCGCCCAAGCTCATACGCTGCGTCTGAGAACCTCCGCTCGCCAGGTCTTGATCAAAAAGTTTTCACCGCAGAGCTTCCCACGATGGAAGAGACCCGAGAAGAGCATTCAGATCGACTGAAGCGTGAGAGCCAACAAAGCGCGCACCAGTTGAAGTATACCTACAATCCTCAAGACTATGCACAGCAGGCGCATTATGCGACTCCACCGCAGTATTCTGCATATAATCCTCAGGGTCGTCAATAAGTGGAGCATCGTTGATCATGCTGTTCGACCCGCGTGTCGTTGCACGATTGCGTTCTTGCTGTTCACTGCACTTTCATCGTTGTTCCTCGTCAAATACCCGCGGTATGTTTGCGCAAGTCTGGAAAATCTCATTGTTCTCGCTTTTGCTTCGAGGCGTTCGCGGTTCTGCAAAACAAAGTCGCACGTTACAGCTCACGAGTCTCCTTGGTTCATGATATACCCTTCAGTTACGTACTCAATGCTACTTTTGACTCCGCAAAACGGCTCCATTGCGCTGAGTCATCAATGCTGCATAATAACTGCCGAACTTGGTCGGACATTCAAGCGGACATTCATGTCCATGCTGGTCATGCGCCGGCACTCCGGTAAATCATGTTAACTCCACCGACACGGGGATTCACCGATGAAACGGCTTCTAGCGAATCAATGTTTCTTTGATCAGCCGACTCCACGCTGCCCCAGTTTTACCAAGGCGTGCATCAGGCTTGGGAGCGCCTTTCGTTGTCCTCGTTGCGAAGCTTTGGGCGGGGTCGACCAATCGGCCGGCTGTCAGAGCCGCCATCTCCGTCATTGGAACGTGCTCAGTGCTACCCCAGAGTCTACCCCAGAGTCTAGCGGTCACCTTATCAGTACATAAAGCATTGACAAGCCTTCTGGGTTCTCGCTCGGCATCAAGAGCAGATCGTTCGCCTTCTGCAGTCTTTCACTCTTGCTACTGAAGCAAATCGCCGTACTTAGCTGTCCCGAAGCAGCCATGGCTAAGTGAGCACAGGCTTACTTCGTATTTCCACCGGCAAAACACGCATCAGCAAACCAACCTCTCGCTCGACCTCTCCGCACAAACCCCCGGACTTCCCCATACTTCGAAGGTCAATCGGCTGTCGGCAAGCGACAACCTGGCTCCTCGATCAAGCGCCACAACAACCGGCACTCCACAGGTCTCTCAATAGAAAATCGATCCTCTTTCTGTCTTGTGTGGCAAAGAATCATTCTGCGAATCTTCCTGGTCTCCTTGCCTTCCTTGAAGGTGTCAGTGCTCTGGACCTCTTGCCACAAATCAAAGGTCTTCTTGATTCGCCTCGAAGCGCGTTCGAGCAGCTCCAGTGAAGGTTTCAAAAACTTCATTTGAAAGGGACATAAACATCATCATGGCTACCGAAAAGGAGATAGCCGACCACGATTTGATGGGCGGGAAATTCGACGACCCAGAGCATGTGGAAGCAGTGCGACAGGAAGCGCTTCACCATGGCCATCTATCCGCAGAGGAACTTGAGATCGAGAAGAAGTTGAGGAGAAAGATCGACGCGCGAATCATGCCAGTGCTTATCACCATCTACCTGATGAACTACATTGATAGGTATGCAGTCATGCCTTCATTAGAAAACAAGCACTAATCAACGGCAGGAACAACTACGCCGCGGCGCGTCTGCAGGGTCTGGAGGCAGATCTTGGTCTCACTGGCGATGAATATCAAACAGGTCTCTCGATCCTGTTCGTGGGGTACGTAGCTCTCTGCATTCTCTCGGCCTGTGCTAACCACTGAAAGTTACATCCTGATGCAAGTCCCATCCAACCTCATCCTTAATTGGGTCGGTCGCCCTTCACTATATCTCGGTTGTGCAACCGTGGTCTGGGGCCTGGTATCATGTGTCACATCCCAGGTGTCAAGTTACGGCGGCATTGTCGCTGCACGCTTCATCTTAGGTATCGTGGAAGCGCCTTTCTTCCCTGGTGCACTTTTTTACCTAAGTAAATGGTACACCAAGGAAGAGCTAGCAAAGCGCAACGCAATCTTCTACGCGGGATCGCTCGTGTCTGGCGCATTCGGTTCTCTGATCGCTGCTGGTATCTTGAGCGGCCTTAATGGGCATCTTGGACTCGCTGCTTGGCAATGGTCAGTGATGATCTCACAACGTTGAATCACTGCTGACATGTTCTTCCTCTAGGCTGTATGTTATTGAAGGCGCTATAACCATGGCTGTCGGTCTTGCCGCGATCTTTATCCTGCCCGACTTCCCGGAGACGTGGAAAGGCTTGACACCAGAAATGAAGCGCGTAGCTGTCAGACGGCTCGCAATAGATGCCGCTGAGACTGACACCGATGAGGCTGGCGGCATGAGTCAAATAAGGGGCATGAAGCTTGCTTTCACGGACCCGAAGACCTATATTTGTAAGTTGGTCTGGCGCATCTCACAAATGACTACTAACTTCTCTCAGTGGCGCTTGCATATATGGGTATTACGGGCTCAGCAGGCTTCCAAAACTTCTTCCCCACCCTCACGCAGACATTGGGCTACAGCCGGATTATCTCGCTGCTCCTTGTCGCTCCACCTTACGTCTTCATGGTCTTCTACTCCTTTGGCCACTGCTACCTGTCCGACCATCTAGGTAAACGCTTCTGGTTCCTCGCCTATCCTGTCTTTGTATCGATCGCCGGATTCCTGATCTTCATGTTCACCGATGGCTTCGGACCGCGCTACTTCTCCTTCTTTCTCATGAACTTCGTTTTCGCCCAGAACGGCACAATCTACGCCTGGATCTCGGGAGCCATACCGCGCCCACCCGCCAAGCGAGCCGCAGCGCTGGCTTTCATCAATTCCATTGGTAACTCAGCGTCGATCTGGACGCCCTTTACGTACTTTCCGAGCTCGAAACCGCATTATAGACCGGCGCTGGGAGTCTGCATCGGCCTTCAGGTGCTGAGCTTGGTGTGCTTCTTGGTCATGAAGTTCTATCTTGAGGCGCAGAACAAGCAGATGGCACGCATGGAGAACGAGGACGCGCAATTGACGGAGAAAGATATGAAGAAATTGAGGAAGACGGCAGAAGCTGAGGGCATTGATATTGCGGCTGCAAGGGTCTTGCAGAAGGGCTACCGCTATATGGTCTGAACAGCGACCAGCCAACAGCGAATCATGTCACATGAAGCGAACAAGCATGGTTGAAGACGAGTGGGAGGTGCAGTTGAACTTACATCATTGCTTTGAATACGGCCATTTTCTGACTGGCTACATCGCCATGGGGCAGTCATGATTTCAAGCTCTCAGCTGTGACTTTCATCCACCGTCCTATACAAGTCCATGTGTCTCTGGTGGCAACTGTGGACGCATCTGATACAGAAACTGTAGCCCCATGACCTTTCTCGAATCTAGATAGGCTGTTGATGTTTCCGCGTGCTATCATTCAGCAGCCAATCAGCAACAACAGTGCACTCGTCGAAACTGAGACAGCTGAACGGCGGCCTTGTATCTTATGTCAAGTTAGCGTTGTTTGATAATACATGTGTGGCGGCATACCGTCCAGACACGGATCATAACCTATCCCTCGAATATACGACCTAACACGGCTGCGTGTGTTTCCAGTGATTGGTTCTTCCCACATGTAGTTCAGCAGCAGGACCACATCGGCCCCACTGAATTTGTGGATAGAAGCCAAGGCATTGGACTTTTGGCCTGTCCTGTAGAAGTGCATAAGAACTCTGGCGTTCGCGCGGGCATCACTCGCGCCGTGCTCTGTAATTCTCCACATGATTTCTCTTGCTAGTGTATGTGTTGGACTGCTTTATGTATTGGGAAATGTGCAAGCTCGTATGGACGGCGGGACACTAATCTTATATTCCACGTAACGTCGACCTAAACAATCCCTTCCATCTATCTATTTGTCACGTCCATGAAAGGCCCTTGCAAACGCAGTCAAGATATATTTGTTTCTTTTGCAAAACGGTCACGGTATCGTACGTGCGAGGCGTTTCTGTGAGTGTGTTTGCGCAGCTTTGTCTACTTCATGCTTCAACGCCTCGTACACTTCAGAGCCAAGAAGCTTGGACATTTTTGAAGACGCAGTACGCAACTCAATTAGAGACGTACTGTAGAATATCACTGGCGGCAATGTCCTGCAGTTCTTGACAAGCGAATGATGTCGTTGTTGTGGGTGAATAAGACTAAAACACTAGGTACAAGGAGTGACTGGGCTAAAATGAAGCAGCAAAAAAACAACGCCATCTAAATGTAACCAAAACCATCGCTATGCAACCAGTAATTTTGCAACGCTGCTGAGAGAGGGAGAGGGGGGGGGGGGAGACAGCGAAGTTGTTTTAGTAAAGCAGAGGCTTCTCAGCTTTGATGAAGGCAGGATCGCAGACAACAGCGCCGGTATCAACGTTGATAGTCTGATTGTGCTTGTTGATGAAGGTCCAGGGACCGTTACCACCATCGCCGAAAGTGACATCAACATTGGGCCCGCGCCTTCCAAGAATTGCGTTACCGTAGTTGTCAAGAACTGAGCACCTCAAAGCCTGGTTCTGGACGGCCGGATCAAGGGTGAGCGTGAACATGTTGACGTCCTCGCCACCAGCAGGCTGGATCTCGCGGACAAGACCGCCTTCAATAAAGGCGACGTTGCGAGCGAACTCGTCGAGTCCATCAATGCGAGCGTTGATGGGAGGTTGGGCGATTGGGGTAGGAGTCGCGGCAGGAGGAGCAGCGGGGTCACCCTTCTTAAAGGAAGGGTCGCAGATGATGGCAACGACATCCTGTGCGCCGGTCTCGAAGGTCCATTCTCCAGCGTTGCCGTCAGCAAAGGTGATTTCACGGCTTCCGTTGCGAAGAACAACGATGGGCTCGTTATAGTTGTCAAGCACTTGGCAGCGGAGGGTTTGCTGCTTCACATCTGCGCCGAGTGTGAGGAGGACAGTGTCGTAGGGACCATTAGAGCCAACAGGGCGCTTGACCTGTCGCCAGCCCTCATCGAAAGTGGTCTGGGTGGCAAGCTCATCAGGGCCGGAGAGTTGAACGACGATGGAGTTGTCAGAGGTTGCGCGGCGGGCTGGGCGTGCAAGCGCCGACGTAGCGAACAAAGCAGAGAGGAAGATGCTGGTGTACTGCATTTTGATGGTCGTTGGGAGTTTGATTTTTTCTAAGGAGATAGAGAAGAGATAGACTCGAAGGAAATGAGAAGAAAATGAGACAAGAAAATGTAGATGTTGCTGGCGTTTGATTGTGATGTTGTGATGAGGGATTGACGGAGTGCGACTTTGTCACCATTTTATACACTTTGTGGATAGGCTCTGAGATCCTCGTGCGCGTGGTAGCTGTTGTCGCCATGAGCGGGCGAACATGGCTGAGTCGTGCACTTTGTCGTCCGTTGCTTGGCTGCTGACAGTACTACCACTTCGCCCCTGGACAACCAATAGGAACCATATATTTTGGCGTCAGCTTTCCCCGGATCGTCAGCAACCGAACAAACACATGGCGCGTTCCGCTGAAACATCTCTTGGCTGTCAGTCTCTGAGAATAGTTGTTCGTTTGTCATGGTCTTGCTCCCGGGACCACGGATAGAGCGCACTCATGGTAGTGTGAGGTTGTGAACCGTGTACTGCGCGTTGGGCCTTCGACACATCAGTCATGCCCTCTCTGTTACGATGAGCAGATGTGATAATTATAGAACTGCTATGCGGGTGCGTGCTTCATTCAACCGTTGCGCCATTCTGCCTGCGACTGCCTGCATGGTGTCGAGTGGACAAAGTTGCATGCCTTGAGTGAAAATCTTAGAGAGACCTGGGCCTGAAAACATTTGTTGCTTGATTCGCACTGGGGGGAGCAGGACACAATGTGGTCATGGCGAAAGACAGGACGTGACATGCGTGAAGGGGTGGAATCTGAGAATGTAGCAAGCACGACGCGAACCTTACCCGCTAGACCGCGCATCCAGTCTACGGGCCGCAGCTTAGGCAACGTCCTCCATGCAGTCGTAGAGAGATCAAAAAGCGTATCAGGCCAATTGATACTATGGCAGCGGGTCTGCTCACGTTCTGACAGGTTTGTTGTGCCATATTGTGGTGTGCATGAGCGTTATGACTTTTTCGCTTTGAAGACATCATTTGTTCAATTATTCGCCGTCAACTTCACATACGACCATAGGACGTTGAAAACAAGGCTTCCCGTTCGCTCAGCCCTATTTAAGCAACGTACCGGCGGATTAGTAGTTAGGTGGGTGACCACTAGCGAATACCCGCTGTTGTATGTTTTTGTCGGTTTTTGCACATGCAGCCAGAAATACTTCTCTTTCGTATTCTACGAGGGATAATGCATTTGGTCCGCCATGCTCGCATGCCAAGAAGCGTAACTGCAAGACTCCCCTTGCCAGATTCGTCTCAAAGCCTTCAATTTTGTTGTTACAGTCGCGCAGAAAAACTCGCGAAGTATTTAGCAGTCCTCATCCTGCCCTAATGGATCTACGGTAGTGGACCCTGGCCCCAACGGTTCGCGAGCTCCTTTGTATGATAGAATGCAAGGCCTTGATATCGATCGTCTCAGGTCCTCGTGAATCATCATACTACGGGATCGCAGCGAAGGGCTCTCGTAGACCCTGGTCTTCTTGGGAGTATACAGTTGTTTTGACAGTCGAAGAAATGATGATGGGGAGACGGTGATCGTCTATCAGAAGACGGAGGATTGTGCTGCTCTCTCCGACGGGCAATCGATCCCGCAAACGCGTCAGGGCCCATGCGCCGTGATCCACGGGAAGAAAGCGGAGTCGAGTGAGCATCAAAGATCAAGTAACAGTTTGCATTTTCAGGTCTAATTCGATGCATAAAGTTGCCTGATTGGTATATTCGTTGCAGCTACGGCAGGCGAGCCGGTCTGGCGTTGTTCTTTACAGCCAAGACAAGCGACCGTTGGCTCGGCAAGGGTGCGAGTCGTCTTATCGGTGCCCTCAGAGGCGCCGAATGGAGTGATTGCGGCGGATAATGACGGTTTACGGTTTGGTTATGCAGATACATCTTAGCTGGGTCGATTGCTGGAAATTATCGTGGAATGGGTTGACAGCTTCCTTTCTTCTTCATTCTTTCTCGTGTCTCTGACGCACGCGACTGTCTCTCGGAGATCAACAAGCGCGTTGTGACACCACAGCAACGAAAAGAGCAGTGAGAGCCTCAAAAGTTTCGGCCAAGCTGCAGATCCCTTGAGCGAGGTTACGACAGTCATTGTACGGCTCATCCTTCGAAATCCTCGCCGGCAGCACAATTGACCTCCTTCCAGCTTCCTCGCTCGCGATTTCCCCAGATCTCCACGCCCCACATCGCAGTCTCCAGTCCCCGCAGACGAAGAAAGATCACAATGCGCACAGCGTGCCTCAGGGCAGCGAGCTCTGCCACCAGGCTCGCTCGTTCTACACGCGTCGCCCAGTTTCCTCGCCCGACGGTCGGCAGATGCATGCGAGCAGTTGTGAGCTCTGGCCAGCAATTTAGGACCTTCCAGCAAGCTGCAGCTGTTCAGCCTGCTGAGGATGTTTTCGAGACACCAAAGCAGAGCACTGACGCTGCGAAGCCTACTGAGGCACTCGACACATTTCCCCGCAGGCACATTGGCCCTTCTGCCGAGTCAGCGGAAGCTATGCTCAAGGCCCTTGATCCGCCTGTCAGCAGCTTGGACGAGTTTGTGCGCCAGGTCATTCCTGCAGACATTCTGAACAACCGAGAGCTCAGCGTTGGAAAGCTCTCAGATCGCCATGGCGCAGATTGGCAAGCAAATGGCGTACCTGAGTCTGTCTTCCTCAAGAACGCAAAGCGCATCATGGGTCAGAACAGGCCAGGAAAGAGCTTGATCGGCCAGGGCTACTACAACACCAATGTCCCTGAGGTCATCAAGCGCAATGTGCTCGAGAACCCTCAATGGTACACCAGCTACACTCCATACCAGCCTGAGATCAGTCAGGGTCGTCTAGAGTCGCTCCTCAACTTCCAGACCATGGTCACCGATTTGACCGGTCTCTCGATTGCCAACGCCTCTCTCCTCGACGAGCCTACAGCCGCCGCTGAGGCCATGACCATGTCTCTTGGTTCGCTCCCCGGACCGCGTCAGAAGCGCCCCAACAAGACGTTCCTCGTTTCCTCGACTTGCCACCCTCAGACCATCCAGGTCCTTCGCTCGCGCGCTGAAGGATTTGGCATCAAGATCGAGGTCGCAGACGTACTGGCGGACAACAGCAAGCGCGTGGAGGAGCTCGGGCAAGATCTTGTTGGTGTACTGGCACAGTACCCTGACACCGACGGTGGAGTCAGCGATTATCGTGGTCTTGCCGACAAGGTTCACAAGCAGGGCGCGCTTCTTAGCGTGGCTTCTGATCTTCTTGCGCTCACCCTTCTTACTCCCCCGGGAGAATTTGGAGCAGACATTGCCTTTGGTAATGCTCAGCGTTTCGGTGTGCCTCTCGGCTTTGGTGGACCTCACGCTGCGTTCTTTGCCAGCGTCGACAAGCACAAGCGCAAGATCCCTGGACGTATCATCGGTCTTTCGAAGGACAGGCTCGGCAACCCAGCGGCGCGCCTTGCCTTGCAAACACGAGAGCAGCACATTCGACGTGAGAAGGCTACTAGCAATGTCTGCACCGCGCAGGCGCTGCTTGCCAATATGAGCGCTATGTACGCCGTCTACCACGGACCAAACGGTTTAACACAGATCGCGAAGCAGGTCGTGGCAAAGACAAGGCTTGTGCAGCAGGCGCTCATCGATGCTGGATACAAGACTGGTACACGCGCCAAGCTCGACAATGCCCCGGCTGCATTCGACACATTCGTTGTGGAGACAGGCAAGAACACCGAGCCTTTGATCGCCGAGCTTGAACGCAACGAGATCCTCGTGCGCAAGGTGGATGACAGCCACATTGGTCTGTCATTTGATGAGACAACCACTTCTCAGACGATCTCTGCCCTACTCAAGGGCCTTACAAAGGGCAGCGCCAAAGTCGACTTCTCCCTAGATGTCGCAGTCGAGGCTCCAGAGGGATACAAGAGGACTTCTGAGTTTCTGACCCACCCTGTCTTCAACTCTCACCACTCTGAGACCGAGCTTCTGCGCTACATCAACCACCTAGCCTCCAAGGATCTATCTCTAGTTCACTCCATGATCCCGCTCGGATCTTGCACGATGAAGCTGAACTCCACCTCCGAGATGGCACCTGTCTCATGGGAAACAACGGGCAACCTGCACCCCTTTCTGCCCCTTGAGCGCGCCAAGGGTTACCTTGAGATGATCGGTCAGCTTGAGAGCGATCTTGCTGATATCACTGGTTTCGACGCTGTTTCGCTGCAGCCCAACTCTGGTGCTCAGGGCGAGTTCGCTGGTCTTCGTGTTATCCGCAAGTACCTCGAGCAGCAGCCTGGCAAGAAGCGCGATATCTGCTTGATTCCCGTCTCAGCTCATGGTACCAACCCCGCCAGTGCTGCTATGTGCGGTATGCGTGTCGTACCTGTCAAGTGCGACACCGCCACTGGCAACCTCGATATCACTGACCTCAAGGCGAAGTGCGAGAAGCACAAGGATGAGCTCGGCGCTTTCATGATCACCTACCCTTCGACTTTCGGTGTTTTTGAGCCTGCTGCTAAGGAGGCCTGCGACCTGATCCACCAGTACGGCGGCCAAGTCTACATGGATGGTGCCAACATGAACGCTCAAATTGGTCTCTGCTCTCCTGGTGAGATTGGTGCTGACGTCTGCCATCTCAACCTCCACAAGACCTTCTGCATTCCCCACGGCGGTGGTGGACCGGGTGTTGGACCCATTGGTGTTAAGAGCCACCTTGCGCCCTTCCTGCCTGGTCACTTGAGGAACGAGACAGGTGGTGCTCAGGCTGTCTACCCTATATCGGGTGCGCCATGGGGCAGCGCTTCTATCTTGCCTATCTCCTGGGCTTACATCAAGATGATGGGCGCTGTTGGTCTTACACAGGCCACCAAGATCACTCTGCTCAACGCCAACTACATCCTCTCCAAGCTCAAGCCCCACTACCCGATTCTGTACACCAACGACAAGGGTCGCTGCGCACACGAGTTCATCCTCGACGTACGTGGCTTCAAGGAGACCGCCGGTGTTGAGGCTATCGACATCGCCAAGCGTCTCCAGGACTATGGCTTCCATGCCCCGACCATGAGCTGGCCCGTAGCCAACACCTTGATGATTGAGCCTACCGAGTCCGAGAGCAAGGCTGAGCTTGACCGTTTCTGTGACGCTCTGATCTCTATCCGTAAGGAGATCAAGGACATTGAGAACGGCAAGCAACCCAAAGGCGCTGGCAAGAACTTGCTCACGAACGCTCCTCACAGCCAGCAGGATCTCATCGTCGGCAACTGGGATCGTGCGTACAGTAGGGAGGATGCCGCCTATCCCTTGGCGTATCTAAAGGAGAAGAAGTTCTGGCCGAGCGTCACCAGGCTTGATGATGGTGAGTTCCAAGTCCTGACTACATAATTAATAGCACGTGCTGACCATCCTTAGCCTACGGTGACACCAACCTCTTCTGCACATGCGCTCCTATGGAGCAAGAGGGCGGCGACATTACCGGTGCAGCTGCACCCAACCCTACCTAAACCTCTCACTCTCAACATCGAGCGGTCTTTCCTGATTATATGACGTTTTGCTGCATTTACATTCAACACCAGCGTGGGAGTCCGGCGCCTCAACATATCCCTTCCTTCAACACAGCTGGTATCATCGATGGGTTGCATAAACGGCGTTCGGGTGGATAGAGTCCAATAAGAGAACGTGAAAGTACGAAATGAGATCTAGGAGCAATTCAACAATTGAATGTCTAACAGATGCGTTCGCACGAAGTATCAATGATTATCTACCATTGATTAACCAAGGGTGCCTTGTAAACCTGGCTACGACCCTTAACCTCGAAGTCAAGCCCCTCACATCCCATCTCGACAAGTTTCTTGTCAAAGTTCTGGAGCGTATATTCGATCACCATATCGATGCCTGTAGGCTGTCAGCACCACCATCTATACATCAATCCAATTCAACGCACCACACCCCGCTCCACCCGCGGTCCAAATCTGAGCGCCCTCGAAGTGGCCATCATCAATAACCCAGCGCTGATCCTGCCAGTCCACCTTCGGCATCATCTGACCCGCAAGCCCAAGCAGCACCCGATTCGTCGTTGCTTTCTTGCCATCCAAGACCCCGGACCTCGCAAGCCACATCGCACCCGTGCACGTCGTCAAGATGACTTTGGTCTGCTTGCTTGCCTCGCGCAGAAACGTGAGGCTTTCTTCCTTTACGGCGCTCGGATCGGGACCGCCTAGCAGCAGGATGTCGAGATCGCGTGGCGCGTTGGCATAGGTATGCGTTGGCGTCACGTGCATTTCGGGCGTGGTCCAGGCAGTTGAGAGGGAAGATGAGATGTAGAGAAATTCCATAGGTACAGTTAGGGGCCGGAGGGGGGCGAGAGAGGGGTTCATGGATAAGAGCATGTCGAATTTCTTCGTGGATACGTTGTCGAGGATGTCAAGGCCGGCGAGGTCGGTCATTTGCGTTTCTTCGTAGAGGACGCCGATGCGGAGAGGCTTCGAGGAAGGTGAGGACATGATGAATGAGGGTTTCGAACAGTTGGTTGTTGGAAACTTCTTGTGTTGATGTTTATAGAGAGTCGACGCCTCTTCTCTTTTATACATTTCAGTCGTAGCATCCGGCTCTGGCTGCCCTTCCGTCCCGTGTGGATGTGCCGTCTTACAGCATACGAGATCTTCCCATCGGTACAAAAACATTTGAATGAGTGAGATTGATACTGTAGTGGCTACTTGGCGTTACCAAATGTTGTTGCCTTGAGAGCCTATGAGGAAGGAGCACCGGATCGGCTTACACGCTGCTTCCGTGCCGGGCTTGTGAGGAGCACAAAATCTCGGGCACGACCTCTACCGTCTGGAGATTTGACACAATGCTGAATTATAACTTCGACTTTACCGGCTCGTCGTGCTTCCACCCGGGCATGTCAGCCAGATCTTTTGCTGGCGCTGCTCTCCGCGACTTCAACGCATCGCCCGTCCCAGGCCGCCACTTCCACGCCTGCTTCAGATCCTCAGCCAACGTGCCCTCCAGCAGCTCGACCACATGCTTGCCAATGTTTGGTAGGAGCTTGAACGAATGCCCACTATCCCCTGTCGCGAGAATGAAGTTCTTCCATCGCGGATGCTCACAGATCAACAGGGCCGCATCCGCCGTATCAGTGCACCAGCACAAGCTGCGATTGAACAGCTCCTTGTTCGTGAACTGGGGCAGAAATGTAGCCACAGCCTTCTTGATGCTGGTCTCTGACGCTTCGGGATACGTGTCGGTGGGATGCTTCGCGTGGCTCCGGGGCACACTGACGCGCTGAGGGCCCTGCGAACCACAAGGTGTGATCGTCTTGAAGCGTGTGAAACCTGGGAACTCATCGCATACCTTGATCACGCCTTGCTCGTTGGGCTCAAAGAAGAAGCCGTAGTCGCCGTGATACACGACAGGGCAGTCTTTATACTTTCGAGCTTCCTGAGGGGAGAGTTGCATGTGCGCGTACACCCACGCCTTACTTACGCACTGCTCTTGCAAATCAACTAGTGCGGGACTCCAGGCCCCGGCTGCGAGAACCACTTTATCGGCGTAGTAGTGTGCGCCGTTAGCGGTGCGGACGCCAACGCAGACCCCTTCTGCGAGCAGCGGCGCTGCGAAGGTGCCTGCGCCATAGAAGCCGAAGTTCACGCCAGACTTTGCAAGATACTCGCCGATGGCGTTGATGGCTTTGGCGGCTGCGAGCCAGCCACCGTCGGTGTTCCAGACGGCTTTCCAGCCGCGGATTTGTTCTCGGTCCAGGAGGGGCATCTTGGAGAGAATGGCGTCTTCGGAGTCGAGCCAATGGTTTGTCGCTTCCAGTCCTGCGTTGGCGTTCAACAGAGCTTCGTAAGACTGGCGAAGGCCTTCGACTCCGTCACCGTGTGCGCAGTCGAGCTTTGGGTGGTCAGCACTACAACGAGATTGATAGACGAGAAGTAGCCCTTACCCTCCCAGTGTTGTGGAAGAACGGCTTGAATAGCTCATCGTCTCTCCACATCGCTCTTGCTTCAAGACTCAATTGAAGGTCTCCCGGGTTCCGTATACGGACACCCATGATCTTGTTCAGGTCATTGCCGGCAGATTGGGCTGATGGTATTGGGTACGTGTCGAGCACTGTGATGTTTGAGGGCGTGTAACCGGAGCGAATGAGGTGTAGAGCAGTTGAGCTTCCAATGGTTCCGCCGCCGCCGACGACGATGACGGTGGTGTTTGAACGTGAGTCGGCCATGCTGCAACTGTGCTTTGCTCAATTCCGAGATCTTATCTTCTTCAGTATCTTGGTCTTGTTGATATCTTCACTGGATCCCAGTGATATCAGGCTTCTTATCAGTCTCTCGACGTTGGAGTTTCGACTGTTATTGTTGCTGAATGGAGTAGGAGGCCTGAACACGCCACCATGAAAGATGGCGCGATGTGGATTTCGTCTCTCCGTCGAGTTGAGGCTTTTGATAACAGAAGGTGGCCAATTGCGAGGCTCACGATCGGTTAAACACCCCGGTCACACGTCGGAGGTGCCTGTGACTAGCGGACTGTTGCGATTACTTCTTTGAGTCAAGCTCTTGGTGGGTCCTTCATGGGTGTCGACTTCCAACTTCGAGATCAGCGGTGTTCCGTCTTTGCAGCAGACTCTGTAGCTGCGCAACATCGCTATAGTGAGATCTCACCTCGTGAGAGCCGGAGAGTTGAGGTGGACAGCAGCAATGGGATTGCAGGCCAAGACGAAGGCTGAGAAGGTTGAGCGGTGGTCGGGTTGATGTTGGAACGACATCGGCCCGCGGAGCTTTTTGAGGCCTACCACCGTAACATCCGTCTGTCCATCACCACGCAGCAAGCCTCGCGCAACATCGCTAGCGTAGTCTTGACATTCCGAACACGTCTTAGCGAATTCTCAACTGTTCAAATTACCCTTCTAGGTGTAGACTTTGCCAACCCCTCCCACCCAGCACGCGATCTTGCCACCGAGCGCGTGGACTCCATGACTCCACAGTGTCTATCAACCGTCGGTTTACCCCAGCTTGGGGTAATCTAGCACGGATCCACAGATAACTAGCATGTACCGACAAGCGAGGATGGGAGATATGGGCGTGGAAGTACTGATAGGCAGCGGTATAAATGGCCAGGTGCTATCCTCCTTGATGATCATCCAGCTTCAAGCTCGGAACGTCTTCACCATCATTCCTGAGCTCATCGAGATCTTCCTTCAAGATGTCTGAGTTCGACGCTGCTCCGCCCAACACCCATGCTGGCGGGAACGACAACGCCCTCCGCACGAAAGGCAATGACCCTTTGACAGCTCCTGTCGACGTCCAAGTTGGATACACGGACGAGAGAATCAACATGGAGGAATACGAGCGCACAGTTCCTCTATGGAAGCGTGTATGGCAACACAGCTTGACGCAGATGATATTGCTCAGCGTGCAAGCCTTCTGTGGCCCTGCTATGGCGGACGCTATTGCTGGTAAGTGCGTCAAAATGTCGGCATGAATCGCACACTGAAAATCTCTAGGCCTTGGTGGAGGAGGCCTTGCAACTCCTCAGACATCGAACATCGCAACCGCAATCAATTACACCATGCTGGCTATCTGTTGCGCCCTGGGCGGACCAATTGTAAACAAGCTCGGTACAAAGTGGTCGTTGGTCATCGGTGCCTGCTCATTTCCCATCCGTGGCTCATCATACTACTGCAATAGCAAGTTCGGGAACCAATGGTATCTGATTCTCGGTGGCTTCTTCACTGGTATTGGTACGGGAACCTGGTATGTTGCCGAGAGTGGCACGATCATGTCTCTAGCGCCTTCCAACTCTCGTGGCAAGTACTTGGCTCTCTGGATCGTCGCTCGTAACCTCGGACAACTGGTCGGAGGTGCTATCAAGTAAGTGTCTCATAATGAACACTTTGAAACCACTGCTAACGCAACAAAGTCTTTCTAAGAACCACGTCAAGGGCGTCACCGGAGGTGTCACACCTGACACCTACATCGCCTTTCTGATCATCGAATGCATGGCTTTGCCATTCGCGTTTCTTATCTCACCGCTCGAGCGCGTTGTCAGGTCCGATGGTACCAAGATTCTTGTATCAGAGAAGCTATCGACCAAGATGGAATTCAAGATGATCAAGACCACTATGACCTCGAAACTGATCTTGCTTTCAGCTCTGTGGGCGATCTGGTCTTTCTTCTACAGGTAAGCCACTATCCAGATTCACCCTTTGCTGCACTGACGAACGTCACAGTGGCACTTGGTCAACCTACCTAGGAACCTACTTCACCGTCCGAGCTCGCGCACTCTCATCGCTTGTGTCGCCTTTCTTCTGCATAGTCGGATGCTTCGGTCTAGGCTTCGTTCTTGACATGAAGAAGCTGAGCCAGCGACGAAGGGCACAGGCTGGTCTCTTCTTGGTTGTCATTCTCAACCTCGGCGTGTACATCTGGTCCATTGTCATGCAGGTCAGATTTGACAGCAACAACCCTGGTAAGATCGATTGGGAAGACACGCTGTACGCACGCTCGTTCTTGCCCTACTTCTTCGTGCAGACGACCGGTCCGCTGTCACAGTCGTACATGTACTGGCTGCTTTCTTCCTTCGCGACTGATGCCCAAGGTAAGCCTATTTCGTGGTCCATATCTGTCAAGACTATACTCACGCAGTCCAGCGAACGTTCGCAACGGCGCTGCATTCCGCTGTCTGGAGGCCATCGGTCAGGCAATCTCGTATGGCATGAACACGCAGATCAAGACAAGTCCTATCATCGGCTTCTGTGTCACCTTTGGTCTCATGGCTCTTGCCTTCGGTCCGATGTTGGTGTTGGTCAACTCTACTCCAGACCGCATTCCCGCCGACGTGACTGCAGAGGAGATCGAGCGTGTGGAAAGTAAGGTCGGCGCTGTGAACATCGATGCGAAAGCTTGAAATATGACAGCTGTAGTATCGACTGTCTGTAGGCCTATCATTGGTGGTATGGGATGCAGGAATTAATATAATATTCGCCCACTCACGATACTTCCTTTTCGCCCCCACGTGCTAAGCCCAGAATAGGAAAGTGGACATGTTCAGCTGGATCTCAGGCTGATTGTATCTCCTCAATCACTCTTCATCACTACTACCGCTTCCATACGATGGCGTCCTTTACCAGCGGGGCCAATTTAGCAAGAAATCCACTTACGCGGCGAGACAAACGGCCGGATCGTAAACTGGGTGCCAGATGGCAGGATTGGCCGAATCTTGAGTGTGAGGCTGGCGATGCTCATCCAGAGTCACTATAATGCAGCCGACCAGACTTGGAGGACGAGTCTTTGATAGAGTGGGGGTTGCGCAAGAGCAAGGGGGCGGACGGAAAGGCAATCGAGATTGACGTGCTCCATGGCGATGATCAAACTCTCGGTAAAGTTTCACGGGGTAGTATGAGGTCTCAAGGCTGACTGCGCGCGAGAGTGGTCTCTAGACGTCAACGACGAGAAGCTCTCGAGTATAATGCAGGTGAGGACTGATCCCGATCTGTTTGTATAAACGGCAGCTGACCTCAGAGATCAGCTGCCCGCGCCGCCTTTACGTTTCTGGTATGCGGCCAGATGTTCATCACGTTCAATCGCTTTGTCGAGAAGTGAGCACTGACTGGACACTTCAGCTTCATCAACACTCTGAAGAGCGAGTCTAGCTGGCTTCCTGGAAACTTTAGCCCGCGACCAGACACCATTCGTATACTTCACAAGGCTGGATTTTCTGGAGTCCTCCTTTGCAATCGCTACTCTGAACACAGTTATTGGGCAAAGATGGGGAATCAACGTTACATGAAGTACGCCGAGGAGGAAATAGAGAAGGATGGTAAGAAGGGAAGGCAGCAGAAGCTCATCTCTTTCGGTAAGGCAAGCTCAATGTATCGATCAAGCTCGCTGACCTATATCAGAGGTCTGCTACCAGTATAGGTGTGGATTGGATACTGGCGTCAGCTTCATCCATGCGATACGGACGACAAGTACTACCACTTACTTCTGCTTCAACTATCCTTTCGGCGCGCGTGAAAGGTTCAAAGCTATAGTCAATCAACAAGACCGACGAGAAGTGCTCCATCGACATTTCTTCCTCGATACGCTGGCAGCAGACGACAGTCTGAAGCAGTGGCAGTTCGACATAGGTCGGAAGCGTATTGAGCTCTTCAGAGTGGTGGGGGTTTCCGAAGATACACATGAGATGATTGCTGACGATGCGTATAGGAGAAAACGCTGGAACAACCTCTGCAGGGCAAAGACAACGCCAAGTCGGATACAAACAAGTCGGATGTCAACAACTCAGGCATAGGAAAATCGGCCACGCAGGGGAAGCACAAGGACCATACACGTATGAAGGAGTTGCTGGAGCTCCTATCCTATGGTCTCTACAGCCGCAAGAAAGAGGTTGATGTGGAGAAGCCTGCTGCGCATACTGAAAAGCGGCAAGAATCTCAATCGAGTGACGATGCCACATATGTGTGCGATGGACCCAAGTGTACTATGACCGGATTCAGACGCGCATCGGCCTGGTAAGTTACACGCCCTCATCTACGGCGTCATTGGGATTGACACGCGAGCCCAGCTTTTCCATCTCGCCAATCAACGCACGGCTGCGGATACTGCTCGAATCGCAGAACAGACCCAACGAGATTCTGCTTCGATGATCACCATTGCTGCTGTCACGCTGGTATTCCTCTCCGGGACCTTCGTCTGCACAATCGTGAGCACCAACTTGTTCGACTTCGGGGAGCAGGGGCTTCAGGCGTCTCGTCAATGGTATATTCTGCTAGCCGTGGCCCTGCCGTTGACCATCATTGTGGTCGCTGTGTGGGATAGATGGTGGCGATGGCGACTCATGGACCATGAGCGCAAGGAAAAGCAGACGGCAAGCGATATGCAGACATATGGTGTATCGATGTCGCGAAGAAGTACAGGCTTTCCTGAGGCGCATGGTGGTCAGAGTGGGGTCCGGCATGGAAGCAAGCCTGCAGTTGGTTTGCTGAACGGTTCTCATCAACACCCAAGGCAACAACACTCGATCAAGGCTCATTAGTGGAGACAGGGCAGCAGGATCATGATTTCGACGTTCACTCAGCGACGTGCAAGTCTCTTTGTGATGCTACATGAAGCACCTGCAGAGCGGGTGTGCTTCTAGAGCCGAGCACGGAAACCCTGGACATATACAACATGTCAGGTCGAGATTGTAATATAGTATTGTGTCGAAATGTACGGGGTATTACCCAGTCTCTAAGCCAGCAGTCGCTATCATGAACATAACATATCATTGTCATCATCAGTCCGCTCGTGGCGGCACACCCTTGACATCGTCGTCCTTTTCTCCCTCTTTAGGCACAGCAGCCCTGTCCACCCAGCCCTCGCCCCTCAGCACACCCAACCCCTTGCGGGCAACACCACTGCTGACCGATCGTGGTGAGATCTCGTACAGCACATTAACAGTCGCCAAGCTCAGCACAAACAACAACACATCTCCGTTGGCGATACCGCGCCACCATCCCCTCTTAACACCAACCTTCCATGCCGAATCAATCGACATACGCGTGCAGTACAAAAAATTCCCCCTCCCACCCTTGCGCTCCAAAAACGCCCAAAGGCCACCCAGAAAGCCGCCGAGAAACCAGCGCTGCGTGGGGAGGAAGTTGCGCGGGAAGATGTTCTGGAACAGGCAGATGGAGCCCCAGCTCGTTCCGATGGCGCCGGAGATGAACAGCGACATGCGGAGGATGCTTTTTGCGAGTTTGTTGAGGGCTGCCGAGGGCGAGGCGAGGAAGGCCTTGTAGCGCGCGAGACTCATGGCGGTGAAGAAGATGGTGAAGAAGCGAGCGACTTTGGGGACAGACTGGATCCAGTACTGTACGTATGTGCGCAGACACGAGGGGTCTTGGGGGTGCAGCAGAGCGCATGAAAGACTCTTGATGGCTGGGTGGGCGGGCGAGGTGATGGGGGAAATGGCTGTGAGGCTCCTGGGGAGGGTTTCCTTGTTGGGGAAGAGGATTGGGGATACGAAGGGTGCCCAGCGCTGCTTGGAGATCTCGGCGAGCCCGTCGACGATGTCGTAGGTGCCTGGCCAGCGCACTGATGGCGGCAGGTCTGCAGGGCGCTGCTGGATGTACTCAGGGGAGTTGCCCATGATGAAGTTGCCAAAGCCGGCTGGGAAGCAGTCGCGGTCGAAGACGAAGGCATGGAGCAGTTGACCGTACGCAACTGGCATCAGCATCCAGGAGCCGAACCAGGACGGTCTGTTCTTGAAGTAGCCGCGGTCCTCGAGGTAGTTGTACCAGAACTCCAGGGCTCTTGTGAAGATGTAGATTGCAATGGTGACGCGCAGCTGGTCTCCCGGGTAGACGGCGAGGAAGAACCCCGCCAAGCTGGACCCAATTGCTGGCGCCATACGCGATGTCAGCGACCGAGAGACGCGCGGGTTGCGCTTCCGGAAGGAGCGGGCTTCATTGCTGAGGAGACTCTCGCGCAGGCGGACGAAGAAACGGCGGAGGAGGCGGTGGAAGAGCAGGATGAGAGCAAGCGAGCTGCTCAGGCGGACGTTGGTGGACTTCCAGACAGGCACCTTGGGCTGGCGTCGGCTCTGCACCGCTCCTCGCGTCAGGCGTGCCTTGACCAGCTCCCACGTCTTCAGGCCTGCGAACGTCGCCATGCCGAGCCGCAACGACGCGCGCACGGCAGCCACATTGTAGTCGTCAGGGCCTTTGGCGATGGCGTCGTAGCGGCGCGGGTTGATGGTGCGCTTCTTGACGGCCGGGGCGCGCGACAGGAGGTACTGGTGGAGTAGCTGGTATTCACGCGGACTGATGGTGTAGCGCAGGGCATTGCGCAGGACGGGGTCGATCTTGTCAGGCGGCGGCGGCGGCTGCGAGCTCGGGGGCGATGCGCTCGAGGACGACATGTTGAAAGTCAACAACCATTGTTTGCGGGACGTCCGACTGTTGTTGTGGAGGAGCAGCTGGGGGAAAGCTGGGGACCGCTGTCTCGCTCGCCGTGGAACCTCGGCTGGCTGGGGAGATTCACATGGGACCCTGATTCAGGTCGCGGACGTCACCGATTGGGGCAGGTGCGAGGCTGGCCGCCGGTACGCTAGCTCTACTTGACGAGCTCGAGTTCCTCAGAAGATATCATGTTCATCAGAGAGTGTCGAGGGTGTCTTCCCGAGAACAATGACTGCCCATCCACGTGACAGCGCGCATGGGTGTGTGACAGCGCGCATGGGTGATCGGCGCTACTGTCGCCGTCACCGACAGTTTTGAAACATTTCGCAGGCTCACAGCCAGACCACGTAACCTTGCAACAACATCCATACCCATATAACCGTTGAACAGCTCCACCATGGCAGAGAACGCGAAGCCAGAAGCCCCAGCGCAGGGCGCCGGTGCCCCGCTGGGCGATGCTACCGAGAAGCAGAACGAGCCCGTTGCTCCCCAGTCGACCGAGGTCGAGGAGAAGGGCCTCGAGGCCAGCACCGAGAAGAAGGAGGTCGATGAGCTCGCCAAGGACACGGCTGATCTGAACCTCGACGAGAAGAAGCCTCTGGACCCAATGCCCATTGTGGCTCCCCAGCCTGCCGTCGGCGTCGAGAGCATGCCTACCGAAGCTTCTCAGAAGGCCTCGGACCAGGTGCCCATCACCACCACCGGTCCCAGCACCGTCCCCACGGTTGGCGACAGCGGCACTGCTGCGGGTGCTGCTGGCTCTGCGCCTGGCGTCACCACCGATGCCACCGGTGCTGTCGTCTCCAACGAATCTGTCCACGCTGCCCCAGCTGCCCCAGCTGCCACCGGTGCCTCTTCCTGGCCCGAGACCGCCGCCGACCACCCCTTGACCCATTTCTACGACGTCTTTGAGAAGCTCACCGAAGAGTCTGGCCACAACGAGGTCTACGGCGTCACCCTCGCCAAGTCCGACGAGTTCCACACCAAGCTCATCCTGCAGAAGTTCCTGCGCGCCAACGCAAACGACCTCGACAAGGCCAAGCAGCAGCTCCTCGAGACCCTGAAGTGGAGGAAGGAGTTCGATCCTACCAAGGCCGCAGGCGAGTCCTTTGACAAGACCAAGTTCGATGGTCTCGGCTACATCATCGAGGTCGACGGCGTGCCAGAGAGCGAGAACAAGAAGGACATTGTCACATTCAACATCTACGGAGCCGTCAAGGACAACAAGGCCACATTTGGCGACCTCGACGCGTACGTCAGCCCAAGAAACTACTGAAAACCCGCACTAACAAAACTCGTAGTTTCCTGCGCTGGCGCGTCGGCCTGATGGAGAAGTCGATCCAGAAACTCAACCTCTCCCACGCCACGCAGCCCATCCCCAACTACAACGAAGGCCCTGACCCCTACCAGGGCTTCCAGGTGCACGACTACCTGCAAGTCTCGTTCCTGCGCCAGGACCCGCTCGTCAAGGCCGCGACCAAGAAGACCATCGAAGTGCTCGGCCGCTACTACCCCGAGACGCTGTCGCGCAAGTTCTTCGTCAACGTGCCCGTCGTCATGGGCTGGCTGTTCAACGCAACCAAGCTCTTCATCGCCAAGGAGACGGTCAAGAAGTTCACTGTGTTGAGCTACGGCAACCAGCTTGCTGGTGAGCTGGGCCAGAGTATCCCCAAGGAGTATGGTGGCACGCAGGGCGCGCTCAGCGAGGTTGGTGAGGGAATGCAGTTTGCAGTTTAGACTGCTCTTACTTCAGCGGAACATCTTAACGGAGAGGGGTCGCAGGTAATGGCAGGAGCATCGTCCTCCAAAGACGGTCGGTCGACGTAAGTATAGTTCAGCGAAAAGCTTTGATAGCCTCATATACCCAGCAATCACATGTTCGCCAGCATTGTACATCATCACTCCGCGTATGCACTGATCGCTCGAGGGACTGCAGCGAGTGTCGATCAGCTCGCCTTGCATTCAAGGCTCACGCCTATTTTCGAAGACCATGTAGCGCAGGCATTTCATGGTTGCCATCGGCCTTGTACTGCTGGTGGAGTCGCTTCAAGTCTACATTTCTCCCTTTGCGTTACTTATCCTGGACGATAGAGTCATACTCTCGATCACCAGGTCTGATTTCATAGGCTCCTTGAAGACAGTATCCTAACATTAACAGGAGACAGTTAGAATAGTAAGAGCTTTAGAATAATACTAGCTACACTCTGATTGCTGATCTTCATAGGGAGTCTAGACATTTAGGAAATCCCTTTCTCAATCTCCCGCCAGAGATCCGTAAGGCATGGCAACTTCTCCAATATCGGAAAGGATGGTGACGCCTTACTTCGAATAGCAAGGAATCTCCATAAGCCTTTGCCGAAAGCAGAGCTGGAGACGTACGTGACAGTAAGGCTACGTTGTCAACGCTTGACACGCACTACAAGCGCGGGAGTGTGGCGCTGACCAGGCTGACCAGCCCCAGTATCGTCGACCCTGCGGCACCAGCGACTGATACCTATGTACATGCATGTCTCTTTGATAACACAACGATGAGCCACAAACCAAAAACATGACTTGGATCGTAGGACGCTGAACGGTAGATATCTGTTGGAGTGCCTGGGCGATACTTCAGGCTTCTGCGTGTGCTCAGTGGCAATATGATTGATCAACTAGTACTACGCGAAGCTGTCATAGCCTTCAGCCATCGCAAGGCAGAGGGTCGCGTTTGTCATTCCCAGGAGGCACTCCGTGCGTGTCCTTGTACTTGAGGAGTATAGACGAAGCCAGGATCGCACAGTATCATGGATACCCCTAGAAGGGTAGAGATAGCTACCGTCTCTACAAGTAACAGCTTCTTCACACTGAACACAGTATTCTGGATGATCACTTTCGCGTGTTGACATCGATCGGCTTCGCAGTCTCAAGAATCTACCACACCATCAGCGCCACACTCTCAACATCCTCGAGCATCTTTGCTGGAACTTACCCTCCTGTTCAACGCCATCATATAGCCAGCCTTGAACGCATTCAAGAAGGGCCCCGAGAAATTAGGCACCATGGCGCTCACGCTACCCATGAGCGCCGCCAGTCCGCCTCCCTCAGCAGAAGCTTCGAACCTACTGCCGCTCTTCTTGCGGCCCTCGTCGATCTTGGCCACGTAGTTGCGCAGCTGGTCGGCTGTACCTGCGGCATAGAGACCGAAGCTGGGGTTCTCCATGCGACCTCCATTGTCGATGGCGCGGCGCATTTCTGCTTCGATGTCGGCGACTGTCACAGGCTTCGCTTTTGCTTCAAGTGCTCGCTTCTCGGCCGCTCTGATTATTTCGTCGGTGACGCCGTTGGCGGCCGTGGGATTGGCGGCTTCCCATTGAGTGCTCATGCTGAGTGACGAACGATTCTTCTGGTAGTAGAGGGACAGGTCTTCCGATACAGTTGATATGAATGGTATCGAAGAGCTTTCTTCGGTCCGGACAGGAAGGTGCGGTGGTTATAAGTTGACTAGATGAGGCTGGAGGACTCGATCAGGCTGCGCTGATGTGAGACTTGGCTGGCGGTTAGTCGAGCGAATCAGTTCTGTCCAACATGTTCGAAGACATTGGTGACTGCGACTGAATATAGGATCACTGTTTGCACAACTCGAGTGAAAATATGTCTTGATTGGTCTAGCAACTCACTTCGCTCGTATACCAAATTCCTGTCCCATCCATATCATGCCATTCCCTATGCAATATATACCGAACCCGAACCCAAGCAATGCAACGCCACCCGATGGTCCCTTCTGTCGTGCCGACGCTGAAGTTACAAAACAACAATGCTTAACTTGACTTTGCGCCTCCACTCCCCCAGTGCATTCGTAACTCGTAAAGTTGCTTCAATCAAATCTCGAATGGAACAGAACTCATCGTGCAGTCGTACTACTCGAACAGACGTGATGTGAGACCTATGCGGTCTTGGACTGCTGGTGCTGCTCGTTGACCCACTCTAAAACACTCTCGTAGCAAAGCACAAATTGGCGCAAAGACTGCACCATGCTCAATCGCTGGAGACGGAAGTCCTCGACCGTCTTTTCGACAAGATCCATGTCCTCTTTGCGGATCCATTCGCCGTTCTCGCGCTGGTTGGGAGACCCGGCGTCGACCTCCATCGGCGTACTTTGCCTGCCTTGGCGAGCATGCTTCTGTCGCTTGAGCATGTCGAGAACGGAATCGACGGTGCAGAAGGTGCCCGTACGGCCACAACCGGCAGAGCAATGGACGATGACAGGGCGGCTGTTTGCTGGCTCGGGCTTGTCTGGAGAGTTGACGCCATTGACTGATCGCACGACTGCATCAGTCTGCTCGATAAGACCGAGCAAGTGTTGCGGGTGAGCTGGAGCACCGAAGTCAGGCCAGTTGGAGTATTGCAGCTGTGTAATCTCGCGCATACGCTCGAACGGCTCGTCATCGTTGGACAGAGTGAACTTGCGCACTGTGACGTAAGGCTTGTCCGACGCGGGGGCTGCCTTCGTGACGTCTTCGTTGGGGTCAGGGAAGAAAGAAGTCTTTGGCTGCGAGGCAGTCGACTTCCTCTGGCCAAGAGCCGGCCTGTGTGATTGCGAACGCTCCTTGTGGCTCTGAATTCTGGAGGGCTCGAGAGAAGCGCGGTGCTCTCCGAGCTGCTTCAGATGCAAATTGCCGAAGTGCTTGTCAGACCAGTAGTTGTGTGCCTTGACTTGTCCACCCTCCTGCTCAGCGGTAAGCATGACGATGACGCGAACATCCTGCTGCCAGACAACGCTCCAGAAATCCTTAACCAGAATTAGTAATAGTCAAAGCTTGTGGTGTAAGTGAGAACGTACCTTGAAAGTAGCGGGGATTGGACCCTGCGTCGCGATGTACCGCTTATTCGAGTAGGCAGCTTGAACGTGGTTGGCGTTGATGTAATCACAAGACCCATCCTCGCAGCCCGCGAGCTTGACTCGAGAATGCTCGTACGGCCAGATGTTGTTGTATCGGTTCTTTGAACCCTTTTCGATACCAGCAATTGTGATGGCCTTGGGAACATCCTTTTGTCCTCCAGGTGTGCCATAAACTACCTTGCCAGAGAGTGCCTCCTGCATTCGCTTTTGCTCCTTCTTCTCAATGTGGAGGAACTTGTCAGACACACGCTTGCCTGCATCCTTGTCGTCGGCGGCCTTGTTCAGCCACTGGGGAACCTCTTCCTTGGCAGATTCGGTCATGGCCGCAGGCTTCTTCACAGGCATCTGGCCAACACCACCGATAAGATCCATGTTCTGGCGGATGTTGCCGAAGAAAGGGTTTGCGGCGTTCTGCGTAGCGGGCATCGGACACCCACCGATGACGGGTGCGATCGCAGGACCGCTAAGGTCCAGCTTCATGGCACCCTTGGACCCTGCAGACGAGGTGGGGCTGTGGGAACTTGTTTGCGAAATCCACTTAGGGAACTTCTGGGCGAACTCTTGGAACCCACCGCGAATGATGAAGGTACCACCGTTCCATCCCTCGCTCGTGAACTTCTTGAGTGTGTTGATGCAGGTGGCGGCGTCCTTGAGCTGAGCAGAGTTGGAGTCGTACACTATGATGTGCTTGCTGTTCCTCCACTTCTCGAACCTTTGCCGCTGCGCGTCGTCTTTGAATGTCTCCGCAAGCTTCTGGACGTTGAACGATGCTCTTTTCAACAAGGTTGTAGGTATGCAGAGGCTTAATGCGCCTGCTATCCGTGATTTGGCATATTGTGTGGAGACTCGAAGATCGAGCAGCAGCACCTCTTCGATTGCTGACTCAAGGATGTTGAGGACGTGCTGAGGAGTTGCCATTGTCGGTCCATCTGTGTTACTCTCATCGTAGATGTTGGCTGGTAATGTCTCTGCACGCATCGACTGGTGGTGAGTTGACTTTGTAGGCGGTAGTGAGGGTCGAGGAGGGCGGATTTCATCGAATTCAGCAATTGCGTCTGTTCGTCCAAAGCCCTCGAACGACGCGGGCGAATTTCTCCGAGGGCGGTCAGGGAACATTGATGATTCTGTGGAGAGCATGCGTTTGGGTGAACGTGGCTTGGGCGACTTCGGCGACGAGTCGCTGCTGCCATCATTGTTTTCGATTGTGGGTCGTGCGGTCTCCTTCATCGACTGCGGAGACATGGGCGCTTTGTATGGCCCAGTCAGTGGACCCTTGGTGGGCACCGCCGCTGAGAACGAGCCGAAGTCGAAGTTGCCCAGCGCGAACCCTTTGGCGTTCTCTGACGCTTTTCTGAACTGCTCGAACTCGGGATTCTGCTCGACAGGTATCATCTGGGGCGACGCGGCGGCGGTCGAACGCACGTTCGAGGTCGGCGGGCTCCAGTTGCCACGGATGTGCTGTGCAGCGCTCGACGAGAAGTGGTCGCCATTGACGGTCAAGCCAAAGTAATTAGGACTCGGCGTGCCCGGTGCCTTGTTGCTCTGCACGACATGGCTCGGTGTTTTGGCGATGCCGTTCATGCGGGGCGCGAGGGCTGCTGGGTTGGTTTTGGGAAGGGTGGTACTTGGCTTCGTCATCGGCGTCGATCTGACGGGGCGCTGTGCGGAGTGGGAAGTGCCTCGCGGTCGAGTGGAAATCACAGGTGTAGACATTGTGAGAGAACCTAAGAAGTGTGTCGACGTAGCAGCGTGGCTCTAGCGGCAGTGCAGGGTCGCGGTAGGGAATAGGTACATGAAATATGGATCCCCCGTGGCGTTGGTGTGGTTGGCGTCAGGTGCGGGTGTGAGGACCGGGGGGTCTGCGCGGCGCCTCCAAAGAACACGGCAATTTCCTAAGATGATGTCACCGCGCCGATGACAAACACGAACTGGACAGCGCAGCCACAACGCCCAAAACAGCGCTCGCCGAATTCTGCTGAAGAATGCAGCGCCTGTCTGAGGTTCGGACGAAGACGTGCGGTGCGTGACTGCAGCAACAGGCGATTGCTTGTTTCTAAACTTGGTGCCGCGGCCAATTGCGTGATGATGTCGTAAGGGCGGGCAGTCTCGCTAAAGGCACGCAGGGTCTCTCTCCTGAGACCGGCGCTCGTGATGTAGCGGTAGGGCTGAGCGTGCCAACGGCGGAACCTGAGCGGAGAGGGGGAGGGAGGGCGGAATCAGCTGCAGTGATCTCGAGTTTGGGACGCAGAAGGAGCAGCGGATCGAAACTTCTTATGAGGGATCGGGGAATGGAGGGATTTCAGAGCTGTTTAATGCTCCGCTTCCAAGGAATAAAGCGCTGTTCAGTCTCGGGGCCGGGGGCCTGGACCTGACAATCATCACCACTTTTTCCGCCCACCCCGTCAGCTGCCCGCCCTATCAGGCTGCATCTTGTCCCGTTCGATTGCGACATCAGCCCGTTAAGGCAGATGGAGAGACAAGAGTGACTTGCGCTGCGACTTCTCGTGCTCCAGCACTACACGCCGGCCTGCCAGTATGCGCAGGTCACACTGTCACTTTGAGTCTTTGGCACGTATTGCGAGCCACATGACCGAAACTGGGAAGTACTCGAGGCGCAAACCTGCCTGTGGCTGATCTGAGACCAAGCTGGGCGTCAGTCAAGTGTTGACGCGAAACGAGGCGGATCCACCAACTCTGGACCCTGGATCTGCGGACGCCCCCAGGAAAGATAAACTCGACATGCTGGTTCAAGAGATAGATCGTTGCTGCACGGCGGCAAATCGTCGTACAACTGAACCTCGGGTGTAGAGGTAGTTCGCGGACTCGACGCTGAATGTGTTCATGAGACGGTTGATCTCCAGCAGCCGGCTGGGATTGATAGACCCGCTTGTCGCGTGCCGGTTGGGCTCCATAAGGGTGACCGCTGTTTTGTCAAGTTGGCACCGGGTGCCGGCCAATCGTTGCTAATTGCAGATCTCTTTGATTCATGCTGACCAGGGTCGCCTATCTGAGGTGCACTGGCTCGCAGTTCTCGGAACATAATCCGGCCAGCGGCTCTGACATTATTTGCTCTGCGTCTTGAAGGGCTCGTTGTGATGTTGAGCCGAGTCAAGGGGACATTCGCTGGGACACGCTCATCATTCTCGGCCGGCGGCTCCATTCCTGCACGCGAAGGTTGTTAGCCTTCCAGAACATTACACAAAGACCTGGACTTTGGGTGATATGAACGGGCCGTTGAAAGGCCCTCGTGGCCTCCTAGCACGCTTCACGATGGAAACGGACCGAGGAACTGACAATTGCCTTGTTTTCTGATCTGGAAGTCGTAAAATGGCATGACAATATCCAGTAGCCGCTGTCATCCGGTGCTTCGTGGTCGACAAACCAAGGATACTCTGGTCGCCAGACCGTTGCAACGGCCTTGATACGTATCGCGACTGGTACATCGTAGAGGAACGCGAATCAAGGGAACCCCGCTCCGGTCAAATGAGAGCGCGCCTGAGCTGCGCTAAACATTTCCGGCAGTCGAATATAGTGAAGTACTTGTTGTAGACGAAGATGGTACCTTCCAGAAGCCGTGTAATTGCAGGAATGCTGTGCTGCGTGTACACTACTGTCCTCCCATCGTCGATGCGTGTGCTGCAGTGCTGAAAGGAGATACTCAGAATAAGAGGTCAGTCGATGACAAGTTGACCCCCAAGACAAGATGGTGAGTAATGCACATGTAGCATGCAGGCACCTTCCTCGAAAGACGCTGTGCTGCATGTGCTCTCAACTGCAAACCGATGCAACAAACATTGGGTCGATTAGAGTGAAGAAATCATCAAAGAAATTGACTCGATTCACATTTCAGTCTATGGGTGTCAGAGATGTAGAAAAGCACCTGCCGCAAATGTGTGTCGTCCTGCACGTGCTGACGCGCGAACGCGCCTGCCCAAAGTCCCCGCGCAACGCGTACCTTCCAAATTCAACCCCACCTACTTCACTTTCTACTTTCCAACAACTCAGTCAACATGTCGCGAGACGAAACACCTCTAGTACGCGACTTACCAGATGAGGAATCATACAATAATGTGCATCGCGTCGTGCTTCAGTCGTTCCTCACGCACGGCGTAATGACGATCGACCAGTTCAAACCCATCCTCGCAGCCATAATGACCGCTCACAGTACGGCATGATACCCCGACTACGTGCACACACAAACTGACACGTACCCAGATCCCGAACGCCCCTTCCCCGAGGGCGACGTAACACAATCCGGCTGGATAACACCGATCCTACAAACCATCAACGCACGTCTCGAGCCCTACAATTACGAGATCCGGACCGGGCGCAACCAGCAAAGCAAGGAAATCACCTACGCGCTCGTAAACAAAACGTCGGACGCAATGACACAGCTCGCAACACGCTTTTCGGCATCTGAAATAGCATACATCCGCCGGCTGCTAGACGCTATGTTCGAAACAAACAACAACTCTGTGCGCGAGACGATGGCGGTGAAGCAGCTCGAAGCCAACAACCTCGCGAAGCCGCGAAGAAATAGACAGAGCCAGGCAGCCAGCATGGTGGAAGAGAGCGAGAGTCAGGCAGCTGATGCGGGGATCACGATTGCAGAGTCGGACTTGGTGCTCGAAGAGCTGGTCAAGGATGGCTTTTTGCAGCTGTCGAAGAGCAAGTATTACTCGCTTGCGCCAAGGGCGCTGATGGAACTGCATTCTTACTTGAAGGAGACATATAATGAAACTGCGGAGGATGAGGAGGATGAGCCGACAATTAGGATACGGGACTGTGAGGGGTGCAGGGAGATTGTTACATATGGCATACGGTGTAACAACCGCGAGTGTGGAGTGAGATGGCACGACAGGTGCGCCAATCAGTACTACAGGCACAAGAGCGGGGACGGGAAGAGGTGTCCGAAGTGCAGGACCGTATGTGGAGGGAACCTGTATGTGGGCGAGCGAGCGGACAGGGCGGCGGGAAGGAATAGCTCCGGCGGGACAAGAGGTGAGACGGAGGAGGATGAGGAGGATGAGTGATGATACCCAGTGCAAACGAAGCACACATCTCAGGCATATTGTTTAAGAACCTAATATCCCATTTGGGAGCCTCGTCTCGTGCAATGCAGAAGTCATATATACAATCCCCAATCCAAGCGATTGGTCAAACTTAGTGGACACCGTTGGTCTTGCTCTTGTTCGCCCTGCGCTCTGCAACAGCGGCAGCAAGGTCCTCGAGCACGCCCACGGTGGTGTCCCAGTCAATGCACGCATCGGTGATAGAGACGCCCTTCTTGAGGCCGCTGGGGCCCTCAGGGGGAACCTTCTGGTTGCCCTCGTTGATGTTGGACTCGATCATGACACCAACGATGCCGGTCTCGCCGTTGCGGATCTGGTCTGCGACGTCCTTGGCGACCTTGGGCTGGTTGCGGTGGTCCTTGCTAGAATTGCCTGGAAACTGTCAGCATACTATGCTCTGTCAACCGTGGAGAGTTTGGTAGGGTCTACCGTGAGAGCAGTCAACCATCATGACCTCAGGGAGGTTCTTCTTCCTCAGCGACTCGCGCACGTTCTTGATGCTCGCGGCGTCGAAGTTTGTGCCCTTGGATCCTCCACGCAGGATGACGAAGCAGTGCTCGTTACCGCTTGTCCTGGTGATAGCAGCCAGTCCCTGCTTTGTGACACCCATGAAGTGGTGCTTTGCCGCCGCGCTGCCGATCGCATCAACAGCGACGGTCAGACCGCCATCGGTTCCGTTCTTGAAGCCAATGGGGAAAGAGAGACCAGAGGCAAGCTCGCGGTGCAATTGCGACTCTGTTGTGCGCGCACCGATCGCGCCGAGGGAGATCAGGTCTGCGAGGAACTGGGGCGAGATGGTGTCGAGCATTTCGGACGCGATGGGCATGCCGGCGCTTGTGAGGTCAACAAAGAGCTTGCGGGAGATACGCAGACCCTTGTTGATCTGGAAGGACTCATCGATATCGGGATCGTTGATCAGGCCCTTCCAGCCGACTGTTGTGCGGGGCTTCTCGAGGTAGGCGCGCATAATGATGCAAATGTTGTCTTGCAGCTTGTCGGCAAGGGCCTTTAGGCGCTGGCAGTACTCGAGGGCAAGCTCGGGGTCGTGCAACGAGCAGGGCCCGACCATGACCAGGAGACGGTCATCTTTTTGTGTGATGATCTGGACAGCTTCTTTGCGACCGCGGACGACAGTCTTCTCAGCGTGTGGTGTGATTGGGACCTCGGAGGCGAGGAGCTGGGGAGGAATGAGAGGGTCGTAGCCAAGGACTGTGTTGCAAATCAGTATAAGAGTCAATTGATATATTTTTGACTGTACCCACCGCGCACGTCGTCGCTCTGCTCATTGTTGTTGAAGGAAGGCATGTCTCCTGCTAGTGTAGGGTTCTTAAGGTCTGCGTCGGCGAAGGCCATTGTGAAGGTGTCTGCTTCTTATAGCTAGTCAGAACTGCGCCCTACAGGGTACAGCATGGTGGTTCGCTGGCTTTACTCACAATGGGTAGCTAAGCGATCAGGAACAGCGGTCAGACTAATGTGCTGAACGCGAGCTGTGCAGCGCCACGTAGGGATGTGCTATATGAGGGGCGTTGCGCTGAGGTCAATTGGATGCTGACGGTGAGGCACGGTGCCAATTTTCAAGGCGTGATAAATGTGCAGAAGTGATCGTCCGAGGTCGGAGTTTGACTGAGGTGTGAAGAGGTGCACTTGTTATACGTTGCCTCGATCTGGATGGAGTCATATGCATCCAAATACCTTGAACAATTTTAGAGCGGAGCCTCACCAATGGAAGCGGGGCTGGAGCTAATCGATACCGAACCTTCAGCACCTGGGCACATCGACCTGGCTTGTGCACGCGAACATGCATTCCTCAGGCCTGGATCACCGAGCCTCCGCCAAGGGCTGTGAGCTGAACTGGCACCGCAGCTCTGTCGTTGGCTGTGCTTCTGCTCGTGCGCTTCTTCGTTCGTATGTTCTGCATGTGCAGTGTTGACCTGCAGGAGTAATATAATTAAATCCCGGGTGAGTTGGAACCATGCAGGTAGGTACCTCTTGCCTGTGCCTCCGCTCTTGCTGTGGACACTGGCATGCACATTCATGCGATCACAGCCGCAACCATCAACCATGCCTTCCAGCTGAGCGAGCTGCATTCAGCTCTGGACACAAGTTTCGCTGCGGACGCCCGCGCCGAGCAAAGGGAAGTGACAGTACCTCCGCTCTCCCGCGTTTTATTTTCGTCGAGCAGCCACGTCACGGGAAGCGGATGTTTCCCCTTGACCCTGCGTCTAGTGCTGGGAAGCCTCCGCCATCATCGTCACTCCGTTGTGCGGTGCGCCGAGAGCAGCAACGGCGCAGCCTCGCTTGCGGAAAGACCGCAGGAACCACTCTCCACAGGATCAGCCAGCGATCAGACAGAGGCGCGCGACTCCACCGACTGGGCAGCCGGAAAGAATTCATGCAAGCACCTGAAACAGGACCACAGTCCTACTGCAACTGCCCCTGGTTGTCTAGCCCATCAGCATCTGCTTCAAAACAAATGAGGGCGCCACATCTGTCGTTATTCGAGTTCCCCGCATAGAAGACCATCTGTGCGCCGCCGGCCATTTCACTGCTGCCTCGCCCGCACGTTGATCGTCCCTCGCTGTAATCTTACTCCAATCGCTCTGACATCACATCCACCATGTTTCAGTTCCAGACCATGAACACCACCAAGCGGCGGCGCGACGACGATTCGGACTCTGAAGACGAGCGCAACTTCAAGGTGCGTTCCCCGAAGACTCTGCGACGACACTTATGCTGACTGGCCGCAGAAATCGCGACCCATATACCTCGCACACCTCAACCATGGCTTTGCGCAATCACCGTTGCATATTAATGTTGGACCTTCCTATCCACCTTCGCCGCCAGCAGCGTCACCACACGACAACATGGGCATCCAGCAGACACAAGAGCACAACTGGGGTGGGCCAGTGCAGTCCTCAAACTGGCAGGACATGGACTACAGCATGGCTATGGACGAGGACGACAGCCAAAGCGACGTGCGAAGCCAACCGCCAGATTCGCCGTTTGGCAACCACTTCTTTCGACCACCGACACTAAACCCTTCTTCCTCGCTACTCTCAGATAACGGCAACACCGGGCGCATACCAACACCCATACACGCGACTTTCAACAGAGGAGGCATGAACGGTCTTGGCTACCCTACCAGTGGCTCAGCAGGCGGCGTGACGAGCAATCCTCTCCCACCACTCCCAAGCCTCACAGTCCGCAAGAACCGACAAGAGCGGCCAAACGACCGCAGCCGCCGCATGCCTTCGCCTATCTCTGAAGACGAAGACATTCCCGACACGCCTACCGCGCTTACGCAATCGCAGCTCTCGCGACTTAGTGTCTCGCATGAGAAGCCCGAGGATATGGAGATGGACGAGGAATCTTACGCTACGCCGCTCGCGCTGCCTCCCACACCACGCGGTAGGAAACGCAGTGGTGCGCTGACAGGCACGCCACGATTCAGTATGGGCTACCGCGACGACTGCGAGAAGTGCAGGCAACGGGTGCCCGGGCATTATTCGCACTTTCTGCCTTGATCCACGCTGGACTCTCGAGACAGCACGCACGAACACGACTTGATTACATTTTACATAGAATATGGCGTTATTACCGGGGGCTGGCATGCACCGTGGGCATTATTGGTATGGGTTACACGAGCACGACCGCAAAGGTCTCTTTGGGCGTTTGATATGGGCTCTGCATATCTCTACGTTTACGACTTGAGTCTTTTTATTTCCACGAGAATACCTTAACCGCATATACCATCAATGCATTATCAATTACTTACTCGCTCTCTGATGTCCTCGAACATGAATCGTTCGTCGATCCCAATCCCCCAGTGACATCTCAACTCGGCTGTCGCAGTGACATCGCCAAACCACTCTCACCAAACGGTCCAACAACCCGCCTTGCTTGCCACCACAATGACGTCCTTCGCCTCGATTATCTTGCCTTTTGACAACGAACACCTCGGTGAGCTGCCGGCCAAAGTTCGCCATCAGCGGCATGAAACACCGGGCCGATCTTGACCTGCGATAGGATCCAGAACCATGGCCTTAACGGGAGCTTAACGGCCACGATGAAACGGGCCATGCCAACAACGACTGGAGAGTCCGAGCAAAATGTCAAACCGCATGGCACGTTCCACTGACCCGTCCCGCATACCTGTTCCACAGGAGCGCTAGCTAGGCGCGTGGGATACACGTGTTTCACAAGCCAGGCCGCTGCGGGTTTCAAGATGCTTATAAGGCGCTGTTAAGGCTGTGTTTCGGGCGTCAGGAATCCTCAAGGCATGAATGTTTGATGCCTCGGATGCTGAAGAGCCGCCTTTGTGAGGCGATCATGCATTTGGTAAGGCATGATTGGTGCCTCGGGAGTGAAGGAGCCGCCTATATCAGGCGCTGTTAAGATGTAATCGAAGCCGAAACTGTGCGATGTGGAAACACAGCTTCGGCTGGAGGTAAGCGATCTTAACAGGGGCGGCTTGTGGTGACGGTGGTGACTGTGAGGACTGCGGATCTTCTTGAGCGGAAGAGTGAAGCTCGCCGGCGTACGGTCCATGATTGAGAGATTCTGCGAGATTTAGTCTGCATCGTGAGCTGTTCGATCTTGGTGAGAAGGTGCACTCATCGCTGGCATTGGCATACAACAAAGAGGAAGGATTGAAATGCAATATGCCTTGGTTCATGGAGTCCGATCTTTAGACCTTCAACCGAACGCAATACCTCAACGCCAGCCCGTGGTATATGTTATATACTGTCGTGGTAAGACCAACTCGACCCAAAACGCGAGACGAAGCTACCAGCACTCCCACTTCTGACCACCCATAGCCACCAGACGGTTGAACAGCTCATCCCTCAGCGGCAAAGCAGTGAGCTTGATCACGCTGCCCTTGCGGTCCACGATCTCCAACCCATCAGCAACCTCGCGATTCATCGCCCACCCAACAACGAGCTTCGCCTTCCACCCGTAGCCACCGACCTTCTTGAGCTCCATGATGTCGCCCACAGGAATACTCCACGACGGGTGCAGATCCTCGCGGTCCTGCGTGCCGATCTTCTCGATCGTCGAGTCTGTCGAGAATGCTATACTCGGTATCGTAGCAAGAGTGGTGATGTACACATGACCCTTCTTGCCCCTATCTCTCGCCTTGAACTCGGTCGGACCATCGACCTTGTTCGCGTTCTTGGGCTGGACGGCACCAAGGCGGTTTTTTGCGTGCTCTGAGCCGACCTTGGCCTTGAGTTTGTCGGCGCCGATGGTGGTCTCGACGCCGCCTTTGACTGTGCCGCGGAAGAAATTGAGGATTTTACTCCCTTTCCTGCCGTGCTTGCTGTCTTTCGCTTTGTCGATGTCTTCGCCGCCGGTCTGGTGCGCGACGGTGGGATCGTGAGCCATGGCTTCGTCGAGCTCAGCTTGGGTTGCGTTGAGTGGCCAGTCCGCACCTGCAGCGCGCAGATCCTTGTCACTGACATCGACTGGCTTCTCTGGTGGAGGCTCGTCGATGCGAGGTGGCGGTGGTAGAGGTGCCTTGTTGGCTTCGCCGATGCGAAGGAGGGTGACGGTAAGCTGAGCATTGGTAGGAACGCCTTTGAGCAACGTGTTGCGGAGCTCGAGTAACTTCTGCCAGTTGGGAAATTTGCGGTTCAACAGTTCGAGGCCACGCTGGATGGCTGGGTCACCAAAGAAGCCAAAGCCGATACCAAAAGTGACGCCTTTCATGAACATGTAGGAGGAAACGAACAGAGATACGAGGACAAGAGGAGCCACGACCGCTGCGAGGCGTAGGCGGTACTTCTCCTTGGGGAAGGGAGCAGTCGGCTCAAGCGCATTTCCAAAGCGCTCCCAGGTGTCAGTAACGTCCGCCAGGCCGTGCATGATTGGGCGCATTTTGGTCCACATGGCAGTCTCCATAGGAACCTTTGTCTTGTCATGTTTCGCCGAAGCCTTTCCACCAGACGCTGCCTGCTGTGCGTCTGCGGCGCCGATGGCAATCGAGGTCGGGTCTGGGACAGCGTCTCCTTGAGGATTCTCACCATCCTCAGGTTCGCCTTGAGGGTGCTTGCCCGTCGCACTGGCCAGCGCGACATGAGCAATACCATTGACGAAGTTGTTTGCCTCCTGTTCCACGGCCTCACCCTTATGGTTCTCCGGTGCCCCTGTTGCACTGTCCTTGCTGCCCAAAGTACCAGCCTTTGGCTTCTGCACGCCTCCCTTAGAGCTGACGAGCGCAATCGGTGCCGGTGGGAATAGGAGTTCTCGAGACGGGGAATAGACGATAAGTGTGACGAGGGTGATCGAGATCAGTGGCATGATCAGATCGAGTAGCCAGGCGAGGAAGTAAGCTGCGGCGAAGTATGAAGTCCGGTTGAATTCGCGCCACGAGCGTAGGCGCACGATGTGCTTCCCGAATGCGATCATTCCAATGCCCTACAATGGTGTCAGCAGACGATCAAAACCTGCTTGCACTAAACCTACGATAGTCATGTAAACGCGTTCCAGGTTTGCACGAAGCTTATCTGGTGAGAACTCCTCTTCATCTGCAATGTTCATATCGAGCCCTCCAGGAGGCGCGGTTGGGATTTCTTTCACATGGTACATTTGCTAGATCACTGTCAGCCTACATTCCTTGACCAGATATATGATTCATCCTTACCTTGTTGAAACGACGAACAAGCAGCCATACGTCTTCGTTCGAAAGACCGCCGACCAGTGGACTGTCCACATGCTCCTTGGGTTCATTCCAGCCGAGGTCCAGCACTTCTTGACCATGAGCTACTTGGGCTCTACCAGTGCCATGTTCTGGATTGATGCCTTTTGCTGCCTCAAGAGCAAGCTCGTGGCTCTCGGTCGGCGCGCCGACAATTGTTGTGGCCTTGCCCTCGTGAACGGTGGGATCTGTCTCCGGGTGAGGGAGCAGGTCCTTGAGGACCAGTCCTTCGACCATGATGTGTAGGTCGCACCAGGGCTACGGTAGAAGGGTTAGGGATAGGAGGGACTGAGCATGCGAGCCTTGCTCTTTGTTTTGCTGTTATACAACCACGAGGGACACGCGCCAGGGTGCGCTTTCCTGTATGGGTTGCGTCATAGGCGGCGCTAGTTCACGGCCCGCTCACAGATCGCGAAGCCACCGCATCACTGCAGATCATCAAATGCCGCTTTGGGGTCAAACCTTCACGGCGACCGTTGCTTGACACTTGAAGCGTGCGCTAGATGCTGCTAGACGCACGAAATCGAACAGGTCCAGGCCTCTTGTCTATGGTGAGCGAAAGCAGAGCCTCAAAAGACGGTGCTTGTGCTGTTCACCATGGTGCTGGGATGGCAATTCTCGCTTACCGATCTTCTCTAGGATCGTGATCTCCTCCACGCACTCGTCCTTCGTTGCGCGTTCCCTGCTTCGCATCATTTCTTGTCTGGTCACCCATCTCCACAAGCAGTCCGCGGATGCAGGGCGCTGACGCACAAGACGAGCTGCCTTGCTCTTCTGATATGCAGCGTCATCGCCTGCCTGTCGTGCAGTTCCCTTCTGGGGATCGAGGGTCTCGATTTTGACAGGCGGGGCATCACAGGATCTGCTCCACTCGCTGCAATTGCCCATTCCAGCCCATGGGGTTAAGAAACGTCTTGAACAGGGCTCTTGGGTATGTCTACAGCAACGCGCTTTAGGGCTTGTATCGATCAGCAACTCTCGGACTCCTGCAAGAGCGTGACAACTCAAGCTTGATAAGCAGCAGACACTCTATCCTGATCCACGACTATTCACTGCGGTGCCCCGAAGCACCGTCACTGTAATCGCCTTGACTCGACACGGCGCTTGCTCGTCACGGAAGAACACAGCATGAGCTGCCCATGCAACAGCGATAGAGCACACTAGATATTTATCCGCAAGCAACGGCCTCTTGATGATGTGATTGGTGGTCATATCGGCTTTAACCAGCATGACATCGGCTCCTCATCGACTTCCGAAGCGCAATCCGTCATGGACTTCTTCTGCATGGCGTTCTAATCTTCCTACAATGACTTCGTTCTTCGTCCCTGCGCATGGATATTGAGGCTCTTCTCGCCTGCACATCTTACTGGACAGGTTTTGCATAGGGGACCCATGTGCGACCGACAATGACAGCGAGTGAACCAAAGGCCGAGGGCGGCCAGACTATCGCCATGGCGACATATCAGACGTCGACTCACACATCAACGCCAATCTCGGCGCAAGACGACTTGGTGACTGGAAAACAGAAAGAGCCATCGAGATGGAACAAGGTCTACAACACGCTCACATACTGTCCGCCACGATGTCGATGGGACCCAAACAAGCCACCGCAGTTCTCCATGTCAATGAACGTCCTGTTCGCCTTCGCAGCAGGATTCACGGTCGCAAATTTGTACTACAACCATCCAATCCTCAACATCCTAGCTCGAGACTTCGGCGTCCGATATGAGCAGGTTGCGCAAATTCCCACAGTGATGCAAGCAGGATATGCTGCGGGACTGTTGTTTCTATGTCCCCTCGGAGATCTGCTACCCAGGCGTCCATTCGTGTGCGGCCTTGTCTTCTTCACAGCGACGATGTGGTACGTGAAAGCATCGTTCAGACCAAGACAACATGACTGATTTCTTCAGGCTCGGCCTCTGCATCACGACCAACCTGGGTGTCTTCACCGCCATCTCCTTCATAACAGCCGTCACAACCGTAACTCCTCAACTCATGCTGCCCTTAGTCGGGGACCTCGCGCCCCCGAACCGGCGCGCGGCAGCACTCTCCATCGTCGTCTCCGGGCTGATGCTAGGCGTGCTGGTCGCCCGCGTCCTGTCCGGCACAATCAGCAACTTCGTTACCTGGCGGGCAGTCTACTGGCTTTCTCTCGGTCTACAATACCTCATCTTCATCCTGCTGTGGCTGTTCATGCCCGACTACCCCGCGACCAACCCGGGCATGAACTACTTCCGCATCCTATGGGACATCCTACTCATGATCCCGCGGCACCCCGTGCTCGTCCAAGCCTGTCTCGCAGGGCTGCTGTGCTCCGCCCCGTTCACCAGTTTCTGGACGACGCTGACCTTCCTGCTCGCCGGGCCGCCTTACCACTACGACTCCCTCCCCATCGGGCTCTTCGGGCTCATCGGAATAGCAGGCATGCTCATCTCACCCATCTGGGCGCGCCGCATGACGGACCAATTCGTCCCGCACTTCAGCATCCTCTTCGGGCTCTCCTGTTCCCTCGTCGGCGTCTGTCTCGGCACCTACATCGGCACGTTCAACGTCGCAGGCCCCGTGCTGCAAGCCCTGCTTCTCGACTTCGGCAACCAGACCGCGCAGATCGCGCAGCGAAGCGCGATTTACACGATAGAACCCAAGCGCCGCAATGGCGTCAATACGGCGTTCATGGTCAGCACGTTTTGTGGGCAGCTTATTGGGACGGCCGCGGGGAATCATATTTACGCGGCGGCGGGCTGGGTGGGGAGTGGGAGTACGAGTGTGGGGTTTATTGCGGCGGCGTTGCTTGTTATGGTTGCGAGGGGCCCGTGGGAAGATGGGTGGGTGGGGTGGACGGGCGGGTGGAGTTTGAAGAAGAGGAACAAGGATAGTGCGGATGGGAAGACGAGTGAGAAGCGGCATCTGGGGGGACAGCAGGAAGGCGATGAGATGGATGTGCCGGAGAAGGGTAGAGATGAGGAGGAGAGCGCTATGGGGAAGGTGCTCGAGGAAGTAGCGGCGGAGGAGGGGAACGAGAGTCCGTTGCATGGCGATGGGAGCGGGAAGAGCAGTAAGGAGGATATTCGGCGTGTAAAAGCATAGCGTACATGTAGACGGCGTTGTTTCCCCAGCCATCTTAGAGTAGATGTCTTCCTCTGTCGATTTTAGATCTTCTTACAACACCTCAACCAGCTGGTCCTCGTCGTCATCGTCAGGACCCAGTTCAACCAACTTCCCACTCCCGCCCGCCGCCGCACTCATATCAGGGATTTCCTCCTCCTCGCCCTCCTCGTTACGCATAAGGATCTGCACCACGCGGTCACACGCCTCTCTGACGTCCTCGCTCTCAAAATGCAAGTGGCACTCGCGCACAATCGGATACACCTTGACCTTCCTCAGCACCTCTCTCCCCTCTGGCGTTGTGGTCAGAAGCAAGATGGTCTCGAGATGGCTCTTGACGATCTCCTGGTCAGACTCGCGCTCCTTGTCCGGCTCCAGCAATTGCAGCTCGTCCAGCATACCCTCGGTGTCCTCGTCCGAGTACTCCTCGGGCCCCATCAGCGGCAGCAGGATGTACGGGAGCAGGTTCGCGCCGATGCCGGGCGCAGGCAGCGTCGGGTCTTCGGGCAGGTTCGACAACAAGACGGGGTGGGCGGGGATGCGGAAGGCGGCGTTCTTGATGGTGGAGGCGACGCCGAGGCGGCGGATGTGGCTCTTGTGGTCGGTGAAGACCTGGATCTTGGTCATGGGGATGATGTTGCTGTCGTGCTCCTGCGGGGTGGTCAGGTACTCGCGGCCCTTTTCGAACTTGGCCAGGTCGGCGAAGAAGTACGACAGGTAGTCGTAGTCGGCTTTGGCGTTGTAGGCGCCCTCGGCGCCCTTGACGAAGCAGTCCATCAGCTGGTCCATGGCCCACTTCGAGGTCGAGAGATCCTTGGGCACGTCGCGCTTCAGCTCGAGGACGCGCTGCAGCGAGTCGTCCTTGGCCATGTTGGCGAGCAGCATGGCGATTTCGTTTGCATTGGGCTCCTTTTTGTTCTGCGCCGAGTCAGCTCTGTGTCGCCTGCGCCAAGCACATCGGGGAACTGACATACTGTTATCCGCGACAGCAGCAGCTCCAGGAAGGCATCGTCCTTGGAGATGTCCTTCAGCACCTCGCCGTCGGCCGAGATGTTGATGAGGATGGTGAGGGCGTTCTTCGCGATCGGCGCGTAGTCCTTGACCAGCAGCTTGAGGTCCTTCACCGGCTCGAGCTGGTTGCGCTTGAAGAGCGGCACATCGGCCTGCGAGTATCCGACGAGGTGCTCGGCGGCTGTTGGGTGTGAGCGAGAGTCGATGGCGGGGTGGTGGGGCAGCGCTCACCAGCTTGTCGGATCTGCGTGTTGCCGTGGTGGAGGAATTCGACGAGCTGGCGGGGTGGTTAGCTGTGCGACGCGGAATTTAGCATGACCAAGGCCGTACCTCTTCCAGTTCTGTCGGCATCGTGAGATTGGTTGCTGGAGTCGCATGCGCAAATGACGACCTGCGACAACTTTTCAGAATTTAAGGTTATCGATAACGTTAGCGCCACGCGCTCTCCAGTCGCCGTCAAGAGCCCTTCTCCACACTCCCGCCCTTCTTCATCAACCTTTTGGGCAGTGATATCTCTCGGAGGCTGGTATTGACCGTAGTCCCGTCACGTTACTGCCATCCGAAGGGCTGTCGGCTGCTTGGGAACAAGACCAGCATCGCTCTTCCAGCTACAAGAACGCGCCAGAGAGCTCGCGCGCTGAACGCCCTCCACGTGCGCGCTGCAGACAGCAGGGTTGTCGAGAGCAACATTTCCACCACTATGAGAACGGACGACGACCATCTCCGCCATGACTCGACGAGCGTTTATACTCTGCTCGGGCCTCTAGGAGCACTCGAGGTCGTTCTCTGCCTGCAGACGGACCCTCAGAATAGACCTTCGAGATGATCGCTTCCTCCCGCAGATGGACCCGTCACATACGACCATGCCCTGTGCGCTGGTCAGGCACATGCTCTTCGACGAATAACCGCAGGGGAAGCAGCCTGCAAAGATTCGGTAACGACATGGGGCGCTGGAAGTCCCGGCGCTTAACGTGACGCAGCCAACCACCGACATCCAACCTCTACGCGCCGAGCAGGGTCTGCATTCTGATTGGCCGCCTCCACCACCAAAAATGCTGCAAGAGGTAGGTTATGCATGGGAGGCACCTCTACCGCTATTGCGGCGGGTAAAGAGTAAAAGATATGCTAGCATGAAGAGCGAGGATGCTTTGCCATTCCATATCCTCAGGCCTCGTTGTGTTTCCAGCGCCGACCTGGTGTTCACATGAACTTACACATTGACTCCTGAGCACAGTTACCTACATAATTTCTAATCATACGTCCAACGCGATAGGAGACCACAGACTCAAGATGACAGGAACCGGTTTCCAGTTGTTCCCTCCACCCCCTCGTGCAAGGCAAACCAGCCCAGCTCGTAGACCATCACCAGCTGCGAAGCCGTCGGTTCCAGCACCAGTCGTGGAGAGGAAAGACAGTGCAAACCACATGGAAGAACCGATCGACTTCCACGAGCTGGTCATACAGGTGAACTCGGTCCCTGTATCGCCATCGAATGCCAACATTGCTGTTCCAGCCATCACTGCACCGCCTCAAGCACACGTTGCACCGACAAACGTCTTCACATCAGGGCCTACAACAGCATCGCCAGTCGTAGCACAAGAGGACTACTACCGAGGTCCTTCGCCATCGTTCTCCACACCCCATGCTTACAGTCCTGAGCCTAATCGAGCCGTCTCTCCTGCTTTCTCAACATGCGACACACTGGTCCGCAGCAATACGACTGCAACAAGACCGCCCAGGTCACCGCAAGAAGAGATTCAGATGCGGTCTATGTTTCCGACATACAACCCCAACCTGCCTCTCTCGCATCAAGCGTACAAGCCTACGCAAACATCACCGACACACCTGCAGACAAGCAGATCACCGTACTCGTCAGAGCCATATGTACCTCACGGCAGCACCTCGTTAAGGAACACTGTGGCGGCCAAACCGCCGCCGAAGACCTTCTTCACCCCTTCGCATTTACTTGACAATCTCTGGCTAGCCGCCAACGGGCAAGAGGAGCCTGCAATCCAGATTTACACCCTCAAGATGCACCGAGCAACATCGGCAAATCCTACCATCACGTTCGGCACGACGCCATCTCTTCCCTTCTACAGTTTGGCGACTACAAACCTTGCTGGCGAAGATGCTCCTGTACAGAGTATCATCAACGAGCTCCTGATCCAACGACACCATCCTACCCAACCGCGAGTGCTCCCAATCGCCCAGCTTGACCTGATCTCGCCTCCTTCGATGGACGCAGTGGCATTCGAGTCCCGGCAACAAGAGTCTACCACACTCCTGACAAGCATCTATCCCAAGCTCGCCGCTCTGCAGGCCCTGGACGCAGCCGCAAACTCGCCGGCCGCATCACGCATCGCCCTCGTTGACCCGGGCGCGCAGTCCCCCGCAGCCCAGCGTCTCGCAGAAGACGTCCTCGCCGGCGCCGCGCAGCGCGAATGCTGCACACTCCTCTGGACGCGCGACGACCCCAACCAAGCCGCCAACCCGTGGGCTCAACACATCCCCTCAGAAGGCTCATACCAACTGCACCACCCGACCCTTGGCACCTTCCCCATCCAAATCGAGGGCGACTGCAGTCTAATCAACAAGCCGTCCACACGCCCCATAACCGCTATCTACGGGCACAACATGCCCTCCACGCCCGCCCTCGGCGCAAGCAAACCAGCCTCCATCACCCTCCTCAACCCATACATCCTCTCCACCAGCACACCCCGCACAAACGCATTCTCGCCCCTCCCCGCTCCGCCGCGCTTCGACGCGCACATGCGCCCCATCAGCGCGACACCGAGCACCATGAGCGTCGCCCAGCTGCCCACGACCACAGACGCCACGCCTGACGAGCACATGCTGGCGCGCCTCGACTTCGGCAACGACGCGCTGGTGCTGAACCTGGGCGCTTTGACGCGTTTCGGGAACCCGTTTCTTGTTGACGTCGTGGCGAGTGCGCTGTGTGCTGTTGCGGTCGCGGAGGCAACGAGGGGCCGGAGTAGTAGGAAGACGAGTCTGGCGAACTTTGAGGCGCCGCCGGTGAATGACTATGAGGATGTTGGTGTTGTTACGCCCGAGGCTAAAGCGAGCAGCCTGAAGGATAGCTTTGCGAGGGATTGGAAGGGTGTTGATCCGCGGAGTAAGATGGGGCGGGAGAGGGCTGGTGTGGCTGTCACTAGTTCGTTGAGGAAGCTCGTTATGTCGCTTAAGAGTACGACGGTTGATGAGACGACCACCCAGAGTCGGGCAACTAGTCGCGCGACGAGTCGGGTGAGGGACCGGAATGCGGACTTCGATAAGGATATCGAGCTTGGTGAGTGGTATGGGCAGAGCAAGGAAGTCGGTGTCCAAGAAACAAAGGCTGAGAAGAAGGCGCGCAAAGCTGCCGAGAAGGAAGACCGGCTGCCTTTCGTGGCGCGAGCGATCATTGGGATACTTACTTTTGGGTTCAAGGCGGTCGTGTGGGTGCTGATGATTGTGTTCAAGATTGTGGCTGGCGTGTTCAAGATGGTGTTTAGAGGTATTGGCGGAAAGCATTAGCTTGATATCTTTGGGAGCTTGTGCGTTCGTGTCGAATTCGGGTCCTGAGCGTTGTTGAAGCGCCGCGGATATGTAGTCTCAATGATGCTCTTTCAAGTAGAAGCGTAGATTTCTTTTCATCACATCCTGCCCTCTATTGGACTCAATTCGCCCGCACGATGTCTCCGACACGAGTTCACACTTGACGAGACGCTCGCTCGAGACTGACACATTCATCAGCCTGAGGGCAGTCGGCGAAATTCCACACTCGATTCCCGCAACCCCCGTTATGCAAGCTTCTATGTCTACAAAAACCCCTCGATCGCACTCGCAGTTCCTTGGACATCCTCAAACACATGCCAGTGGCCCACGTTCTGCAGCACTTGCAAACTCGCTCTACCCTGCAATCCCTCGACATACTTCTCACATAACTGCGGTGGCGAGACTTTATCCTCGCTGCCTGTGATGATGAGAGTCTTGGGCCGGAGTGCAGCGAAATCGAGAGCTGGTGCCTCAGCAAGTGCGGTGCAAGCCTTCGCATAGCCCTCGGGATCTTGCCCCAGTAGTGACATGCGTACAGCCGCAACGGCGAGCGGGTTGGAGCTCTTGGTTGCCTCGGAAGTACCCGCGGTTGCTACTGCATCGACGACGGCGTGCATGCCTTGCATTCGTACGGTCTCAGCGCGAGCGTGGGTCGCGGTGCTACCTGCTTCAGGGAGCGGCGAGGGTGGTGGGCCGAGAAGAACCAGCTTGGATACTTTCTCGGGGTGTGTGAGGGCGAACTGGACGGCTATCAGACATCCCATTGAGTGCGCTACGAGAGTGACGCCCGATTTAGTGTCGGCTTTGGAAACTACGCCGTTCAGGTCTTCTGCGAGCGACTGAATGCTGATCTTGCTCAGAGGGGATGAGGGTGATAGACCGTGGCTTTCCCAGTCGAAAACGTGCACCGAGTGCGATCTCTCCAGGCTTAGCGAGCTGATAAGTGGAGTGAAAAATTCCGCACTGCCTCCGAGGCCGTGAACGAAGACGATTGGTGGTCCAGAAAACTCCCCGGAGCGCTTATAGTGTAGCAGCTTGTTGTTGATCGAGGTCAACGAGGTAGTGTCAATGCTCTTGGCAGCATTGCAGTGCTGTATGTGGGATATACTCTCTACTCGGTTGATGGTAGGATTCTTTGAGCTTGCACTTCCAATGCGGTTTGTGAGCGTACCCAAGCCGGTCACTGACACATTCACTGTGTCACCAGATTTGAGGTAGACAGGAGGCTTTTTCCCGATGCCAACACCGGCAGGCTAAGCATAAGTTAGCATTTCGTTCCAAGCAGATGTACTCGAGACATAAACTTACAGTTCCCGTAGCGAGGATGTCACCAGGCATGAGTGTCTGGCCTTCGGACATCGTCTTGATCAAGTGCGGGATCGAGAAGATAAGATCATCGGTCGTTGCGTCCTGTCTCAGCTTTCCATTGACATGTGTCTGGACTCGCAGCACTTTGTCGAGCTTGGCAGCGGGTACGGCTATCGGTCCCTGTTGGTTTGCATGAGCGCGTAGTCGTCATAACATGAAATCCCACGTACCATCGGGCAGAATGTGTCAGGCGACTTGCCAATATAGAACTGTTTGTGATCTCTTTGTCGCTCACGCGCTGTCATGTCGTTCACGATGGTATATCCCCACACGTGGTTCATTGCATCTTCCTCTGAGATGCGGAAGCCGGCCTTGCCAATGATGACTCCGATCTCTCCTTCATAGTCGACCGTTTCTGTGAAGCCTGGGTGAGGGAAGACTTCATCGCCATTGGCAATGATGGAAGTGAAGCGCTTGGTGAAGATGACAGGGTGCGAAGGCGTGTCCACCTTATCTGAACTATCAAACCCAGAACTGTTGAACTCTTTGGCGTGCTCAGCATAGTTCTTGCCAACACAGAGGACATCTCGCTCTGGGAATGGAGCGAGCACTTTGATCGATGAGGCAGCCAGAGCTTTTCCAGTTGGGATTATGTTGGATTCTCCAACCTCGATGACTTGGTACAAGCTATCCAATGGCGTTCCAGAGGAGAAAGCCAATGGCTGGATGGTGTCCTTTGCGACATCGTAGTGGCCAACGCGCCTGCGGCTAGTCTCTGGGTTTTGGAACAACACATAGTTTGTAAAGGATGCATGCCCGTTCGTTGGAGTGACTGTAGTCATGTTGATAGAAAGATCACGCGTTGCGGTGATGGCCTTTGCAGTGAGGTAGCTGGAGAGAGTGGCTGGAACAACATGATTTGTATTGTACGTTGCTAGATAATTAGGTTAGAGCGGGCGTACCCCTGTCCAAGATAGCTTCATGCCGAATTTCGGGATGCAAGCTGGCAGACAACGCGCCGAAGGAGGGGAAGTTGTGGATGCGCGGGGATCGCGGACAAAGTGGGACAAGACACACGCTCTCTCATTGGCCGCCTCTTCTCAATCGCGCTCTTCGAACCTTCCCATCTCTCCGAATCCACCAGCATGCGATCAAAGATGTCTCAGCTCCCGCATACTCCGCAATCATCACCATGGTCAGACAAGCATGTCCGCTCAACGTCGCCAGAAACGTATACCCATCAGCTGTGAACCTTGTCGACTTCGAAAGATCCGCTGCAGCCGGCCAAGGGGTCCTCCACCATGCGAGACGTGTGTAAGGAGGAATCTTGCATCAAGATGTCAATACGCAGATCGCCATCAGGTCCTTTCACCTGCACCTCAACATGCGCTGCCTTCGCCAATCTCTGAAAGATCAGCATCCAACCCAAGCAACTCTCTATCAAACGAAGACCTAGCCGCACGAGTCGCAAATTTGGAGGCCCTCATACATGGGCAAGCTGGGGGTCTCCAGTTACCTCCCGCAAGGCCAGTTCAGCCTGTTCCTAGGATCAAAGGGATGCTCTCGACCTCCGAGATGGGCCACGTGCGCTTCATACCATGTACAACATCCTCAGGAAGCACTCGATCGGTTGCCGATCCGCAGCAGGCAACTAGCCAGTCGATAGATCTGAGTGCTGGGCCGTATCCTCTGGGCAAGAGGCACGTCGAAGTGCAACACCTCTTTGTCGATCTGCCATCACGGGGTCATTGCAAGCACCTGAAAGAAGTATACTTTGAATCGTTTGCCCCCGTATGTCTGACCAGATTACAGACTATTTGGACATGCTGACTGATAGTTGCAGCTGTTCCACATCCTGCATGACCCCACATTCGACAATCAATATGAAGAGTTCGAGCAGGCCCCTGAGTCTATGCCGCTTTCATGGTTGGCGCTCCTCTTTGCTATACTTGGTACCTCTGTCATGGCTTTGGAGCCCTCTAGCGACGCCCTGAATGAGCTCTCACGAAAAAGATCGGTCGCCGAACAGGCCGCCGAACTGTCAGAACGCTACCGTAATGCAGCACTTAGATGTCTCGAAGCAGATAACTACCTGTGGCAACAGAGTGTGACAACCTTACAAGCACTTATCATCCTCATCTACAGCATCAACCATAGCCATGGTCAAACATGGACTCTGCTGGGCATGACATATCACATCGCTCTCTCTTTGGGGTGTCATGTCGACCCGAGTGAGTTCAACCTCGACGTTATCAGCTCAGAAGAAAGACGACGCTGCTGGGCCGGCATTATGATGTTATACATGATACAAAATACGTCTATGGGCAACCTCGGACCGAATCCTTGGGATGCATCAGAAGGTGTTCAGATGCCATCAGATCTCAACGACAGAGACTTGGTCGTTGACGGGTATGTCTTGCCCACCGCGACGAACCACGCAAGTCAGATGTCATACCTGCTTCTGAAATTCCGCCTTTACCATATCTCGGACGAAATCGCTTCAGTGATTCGAAACTCGCCAAAGCCTCAATCATCAGTTATCGAGCGACTCGACAGGTCCATTTCCGGGGAACAGCAAAGCTGGTATGACAAGTACACAGCGCATCAAGCATTGAACGTGTTACCGACATGCCACAAAGTGCACTTCAATATCCTGCAAGGATATGCACATCAGTTAATGCTGCTCCTCCACAACCATGCCATGCGCACCTCAACGGTGGAGACCTCGCAATTCCGGCGGTCTACATCAAAGATCTTTAGCAGTGCTAAAGAGCAACTACAAATCCACAACGTCTTCTTGACCGAGCCAGATTATGCTCCATTCGGATGGTACCTTCGCGGAATATGCAGCTTCCATGCCTATCATGCAGCGGTTTCATTGGTCACGATTCTAGTTGAGCAGCCGTGGGACGAGACTCACGGCGCCATCCTCCCGATCCTCCAACGATGCGCTGAAAGGTTCGAAGCCCTTGCCGAAGTAAGTGTGATTTGCAGCAAGGCCGCTCCGGTTCTGAAAGACATGTTGTGAGTACCTTCCCTGCTCGATACTGTGTCAAAAAGCCCTAACACTTCGTAGGCACACAATTGAGACTTGGTCGATACAGGTCGGCGGCCACCAACCGTTACCAGAAACGCATTCTGGGGGCCAAGTTATACGTGACGGATATGAGCTCAATGAACCCAGTGAAGCCACGCAGAACAGGATCAGCGACTTGCTGGCAGATTTCGATCCACACTTCTGGCTGACATCGTTTGGGAACTGGTCACAGGAAACTGTATCACTACCACAAGAGCCGGGTGGATCGCACCCTGGCTAAGTGCGAATTGAAACATTCAATGTTTGAATTGAGTCAACAAAGAAAGTCAACGTGCCCAAAGAACGGCTGTTCGGAAATCAAACGCTTACCACGACAAAAGCAGGGTTCATGTGCTGTCTCTTCCACACTTGAAGTCCGTCACCCTCCGCTTTTCTCTGCTCACTCATGTTACAAGCTACTCTGATCATCTCACCTCGCCCATAGCGCTTGGGCTTACCGAAGTTGTCATCCCGTTTGCAAGACCCGCGTCGCGGGGAACGCGGAATTTTTTTTTTTCCAGACCGCAGCACGACTCGGCAAATGCACGCGGAGGCCGGAATGTAGTACTCGCACAGGTCTTCCCAATTGAGTCTAGACCTACAAGAGCTAACATCAAGTCTCGTTACCAAGAGTCTCCTGGCAGACTTCCAAGAAAGCGATCGTCCATGATATACAAAGCTTCAGGTCTATTCAAGGTCTTCAGCCACCTCTGCTAGTACTCGTTTCCCCTCTTACCCTGCTCTCAACAACCTGCACATACCTTGTAACTAATCATGGCTCATATCGATATGGAGAAACACGCTGCCACTTCCGACCGTCTCGAACGTCTTCGAACAGACGGAGATCACGTCGCCAGCACCGACCAACCCTCTCTACCCATCGTCCACAGGCGGCTTGCCAACCCAGCCCCATTGGGCTTGCTGTCCTTCGCAACCGGTATCTTCCTGATCTCGATCTTGGGTGTCAATGCGCGTGGCATCACGACACCCAATGTTCTCGTCGGTGTGCTCATGTTCTTCGGCGGAGTGTGCCAGTTCATCTCAGGCATCATGGAATTTGTTGCTGGCAACACTTTCGGCGCAACGGTGTTCCCTTCATATGCCGCATTCAACTTCTCGTACGCCATGATCTTTATCCCAGGCACTGGAATCATTGCTTGTGAGTACGGCTTTCTCCGTCGCACTTTGATCATCCTCTGACAGCTCTGTAGCATACACGGATACTGCTTCAGGACAACTGCGCCCCGAATTTGGCCAAGCTTTAGCCATGTTCTGTTGGGCATGGTTCATCTTGACCGTCATATTCACCGTTGCTGCCATGCGCAGCTCCTGGGTCCTCTTTCTTACCCTGTTCTTTCTTGATGTGGAGCTGTTGCTACTCGCAGCTGGATATATGGCAAACAGCAGTGCAACTCTGGTTGCTGCCAATTCAGTTGGCTTCATCGTTGGGTTCTTCGCATGTGAGTAGCACTGTAGCGGAACAACGGAGTCCTGCTGACTAATTTGTGTAGACTGGGCAGGCTGTGCAGGCTTGTGGGCTGATGGACTCACGCCCATCACCCTTCCCGTATTTCCAATGACGAAGAAGGAAAATTGATGCAATTGAAAACGTAGAAGAATAATTCGGGGAAAGAAGGTGCGCTGCGGCAGAAGTAGCGAAGACGAAGATGGGCTGAGTGAGAAGCTGAGAAGATGGCCGTGGCAGGTACGAAATCAAGTAGTGTAATTTCCTGATCAACGAACAGTACTTGCCATATCAAAGCAAGCACCTGCCACTTCCTGTCTCATTTCTGGTACAAGAGTATCACTTCGGAATAAGATAATATGATTGAAGTCGCGTCTTATGTTCAAAATTTCATAGACTCGTCACCAATCATCTTCCGCAGCAGCACCAAACTTCCTCAAGCCCACAAATCTTGGTTTTTCCTTCCACCGGTTCTTTACACCTTCTGTACGCGCGACTCTCAAAAGATGCCCCAATTCGTTCAAGTTGTCTCTTGAATGGAATCGCCAGAATTGCCATGAGCACTCCTGTCCTCTAAAACTCTCGATGACGCGATGACCTCCGGGGTGGTCGTGCACAAACTGTGTGCAGTCGTAAACTATGTCGTCGATGACAATATACAAGGGTCCTGCTGAGGTATCGTTGTGTCCGTTTGCGAGAAAGGCTAGCTGGCTAGCGGGGAGGAACGGGAGTGCAGATTCGGGGGTGTCTTGGTGCGCGAATGGAAGCAACTGCAGATGCTGGATCGACAACCGTGGAATCAGACTCGTGTTTTCGATATGGAAGACAACGTGTTCGTTTCCATCAGACTCGGGTCTCTTTTCGTGTGACGATGACAGTGGGCTCAACTTTGCGTCAGCAGCATTACTGCGCTCGGCCTTCATCCATCCCATGGCTGGCGAAGGAAGACCAGTGAGTGTTCTGATGTCCGTTGTTGCCCACAGCTGTAATCCGAAGTAACCTCGGGATATGTGCCATAGGTTCACGACGACACCTCGAGTTGCGGAGTGAGCGGATCTTCGGTCGATGTCGGCGAGGTGGCGGTTGTCACTAGGCGCGGAGAAGACGGACATGAATTTGTGGTTCTACATTTTGCGGGGGAACTCAATGCGGAGTTGTCATCCGAATAGTCTACCCCACAGACCATGCGTGTGAGACACACGATCTTAGTTGCCGAGTATGCGACCGCCTGTGGAAAGTGGCCATGCCCTGTGGTCGTCCGAGACGGGGTTATTAGGGCTTGGGAAAGCTGCGCCTGCTCCTATCCTGAAGCGTACTCACACCTTGTCAAGCTCTCTCCACCCTACACTGAACGATGAATCATCTCACACGTACTGATTCTGCTACTGAGCCTGACAATAGAGAAACGAGGTCCTGGCCATCTGTTGATGTGGAGCCTGAGCCATACCAGGGACCTCCTCGGAACATCGACTCCATTGACAACCTCGAATGGGCAGACAATCTCCAGCCCAAAAAGTACGAGATCTTTGGCACTCATAAGGAATCGAAGATACTGTTCCTGGACGTAAACATCCTTGACTCAACCGGCAGAGAACCCTATCGGGGAGACGTTCTCATTGAAGGTCCGTAGAGCTCGAAGATTATATGGTCCTGTAAGCGATGGCGCTGACACTGAAGATTAGGAGAGCGATTCACAGCAGTCGGCAAGGTACCTGATGTAGAGCAGCTCAAGACGCGGGCCGGCGTGCGAGTCTTCCATGGACGAGGCCGCACCTTGATGTCAGGCATGGGCGATGCTCACACTCATTTCAGCTGGAATGGAGGCGACCTCGATCAACTGGGGACCCTTGGGGTCGAAGAGCACACACTCCTTACGATGCGGAGTGCGCAATGTTTCCTCGACTCCGGGTACACCATGTGCTTTGGTGCCGCGTCTGCGAAAGAACGACTGGACATTGTGATCCGAAACGCCATCAATGCCGGAGATATACCTGGCCCCCGGTATCTCGCCAATGGCAAAGAGATGGCACGTCGAGGGGGCGAGCTTGTTGGAGGCATAACGGCCTTTGCTGACGGACCGGAAGAGATGCGAGAGGTGATCAAACACCATGTCGATCTAGGCGTTGATAACATCAAACTAAGCATGAGCGGCGAAGAGGTAAGAACGTCAAAACGTCTTCCTTACTAGTTGGACGAGTGCTAAACTCGACTTGCAGATCACTGAGATACGGTCAGCCCAGGAGTGCTATTTTACGGACGAGGAGACGGCAGCTTGCGTCGACGAAGCCCACAAGCACGGGAAGCGCCTCTGCTCGCACGCCCGTGCCCGCGACTCCGTTATAATGTCAGTCCGACACGGTATCGAAGCGATCTATCATGCTTCGTATGTTGACGACAAAGGCATGCAGATGCTCAAGGAGGCTAGATCGAAGCACATCGTCGCTCCCGCGATCAACTGGTTGATTTGCACACTGAACGAAGCCGAAGCCTTCGGCTACCCAAAGGCAGCTGCGGAAAAAGCTGGTTACAAACGTGAGCTCGACCATGCTGTCGCTGGGCTGCGAGAGATGCATCGTCGGGGCATCGTCGTCTTGCCTGGCGGTGACTACGGCTTCGCGTGGACGCCGCATGGAACCTACGCACGAGACCTGGAGCATTTCGTGAAGCTACTTGGATTCACTGAGCACGAAGCCATCATCGCGGCAACCGCTGGAGTGGCAGCTCTTTTCATGCAACCACATGACTTGGGCAAAGTCCGAGCCGATTACTACGCCGACTGCATCTTGGTCGATGGCGATCCCTTGGAAGACATAACCGTACTTCAAGACCATGACAAGTTGAATGTCATATGTATCAACGGGAGGGTGTATAAAGCTGGACGGAGGGAGTATGTGCAGCCTCCTGTTGCAGGTCAAGACAACGTGCACGTCATTGTGCCAGAAAAAGAGTATCCGACCGTGAAGAAAGAGATGCAGATCCAGGCAAAGCTGTACTGAGGGCTGAGGCGGGCATGTATGTGCTAGACTTGTGTACTATACTTGAGGAATGAGCATTCCAAGTTTCAATCGTTAAACTCGCTACACCATACTCCGATACTTCATCACTCCCTCGCTGTTACATCGACCCACATGTCTTTGATCTCCCAGAGGCCAAGGCTGTTGTGCGTCTTCCATGGTTCTGCCGGATTGCTCAGCGCAAGATCGAAGTGCCTCAGCAGCTCAAAGACGCACTTGTGTACTTCGATCAGCGCAATGTTACGGCCAAGGCACACCCACCTGCCGTATCCAAAGACCATGTCGTTCGTCTTGATCATTTGCTTCAATCTATCCTTCTCGACGGGGTTCGATTGATCAACAAACCAGCGCTCTGGTCTGAAAACCGCGGCGTCCTCGCCATAGAGCGTGCGGTTGTTGCGGTGCATTGACCATGCAGAGTAGCCAATCATGGTACCGCCGGGGATAAAGTATTCCTTGCCTTGTACGGTGACCACGTCGCCGCCGTCTGGGGCGATGCGCGAGAAGAGATTGGCTACTGGTGGGTGAATACGCATTCCCTCACGTACAACGGCACACAGGTAAGGTAATTTGCGTGCTTCGGCGTCGGAGAGGATGGCTGGAGATGCAGGAGCGGTGCCAGACTGGACTGCTTCATCAATCTCGGCCTGGAGCTTCGTGTACACGCGGGGATTGCTCATGACGTAGAGCAAAACAACCCGAATAGCGGCAGCGGTAGTATCAGAGCCAGCGAGGATCTGCTCAAAAGCCTCCTGAAAGAGATCGTCACCAGACACACCATTGCGAATGAAGGAGGCGAGCATGTCCGATTTGCCATCTGTCGACTTCGACCTGCGGGCATTGACTATCTTGCGCGCTTCGTGCATCATACGACCGTACCCTGTCTGGTCTTTTTCGGATGGACTAATTGCGGGGCCGATGATTGGAGTCTCCCGCAGCCAGCCCAGTCCCATGCCGAAGGCTGTGTTACCGATTTTGAGGCCTTCTTCAGAGGACTTCAGATAATCGTTCACATCCTTGTTAGAAGTGAGGTTGCCGAATGGTGCCCCAAGGCCAATGTGACTGATCACATCGAGGGTGAAGTACGGGATCTTTTGAGCAAGGTCCATCGCCTTGACTGGCTTCGTTGACGCAGGCTGGGATGCATAGGTTCGGACGAGCTGAATTAGCTCTTGCACATGGCCGTCGACTGATGGCTCCAGACCTGGATTTTCTTTGCCAGAGTACTACCATTGTCAACTCTCTATCAGAAATTCTCAGCACCAGATGTACATACACCGGCATACATCTTCTTTCGTCGGGCATCGTGACGATCGTTGTCACACTCGGTGAACACATTGTCCTTTCCGGGTTCGAAACGTGCTGCGTGGTAGTACCAGGGCGCTCTTCGGTATGGCGACCTAACGCCATTTATATGAGCCCATACTTCCGGGTCGCTCGTTATCAAATGCTCAGGCGCTACCCTCGCAATTGGACCTGAGAAGCCAGTCAGCGTGGGTGCTCATGTTCTGTCTCTGATCCTCCGATATACCATATTTCTCCGTGGCATCTCCGTAGTACCGGTGCGACTGCCCGCTCAACACGGCCTTCGAATGCCACCACCAAGAAATGCCTGTGGTAGCTGGACCCTTGAAGTGGCTGAGGCGGTAGTATTGGCGAAGGCGTGCCGTGAGAAGATAAGCTGCGATGACGAACAAGCCTAGATACAGACCAGAGACCGATCGCAGCGCCGCGCTCAGCTCACCGGTAGCCATGGTGACGATCAGGTGACACGAGAAAAGCAATTGCCGGTGGTTCACTTCACGAGGCTCAAGATCAACAGTAGGGAATCGTTGTTTGGCGCAGGTGGATCCTCAAGTAGGTGGATTGTCGCAGGCGCTATGCAGCCGCTAGGTAGAAGGCGCGGGTCGTTGACTGCTGTCACAAGCGAATTGATGGCATGATTTGGCTAGGGAGGGTGCGATGTCCGTGTTTGCAGCGCCTGCACGCGGGTAAAGAGCACAACGAGTGAAGATTTGCGGAATCTTATCCGCCATCCTGTTGACAGACAATTCGACCAAATGCATCTGCAACTGCTCCACCTCGGAGGACTCCCGAGCACGAAGGCCGGCCTGCAATGGCGCGCTCGATCATCTCCCCGGGTTATGACCGCCATCAACTGAGTGGCCGCAAGGACAAGGTAGGTTTGAGCTTCAGCACCGCGACAGTGGTTCAAAGAAATATATACGGTAGCATCAGAAACGAAAACTTGTCCAAAGAGTAAAGCTGCAGCAATAGGTCGGCGATGGTCTACATCGATTCCTGGCTAAGACCGGCCAGACCGTAGTGCTCAGCACATCGCCCATATTCCTGGAAATGGGTTGGCCTGCAGCAGCGACCAGGTCTGAAGCCTGCAACCACGTTTCTTCCCGCCGCCGATGCACGGCCATCAGCGAAGCCCTTCAGCGAAGCCCTTCAGCGAATCCAGAGTTTAGAGCCCTTCCGCCGTCCATAATTAACGCTCTCCAGGTTGCTGGTCAGCCAGGCGAGTCAGCGTGTTCTTCTCTTACCGTTCTCCAGGATATAACACCAGAGAATCACCCGAGTAATACAGAAATTTCTCACCGACAGCCTCATCTTTGAGTCTCAAATACAGAAGACCTGCTGGAGGTTGTCTTTGACATTTGACACGTTCGCTTACTCAAGCCCACCGCGTCCCGAGCCGATCCTGCAAGAGTGCGGCGTGGTTGCGGGCCAGGACAAGCGAATATGGCGACGTCACAGCCAGAGAACACCAAAGTGATGAATGCACAAGCTGTCACGAGTACAGCGGAAGAGACAGTAAACTTGCCCAGTGAGGCAGCTCCAGCTGGAGCGATTGCAGGAGACACACCGAGTTCCTCGGAGCCCACAAGGCAAGAGCAAAGTGCCGCGGAGGCCGCGCCAGAGCCCATAGCGGCAGCGGGTCCATCCTCAGCGGTGGAACACGACCCTGCTCCCATCCAGCCTCCGATCCAACCTGTAAGTGTTTCAGATGCATACATCTCGATGATTCAAAGCACTTTCCGCACTGAATCTCTACATAAAAGTCGCCATAAGACGTTTTGACTTTGGTCCTTGCTGAAACCCCTTCAGGAAAGCGACTTCGATTCATCAGACTCAGCTTATGGCGACTCGGACCATTTGAGCGATACAACATCCATACCTTCGACTATCTGGAAGCACCGCTACGAAAATGGTCGACGGTACCACAAATTCCGTGAGGGCGAGTACTGGGGTCCAAACGACGAAGTCCAGAACGACCAGCTTGACATCGCCCACCACATGTTTCTGATGCTTCTCGGCAACAAACTGCACCTCGCACCCATCCAGAATCCGCAACGGATCCTTGATCTTGGATGCGGCACAGGGATCTGGTGCATGGACATGGCAGACGGTAATCTGATCCCCTAAACATCAATCCCACGAACTGCATCTAATACACTTGACAGAACACCCCGGCGCCGAAATCATCGGCGTAGACCTCTCACCCATCCAACCCTCCTTCACCCCACCAAACTGCAAATTCGAGATCGACGACGTTACATCCCCCTGGACTTTCCCCTTCAGCTTCGATTTCATCAACATCCGCTCGCTCTACGGTTCCATCGCCGACTGGCCTGCGCTGTACCAGCAAGTCTACGACCACCTCGCCCCAGGCGGCTATCTGCACGAAGTCGAGATGAGCATCCAGTTCAAGAGCGACGACGGCACGCTGACACCAGACCACATCTTGTCGCAGTGGAGCGATATCTTCCATGAGGCGAGTCGGCGATTTGGAAAGAGTTTCTACGAGGTTTGGAATCTAAGCACATATGCGAAGAATGTGGGGTTCGTTGACGTGGTGGAAAATGTGTACAAGGTGCCGGTCAATGGCTGGCCAGCGGATCCAAGGATGAAGGAGATCGGGAGATGGAACTTCTTGCATTGCACGCAGGGTGCGGAAGGATGGGGGTTGTTTTTGCTGACCAAGGTCATGGGCTGGAGCATTGAGGAGGCACAGGTTTTCATTGCGAAGTTCAGGAATGGGTTGAAGGAGCGCAGGGTGCATGCGTACTTTGAGGTCGTACAGTTCAGTGCGCGGAAACCGCTGCACTAGACGTAATCATGATGAGGGGCGCAATAAGGCGAAAGGGTGAAGTGTGGGTATTGGATTATGCAAAAGAGACTTGAGGTATCTAAGGGGAAGGCGTAACAACTCCAAACGCCAGACAACACCACCACCATAGGTAGCAATATGTTGTCAAACAAGTCCAAACTCCAGTCAGCGAACCACCAACGCCCGTCGTAAATCGTCAGCAGCTCCGTGCGCTAATAGCAGCTCCCCGTCTACTCTGCATCCTCCATCTCTTCATCCTCCTGCTCGCCCTCTTGCGCGAGCAAGTCCTGCTCCTCGCACGAACGCTGGACTTCATCGGCGATGAACTCTTCGTACTCTTCAAGGGAGCGCTGAACGTGCAGCTTAAAGCGGACGATGTCATCGAGCATGCGCTCAATCTCGGTGTGGAGCTCTTCCCGCAGTGCATTGGCCCGCAGCTGGAGCTGTTCATACCTGGGGTTTGTTAGCAATGCCCTTTTTGACACGTAAAAGCAGTGAAGACGTACTCAATGTTAACGGCCATCTCGCGCTGCACCATCAACTGCACGCTCTCGCCCAACCCGCTGCGCATGCGCCCGAGCTCCTTCTCCATGCGCTCGATCTGTGCGTCACTCTGCGACTTCTGAGTGTTCGTGATCTCGCGCAGCTTCTCGAGCTCCTCTTCGGCCTGTGCAACGCGGTGACCCAGGGCCTCAACCTCGGCGACTTTATCATCCATAGCCTCTTTGATTTTGTCGAGCAGGTCATGGTTGTTCATGTCGGCCTCCAGGGCCGCATTGCGCCGCTCGGCGATTTCCTTGCGCAGCTGCAGGATCTGGCTCTTGACGCTGCCCTTGAGGTCGAGATTGAGGAGGTGCGCTGGTGAGTATCCTGTGCTAGAGTCCTGGAGAAGGCGGTCTGCGGGTTCTTGACTAGAGGAACCCATCTGTGAGCCTGAGAAGTTCGGTGCATCGGTGATGGTGAGTACGACTTCATAGTCTTGCCCCTTTGCGTTGACAGCCGTTGAAGGGATAACGCCGATCTGGTAACCCAGGTTGTTGTACCGCTCGATCGTTTGCTCGAGTTCGTCGAGCTTCTTTGAGGCGGCCACTTCCTTCTCTGCAACTTTGCGCTTAGACTCTTCGAGACGAGCGGACGTGGTCTGAAAAGCGCTGTCGAGACGGTCCTTCTCGGCGGCCATGCGGTCGATATCGTTAATAGTCATGCCGCGGCCGTCGATGATGGCTTGGAGCTCGGCCTGCTCCTTTTCCGCTGCCTCCAGCTCGGCCTCCAGCTCCTCGATGTTCTTTCCGAGAAATTCGCAGCGGTCTGTATACTTCTGGACCTTGGTCTCCATATTCTGGTTATATGCTTCGAACTTGACCCTGTCCTTGCCGAGGATGTCATTTTGCTCTTCATATCGAGCAATCTTGGGACCGGCCTTGCTCAGCTCGTCAATTTGCTCTTGCAGCATCTTGTGTTCGGCCTCAAGCATTTTGACCTCATCCGCGTGGTGTGCATTCCTTTGCTCGAATTTGTTCGCCATGTTCTGAATATGGGGCTGCATGTGTCTGGCCTGCGACTCTTCGTCGTCTCCATCTTCTTCGTCATCCGCGGCTAGCCATGTCGAGTATGCGTCTGTGAGGAACTCGAAGATGATGCGGTCGCCAGACACATCGTAGCCAGCCTCGGCACAGGCTTCGTCGTAATTACCTGACTCGTATCGTTGGCACAAAACCACAAGCTGCATCATCCAGTGTAGAAGACCGAGAAAGGTCGGCCAGTTGTTGCCACCAACAGCCGCGATCTGCGACTTCGTAATGGACTTCTGGAAGGGATAGCGGAGCTGCTGGAGCAAAGGTGGTACTTCCTGATCGATCGACTTCAGGAATCGGTAGCTAGGGTCGATCTTGTTGTACAGCCATTGGAACATGTTGTTGAAATCCTTCTGCGTGGGCGATGACATTGCCTTGGCCGATAGAACATGCTTCGACTCCATCTCGAAGTTGTTGTTTGTAAGGAATTGATGGAGCTCTGCTGCCATTGCCTGTCGCGTGCCGGCGCTCTTCAGGTTTCGCGGGTCTGTGGGCATCGCTGCTGGCATAGGCGCTTGCTGGAAGAACGACTGCTTGACACCAGTGCTTCCACCGGCATAAGATGCGCGCGACTTGAACACACTGCTTCGGCGCTGCGCACTCTCTCCAAAGTCCGGTCCAGCAGGCGGTGCTGGTGTCTGGAATAGAGGCGCGCCGGGCGCAAAACTCTTCCTCCCGCTGCTTGCACCACCGAATGCACCCATCGACTGGCGCTGCACAGACGGAAAGCCTTCAGCGAGGTTTGTGCCTGACGAAGAGCGCGCAAAGAGTGGCTGGCTTGGTCGCCCGGGTGCAAGCGACATGCGCCCTCCTGATTGTGAACGCCCATGCTGGTTGCTGCCGCCGAACTGCGAGCCTTGCATCTGGTGTACTGAGCTTGAGCGCTTCATCGCGGATGATGGCATGGGAATCGCGGACGAAATGTTGTTGTTCATGGGTCCTAATGTCTGCGCGCAGTGTCAGTAAGAGTCGGCGGTGGGTATTCGGCCCAAACACAACAAACTGACCTGGCGCGGTCGTTGGACCGAGAACATGCCCTGGTCATGGGCCATAGTAGGGTGAAACTGGTCGCGGCGATGCGGCAAAGTGTGTGCCAACTGCTAGCTATGCAGATCAAAAGTGCGCAGTCGAATATGTACGGTGATGTTGTAGGGCTGCGGCGGGAGTGGTGTTGACGGTCTTTGTTTACACGGCAGGGATCTAGCGCCTCGTTGCTGGCCAGCGCGTGCAGCCCCTCGTTTGATTGGCCTAAGCGCACCACGCGGTCGCCTGCATGCGTGACGTGTGCCTGCAGCAGGAACTTCGAGGGGTGAGAGAGCTGTAGCATTGGGAGTGTTTTGGCAAAACATAAGGAATGGTATTTGCAGAGTCTAGCGGCAGCGACCCTCGCCATAAGATATAACATCAAGTGAACGCTCAAATACAGCCAAAGGTACGCACAAGTACCGCTGTCCAATCCCAAGAGAATACCCCAAACCGTCGTGCCAGCCCTTCTGCTATCGTGCGTCGACCCGGGGTATCGCGTGCTATGCAACAAGCAAGAACAGAGAATGTACCATACTATCCACAATCAATCTTATAAACTCCAGGTCATGTTCCCGAATCGACAATCGTCATTAAGCTCCAATCCATTACACGCATCGCCGATATGTTCGATGCCAATCTGCTTCTGTGCAAAAGCACCGCCGTCATGCTTTACTTGATGTTCTTGAACATGTCGTCTGCATCGAAGCTGAGCGTCTTTTCATTCACCCCAAACGAGTTGAGCTGGGGCAGAGCTGGGGGAGGAGGTCCTTTCTTCACAGGCGGCGCCTGTGTCTGTGGGGCTGGGGCTCTGGACGCAGTTGCAGAAGCACCCATGGCCCCATTTGTGTTTGTTCTCGACAGGGGTGCTGCTGATGCTGTGGTCTTGGTCTCCTCTGGGACGCTTCCGAAGTAGGAGCTCTTCCTCTTGCTGCCGAACCAACTACTGCTCTTCTTTCTCGTGAGGCTGGGTTGACTGCTTATGGTAGCAGGTGAGCCGGGCCTCTCATCTGGTTGTAGGCTGTCTCGTGACGACAGTGTGCGAAGGCCCAGGAACTGCCGCACTGAAGACGGCCGACGGTTCTGTGAGCCAGGGCTTGTAGGCGACAGGCCACCATCTGCTGCTTCACTGGTTCGTCCCCGAGTCACTGGCAGCTCTGGTGCTGCCGAGTCCTCAGATGGCTTCCCATTAGGCGAGCCGACCTGTGTTGGTGGGAGGCCTGGCGACTTGGGTGTGGGATGCGACGAAAGAGGTCCCTTGCCCGGTGTGGGTGGACGAGGTGTGTCGGGCGGCGAGTCGAGCGGTGCGGGAATCGAGGTGCCCTCTGTGAGCGAGAAGTTGATGGGTGCAAGCGTCAATGGCTTGAATTTGGCAGGCATCGCGGCGGTGATCGGTGGGGTTCCGTTCTCCTCGATAACGCGGATGAATTGCGTCTGGAGCGAAGTAATTGCGCGAAGAGAGCGGCAGGAAGATGTCAGCGAGCGTTGCAGGATCGCAGACGGGCGTGAGCTCAGGGAGGGCCGGGGCGAAGGAGTTCGACAGGGTTTATGGGACGGTGCGAGAACGGTGGTTTGCACGACACGAGGCACAGCGAGGCGGCGGCCAACGGCAGCCCAGGGTATACGAGCGGTGTGATTGCGTCGCCTTGGAAAAATAATCCGCAGTTGGCACAAGACGCTGTGTCAGAGGTGACAAAGCGCAATGGCGAGGATGTGGAGCGTGGGAACCGTTGCGAGTTGCCATGGACATGCACGAGGCAACTTCAGTGCCGGATGCGGAAGTTGCGGCCCAGGCCGAGTCAGGTACGGACGAATTGGGCAATGCGCACTCCACACAACATGGCGCAGGGTCTCGTCAAAAGAAACTAGATGCTGTGGATATCTCATGCATATAATTAGGATACAACGCTGAATTTGTCAAACGCATGCTATGCTGCGCGATGCACCATCCTTCATAGGAACAAATGCAAACGAGATCATCGTGTCTTGCGCTGGTGCGTCTCGTCCAATTCTGCGATTTCGTCCAGTAGCTGGCAGGTCTCTGTGGGGTTCGCAATCCATGCCGTCGTGCAAGCCAGACGTGCCTTGAAATCGTTTGCGCCCGCACTGAGAAACTGGTCTCCAACGTGCAGAGTCTTCGAGCCCTCGATTGAGCCAAAGATTCTCTGGCATGCTAGAACACCCCAGCTCTTGTCTCCAATATCCACGAATACATCATTCCCACCTGGTAGGACTGTCAGTGCGAAACTAATAAGACATGTGGAGCCACAAACCGTTAAAGGCGCAGAATGGCAATCGTTGTCCGACCTCAGAGATATCCTAGCTGTGTCAGCAGACCTTCTGTCGTGGCGGGTGTTCGAAGCCTACCAAGACTTTTTGCACGATCAAGACCGTCTCTTCCAAGGTCTCTCGACAGAAACGGTCACCATTCTTCGGTATGATACCCACCGCCCTCTCTTTTCGCACAATCTCAGCATTCATCCTCATGTTCTTCACTGTGTCTCTCAAAGATGCTTCTGCAATGTCAAGGAGCTCTGTAACGTCGGCATCTGACCACAACAGCATCTCCTTAAGCACCCACTCCTCACGCGGAATGAATCTCAAAAGGTCGGGGCTGTTTTCATCGAACTTGAAGCAGAAGCTGCTCTCGCCACCCATGATCATGAATCCTTGTTTCGACTCTAGTGGCAAATCAGACTCCTGGATGGCGTGTAACAGCCCGAAAAGACGTCCGTAGTATCGGCTGGCTTCTGTGTAGCCTGCAGCCGTCACAATGCCGATCTTAGAGCCTCTTCGCATGAGCTGCAAGATTTTTGGAATGATGGGGTTCTCGGGCAGCAGGTTCATTCCATCGTCGTACAATGTGACATCTCCGTCAAAGGTCACAAGCTCAATAGGTCCAGTGCGGACAAGGCTCATGATCTGAGCTGTGTTCAAGACAAGGCGTACGTCGTTGAAGGAAGGTGGTACAAAGCGCCGGTAGCTGATTGAGCGCCGCTGATCCTGGAATATGAAAGCATCGTGAAGAGCTAGCGGTGTGAAAAAATTCGCGACTGTTGGAACCAGGAGCTTGAGCTTTGACCGATCTGGCTTTCCTAACTTCTGGTGTTCAACTGCGAAGTTGATCAACACTGACCTTTCGAAATACTCAAGAGGTCGACGGAACTATCGAAGCAGATCAGACTTACTGTGATCGTTGATTATATCTTCCACATCACGCATGATCTCAGCATACCGGCGTTGGGCCACGCTGGCCTGCTGGTGGACAGTCTGTGCATTCTCTTCGAAAACAGCTGTAGGTTGAGAGTGGAGGACGAATGGAACTGCTAGAAGACCCTGAAGATGTCAGAATTTCAAGGGCAAGACTGATGTTTGCTGAGAGCGCGGTACCTTGATCCATTCGATCTGTGAGAGCGAATTAGTAGAGTACTACAGCGTGTCATCTGCGCTCACGTACCAATTGGTCTCGCCTGTGGGTCTTGAAGTCAAGTCAGAAGTGTCAATAGGGCGTCAGTGGACTGGCGGACCTTGAGAGCATCTACGTAGCAATCGCGTTAGTGTACCGTTGTAGAAGCTCAGCTTGAACTTGTGAGCATGGTTGCATGGCAGCTCTGGAAATCGACGTACACTCAACGCGGTATCTGGTAGTCATGGTGAAGCAGCAGTAGTTGAAGGAACGTCCGGGAAGTGAGAAGAGTGTTGAGCTGTCAATGTGTCCAAGAGTGTGACCACAAGCCTATCGGAGATGGCCGCTAGCGGGGAAGGCAGTTGCACGTGGAACCTGGTACGGTGGGGAAGGAACGCTACACTTAGGAACTCAGGTGGTCTTCTCCAGCAAACTCAGACACAATGAAATCGTGAAACATGCAATTGAGTTTCTAAGAGTTCGGCATGGAAGAGTGAGACAGCTATAACAGGGCTTAGGTGAATGACTGGAGCTTTATCGATAAGACGCACACGCGCGCGACACGGCGGGCGCTACCGAAGTGAGCTTCGACCTATGTGCAAGGGTCCACCTCGTTCAATGCTCCCGTCACGCCTGTCAACAACGTCGCATTCGAGCAACCGGTTCCCTGTACGGTTCACACGATGTCTGGTCTAGATTCGCTGAAGGACGTGGCTCTGCGTCCATGGCCAGCCGACAAAGAAGATGAATCTAGCAAAGATGTAGTATTTCGCAAAATCGAGCAGCTCGCGACCGAGCGCGGTCATATGCGCAACATAACAGAGCAGTCGCTACAAGCTGACGTTGACGCCGGAAAAGATGCTCTCGACGACGCGAAAGACGGTTCAGAGGAGGAGGACGAGGGTCTCAAATCCAAGACTTTTGAGGAGCGGAGGGACGAGATAATGAAGATGCAATGGGAGATGGCTATGCATCTGGAGTACGTCTGAGCACTCAATATAGGCGGTTCTTACAGCTACTGACATTTGGAAGCTTTGCCAGGTTCGCCGCCGGCAATGCGCTCGATCTCGTCTCACTTGTTCTGTCCGCCGACCCCAACAAGCGCGCGCCTTCGTCCTTCAGCCAAAGGTTCCGAGCAGAAGGTCTCGACAGAGGTTTCTCTTTTGGCACTATGGGTCTTGCTAAGGAGAACCATGAGCATGATATTGTAAAGACAGCTGAGCTGGAGAGAAGAGCAGAGCAGCATAAGAAGCAGGATCTTGTGGCCAAAGCTGCTAGGCTGGAAGCGCTTGACACTGCGACTGATGAGATCCTGAAGGCTGCGAAAAACCTAGAGAAGGAGGTACGCAAAGAGACCAAGTACTGGCAGGAGATTGTTTCCATCTCAGACAAAGGCTGGTCTATTCATCGGATGCGTGCACAGAGGCAGCCTGCGCCTTTTGCTGTACGATATGGATTTCCAGAAGGTACGTGGTCAGCATTCAGACCAAGGTGTTACTGCTAACAGATGTGTAGCCAATCCTCACTTCAAAGCTCGTGGCTCCGCGCCTTTGCGGATGGACAAAGACGGCGGCATCATCCTCGATCCGAACCTTGCCCTGAAACCGAAGACGCTTCGCATAAGAATCATCGAGGACGGGAAAATCACAGGCTCATCGCAGCTGCCTGTAGAAAGCGCAGGAGAGGGACTTGCCGTGGAAAAGTCCATTCGGCTTGCAAGAGATTCGCTTCTGGAAGAGGAATTGTTTCACGAAATGAGCTTGGAGACACGGCAGCTGCTTCCGTACGGCGTTCGGTTGCGAGACTCTGTCATCACAGTAGATGCGCCAGGCACGAACGTTTCTCCTCGACAGCTCCTCATCGACTGCATACCTCGGGAGGACAAGATCCCGAACGGGCAAGATCACACCTACGACTGGCTCACACAGGCAATTGCCGAAGCCTTGCGACTCTTGTTGACCCATGAGCATAGTATGCGACTGTACCGCCGGACCCAGCTTCCACCCCCATTCACGTCACGGAAACAGGAGAGGAAGACGCCGCCGCTTCTACGAACCTTACTTGCAATACTCCATCACCTACAAAATGTGGACTCACTGTTCGCCTATTTGAACAAAGTGTCAGACACACTAGGGAGTGCTGGCCTTGAGACACCAGTGGAGACGAGCCGTGAGGAGTCACTCGGCAAACTTCGTGACAGTCTTGCCACATCTAATCGCAAGGATCTCTCAGCGTCTGACCAACTTTTGGACATGTTTACGAGACCGTACACAGGAAAGGCTACGGTGACCTTGCCTTCAAATCAGGCCTCGTCGACCGAGCAGCTGGTGGTTGCAATACGCACTGTCATTGGCGCTCCTACGTTTGGCACTGAGTACAAGCTCACACTGCCGTCCTCTGTCGCAACGGATCTGGGTCTATCAACGGAGAACAGGTTTCAAACCTCCGCTGACATCGTGTCATACCTTGACTGGGTATTGTCGCTGCATATAGCGCATCGAGTTCTGAAGGGTGAATACGCCGACAGAGCAGCCACCAAAGGTACTGAGGCCAGAGTGACAATCGCGAGTAAGAGCAGCAAGAAGGGACTGTCAGCGAAGCGTAACATCACAGTTGAGTTAAGTGAAGGGCTGTTGGCATTGCATCTCAGCAACTCTGAAGAGTCATCTCAGGAAAAACACTCTTGGTCCGGTAAAAGTGACGAGATCACCCTCAAAGAGAAGGTCCAGGGCTGGGTTAGATGAGCGATATATCGGATAAAATCCTATATCTGGTCATACGCAAGAGTGATTTTTCCATGCATTAGGTGCCAGAACGCGTATGGGCCTGCCCGAGCCTCACTTTGTGTCCCACAGGAAGTGTTCATCATTCGACGTAGCAGCCCACAGCCAAGCGCAAGTTGAACCCAGTGACGAGACATCAGCTGAGGTGCTTGTGAATGCCTTGGGCTGGCGTCCAATCCTTAGTGATCATCCTTCCAAGCCGTGACATTGCATTTGCATATTGTGTATGGCGACATGGAGCCTGTCTCGCTATGATTCTGAGGAATGAGCACAATCTCTGCCGACGAGTACGAAGGCCTTTTGGTACCTGGCGCTCACGGCATACCTTTCTCGGACCGGATGCGGCCAGCAACCGCGCCAGGTAGCTCTTTCGATACACCGCCATTGGCTCGAGACTAGCCTGCACGTGTTGCGGCGGGCAGTGCGGAGGAGAGAGGCTTGCAGCTATGCATGCCTGTACATGCAACTGCAGTCGAATCTTCAGTCACACTGCGAGTGTAGCATCATGAAGGCGCCGGGCATCTCCAGGCAATGCATAGTGCCATTCTAAGGCATTTATGAAATTCATCTCGATTCAACCTTGGAACCATGGCGTTGAAGCTCGATGAGGCTGAAAAACGCTGATGATCCGGCCGGCGCGACTCCACTCACCCCCACTTCGAGCTTGACGACCAGGATTGATTTTGAGCAACCCACGTCATGCCGCAGCTCGCAGCCATTGAGCACCATCGCAGACGAATGCGCGCAACCTTATCAACGGGTCGCCGAAGATATATAGTAATTGACCGGACATCTCTACAGCCCATTTGCTTTGTTTTTCTCAGCTTCATATTACCGCCAACCATATCACTTGCTCGTGCTGCCTCGTGAAGCTACCCCTCTCAAAGCTCTGAACCTCAACACATCCACGAGGACCCGCTTCGGCCTCTTTGCGCTTTTCCCAGACACCGCACCTTGACCTCATACCTGACCCACAGTGAAACACGGGCAACTACATCATTCCTGCCTCCTCGCATTGAGGCTTCATTCACGACTCACGACCTTCCACGACCACTTTACACACACGCAAACATGGCGCCCACGAATGTGCCAGCTCCCCTCGATGGCAAGAAGAGGAGGATCGGTGTCATGACCAGCGGAGGAGACGCGCCCGGCATGAACGGAGCAGTGCGCGCTGTTGTCCGCATGGCCATCCACAACAACTGCGAGGCTTTCGCCATCTACGAGGGCTACGATGGCCTCGTCAAGGGCGGCGACATGATCAAGGAGATGCACTGGGAGGACGTCCGAGGCTTCCTCTCCGAGGGAGGTACCCTCATTGGCACAGCGCGTTGCATGGAGTTCATGCAGCGAGAAGGCCGTCGGACAGCCGCAAAGAACATGATCATCAAGGGCATTGACGCTCTCATCATCTGCGGTGGTGATGGTTCGCTCACCGGTGCTGACAGGTTCCGCGACGAGTGGCCGAGCCTGCTCGAGGAACTCATCGAGCGCAAGGAACTCACCAAGGAGCAGGTTGACCCCTTCAGACACCTTAATATCGTCGGTCTCGTCGGCTCCATCGATAACGATCTCTCTATGACCGATGCCACAATTGGTTGCTACACATCTCTTGCCCGTATTTGCGAGGCTATTGACTCTGTCGATACCACAGCCGTCAGTCACCAGCGTGCCTTCGTCATTGAGGTCATGGGCAGACACTGCGGTTGGCTCGCTCTTAGTGCTGGTGTAGCGACCGGCGCAGACTTTGTCTTCACACCCGAGAACCCCCCACACCCCGGCTGGGAGAAGGAGATGCTGAAGCAGGTCAAGAAGCAGAGGGAGATGGGCAAGCGCAAGACCATCGTCGTTGTCGCCGAAGGTGCTATCGACCGCGACCTCAAGAAGGTTACCTGCGAGCAGGTCAAGGATGTCCTTGCCAAAGATGGTGGACTCGACACAAGAATTACCACACTCGGTCACGTCCAGCGCGGAGGCACGCCTTCTGCATACGACCGTATGCTTGCAACCCTGCAGGGTGCTGAGGCCGTCAAGGCTGTCCTGGAGGCTACACCTGAGACTCCCAGTCCCGTCATCTGTATCCAAGAGAACAAGATTGTCCGTCGATCACTCCTGGAGGCTGTTGCTCAGACCAAGGAAGTCGCCGTTGCCATCGAGAACAAGGACTTCGAGCGCGCTATGCAGCTCCGTGACACTGAGTTCGCCGAGCAATACAAGTCCTACCACATCACCACCGCAGCCAACCTGCCAGAGCTTCTGCTGCCCGAGGAGAAGCGCATGCGTGTTGGTATCATCCACGTTGGTGCGCCAGCTGGTGGTATGAACGCTGCCACTCGTGCGGCGGTAGCATACTGTATCGCGCGTGGCCACACCCCTGTTGCGCTCCACAACGGATTCCCTGGTATCATTCGTCACCACTCGGACCAACCTGTTGGCGCTGTTCGCGACATCAAGTGGATAGACGCTGAGACATGGGCCTCGAAGGGTGGATCTGAGATCGGTACCAACCGTGGTTTGCCCAGCGAGGATCTCGAGACCTGCGCGTTCGTCTTCAAGAAGTTCAACATTCAATCGTTGCTAGTTGTTGGTGGTTTCGAGGCCTTCACAGCTGTCTCCGAGCTGCGCAAGGCTCGCGAGCACTACAAGGCATTCAAGATCCCTATGGTAAGTACACACCATCGTGCACTTTACTGTATCGAACTAACAGTTCTAGGTCATCGTTCCTGCTACTATCTCCAACAACGTCCCCGGTACCGAATACTCAATCGGTTCGGACACATGTCTGAACGCCCTCATCCAGTATGCTGACGCCTGTCGTCAATCTGCCTCCGCTTCCCGTCGCCGTGTCTTCGTCATCGAAACCCAGGGTGGTGAATCTGGCTACATCGCTACAGTCGCCGGTCTCTCCATCGGTGCGCTCGCAGTCTACACACCCGAGGACGGCATCAACCTCAAGATGCTGGACCGTGACATTGACCACTTGGCCAATGTCTTCAGGAAGGACAAGGGTATCTCTCGCTCCGGAAAGGTCATCTTGGTCAACGAGAAAGCCAGCAAGACATACTCCGTTCAGACCATTGCACAGATGATCGCCGAGGCCGGTAAGGGCAAGTTCGAGTCCCGCCATGGTGTACCCGGTCACTTCCAGCAAGGCACCACACCGTCTCCCATGGACCGTGTGCGCGCCGTCAGGTTCGCAACAAAGGCCATGCAGCACCTCGAGGAGTTCATTGGCCAGGACCAAGACGAGATTGACGACGACCCGATGAGCATCAGTGTCGTCGGTATCAAGGGCAGCAAGCTGCTGTTCTCGCCTATGGAGCAGGTCGAAAAGAAGGAGACCGAGTGGCACAGGAGACGTCCCAAGCACGAGTTCTGGATGGCCCTCAAGGAGACAGTGGATACGCTGTCCGGTCGTCCTCAGGCGCCGAAGAACCCTACGCCTATTGATACCCTCGCAGGCAGGCCGAGCAGCAGCGGCTAGAGGCCGAATTTGTAGAATCAGGCGTCTCAGGGAAGAGCGTGTGCACTTAAGATAGCATTCATTGAATGACAACCATTTATATCCATGATCTATACTCTACCTTGCATCATTGGCATCTACAAATCCGTCCTATACCCCTTCAAACTCTCATCATCCCAGCTCAAAAACTTCCCACTCAACGCCTTCTCGCCTTTCACAGCCAGATTCGCAATCACACCACCAGGCTGCTCTGGGCGCACCAACTTGCCCTCCTTGTGCAGCCCCTGGAACTTGGCCTGATCACTCTCGCTCATAGCCTTGTTATGCTCCTCGCGAATCGCACGCTGCATCTCCGTGTCCACAACGCCCGGCCTGATACTCACAGTCGTAACATCCGGTTCCTCAACCGCCAGCGTGGCCGCGAGGTGGTTCAAGACCGCTTTGCCCGACCCGTATGCGCCCCAGCCCTGGTACGCGCCTGTCGCTGCGCCGCTACTCGTGATCACAATTCTGCCCTTGGTCTCGCGCAGTGCGGGGAGCGCGGCTTGCACCATACCGACAGCGCTGAACACATTGATATCGTATGCTTGACGCCATTCCTCGGGTGTGCTGTCGGTGATCTTCTTCACGGGGTCGAGGGCGCCGTGGTTGATGATAAGGGCGTCGAGCCGGCCGAAGCGTGAGGTTGCTACGCTGACGAGGTCCTTGGCTAAGCGTGGTTCGGCGGCGTTGCCAGTGACTATCTCGACGCGGTCTTTGCCGTACTTTTGTTGTAGCTCGTTGAGCGCGGAGGCGGTGCGCGAGGTGAGGACGAGCTTGTGCTGCGCGGGCTGGGTGAGGAGGTAGTGCGCTATTGTAAGGCCGATGCCTGGAAGGTCTCAGTACATAAGCGATAACGCCATTACGACCTGAGTCCGTGGTCTCAATGCCTCTTGTCTTGATTCTGGGGGACAGGTGTATTCGCTATAGTGGGGTGCTGATGGTGGTCGAGTTGCATCTTGCAGACAATGTTCCGATGAAACGGGCGTACTGACCTCTTGATGCTCCGGTAAGGATAATGACCATCTCTTTTGAGTCGCTCATTTTGACGTTGGTGTTGAAGAGAAACGACTGTGATCCCACAGTTTTAGACGGTGAAGCTTGAGCTCCCCACCATGCCGCGGCTCAAACTCACGTCATAGCTCCGGCATCTTGTCTCTATCTCCCGAGAGCTCCAAACATTTCTTCAGACATCACATCGAGCCCCTTTGCACCAATGGCTTCGACATTGCTTTCTCCTGCGCCGAGTATCGTGCGGACATGCGCACGAGGCTCTCGTCTCGCTGCACCGCGGTCGATTGCTCCGCTCACGCAGCGACGCTGCATCTCAGCATACGGCTATGAGCAAGCCAAAGCCCTCACATTCTCCGATTATGGCGAGCCGCCGTCTGTTCTCTCGCTTCACGGGCATTCAATCTCGCCGCCTCATGGTGATAAGATGACTATCCGCTTTCTCGCCTCGCCCATAAATCCAGCCGATATCAACCAGATCCAGGGCGTGTACCCTTCGAAACCGACCTTCACCACCGATCTCGGCACGCCGAACCCCATTGCCGTCGCCGGTAACGAGGGAGTAGCAGAGATCATCGCGCTGGGCGACAAGGTGAAGAGCGCAGGATACAAGAAGGGCGACTGGGTCTTCATGAAGGGCCCTGGCTTCGGCACATGGAGAACCCATGCGTCAGCGACAGTGAACCAGGTCGTTAAGCTCGAGGACTCCATGCGGGAAGGCATCACTGCTCTGCAGGCCGGCACAGTCAGCATCAACCCGTGCACCGCTTACCGTATGATCACCGACTTCACGACTCTGCAGCCAGGCGAATGGTTCATACAGAACGGCGCGAACTCCGGCGTTGGTCGTGCAGCGATCCAGCTGGGCAAGAAATGGGGACTGAAGAGCATCAACATAATCCGGTCACGCGACGACAAGGCTGCAGAAGACAAGCTGAAGGACGACCTCAAGGCGCTGGGCGCAGACATCGTCATCACAGATGCCGAGCTGCAAGCACAAGGTATTCGCGACCAGGCGAAAGAGTGGACGAACGGCGGCCGCGAGAAGATCAGACTGGCGCTGAACTGCGTAAACGGAAAGGCAGCGACTGCTATGGCCAAGCTTCTCTCTTCATCTGCGCACTTCGTCACCTACGGCGCCATGTCGAAGCAGCCTCTCACCATCCCTGCCTCGATGCTCATCTTCAAAGACATCCACTTCCATGGCTTCTGGGTGAGTCGATGGGCGGAGAAGAACCCCGAAGACAAAATCAAGACGGTGAACGATGTGCTTGATATGACCAGGAACGGCGAATTCAAGGACACGCCGTTTGATCAGATCAAGTGGGACTACGAGACAAAGGGCGATGAGCTGATTGCGAAGGTCAAGGACACGCTTGAGGGTTACCGGGAAGGAAAGGGTGTTTTCCTGTTTGGCAAGACATGATCTCCCGTCAGATTTGTGTAGATATGTTGTAAGACTTGATCGTGTCGTACAAATGAAGCTCTGTTTTACAGTAGTCTACTTCGTCAATACTTACCCTTGTTGACAGCAAAGTAAGCTAGCAGGCGTACCTGCATGGTTCGAGCCGTTGCGGTTGGAGCGGCGGCTCGAGGCGGGGAAGGAGCCAGCCACAACCATCGAGCTTACAAGGACTAACTCTATCCTTGCACATCAATTGCCGGTTACATGGACATGACGTGAAGACTTATCGAGCCAAGCTGCCGGGTTGCGACACAGGATCACGATCAATTGAGGTCATAACAGCGAATAATGACCAAAATGCATAGGCTATAAGAGCGGGCGCCATTCCGCTGGGTCTGCTCGCTATTCAAGTTCAGGATGTTGTCGAAGGTACTGTTCGCTGCGAGCGCCCTGCTCCCAGCAATTGTAAGCGCCCAGGTCATCTCTGATCCAGGTGCTCTGGGAGGGCCTCTTGAGGTCGTTCACTTGTACTACGATCAATGGCCGACTGGCATCACCGTCTCGCGTTCAGGTCGCAAGTTCTCCAACTATCCAGGTAAACCATACCCACAAGAAAAGGACCCCAATGCCAGAATGACAGCGATTGACACGATGTATAGCTGGTCTCGACGCCAACAATACCAATACCGGGAACATTACCCGCTATGCGGTCGCTGAACTCACCTCCAACAACACGGAGACGCCCTATCCCAACGCAGAAATCAATAATCCTCCTGGTGGAGCCATAAACTATACAACCCACCCTCCCACCAGCGCAAACTACCAAAACTACCTCATCGGCGTGCAGTCCGTAGTCCTCGACCCACTCGACCGCCTCTGGATCCTAGACACCGGACGCGTTCTGACCGCCGACGGTACCCTCCTGAACGCCTCCCCAGGCGGCACAAAGCTAGTTTGCGTCGACATCAGTACAGACAGCGTGATCCAAACCATCGTCTTCCCCTCCACTGTCGCATTCCCAGACTCGTACATCAACGACATCCGGTTTGATCTGCGGCCGCAACTAACAGAATCCGGCAAAGGCGTGGCGTACATCACCGACTCATCGTCTGAAGGCCGCAATGGAATCATCATCGTCGACCTCGGCACGGGCGAGAGCTGGAGACATCTGAACAACATCCCTGAAGTCAGAGCTGAGCGCGGATTTGTGCCTTTTGTCTGGGGCCAGCCGCTGTACTACATTCCCGGTCCGGGCATGCCGTTGACGACCGTGCCGCTAGGAAGTGACGGTATTGCTCTGTCCGCTGATGGCGAGGATCTGTACTTCGGCCCCGTAGGTGGAAGGGGGCTGTACAGTGTGCCTACGAAGCGCCTCAGAGATCGCAGTCAGAGTAGCGAGTTGCTGGCGCAAGGCGCGGTGCAGAATCATGGGCAAAGGGGCGTTAGTGACGGCTTCGAGACAGACACTAACGGCTTCATCTACATGGGTAATATGGAGCAGGAGGCATTGGTGTTCTTCAACCCAGCCAACGGCACGGTCTCGACGTTCGTAAGGGATCCTAGGATCAGCTGGATTGATACGAGTGAGTCGTTCCCATCTCCCTCACTGACGCAAGTGGGCTGTGCTAACGAAATCAAGTGTCTGTGGCAAGTGATGGCTATCTATACTTCACCGATAATCAGCTTGCATTCAGCAGTGCGTTCTATCCTGGCACGGACAGACGTGTGCGCCCATTCGCGCTGTTTAGGGTCAAGTTACCTGGCAATGGCACACAGGTCAGACTACAATGAGAGCAACATGCTCTGACGTGGCAAAGAATTCCGGGGCAAATCGAGCACAAATCAACCATCTGTAGCACAGAAGTGTGATGATGATGTATCAACGCCCCTTTAATTGCAAACACTTTCAATAGCGGCCGGCTCAGCTGTAGAAATTACTCATGACTTCGCCACAAGTCGCGGTTGAAGACTTTTGACTTCACGAACTTCATGACTATCGATAGTCAATTTGCTCTGCATGTCGAAAGGAGGCTGCGCAGTAAGCTATGTGTTTCACACACCATCTACAACGCTTACAACAGGCTCACAGAAAAGTCCTGCATGAAGCGGATACGCGAGAAAATCCCAATACGAAAGAGCCTTCCACTTGGTGTCAAGGTTGCACCACCTCCCCGCAAAAGGACTCGCCCTTTGCGAGTCGTCACCCCAGCAAAATGACCGGGGACCTTCAGTGAACCAGTAGATTATCAGACTGACGTGCTAACGATCTACCCCATCGAACTGTTTTCCCTTGCTTTGATGAAGACTTGACTTCAACAATGTTTATAGAGTTATTTCCAAACGCGAGTCATCACTTTGTCGTATTGCAGGGCAAGTCGAATGCAAGGCTCGAGTTTCAGGTAAGCAGGAAGAAGTAAGTGCATGTCCATGCATTTATCGCACGCGAATAAACCCTCTGTTGGCTACAATGGTTCTGCTGTCAAATCCGACTTTTCTGCAACATGAGAGCCGCCATCGGTATACTTGGGAACCAGAACCAAGAAGTCTCTCATAAGCCAAGAACTTGCACATTGTTAGACAAGATTCGTGTTCATCGTAACTCATTAATGACGTTAAAGTAAGGGTATAGGCAAAGAAACAACAATCTGAACCCCATCGGTGAAACGGCTGCGCACATCGCGCTTTACTTCTTCTCCGGCGCCTTGCCAGGCTCAGGCAACTGCGAGACGTCCGGCAGGTCTGCCACCGTCGCCTTGCCATCCTCCTTGTTGTCCTTGATGATCGTTGGTTCGGTCGGCTCACCCGCAACCCTTGGAACCGGCGCAGAGGTTGCCTTGGTCTTCTGCCTCTTTTTGTCGCCGAACACTGAGTCGTCGTCGCTGGCGACAGCGCTGGAGGTGCCGGAGGCTTCGGCGGATGTGGTCTCGGCGGCGAGGCGCTCGCGCTCAAGACGCACTTCACGGCCACGCTTGTGGCAGTACCAGAAGACGAAGAGCAGGACTGAGCTCTATTAGTGGTTGTTTCAATGCAGTGCGAAATGGTTTACTTACTCATGACGGCTAGACTCATGATTAGGTTCGTTCCAGTGGCCAGCGCAGGGAACCTGAACTTGAGGAAGTTCACGATACTGCGCAGGGCTGTCGCAACCGCGCCCTGGGCGGACACCAGCTGCTTGAGACTGGGGATCTTGGGTATGCCAGGTATCCTGCTCTTCTTGCCCTTGCTGCCCTCGCCTCCGGCTTTCTGCTTGCCGTCGAAGCCGGGTTTCTCTGCGCTCGCAGCGAGCAGCTCAGGACCCAGCGCAGCCGTCATCTTGGCTGGCAGGGTCTTGACGAAGTTCTGTAAGAAGGGCGGTAGGCCGCCGTACATCTTCTTCAGCTGGGCGTCGTAGTCTGTGAAGAGCTTCTCGAGGTCGTCGTACGCGTGAGGTGCGCCATTCACGAGGTCTTTGAGGACGAGTGTGAACTTTTGCAGGAGCTCTTCGGACTCTTTGCTGAACGAGAAGACACGGTTGTTGACTGCGGACATGTTGAGCTCTTCGAGGATCTTTGTGAGATCTTGGGTCTCTTTCTCGACTTCGGCCTCCTCTGCAGTCTTTGTCTTCTCAGCAGCCGCGAGGAGGTTGTCGGCCATCTCATTACGCTCGGCCTCTGTGACCTTGGCTTTGCCCTTCTTGTCCTTTGCTGTGACGTCCTTCTCTTTCTCAGGTTTGTCTGCCTTCTTGCCGAACTTCGGGACGGTGAAGTTGCTGAAGTATGATGCGAACGCCTTCTTCTCTGGTGGGCTCTTTGGAAGCGCAATCTTGTCAGCGCCGTCCATCAAAGCCTCCTGTGCGTCCTTGCCAACCTTTTGCTGTCCCTGCTCGTCAATGACTACTGCCGGACGGCCGGGTAGCGGCGGTGGTGTGCCCTCAGGCTCTGATGCGATCGCTGCGAGTCGTTCGAGGAACTTCTCATCTTCTTCGTCTAGAACGGGCTCGGCGCCAGTCTCGTCGACAGGTTCGCTGATTGTCGGCGCAGGTGGTGGGGAAGGGACCGGCCCTGTAGGTTTGGCTGCCTCTTCTGTCTTTGGCACATTGTGTACGACTGTTTCTCTGAAGTTGGTGGGGTCGTTCTGCTTCGCCTTTGGGCGAAGCTTTTGTAGATAGGAAGCCATATTGATAGGTGTTCGTGTCTTGCAGCTGGTTGCGGGGCTGGTGCAAGTAGATGTCGAAATCTGGGGCAATGTTTGGGCCAGTTTCAGGACTGACGTTTATCAAAGAAGGACTGACGTTTATTAAGATTCTGACAGCGGCTCAGCCACCCTGCAGGTGATCTTCTTTACGCGGCGATCGACACACGGTAAGCATGTCGTTGTGGCCCTGTTGTGAGTCTGGTCGCGCCCAAGAACGCCTACGTCATTGCAGGGGTCTTTAGCTCCATCGTTAGCGCGCGCATGTGAAGCTCAACGGCGGTCCAACGCCACTTCTCCTCGCACCCAGCCTTGACTTCGTGACAAGCACCCGATTAGGACCTATCAGGAAGCCTCTCGAGTCACTAATGACCGTTCTCAATTCCTGCCCCACAATTGGTTCTTTCGGTGTCTTGAATACTCCTGTGTGAATCGGACGGTGCTACATACCGGACACAAATCCGCAATGTCTCCTACAATCCCTTATGGAGTGAGGAACATGTGCGATTAAACTTCTTTGAAATTGGAAGTGACTTGAAAATTCAGGATCCGAGCTTTGCAATGAGTGTGGAACTCAGACAACGGAGAGCATACTGCAGTTGACATCAAAATATCGGCGTTGAAGCACAATTCGATGCGTATTTCGGTGGCATTCATTCACTCGTCAGGGTGGTGAATCTTCGATGCGTGAGTGCCTGCAGTTGCACTCTCAAGGCCGTCACGAGCTGCTCTGGGAGGCAGCGTTTGTCTCTTACCTGGCGTTTTGGTGAACACAGCGCTCTCTCACCTGCGCCTTCCGCGTTTGTAGACTCACCTGGGAGCACTTCACACACTCGACAGGTGGCTTTATAAAAGTACTTACCTCGATCTGGGCTACTTCACACCTTCCACATACTCTCATCGCAACTCAACTGCCCCACTCTGCCGACAACATGGCCGATACCGGTTTCACTTTCGACAGTAAGGCTTCCTATGTTGGCGCCAAATATCCAAAACACTAACAACATGTACAGACGCTGAGCCTGTCGACGACATGGCATTTCAGGATGCTATGGAGATGGCTTCAGATGATGGCCAAGACGGCGACGCGCAGTGCTCCACCTTGCTGACAGCACACGATGTAAGAGGACTATTTCTCACCCTGGAGGCCTTCACTAACGAGTTTCAGGATCAGGACAATGCTCTCAGGCTCGATGACTCCGACAACGAGCAGTTTGAGGTTGCTGAGGACGACGACGACGAGACTGGCGACTACGAAGATACTACTGTTGGCAAGAAGCGCAAGCGCGTCCGCATCGAGGTCCCCGAGATCGATCTGAATCACTCTAAGGTCACCAACGCACGCATCAAGACCGAAGGTGGCGAGTCCTTCCTCCTTGACGACGAGACGAACATGTTGGGGCACCACAAGAGTTCCCGGGTTTTCGGCACGTTCGGACGTCGTAAGATCGAGCGCCCTCTATGGTAGTTCAGTAAGCTGACGACCTCCAGGTGGCCGTGAGAAGGGCGAATGCCTCCCAGCTTATCACAAGCGAGTGTCTGCAACCCTTGACTCCGATGACGAGCTCATGCTCGACATGCGTGAAAAGGGGTATAGCGACCGTCAGATCGCCGAGAAGCTTGCGAAGGACGGTCGTGTTCGCTACGACCAAAAGTCTATCTCCACCCGGATCATGCGTATTCGCCTAGCTCAGGCCGAGAATTTCGACTTCCTCCTGCAAGAAGGCTACAAGGAGTGGGAGTGTGAAGATGTGAGTCTATCTTCTACACATTGACCGACAGTTTGCTAACTATCCCCAGGACCAGCACCTTGTCGAAGCGTACGCTCTGGCCGACATTGAGATCAGCTACGAGATTGAGCGCATCCGTGCATGGCGGTTCCGCAAGGTGTCCGAGTATATGCGTCGGCTCGACAAGGACTCCAACTTCAGCGCAAACGCCTGCCGCGTTCGCTATGGTCAGCTCACATCCGGTACGGCGCGCATCCCCTGCGAGGAGGACGATGATCCAGAAACTCGCCGCGAAGAGCGCGAAGTCTTCCGTCTGTCTCGTGAAGCAGAGCGAGAGAAGAAGGCCGCCGAGAAAGAGACTCGAGAGGCTCTAGAGAAGCGCGTCAAGGACGAGGTCAAGATCAAGAATGCTCAGAAGGCCGAGGAAATTGCTAACAGGCGCGCGGCGAAGGAGCAGGAGAAGGCCAATCGAGCACTGCAACGAGCTGCCCAAGCCCAACTTCGCATGCAGAAGGCCGCCGAGAATCAGAAGGCGAAGACCGAACGTAATGCGCAGATCAAGAAGGCCGCTGTATCGCCCAAGAAGCGTGGCAAGAGGGCGAAGACCGACGCTGATGCAGAAGCTACAGCAAAAGCCACCACATTGAAGCCCAAGACCTCGAAGGCTGCCAGACTGAAGGAAGAGTCCGAGTCGGTTGACCCTCGCTCTTACCTCAACATCACCGACCTTACCAACCTCTGTGCCAACCGTGGCTTGCCTTCCGACAGGACCAAGAAAGAGCTCGTCGCTTCCCTCGTGGACGCTGACATGGAGTGGAACCACGATCAGCTCAAGAAGATGTGCAAAGCCAAGGGTCTCAACGCAAGTGGCACCAAGACTGTCATGCGATACCAGCTTGCTCTCAAGGCGGCACAGAGCTGCCCCAGCTTCGAGGCGGGTATGCGGGCGGCGGAAGAGGACAAAGATGAGGAAGGTGACGCGATTGTTGTAGACGCCGAGTAGGGCCGTGTATCTACTTGGACCCCAATTAATTGAGCTGGAGTCAGCTTGAGGTGTTTGGAGTGGTAAGTGGTGCGTCAAGGGGCCTTGGAGCCATCAGAGTGGAGTACAGATGAGAGCTTGCACACATGGGACGACATGTATATGGCAAGCATGTTTATCGGCGAGTCTTTCAGCATAGCAGAACGATGCAAATCACTTCAAATTAGAACAAGGCCAATGAAAAACCACAAACTCTGTTCTCAACCTCGATCATGTGAACACATCTCAGCGCTCAAATAAATGCCTCCTGGATTGCAAGTAAAGTTCGATCAAGCTTTCATTTGGCCAGCTCATCAAAGTCACTGACTACCTCCCGGACGGCGTTGCACCGGAAAAGAACCTAGACTGTAGAGCTTGTTCGCCCTATTGCGTAGCAGGATCTAGAAAGCCTTCCAACGTCTCATAGTTTAGCGGCCTGAATAACTCATTACTGAAGTCCGCACCCGAGCTACCAAGGAGACCCTCGAAGTTTTCAAAAGCAGCATCGAAATTCAGCCAGTCAGGCGATTGCTCAGCAAAACCGAATGCTGCAGGTATCGGTGCTCGATCTGCGCGCTCACTGCTCGTTGGGTGCTGCCCTGGTGTCATTGCTGGCATCGGATTCAACAGGTTTGGCATCGGAGACGGCTGTTGCTGTTGCAATCTTGGATCGATCGAATTGTCCATATTCTGCGGGGGCCATTGATTGGTCGAGACTGGCATGTGTGGTCCATTGTGCGAAGGTTGAGGCGTCGGTGGCTCGGTCTTCGGCTCGTTGGGACGTAGCTCGGGCGCAGTAGGTGCGGGCGTGTTGACAGCATTCGTTCTTTGCCCTGCCGCATTGCTGAGGACTGCGCGACCGATGTCCGCCATTGTACCTGCAGACCACCACGCATTTCGAAGCCGATCGAGTAGAAGAACACACTGCTTCAGCTCCTCAGAAGCACGCTTGATGTGCACCTTCAGTCGTCGTGAACGGAAGTGCCTGTATACGACACTGAGTGCCACAGACAGGGCGTACGGTACTAGTGGGAGCGGCGGTAACTGCTCAGGAGACTCGGCAGTGAGGAGGTGGATGACTCGTGTTGCTGAAAGACTTTGGCGGACATATGACGGGGTTGACTTGACTGGCGCGTTGATAGAGAGGGATTTGTGCGAAGCCATGCACATGGTGTGGTGGAAGACCGACAGAAGGCCTGTCTATATTAGCGATCCCGCAAATGAGAGATGTGCATCATACGTACTCATGATTGGACCATCCAGCTTATCTTCGCCGTCACCGACCATCTCCTCGAATCCGAGGAAGTCATCTTCCCAACCTGTCTCATCCGCAGAGCGACTGCCGGGTCTGTAGTAGTCAATGACCTTATCGAGCATCTCTGAGATCTGCAACCAGATACCGAACGGACTTGACCTCTTCTCCGGATCTGTAGGTAGCTGCCTCAGACTGTTGTCGCGATCGTGCATCAGTAGAGGTCTGCCGTTCATACAAGCATTAATCTTGTCGAGACTCCATAAGCACCAAAACACGTCTTCCAAATTCCCTTGCGACTCCGAACTCTGATTTCTCCATTGATGTCCGAATTGCAAACCAAATGTATGCGCGTGGTGGATAGCTTGGGCCAGGTGCATCGAGGCCTGTTCAGCGCCATCTGGTCCTTCACAGTGCAGTGAGATGAGAGCTAGCACTTGGATAAGCACGACTCGATTTTTCTCGAGCTTCGCCTCAATGCCAACAATGACGGCCTGATACACCCTCTGAGAGAACTCTCGTGGACTGAGTGGTTGTGTCTCGTTGCCTAAGAGTAGGAATTTCGCGGCGTTTGCATGCTTCGAAGCTACGATACATATCGCTTGCATTAGCAGACGAGGTTCTTGCCCTCGCGAGTACTGTTCGTAGAAGAGATCCTTGTCGACGAGTGGGAGGAGAGGATGGACGGAAGCAAAGTAAATGTCGAGGAGGACATCTTGACTCTTCCGTGGCGGGAGGATGTCAACGCCTACTGCATCTAAGTACTGTTGGAGAGCTTTGGAGATCTTCACCTCCGACGTGTTTGGCGGACCTGTCTCATTGATGTGCACTGAGGCGGACCTTGGTTGGGTTGTTGCTGGTCTTTGATCTCTCTCTTCGACCCATTGGCCGATAGGAGCTATGCTTGGGGACTGCGCAGGATCCCTCTTCGAGTGCACTTGTTCTCTCAGGACAGCTTCTGGATTCAAGTAACCCAAGAAATTGGGTGGGGTCTGTGGTGAGCGTGCACTCTCAGCCGGACTGTGAGGCGGCGGCATGGCGGAGTGGGGATGAACGTTGGCATGGTTCCTGACGTCCCCACGGGGAAACCTGGGATCGTGAGGGTGTTGGTGTCCAGCTTGAGCATAGGCATGAGGGTCTGAGGTTGGAATTCCTGCGTCCCGGTCACCGCTTTGGGTAGGGTTTCCGCCTTCATAGGAGCCTCCGCCGTTCTCCTCCTCAGCGAACGTGTGGCTGCATCTCTTCTAAAGTGGGATCAGCTAACTGAGACATGGTCTAGGGCTGGCTAGCACTCACTCTGCGCTTCTTGCACGATTCGCAGGCGCGGTGGACTCCTAGGCGCACGTTAGCTGTCTGTCTCATGTGGCGCACTGACAGTGTTCAACGCACGCTTGCGCTTTCGGAAGAACTCGTTATTTGCCGCGAAGGTGATCATCGTAGACATTTCGACGTGTAGCGACGCGTCTGCGACCTTTGCAACGCGTGATGATGTTCTCGCGAGGCTTCCGCAAAGACTGATGTCTTCAGGTCACGAGCCGCGGCCCAGAAATGAGGAGTCTCCCGTTCGCCTCCGCAGTCTCTCCACACACGTGATTAATCAAGATGACGTGCAGCAACAAGGATTGGCGACGCTCTTCTTCCGCGATCCCAGACCGCATATGGTGGTACGAAGATGCGCTGCTGTCAAAGGTTTCTACGGGAGGAGCATGTCTCCGCCCTCTCTCCCACTTGACATTTGGCTCATTGTTTTCGAATACGTCGACGCAGCGTACTACGTTCTCGATGACACCGACGCCGACTCCCTGACGATACTTTGGTGTATTGTTCGCAATGTCTCCCCTTATCTTCGCGACTGCATCGACGAGTACTTCCGTCGTGGCGTACTGCGAAACATGCTCATCAACCTGAGCTACAGCAACATCAACTACTGTGGCGGACCGGATTTCACCCGTTTACACGTACCTATGAGGTTCTCCCATCTCTCGTCAGATGGAGCCAGAGCAGTCTTCAGGCAGAGCGGGTACCGCGACCTTGACCGCTCGCGCGTGCACTCTGGCTGCATCCGTGGCTGGGTGCCCTTCGCCGAGCGTTGGTGCGTCGAAATGCGCAAGCCTAAACCCAAAATCATGCATAGAGAAAAGGCAAAGGCTCGCACAGGTCCTCCAGCATGGGAAGAAGAGCACTTGAACCTGCGCAACACACTCACGGGAGCAGACAAGACAAACTACCTAGCTTCTTTGCGAGACCACACCAGCATTGGCCGTGGCTACCGACCGCCTTATTACCTTAAGCTACGCGAAGCAGTCAACGACACCGAGCTCGTTGACCTAGCCGTCGACATCGAGGCACACGAGATATCCTTCGACTGGCACCGCACGTTCGCTTTGTTCTTTGTCGAGCAGCGCTTCATAATGCTTGCCGAGAGAGGCATAGGCAAACGAGCCGTCTACGATACAGATCTAGTGGCTGCGATAAGCAGGACAACCCAAGGAATGCATACGCAGGACTACTGGAATAGTAGTCATAGACGCGCAAGACGTAAAAGGCTACAGCCCTGGGTCATTGAGAACAAGCACCGTATGACACCGGAAGATCGCGCAAAAGCAGAAGACAGAGTCGAATACACCAAAGATAGAATAAGACGTAGGTTGCGAACTGAGAATTTGCGCGAGCTCGAGCTCTCCGAGTTCTGCCGGGAATGGCACGAGATTGTGCCTCAAGCATGTGCGGAAGACTTGCCATACTTGTTGCAATGGCCGTGGGTTCACGAAGACACATACATGGTGCCAAGGAAGCCAGTGCAGCTCAAGTGTGACTTGAAAGGATGTTTGATCATGTGATTTATTTGTTGTGATACCCCATAGTAATGCAATACGAGTCTGCGCGCCGACAGACTTTGAGCCCTTGAAACGATACTCTAGAAGCCTCAGCGTTCCCCATGCGCCTCACTGAGCGCATTGTAACACCTCGAAATGATGTTCACTTGACTCAGATCCTTCAGACCTGCACTCCAGCGCCCTCGATCTTCTTCTCCTTAGCCTCTTCTTCCCTCAGCCTCGTCCTAACCACCATCAGCGCTTTTCCCAACAGGTTCTGCCCCCAGCGATGCCGGTTCGCACCAGCATCCTTTGCCGCAAATCCCACGCCCCAGATACGATCCATGGGACTGGCCTCCACAAGCTCTCTATCTCCAGTAGCTAGCAGCCACTTCCTCATGTTCTCCGCGTCCTCGCACAGCGTAAACTTGTGCATGTTCCCCTGAACCACAATATCGAACTTATCTATCCACACATTAGCGCTCTTCACACATCTCCAACCCCATACTCGCAATAACCTACTTTTATCCCAGGTCGCGTCGTTGAAGTTCTTCACCTTCCTCCCCAGCGCCTTATGCGCCTTAGGATCCTTCGTTCTGATCATATCCTTGGCCACTTTCTCGTCGCCAAAAAGTCGCGCCTTTTGAACCATCATATACATCTCACAGGTCGTGTAGGTGGCGCCATCGACCGTGAAGGGCGCGTGATACCATTGGCCCAGGAAGCCGGTGCCTTCTTCGAACGGGCGCCAGAAGTAGACTGGTCGGGCGGTGGAAGCCGCGGCGGTGGTTATTGGTGTTGAGGGGTGGGGGGTGGTGGTGACCGGCATTATTGGTGTACAGGGAGGTCTTGGTGATGTCTTGGGTGGAGTGTACGTTGCGCGCGGTTCACGTCAAGAACGTGGATAGTTGTGTGGTGAAGTTGTTCTGGCGTTGATGCTGGTGCGGCCGCGCGTTATATGAGGAGGTTCTGAATGTCTGGTACTCGAAGGGCGATGTAGATGTTGATATATTATGACTTAGGGAAGGCATCCTTATGTGGATGTCGCACCGAGTCAGCCAATACGAAGGTGCTGCCTGCGGTGGCTGGATGGAATCCACTCTGAACCATGGAAGAGGAGTCACGACGGAGTAGCACCGCCCTTTTACTGACACATGGATGCCGCCCTTGAGCTGTACCAGTCTGGCAGGTAACATCCTGAGGTCAGATATTCAATTACATATCATCATGAAATCTCTTGGGGAAAAAGGGTATGCACTCCAATTTCGCCGCTTATGCTAACTCGAATTTTGGGCGCACCCATGCATATGCTTCCAACAAACATTACAATATCAACAACCTCCAGGCCTGCAACGAAGCGGCTACACGAACATGACTGCCATAAGAATAAAGGGTCGAACTAGATCATACCCTCGATGCCCTGCGAGAGTCGCTCCTCCATGGCCTTGACGAGGACTGGCGGCACGGCCTCGTCAGTCGCGCGGACCGTGATGCGGAACATCTGCTCTTCGTTAGTGCTTGCGCATAGACTTCTCTTGTTCAAAGACGTACCTGTGTATCAAAGTTGGGTTCCAGTCTCAGCAGACACCCAAACTTGCCGCCCTCGCTAGTATGCAAGACCGTCGCGCCGACAATGTTCTTTCCGTTTGGATCCACACCCTCGACGATACCCCACTTGAAACCGGCGATGACCTTTTTGACAAAGGCAAGGTCCATGGTCCGACTCTTGTTGACCAGACCGAAGATGCTCTGCGCCTCGCGTGGGGCGCCGCCGATTTGCTTCCAGCGCTTGAAGAAGTCCTCAGCGCTGAGTTCGGCGCCTTCCATGTACTTGTGCAGTAATACGGGCAGTTGCAGTGTAATTCCCTGCATGGCGCCGGCGAGCCAGGACACGCGGATAGTTGGAGCATGTGTGAAGACGTTTTTGCAGTCAAACATGATGGTCTGCTGTGTCTGGCCCTCAGGTTGTATCACTGTGTCCGGCAAGCCCTTGACGTCTGTTTTCAGTGTCTCTGCGGACCGGTTGTCCAATGTGGTTGTGAAGGAATTCATGGGAAAAGAAGACCTGTTGGTGAAGTAAAAGATCAAGCAACCTAGTGAGCCACGGTACTCTGTGCGTAGTCCAACTTGCACCTGCTGATCTTCATAGAGCACTCCTTCAGACCGAAGTAACAGACGATTGTAGCCAATCTCCCAGTCCGGACTCAGATGAGCAGCACTGGCGAAATTTGGTGCGCTGAGAGTCTTGTTTGTGTCCACATTTAGATCGAGGCCAGCAAGGTCACTCGATAAAGAGGCTCCGCCGTTCGCCCCATTCGATGAAGTAGCTTTATGTTCGCCCTGCACTGGCATCGTTTGGGCCCGCTTGAAGCCTGCTGTTGAGTTTTGCCGCGCAAGACCGATCTCGCCCTGATTGGCGTCTTTGCCTCCAACCACCCAGGTGCGCTTGTCGCTGGTTGTCGAATGTTTCTGGTGTAACCTCGAAAGCAACGCCGATGTTCTTTCTGGGTATGGCGGCATTTCGTCGCAGACCGTCCGTAGCAGATCGTCCGTGGTCATTGTAGCGAGTGCAAGGTACTCGCATGCTCTTTGTTGAAGTTCAGAGTCTAGCGAGTGCGTGTAGGCGCGGAATGCCTGCAGAAGCTGAGGCTTGATCTCTGGGAACAAGTTTACGAACTTGACGTAGCAAGACAACAAGATAGCACGAGTACTGGACGAGCAACCTCGCATCTTTGCGCTCATTGCCATGAACTGCTCGATTGGACTGCAACCTTTGCTGTCAGCGATCAGGTGACCGAATTCGCCAAGGATGTAGCCGCCAATCTTCACGAGTGACTCGTGGCAATCGGCCTTGAGGTATGCCAAAACAGTTTGGGCCGCATATACCTGCAGCTCCTCGTTGTTGGTCGTGATCTGAATGACTCGCTGCCAAACCTCGTCGCTGACGTGATCTCCGGCCATTGCGATCAAGCGCAGTGTGATGTCGACATACCACTGGACATCCGTGGCGTACTTTTCTGTCAAGATAGCAATCTTGAGGACCATCTCTTCTCGTATCGCGTAGTCTGCCGACTGCAGGTAGCGCAGAAGCTCACCCACAATGGCCTGCGCGTTCGTCTGATCACACATGCTGTAGAGGAGATCCAAGCCCTGTCTCCGCACACTGATGTCCCTATCTCTCAGCGACCCTATGATGATAGCCTGGTGTTTCTTGATGGGGTCAAGTGTTTCTCCACGGGCAGCCAGATGTGTCATGGCTTCCAGACCAAGATACCGTACGTTCGTCTCGCGGGATGCGATGAATTTGCCCAGGCGAGTCGATATTGTCACCATCAGATCTGGCTCGGTGTCCAGATGGATGACGAGATTGATAGCCTCGAACAGAACAGCGTTTTGCGCATTGTTCTGTTGGACATTTTTCGGCATTTCCAGCGCAGAATCCATGATCTTTCGTAGTGCTTCGCGGATTAGGTTCCGAACGTGTGTATCCTCGGGAGGTGGATAGTATTGGAGTAGTTTGAGCATCTTGACAAGGATCCACGGACATGGCACCTTGTAGTAATAATACCCTTCGGCGCATTCGTTGTCCACTACTATCCTCTTGAGCCTGTTTGCAGCCTTGACGTAGCTTCCCTTGTATTGTTCAGCATTGTCTTGTACCAGAGCGGTGATCAACGAAGTGACGGAAAGCGCTACACCCATGTCAGGGTCGTCCATCAACGAGATCATGCGCTCGGCCCATTCGTTCTGGACAATCCCAGGGTATTTGCGGTATAGACGGAGGAGCGTCAGGGCGGCCTTCTTTTTTACGAATGCTTTCGATGCTGGCGAGATCAGAAGCCGGTGCACCTCACCACTCAGTGCTTCGCCCAATTCCTTGCCTCCCACGTTCGCAATAGCATGCAGCGCCAGGCAATTATTAAGCTCATTGTGGTCCATGAGATCCTTCCTGATACTGTTGACAACCAGGTGTATCAGCTCGTGCTGCTCGTGAAGAAACAGCGTGACCGCGAGATATCCAATCTGCTTCTCTGAGTACTTGGTGGCTGAGATGAGGTTGACCGCTTCGAGATGCCCAAAGTCGACGTTCCAGCCCAGAATGTAAATGTAGAGAAGCTTGCAAACATATTTCTTCTTCTGGTAGCCGTTGAGGCCACCGTCTCTGAACTTTTGTCTGCCATGTCGCGTCAGCGGTTGTCGACTTTTCCTATCCAACAGGATGCACCCACCGGATGTTCGCCAATTCCTTGTTGATCCGCTTCTCCTCTAGTTCTCGCGCTCGAGCATTGCGCAGGTCTGCAATGAAAGACACCAGGCCACGCATGGTGGGGACATCGCCCGAGCTGTTGCTGCTCCTGCTGAACAACCCTCCTTTGCCCGCCGCTGCCATCTTCGCTGACACTGACATTGTGGGAGTCGTTCGCGGGCTTTAGCCGCCGAGAGTGTGTCCGGACAAACCGGGAGGTGCTCGGTATTGCGTCGAGGTGGACTACTGGGGTGCGGCGTGCGGCTCGAAGTAGGGGTTACGCAGCCGAGTCGGACGGCGAGGATTACGAGAGATGTGCGATCGCAGAGAAGGTCGGAGGGAACGGATGGCGAATCCCGTTCATGGAGTCTAGAGTGAGAGAGGGTTATGGCTGGTAGGGAGGCACGAATGGTGCATGCTGCAGGTGGCCGCTCGTGCAGCAAGATGCAAGATGCGCGCAATGCGGCGATGGTGGAGTTCGTTCGCGCGGCAGTCTAGCGTCCGAGACCCTGCCCAGATTCCACTGGAACATCTCACGCTGACAACCGCCGACAGCCAACCACAGTGCGTCAGACCGCCGAGTACAGGAAGTACACGGGCAGAGGACGCCACTATGGCGACTGCTGGAGACACTCCATGTGCTCCCGCCAGCTTTGGTATCACAGACGCCATCGGTCGTCGTGGGAAAGCAGAATGAGACGCTGCTAACACCAAGTAGCCAGTCTCTCCTTGGATCAGATCATCGCCCGGAAGATGCTCACATGTACCTACATGGTATGAAATTGTCCACAAGAAGGCGCAGAGTAGCAATCTTGACACCACAGCGGAATGACCAATACAGTGAAGGAACAACAGCGCAGATGTTATACTTTCGAAATGTTTTGAATTATTCTTGGGTATATGCTACTTCTCAAGCAGGTAGTAAAACATGAACCATTCCTTGACGCCAGATGCCTCTCAATGCTCCGCCAAGCCACAATCTGTGAGCCTCTCAATGCAAACCCCCCCCCCCCCCCGCTTTATGTTCAAATCAGACATTCAAATCCGATTCGTATCAGCGTACTACTTATTTCTTGGTAGTGAAGTCGGTCTCAAGGTTGCTCGAGCCGTTGTTCTCACTGCGTCCGCACGTGCACGCATCTGCCCATCGTTAGCCACAATTCCAGACACACATCAGTCAGACCACATACCCTCAGCCCTCTTTCCGCACGCGCAGGTGTTGGTAGGCATCTTGTTCTCGTCGGCAGCCTTGGCGCAGTCTGTACAATGAGAGTTAGCGATGGTCACGTGAGCAACGCGGCTGAACGCAGTAATTACACGAAGGATGCGGGTGGAGGAAGAGAGGCATACTGCACTGAAGAGCAGGCTGCTTGCCGCACGAGCAGGTTGCTTCCTTGGCGCACACGCACTCGCCGTTGTTGCGTCCGCAGCAGGCCATTGTTGGTGATGTGGTGGTAGAAAGGGCTGAAAGCTGAAAGCTTGGTTGTTTAAGATTTGGATTGGGTGAGAGAAAGGTTGATGTAGTAGTGATTGAGTTGCTTGTTGAATGATGGTGATATAAGAGCAGACAACGCCTTCTTTATAGCTTCTCTCACTTGCACAGCTCCATGGTTCCTGGACCCTTCGATACCGACGCTGTGACTGACGATGCTCGATGAACCAATCAGAGCACGCTTGATTACCATCCGCGTCACACGTTCTCTACGATGCGGAGAATGGAATTGCCGCTGCTTATTCACTTTGAATCAGAACGCCTCTTATTTGCCGGCAGCTCAACGCGCATCGGGTGATTGTTGCAAATGAAAGTGTTGTGGTTGGTTGTGTATCGTCAATCGATCCACTTCTACACCGGATGGTGAGGATGTGGCGTGTTGCTATTACAACTCGCGACAGCTCAACCTTGCAAACAAATGCCTGCAACGATATTGGCTGCGAGCTGGACTACTGGACCATCATGCGACTAAGTTCTTCCTGTAGCGCTTTGACTTGGTCTTTGAGCGACGAGTCCGTATTTGCGTCCTGTACTGTCAGCAAGATACATGGTTTCTTCTCGTTGAAGCTTACCCAGTTGTTTTGCAATGCTTGCAGAAGAACGACAGCGTTCTGATAGTCTCGCCCCGACGACGATGAGGTAGCCTGCTGTTCAGCTCCACCATCTTTTCCCTCAGCAAACTCCTTGATGGCGTCCAGCAACCCAGTGTCTCCTCTCATTTCTTCCAGCACCAGCTGCGCTCCATGTGGTGTCTGGGCCATCAACCCTAGGCCCAACAGCCCTTCCGATCTGGCGTCGGCGTAGAATCGTTGACGCACGAGCTTTGCCAGAGGTCGAGCGATCAACGGCACTTCCAGCATCTGCTCTCTGATTGCGTCGACGTTGTCTTCAGCGCTTGGCCTTCCGAGAAATCGCAGGATCGTAACGATTGAGCGGCTAAGCTCAATGGTTGGGTTCTTCATCGCAGTGCTAGGCAGCGGTCCTGCAGGCGCGAGTGCTTGGTCAACGAGCTGGTGGAGCACCGTAGACTCGGAAGAAGCTTCTACGCCTACAATTGGGTGTGCGTCCGGGATCACGGTCTCCCCGACCTTTTCGCAGACTACCTTAACGATGTTGTGCAAGTTGCTTGTAACGAGTTTGCCAATGATGGCTGCCGCTTCGCCACGCACAGCAGCATCTGTCTGTTTAAGCAGAGCCGTGCATGTTCGGAAGAGGCCAGCATCTGCCAGTGGTGCCCTGTTGACTTCAGGGAAGGTAAGATGCCGCATGAAACCCGCCGCGGCGTAAAGAAGTGCCGGCTTGAGATTCGATACGAGGATCTTGGCTAGTGGAAGGTGAAGCTCCATAATCCTGACCATATCTGTGCATACTTCGTCCGACATAGCCAGGTTCCCGAGCATGACGCAGGCGCATATCGTGGATGGCGAAGGCGAGGCATTGAGCTTGGCTCGGATGGTCTCGATGACCTGACTTCTGACGTTGAAGCGTTGTGCGAATGTGTCGGTCGCAGATATGGCTGATACATTGCCGATCAATTGAGCCGCAAGAATGACATTTGTGCTCTCCGGCATTGTCTTCTCGGTGCTCTTGGAGATGGCCAACTCTTCGAACACGACGTCAACTTCGTCCGCTGTGAGGCGAGACTCAAAATCCAACATCAGCGTGACCAAGTCTCCGAGCAACTCTGGAGTTGCAGCCTTCGCCTGGAATTCGGGATCCTGCAAGTAGTGGACCAGGATGGCAACGTACTCGTGATAGTGGTCTTCATCGTAGTCCAGTGTTACTTTGATCAGGTCGCTAAAAGTATCTAGCGATACGTCGTCGTTGAATTGGGTTGCCGTGAGCTTTTCAGTGGTCCATGTTAGAAGCTCGGTGGCGTAGTCGAGTGCGGCGTCCGGTATCCGGTGGCCAGCAAGGTACCCAGACAGCGTAAAGTCGAGCCTAATAACTGCAGCGGCGGCTTTGGCCGGATCTACTCTGTCAGCCTGCGTACTGGCCGAGGGATGTTGCACTCATACCAAAGTCGTTACAGAGATTGAATAACACTGCAAGAGCGATTGGCGTCAAGTCGTCAGACGGCAGGCAGTCGACGAGCTTAGCGATGTCTTTAGTGGCGACCTCCCGGTTTATGTCTAGCCACCGATGTCAGGTTTCCAGCTCTCTCATCTTGAGGAGATGACGCACCGTTGTCCGCAACGCAATTCCCAATTATCCTGAGGTACTGTTTGCGTAACGCAAGTGGTATGCTCACGTCGCCCAAGTTTTGCAGCACATACTCAAGGAGGCCTGTTTCTCGGAAAGGCTCCTGCCATGCCTCTAGTCACCGTTAGACAGACAGACTTTTCGACTTTGAGAGAGAGTTTTTACTTTGTTTCCCAACCGCTGTGCCCAGTAGCTGTAGTGCTTCCCCTACAGCCTCGCTGCGAGGGTTGGCTGAGAACTTGTTGAGTAATGATTTGAGAGATGCTTTGCTTTCATCCGAGCTGCCTGGTCCCAATTCGACGAGTACAGTTACTTCATCTGGCAACGTCCTGCTGTGATCGTCGATTGTAGACATTGTACGTCTGGAGAAAGTCGATGTGTCGAAGCTCGAAACTCAGTCAACGTGGTGCGCAGGACTGAGATTGAGGCTCGCAGTCACGACTGTACTATAAAGGTCCCTTTCGAGTCAGATTTCGGGAACGTGCTTCTGACTGCATGTAATGAGGCGTAAAGTGAGTAAGACATCGGGCCGTTCGTGAGGCTGATGTGAAAGTGGCTAGTCTTGCCCGAACGGGTAGCGATCCCTTTAGCGCCTGCCTCGAAGCGTGGAGACTTGGACACTGAACAACACGACTTCTGCGACGACGAGCCCTAAGCTTGACACACCACTCACCGTATACCTTCTTTATAACGACCAAGAGTTCAAATACCGCCAAGATGACACGCGCACAACAGACCATCAGCATTGCGATGCTCCTGACCTCCGTACGCCGAACCCCTCCTTACCACGTACCCCTGGACCCATGTCTAACAGTATACAGCTTTACCTCGCGGTGTTCATGGAGCTCATTTCCTTCCCTGAGAAGATCCAGAAGGACGTTGTTCCTGTGGTAAGCAAATCGTCCAGACAACGGCAGGATACAAGCTAAAGATCCACAGCTCCCTTTCTGGGCACTCATCTCGTTCGGCGCATACCTTCTCTTCAAGCTCGGCTGGGGAGTCTTCACCTTCAACGATGTACCCGAGGCGCATGCGGAACTGATGACACAGATTAAGGAGGCACGAACAGCACTCCGGGCACAGGGTGTCGATGTTGGCGCCGATGACTGAGCGCATTAGGGCTGGTTGACGGCATGGGCACACATTTGCATTGCATTGGAGCATACGGCGGGGCTCAACGGCGTCTGGATTCTAGAGACATGCGGAAGGAGGACGTAATTGCTTCTCAAGGGTATCTTCGCGCGCATGCTCTATCAGGTTGGGATCTGCTCCACTTTGTGCCGCTGCTTCAGCTTCTTCTCCGTCTTCATAAACTCTCTTATGCCCACGGGTATATCATCGAACAGCTTCTCTTCACCCGAACCTCCACTCCAGTTCGTTTCGCTGCCTCCGCCGTCATCGTCCATACTGACAACATGGCTTGGAGAACTGTGCTCGGCAACCATGCTCCCGCTCCCTTGAGTCACGTCTCTCTTGGCTTGTATCGCTGCTCTGGCCTTCGCGCTCTGCTCTGCCCACTCTTCCATCTCGTCACGATACATGTCCCATACGCAGTTGACGCAGCCAGACATGCAGCAGTTATCCGGTTCTGACGGCTTTGGCGGTACTTTTATACCCGCAACCTCTGTGGAAGCAGCGTCGATCTCTAGCCTTCGTTCCCTCACGCCTGGCTTCGAGCCAAAGACAGTACGGGCACGTTCGAGCGTAATTTCTTTCTGAGATTTCGGGGGGTCTGCAGATTGCGAGGTAGTTGGAGCTTGAGGAGCTGTATCGTTTGACGTATCATTTGAGATCGTAGGGGCTTGTGAGGGCTGCTTCTTCAGCATTTCTGCAACCGTTAGCAATGCCCACGTGAGCGAACTGGATGCCTGCTTACCAGCATAGTACCCAGTGATTGGTCTGGCCTGCCCCCCTTCAGGAGCTATGTAATACTTATAACGTCGCTGTATCCGATCACTGTTCTGCAAGCCCGCTCTGGCTCTTATCCACGATTTGGTGCACGAGGCGCAGATGTATTGCCGGAGCGCCATTGGGCGCCCCAAAGCGGCCATGATGCCTGGCAAGAAATTAGGCAGTCGTTAAAATGTACAAGGAAATCCAACGCTATTGTAGCATGTTGGAGCTGGTCAAACTCGCGGTACAAGTCTGACAGTTGGAGCGGTGGATGCTGGTGAGGTCATTTTGCGCCTGGCCTCGGCAAATGATGCATCGAAGCACCGACAAGAGGGCGCGCCGGGGCGCGTCGAGGGCAGCATGTCAACACCACGCCAAACATTCAATAGCCCCGCACATCGACAGTCGCATTGCTCCAAACACATTCACTGATATGGACGAGCCACCGCGAAAACGCCGCAAGACTTCATCTCCCGTGCAACAAGAGTCTAGTCCCTTACGAAAGCCACCTCGACGGCCGTCTTTCGCATCGCCAACCAAAGCCAGTATTGCGCGCAACTATCCCAATTTGCTACCAACTCGTACACCGCCTGGCGAGATTATTCGGTCCAGAGGAGAGCAGGCACGGAGACGCGCAATCGACAAAACCGGTACATCAGACGAAGAGAAAGAAGATGGGGCACAAGAGCACACAGAATTAGGGTCATCACCGCCGCAGAGAGGGCGTGAAGACCAGGAGCGTCCACGGCAAGCTGTACTGTTCTCATCGCCAACCAAGCGTCCTCTTCGACCAAACGGTGCGCTCAGACGACCACCAATAGCACTGGCGCCATCAGTCCAACAGAATCAACTCACTCAGCCTGTGGAGGACGCACTAGATGAAGGTGGGCAACAGGAGAAATCCAAGAAACCACCTCTAGATCCTGAACTTGAGAAGAGGAGGCAGGAGAAGACAAAACTGCAACGTGCGGTCGAAGAGCTCGAAGCACAAGTCGCAAGATGTACAAATGAGATTGCAGCTGAACAGCAGCGGGCCATGCACGACGCGCTGCTCCCTTCCCAGCGTGCAGACTTCATGTGAGTTTCCTTACGTTTGCGCTGCGTACGTACCGAACCCGCCCTAACCGTGCATCAGCAAATTCATCACTAAAGTCAGCGGGGCAAAGGAACATGATGAGCGGCCGCCGCCAGTCTCGACCCTTCTCTGCTCGTTCCTGCCGTTCTCTGGTCTGACCATTCCATCTTTCATGCAAAAGCAACCAGACAAGCCTATTGCGTCACACCGACCTATCGACCTGCCAGATCCATTGCCATACCTCCAGATGTTCACTTCATTCGACTTCTCCACACAGCTAGGATTGCCACGAGGCAAGGTCCTCCCCTCTTCGAAGCGCGTCCACCAGAAGCACACAATAGACATCAGTGGGCCCCAAAAGCTCCTCACAGCGCAACTAGCCGTAAATATCGACTGTCTGTCAAACGAGGTCAATGACTTGCACATTCTCCGCTTACCGTCCTGGGCGGAGCGCGAACTGGGCACATTCATGCGATCAAAGGCGAAAGAGAAGAACCTAGGTGCTGTGTGCTGGGCCATCGATTCCTTCTGGGATATTGCCACAAAGCGCGCCGCCTACTGGCACAGGTGCGAGGCAGCGTTTGCACATCTTTTGCCCAACCAGACGGCTACTGGTGCGGAGAACGCGCGAGTGTTGAACGCCAAATCGTCGACGATTTCTCGCAAAGATCTCGGTCGTCATCTCGGCCGCGATGTGCTGATTCTGCAAGATGAGCACGTCTTGCTCAAAATGAATTGGCGTATTTTGTTCGACTGGACGGGTGAAGCTGAATCAAACGTCGACGTGGAATGCGCTGTGCCCGCTGCATGGAAAGAGGCTGATGCGAGCGACACGTTTCGCAAGATCCCAGAGACGTTCGATTCGCTACTGCGGACGAAGGGTGCTTTCGAGGCTACAAGAATCATGGTTGCCTTGCTGTTCTCGCAGTAGGAGAACACATGTCGTTGTTTTGTATATTGTTCGAGATACCCAATGCAGCCTTTGCATATGTGTTTAAGTTGCACGTTATCTCACTATGCGACCAGCTAGCTTCGACTTTCACAGGACACGGTCAATGTCGTCGGTGAATCCTGAGGCCCTCGTTGATCAGATAACCGCGTGGATTTGATGTGTTGCCTGATGTGTGTACCGTTCCACCTCGACCATGGTTAGCAGCAAGTCGTTTATAATAGATCCTACGGGCTGTAAAGTTCCACTGTACTTCTTCCATGCAACACATCACGGGTGATCGATACTATGGATCAGGGAAGCCGTTCAACGCATATAAGTCTGCTCAGGCTCTTCCGCCAACCTCATAAACACCCGTTTCCCGGCAAACCCTCACACAAGATCTCTAGAAATCAAATTATTCCCAAGCATCAACACGAGAGACCGCAAAACCAGATCAAATTATGAGAGGGGCATTTGAAAGTCGATGAGCAAAGCGACAGTACTAGCTGAGGATGAGCAAGTAGAAGACGCAGGATCGGAGTTATTCAGTGTTCTTCCTGTAGCAGCCCTACAGGAAGAGGATGAAGAAGGATCGTGGCGTGAACATGGGCCTGAGAAGGAAACCCTGGTGCATTGTGCTTCGCAATTACGACTAGACGAGGGTATCATGAGATCACGGTAGAGTTGACGATAGAGGTATCTCAGTGAGGGAGCTTTGTTAGTAGAAACTCGATATCCAATTCTTCTGCCCAATCTATAAGAGGATTTCGATCGTTTGAAACCTCTACGACGCTTCTGATTGCGCGGGTGATTGTCGTTTGTACGTTTTGGTTGACCGGTACAATGCTAGACCCCCGATCATCAGATGCTTATTGCTTCCTTAGTGAGAGTCCAAAAGGGACCTATGAAGCTGCATGGTGATTTGTGCAGTCTGCGGGGAGACTGAATATAAGAACACTTCGAATACAGCATCACAAATACTCTACTGTACGCGGAATGAATGATGGACGTGAACCCGCCAAGTCGATGGTGTAGAATGGAGGCGGTCAAGCTGGCAGCACGAAGGCCCAGGAGGAACCGTTTTCGACGCGAACTCCAGAGTCGAATACCTTCCGTCTTCTACGGCAACCCGTAATCTCGATAATGCACATGACAATCCTCCGATCAAGGGCGCCCTCGGGCCGTATCACAGAGTCTGCGAGCGCTCCAAGCGGGAAAAAGCAAATATCTCACGTTTTTGAAAAATGCCCGAGTGGCGGCTCCTGCTTGCGACCCAAAAGAAAGGACGCCGTGCAACAAATTCCCTGTGGTGTTTGCAGCGACTGGATCCACAAGCTCAGACCTCTTTTGCGGCAGCTGGCCCATTTGGTGAGCATGCTGTGCGCTGGCAGTCGGCGCCTGTCGTGCCACGTCTGGGGAACATCACACTAAGACTGCATTAAGACTGCGGCTAACGCTGTCATACCTCAGGGCGATATCGTGTGAGGCTCGGAGAGAATGTCGCGGTGTGACACGCAGGAGTGGCGATTGTGGGACCGTGAGGTTGAGGCTGCGGGCTGTTGTGTGATGGTTAGGCTGCGAGGTAGCAAGATAGATGCTAAGCTGCGGTCGGACCTCTGGGCACGTGGAGGTGTTGAGTCAGGGTTGTGCAGACGTTTGGACCATCATTATGCGTGAGGATTGTGCTTTTGTTGCTTCGTGAATCTGAGACTGAGATTGTATTGCCATTAGCTGTCACGTGTTAAATTATACGAATGGCAAGTGTTGCCTTTTACTGCACCCTGGTAGGGACGAGTCGATCACCTTTCTCACCTCGAAAACTCATTCGACTGACCGGCGCGGCAAAGTGGGAAGCCAGATGAAGCTGTACGACCGTGCGTCACGCTTCGTGCTTAACCACTGGATGCACGATGGAAGTCTCGGAAACAGACCGACGAAAAGGAATCATAGGTGCATAGGCGATGGTCGAAAAGGTGGCCGCAGCGCAGCGACCATCGAGGCTGGGGCGGTTCCCGAACCCGACAGCAAGGAGAAGGACTCCTTGTTAAACCGTAATACCGTCACACAGGTAGGCAGCCACGAAGCTTGACAGAATGTACAGAGCTCCTATGTGGTGGCCCGAAGGGAACAGTCTGTGTTTGTCGAAGAGCGTCTCATATGCAGCGCTCCGGTATCCACCTCTCGTTTGATGTTCAGGTTGTGCGAGTGCAAACCGTTATCGAGGATGCTTGTGGAACACTTCTGAAGATCTCAGGGTTGAGGGTTCGGCGTGGTTGGCGCCTACAGAAAGCAACAGCGCACTGCATATTTCCGCAATAAGAAAGGAGGACATGACACGTGAGCCATCGTCTATTGACAAGTATGCAAGAAGAAGAAAACTGATGTCTCGAGATCGACAAGCTTGATATCGGAACCAAGGTACCGCCTCGCGAATGTGAAAATCCAATGAAATCCAGCATACCTTTGTCCTGCCACTAGCTGAGCCAGTGAATGGACAAGTTCTGGCGCACCAGCAGAGAGTGTCCGTGTGGCGCAACTGACATCTCGTGGGCGTTGAGCACGAGAACGGAGAAGGCGGATGCAGATGTGAGGGATTTCTTTGGCAAGGGCAACGGCAGCTGCAGGCAGAGATCGTGATGCTTGCCACCCGTCGCTTTCTTCGGCTAGCGGCACCTTTACCCTGTTAACACCATCAACGCCAGCGAACACCTTTGTCCGCACTCAGCTACACTGCAACAAGCGCGTTTACAATTGGTGTGGCCTGACCGGAAGAGGACACGCTCTTGAAATGCTTTCTTTGTAACGGCGAGTCCTGCCGGATCATCGTTCAATAGTGATATGCACCATGGCAGTGCTTTTGTCGAATAGCAGGGATGATTCAACAGTCAATGACGCTATGCTTCGGTTAAGCATACGCTTTCCTTTACTTGTCTGGGAAAGGTTACACGGCAGGTGTGGGAGCTGAGGCTTGGAAGACGTTGAAGTATTACCCGAGAGTGAAAGTCAGCCGAGTGCTGGTCCTTGTGGCTGGCTCGTGTTCTTGGTGAGAGAGACTGCAAGACATCATGTATATTTGTGTTTAGCCAGCTTGGGGCTTGTGGCTGAGTTCGACGTGCAGTGATCTGGCATCAGTCGATGCGCTGCAGCTGAGATGGTGATGTTAGACCGGCAAGCTCGTCTGCTTCACTGTCGTCAAATGTGGTCGAGCATGAGATGTACATTTACTGCATTCATACAGAGAAGTCATTAGCCAAATGCTCCTTCGATACCAATCTGCTCTGGCCTGGTTGAATCGAGCCTAGAGTGATCGCAGCATGCAGAGGCGGCATGATCCCTCACACCTGTCAAGTGAAGCTACTGCAGGTTATACTGTCAGCACATGTGGAAATGCAGGCTTCGGGCTTGGTGAGACCGGTGACTTGCTGTTGGAATCCTACTTACCCGAAACCGTCCTCAGTCATACGTCCATTTGAAGTCCAGCCATTCAGCTGTTGGAGTGAGTGGACTGATGGCGGTGGCTGTGGTTGGCCGGTGACTGCTTTCCGCGTCGACCTAAGGTTGGTTCCGAGGCGGACCGCGCGACGATGCAGGCTGGACTGGCGAGAGGGTTTTGCTAAGTGCCCGGATCGAGCGATGGTGATCTCACAGAAACAATTTTAGGGCAGAGACAGTAATTGTGGTGTTGAGCAGCCGACAACTGTCGTTGTGGCGCTGTTGTATCTTTTCGATTTGTGTCTGATTTGCACATGGCGAGGTTGACATCCTCTTCGTTGAGCTAGCTACGGTACAATGTGGGCTGTGCCCTGGTATCTTCGAGTAAATAGCGAATTGTTGTGACGGACAACCCCCGTCAAAAGCCCATATCTTGTTTCAACTCCGTGTAAATGCGTGACTGTGCCAACTCCCCATCATTTTTGAAAAAGAAAAGAAAATGTGTGTACAGGGGAAGGAGTGCCGCACCATCGAGGCACGACACCCAGAGTTAAAACGTATTTTGCCAGTGAAAAGTCTAGGTCCGGACTTGGAGTCCGGATGGCTCTATTTTGAAACTTCGAGCCTGTGAACGCCAACCGTGAAAACAAGAACACCGCTATCATGGCATCGTGGCTTTTGGAGATCCGGAAGGAAAGAAGAACGTCGTAGAAGCGTATTCGGCGTGAAAGGGCCCAGAAAGGCGCTCTAGTGAACGTGGACCGGTGCAGCCATCATGGAAGGCTGGAAAGACACATGCTTGACCAAGTTGGCAGCATGGATGAAAGGCTGGAACCAAGTGTTGGCAGGAGCCGGAGGAGAAACGTATTGCTGCCGAGGAACGCGAGAAGAGAACTTCTGCTGAGGGGCGGGATAAACGTCTTGGTAGGAAGAACTGGAAGACGAGGACAACGCTGATGAGCATGCAGAGAATACAGAACCGTTGTCCGAGTTTGAGCTGCCAGAAGAGGTAGATTGCTGAGGGTAAAAGGTCGGGGCGTAGACGGCACCTGGCAGAGGGGCCATGGAAGGAACAGGAGGGGCCTGGTAGCAGTCGTAATAGGCGCTGAGAGGAGGCGAAGGCAACGGAGTCGAAACTGCGGATTTGGCGGCTGTGAAGGCCGAGCAGTTGAGTACCATCTGCCTGATCTCGGGAATGGTGGCTCTCTTAGCAGGGTTGAAATCAAAGATGCGCCTGAGGATGGCATCAAGTTCCAAAGAAATGGGAAGGATGCTCCTCAGGAACTTGGGGTCCTTCATGAACGCGCGGAAAGTGCTGTCCTCGGAAGAAGCGCGCTTCCAAGGGTTGCGTCCGCAGGTGAGATTGACAAGAATGACTCCAAGGCTCCAGATGTCGTTGGGTGCCGAAGCGTAGCAGGAGTAAGCCTTAGGCGCTGCCGTCTGACATTCTAGCAAAGTCAGTATGAGTGGGAAGTCCGAGATGGCAATCTAGACCTACCAGGAGACATGTAGAAGGTGGAGCCGCATCCAAAATCGGAGGTAACGTGATCAGTGGTGGCCAATCCAAAGTCGGCGAGCTTGCAAGTCATGCCCTGGTCGGTGACCAAGACGTTCTCCGGCTTCAGATCCCTGTGGTAGATTCCAATTGAGTGGCAATATTCAACAGCATCCAGGATTTGGAGGAAAGCACGCTTAGCCCAGTCATCGTTACCAACGAACTTGCCCTGCTCAGTGATGTTGGAGAACAAATCACCTTCCGGGCAGTACTCCATGACAACGTATGTGCAGTCAGGAGCGTCCATAATCTTGACCAGAGAAACAACGTTGGGGTGCGCACCAGCCTGGTGATGGAGCTGGATCTCGCGCTGCTGAAACTTGCGCTGGCGAGGCTCAAGGCCGATCTTGTTTAGCGCCTTTACAGCATAGGGAATATTGGTCTGGATGTCCACGGCAGTGTAGACGACTCCATAAGCTCCGACTCCGAGGATACCGGTAAGTTGAAGCCTACCAGCGAGAATTTGACCTAATCGGTCTTCCGGCGCACAGAATCCATTTTGGGTGGGAGATGCGGGAGGCGACGGGTACATGCTGTAGGTGAGAGTGTGGAAAAGTCCTCCTAGGTCCAATGAAGGCCTCGAGGACGAAGGTATGAATCCTGGTAAAAAAGGATCCAAAGGTCTGGAGTAGTTGCAGTAAAGCAGTAACGTATAGTTTTCCAAACACGGTTAGGTCAGGTGACCAGGAACAGGAAGGTTGTTAGAGTGCGAAGGTGGTGGGTGTTGAGCGGGTAGAAGAACAACGATGTCAAACGTTGAACTTTGGCAAGGAACGTGAAGGAGAGAGTAGTAGTAGTATGTTCGAGCCGGTGAAGGTGATGGTCGGGTATGAGGCGGGATATGATGTATTGTATGAGCACGGCTGGGCAGCGATGATAAAGATTGCCTTCACAAGAGGGCCCTGTCAGCTATTGGCTCATAAGAAGCCCCACTTTTCTGTTAATAGGGAAGGATGGGCCTGGGAGCGGCGCTATGACGAAGAAGGATGGGACTACAGGCCGCCTGCAGTCCATCGGCGATGCATGCCATGGCCGGCACGCAGACGGGCGCCCACTAAAACCGTGTGGTTCCACTAGCGTGCAGGGAGGCAAAAGTGAGGGAGGGCAGTGTGAGCCGTCCTTACCATGAGCGTCCTAGTGGTGCCCGTCATGCAGCCACCGAGCAACCGGGGCCTTGTCCTTGATTCACCTGAATCATGCCTCTGAATCCGCAGCTGGCCGGGCGGCTGTGTGCTGCAGCGAATCAGAGCGCCGTCAGCAAGGACATGGTGACACACCCACGAATGCTCAACACACGCGCAGTCTGGGGTTCGATGCTCGAATTGCAGCAGCTTCGAGGCACCAGAGCACCACAGTGCAGCAGACCATGCGCCAGACGGCCAAGCGGACCCGCGCAGTGTGTGGCGGCAGAGGCCCTGGACCACTCATTCTATGCTTTGCCCTCCCCACAAGCGCTCGTCAGCACGCAGCGAGGACACATTTCGAAGGGCAACAGCAGCAGATCTTGCTCAAGCCTCGCGTTGCACACGACGCTGGCTGCCATGATTCGTTGCCCCTGACGAGTGTCGGCGGGCACCAACAGTTGAAAACAACCGCGCCTCACCCTAACCAGAAGGCTGAGGATCGAAGTCAGGCCGGAGCCGGTTAGTCTTGCTTAGAGACGTGGTCAAGCCTGCGAAAGCTTACGACGTCTCGTACAGAGTGTGAGCGCACGGCCGGCGTTCGATAGCCTTCGCTGGCTCCGTGTTCGTGTGTGCTATGACGCATCCGGCCTGTGCAGTGACTGCAGCCGACGATCTTGCAACGCCTGCGGCGCAGCTCTGGAACTCGAAATCTCTGTTTGATCTCCTGCCAGCCGAGTGCTGGCCCGACAGCCTGTCCTGAAAGGACGGCATTGATGACTGTCGCGCGCCCAGGGCTGGTTTGGGTTTCGTGTTGGTGGAGCAACACCCTCTTCGGCGCTTCCTAGCATCTTTGTCCTCCAATTTTGTTCCCGCTCTGTTGAACAAGGGCGAGTTGGCTCGAACAATTCGAGCGCCAAAAAGCGTTGGCGATGACACATGGCAGTTGGGGCCCGATTGGCACGCAGCTACCACACATCGAACCTTGTCGCGCCGGAGGTCGCCCTGTTTCTGCCTAACCGCTCATTGGCCTTCCAATATATTGTCAATCGACGCTGACTAACGGCCCTGCCCATCCAGGTGCGTGCGCCTGCATTTGATTAGCTGGCACCCGCCAGTGGCGCGCCAGAAGGCACTGTGTTTTCGAGAGCTTCACGCCTGGCGAATGAGGTCGGAGATTATTGCAAGAATGCGGCCAATCATAATATGCCGTGTGGGTGGTGCCAACCACTCCATCCACTTGTTTCGAGAAGTCGACGGTCTTGTGACCTGGGAGTCACCGCCTCATCGTTAAGTCCCAGTCTACTCACACCGGTCGTGCTGTCTGATTCGTAGGCCAGCCTGTTGCGCAATCTTGGTAGGGCGAACTTTCTAGAGAACGATCATCCTCCCGTGGGCAGGCAGCAGCAGCTGGCCCCCTTCAGTCATAATGAGGGTGTTGATGGCGCCCAGGATCGAGCAACGAACGGGCTTCCATCATCTCGTATCGCCTGCCCGTTGGCAAGGTAAGAGGCCGCGCTTGTCCGCAGAGGGACCGTCTCGACTAGGGTAGGGGCCAGATTACGAGACATGCGCAAGCGAGGCAGCCGTCGAAGAACCTGCATCGTTTTCTTGTTCTTTTTCTGCTCTCCGGCGTCATCCGTGCATGAGCACAGATCAGCCAAGCTGGGCTTCCCGCAGGCTAAAGTTGCAAGAACGGGAGTCTGTGAGCGAAGGGGACCGACGATCACATCTCAGCGAAATTGCTACCGGCACCTTCTGTCACGCTGGCGTATGCATCATACCATGACCGGCGCTGGTGTGAAGGCTGGGACTGAAGATTGCTGTCGAGGCCAAATGGCTATCGGCCTAGCGAGCGGTTCGTTGTTGGTTGTCCTGACGATGACAATCCTACTGGCAGGCGATGTGCCGTTCTCATCAAACGAGCCTCAAGGTCTTAACAACCTTTAGATGGTGCGTTTAAGCGGCGCAAGTCGACCATCCATTCACTGCTTGAGGTCTTTGTTGTTGCCGGATGCTTGACTGCCGCTGCACAGGTGATGGGCCTGATGGTACGCTTCAGATGCGTCGATTCAGGGCCTGCATACACCGGTGGGGAACGGCCTGGATAGGCGTTCTCCACAAGGGCTCAGTGGAGTTGTCGCTGTCAGATCACAGGCTTCACCGCCGGTCTGTTTGTCTCTCGTTGGCACAGGGCAGCCCCCTTCACTCTCGGGCTCATCACGGCAGTTACTCTCCGATCTTCGAATCGTCGAACGTTGTCGATATGCCCCTCCATGCCCCGCCATCGTAATTCGACGTGCTGCACGTCTTCAAACTCTAACGATCATCGTTCGAGCAAGGGACTCCAGGGACTGCTCCAATCAAGCAAGCTGCATGCAGCGTGCTTTCCCGATCATCCACAGCACACGCAACGTGGCGTTGTTTGGACCCGTCTGTCCTTGCCTCCGACAACGCCATCATCCAACGATCATCTGTGGTGCGGCAGATCAAGCGCATCTCACTGCGCATCCAGACCTCACGGTTCCACATGAATGCAAAAATGTTGGTGAGTGATGCAACTGTGCTGCCATTACCGCGCCAAACGTGTGCTGCGTTGAACTCATGCATGCACTCTGGAGGTACTCCGGAGTACGAGCATCTTCGTTCAACATGCCCAACAAAAGTCGGTCAACGAAGTCGAGGGCAACTTCATGCTCTCGAAATCCAGCTGGACTCCAGGTACCGACATTCATTCTTGTGGCTTGCAGTGCTCGGCACGGAACGAGGAAAACCAGGCTACACACGTTTCGCAGTCGTGCTCATGAGACGCATAGGCCAGTCCGTCGAAACTGTATCGGCACGGTAGACTACCATCTCACATGGATCTCGCGACGTCTTGCCATGGGCTGACAGCTTGGCGACCAGATGGCAAGTCTCGCGAGTACATATTCAAACGTTCGTGAACATCTCCACCGTTCTTCAGATCTGAGGCGAAGAAACATAGATGGTCTTGAGATGGACCGCATGAACGCCTGTCACCCTGTAAACGAACCTGAGGCATCTCCACGTTCGACTTGGCACAGTCGCCACTCGAGAACATCTGCGGGAGGTCGGACCCTTGACTGCCTAGGCGCCGACCAAGGCCCTCCGCAGGACGTGACTCTTGTGACGACCGCGTGGTAAGTTCAGCAAGCGGTCTCACCAGCAGGTACTAAGTTCCTACACACCGCCGACCGCCGAAACCTTTCGTTCTTGCTTTCAGCCACTGTCGCTTGCAGCCGTTCGTCAACTCGGTTCGCAGTGCCTTGACTCAGTTCGTTTACCGACTGTCTGGATCGTTGCGAGATCAGCCTGTTGCTGAGAGATCTCTCAGAGGTTCTGGTAAGACGGGGACATGGGTGGTGAGAAGAGTTGGAATCACGTGCGCTATCGACGTCGACATAACGAGTCGAGCCCTGATGCTGTTGCATTTCCTTCACCAGCGGCTTGTTGCTTATCTCGTGCCATCTATCGTCGGCGATGTTAGTGCCAGCCTCCTTGTCCTTGAATGAGTTGATCATTATCGAAAGAGGAGAACAAAGCACCAACAAGAGCCCGTTACAAACTGCAGTGATATGATGTGAGACGACTTAAATCGGACGACCTCACTACCAGCATGGGTCCACTCCAACGTCGTCGCGTCGCTATCGTAAGCCTCCTCAGCTGAGGTGACCCGTCGAATCAGGGTGACGGCTGCATAGCAATGATCGTCTACAGATCGAAAGCACTACGCTGAGAAGGGGAGTCAAACTTCCAGAGCAGGGAGCATTCGTGTCTGAGATGACGGCACCAGACTCTCACAATCACTACAAAACTAGCCGCCCACCAAAAACGCAGCTGTCTCGCACTTCATCCGCGCCCACTTTGTTTTGCAGCCATTATACATCCAGCCTCATAGTGACTCACCCGCCTCACCACCGACCCCACGATCGTCGCGCGCGCCAGGTCCCGCCTGCAAAAGCCTTCGACTGCGCTGCTCAGAATACCACGGAATCTATCGCAACCGCTTGGTGCTAACCGCCTTATCTGTTCACTCTACTGGCTGCTTCTTGATGTGACCGCCTGTCAGGTCGCACATCAGGTCGCCCACGAATCGGCCACGGAAGGCCGTTCATGCAGGCAGTCCATGTCCATCAGCGCGAAACGAAACGTGAAACACGGTAGGCGGGTACGTGTTGGTGGTGCGGCGCAGCATGGCGCACTGCGGCGGATGCTGATGTCACGGGCGGCTGTGTTGGGCGCCTGGGTTGGATACGGCGGGCGCCTCGTGCAACGCCTCCAGGTGCGTGGAATCGTGCATGGTGAGAAGAGGGCGAGATACGGGTATACCGTTGGTGAGCTCGAGAGTATGGAGTCTGAGGCAGGTGCATGTCTGTCATTGTCATACCTTGTAGTATACCCATTATGGTACAAGAATCGGTGTCAAGTGGTGGGCAAACATGACAACGTCGATAGCCATCGCAATTGCCACTTTCAGCTCATTCATCAGACTTGCTGCTTCCCCACGACTACCGGTAGTTCGCTCCAGCTGTCTGTATCTCCAGCATTTCTTCTCCTTCCAGTGGCTGACACCTCGCTCATAGCAACTCTGCTGAGTCTTTCAGGCTTCCTCCAGCCCTTCCCAAAACAATACACGATCCACGGTACCGGTGCAACGACCAATACGATTGTTGCCAGGAAAAATAACGTCCAGCCAACTTCAAGCCGGTCGTACATCTTCTTTGAAAGCAGAGGTGCCAGACTACTGAGTATCGATCTCAACAGTGTGCTTGCCGCAGTTCCGGAAGCAGAGTGTACTGGATAAGTGTCGATAATATATGTGCCTGTGAAGAACTGCCCATAACTAGCGGAGTCGCCGCCAGATGCATAGTGAATCACAGTTGCACTCATCGCCCCAGCACCTAACATGCACGTACCCAAGACTGGCGCCACCATATGCACTCCATGCTGCGAGGTCCAGGTGCCTACGTCTCACTCAGCCCTGCAAGGTTCAGAATCGTGGTGATGACCCCGATCCCGCCGGCGATGTAGAAGACCACCGCCATCGCCATGCAGCGTTGATGTATGACCCTGCTGTAGGACTGACCGAAGGACCGAGGACGTAGCCTATAGCAACGAGAGCAATGATAGCACCACGCTTCTCGGGTGAAACACATCAGCGATCGAACTAGGCGCGAGCGCGAGGACTGAACTGTCTCCCATACCGGCGAAGAGCCGGGCGATGGTGAGGGTACCCAAGGCATCTGCAGTGCCGCAAAGCAGTGTTGAGATCCTGAGCAGTGTGTTACAGAGATGGTAGAGCGGCACTTTACCAAAGAGCTCTGAGAGCGGGGAGATCAGAAGGGGGCCGATGGCATAGCCGAGAACGTAGATGCTCAGCACGAAAGAAGACAGATAGGGATCCGTAGCCTTGAACTCTTTCATCAGGTCCGGAATAGCAGGCGCGAAGACTGAAGACGTGAACGGTCTGTAAAGGCTGTTAGCAGACATTGAGATCGTGGAGATTGCACTGAGGCTGACTTACGATATGATACACATTGAGAAGATGCAGCTGATGTTTGAACTCTTCTTCCGTGTTCCGTTTGAGTGGGCTATGCGGGTCGAGCTCGTGGTCGCATTTGACGAAGAGCTCTTTCTTTGAGTTATCAAAAACCGAGGGAGATATCTTTAAAGTCTATTTTGTCAATCGACAGATTCATTGCCGTAGGTTGGTAGATGATAGGTTGCTCCTCGCCGTGGTAGAGCCTCTGAACGCCTCAATGGATGGTAGAATCTCCGTCTTGCTTGATGTGCGGGTGACAATCACGAGGGAGAGGCGGTGGATAAGCTCCCGATGAAGACGGTAATGGGCGAAGTGCAATCCGCGAAGGAGCGTTGTAATCTTCCATCTTTGTATATGCTTGCTAAAGGCGAGCAATACCGTCGATCTAGAGCAAGAGTCCAAGTACCTGCTACCCTCGTGGCCACAGGAGTTGTGGGTGTCGTGGAATGTAAAGGGCAGCGCCGTTCACACATCAAACGCCCCAAGGACGACACCCGTGACTTTCTCTTCATTGTGCAGATGATGAGGGAAGGAACGATGTGAGTATGTAGAGGTCCATCTGTGAGCTCCAGCAAGTCATGTACAATTTGCTATCCTAATCAAGTGATCCCGCTTACAACCAACCGATACACTGGTATACCAAAAACGAATGACGCCCGCTAATAGCAGTTTACAACCAGAAAGCCAGCCAGATCAAAGGACATGTTAACCATCGTAAAAGAATGAGAGTATGCGAGGAGACTGAAGCTCAACAGATACAGAAATGAAGTCGGTCGCGGTCTGTCGCCATGGGCTTAACACGGCTGTAGGTAATTAGACGGGACCAGACCGGGCCTACCGTCCTTCCCTACAACCTCTGCCTCCCACCATCCATCGTCTTGAAGTCGCAATACGGCAAGGATGTCGCCCTTCGAGAAGGTAAGCTCTTCGGGAATCTGTGCTGTGTAGGTATACATTGCACGGGCTGCAATGGTGTTAGTAATGATCATATTGTGTCCAGATTCGTCGCCACTTACAGTAGTTCAGAATGATCCGCCCATCACGGTTGTAGTTCTTGGGCTCCGCCAAGCTCTTGCTGCGTACTCGGGATTCTGCCCTTACCGAGCTACCGCTGCCGCCTCCGCCACCACCATAGTACGAGCTTTGCGGTCGACCTCTGATACTGCCGCCGTAGACGGAACTGTCTCCTCGTTCGCTGCCAGCCATAGATCTCGCCGCCGCACTGTGCGAGCTAGGGGGTCGATCATCCATGTTGCGGAACGCTGGCTGAGGACTAACAGCTCGTGAGCTAGGAGCAGCACGGGATCCAGGCCGCGACTGCGCATAAGCTGGTTGTGGCGGCTGCGGCGAAGGTGCTCTCATGGCCGGAGAAGCGCCTCGGGTTGAAGAGTATGAGTTGCGGCCAACTGGAGTACCGTAAGCCTGAGCTGGAGCAGTGGCAGTCTGTGCGCGAGGTCGACCACTAGTAGTCGAAGCCGCGTAGGGGTTCGGCGAAACCGATCGGTTGTAGTTGGCAACTGGGGCGGGCGACTGCTGCTGTTGTCGCTGAGCAGGGCGGTATGTGGTCGGCGATGCCGGTACTTGTCCCTGTGATGCCCGTTGTTGACCCGTGTACACGCTCGGCCTGGGACTGATAGCGCGGTTTGGTGCGGGCGAGGTTGCCCTTGGGACCTCCTGCTGGGAATTACCACGAGTCGCAGGTCGAGAACCTGCATTGCCGTTGAACACATTTGCCTTCTGGTTGACATACATCTCTGTTGTCTTTTGCATTTGGCGTGCCGTGTGCGCTGGCTTGGGGGCACCAAGGCGAGACATTGGTGGCTGCTCATAGGATGGTGGAGGCGTGCCTCGCTTTGCAGCATTCACGTTGACGTTAGTCAATGGTGTAGGAGCACCTCCTGGTAGTTTGGACCCAACGGAGGGGGTGGCAGGAGGGTGTGGTGTTGCCAGGCCCGCGAACTTGTCAGCAGACACGCGCAATGTGCTTTGCTTTGTGACACCTCTAAGCTCCTCGAGAGCAGCGGCGATAGGATCGATCTCGTCCAATGGAGACTTGTCTTGTTCCTGCTTCTTCGACTTGTCTGGCGATGCTACATCAAAGACGTTGTTCCCAACGTTCAACTGGAAATTAGCCCGTGGGTCGACTGGCTCAGGACTGGCAGATCGCGTAGCGTCTTGGACCATGGGTTGACGATTAGTCCTACCAAGCGGGCGAGTTGGGCTGACGTTCTCATTGGTCGCTTGTCGCGATGCTGGAGCCCACGTATTGCGGCTTGTTGGCATTACAGATGCAGGAGTCTCGATCTCTGGCCTACTCTTTCTGCGCCCAAAGGGACTGTTGAAGAAGCCTCGTTTCTTCTGGAAGGAATTCTCCTCGATAGGGCTTGGTTCGGGGAAAGACTGTGGCATTGGCTTTCCTGGAGAGGCAGAGCCGCTGGGTGGCTCAACGCTGGAGAACGAGTTCAGATCTGAGTGATCACTGTGTGAGTCGTCTCGACTTTGGGGTCGCATCATTGGACTTGGTGCGCCGTTCCGGTCAGACAGCGCTGTGGGGCGGCAGAACTGGGTCATGCCATCCGCTGGGTAGTCATTGTATGGAACCGGATTCTGTTGATACTGTTGACGTGCTTGTTGCTGTGCTTGCACCAATCGAGGATCGGGCTGCACTGCTCGAGAAGCTGTTGATGGTCTCGGTGTCTGCTGCTGTGACTCGGGCAGCCGCGGTGATGGGACATTGATCTGATCCTGAGGAACAGCGATCGGCTGTGTGTCCTGCTGTAAACCAAGTTCCTTGGCCAGAGGATTGTTTGGATCGTGGTGCGATTCGAAGACTGAGATGGGTGGGGACGAGGCACGGTATGATGGATTCATAGTCCTTGCGAATTGTGCGACTGAGTAGTTCTCATCATCTGACACCTGTGACGATGTTTCAGCGTCTCCACGGCAGAAGTTGATAAACTTGGGTGGATCTGGGATCTCCTGGCCGGTGCCGCTCTCGGTGATGAAGTTTGTGATGTCTTTCTCAACGTCGCAGTCTTCGAGCGATAGACGCATCTTTTCGCAAGAGGCATCGTCGCTGACACAGACGGTCGAGGCGATGTTGGCGAAATTCCAGAGGCTGCTCTTTGTGTAGTCGATGCGTTCCTCTTCGAGATCTTGGAATTTCTGCAGAGCTGTCAGCAACATCGTTCACGTCTTTCTGAGACAAGCTTACGTCGCAAGCCGCCTTCCAATCTCTATTCCAGCGACCGGTAGTTTCTTCCAAGACCTTCACTGCAGCCTCGTACTCGGCGCTTGTGGTCGACAGGTTGATCTGCGTCTTCTCCAATCTGGCCTTGTTCTTTCGCTCCTCGTGACCCATGACCATATGCGCCTGCGCAAGGAAGCCTTTGATCTTCAAACAGTCCTGCTCATACCGGTCGCGTGCCTTGTTGACCGTAGCCGTCTGTTGCATTTTCAGCTTCAAGAGCTTCTCGATACCGTTCTGGACGATCTTCCTGCGCTCCTTCATTCCTCCAGCGAAGGCTTGTAGTGGCTCCTCGAGCTCAGTGTGCATCTGCTGGGCAACGCTCTGGTGGGCCTTGCCCATCGACTCCACCTCGGCTCGGATGACATCGCAGGACAGTCGTAGTGTGCCGGTTTCCGAGGATCCCAAAGGCTTTCGAGAGAGCTGGAGCAGCTTCTTGGAGTATTCTTCTTCGATCGCTGCCCGTGCGGCATAAAAGGCTTTCAGTTCGTCGTTGGTGACTTTGGCAAAGTGCATGCGGTCAAGCAGGGGCCCAACACCTGCGTCATCTTTGCCCCAGAAGTTGTTGGCAACTAGCAGCTGTCAGCATGCGTCCTGCAAGTATCTATAGAGCCACCATACACGAGAGAGTCACCGAAGGCACCTCGGAGGTCGGTGTGCCTGGCATCGTGCCGGCTGTTTACTTGGAGGAGCGAGTGCTCAACGTAGCAGCGAGGGGTACACAGCAACGACGAGCGTCGCGATAAGTTGTTGGAGAAGTATATATGGGGTAGCAATGGTACCACAGCGCACTGCGACCAGGTAGGGGCGGTAAAGATGCGGGTCCCGGGGACGCCTCGAGCTGGTACCCTGACGATGTTTTGGTTCGCGTTTCCCTGGGCGACGCGGGCGGAGGAGCGCTAGACGCGCGCTCGGTATGACGACGTGTGTGCAGCAGTGAAACGACGACTTGTGCGGCTCTATGCCTCGCAAGCCATTAGCTGCCTGCGCGCATGAGCTGTCCTGTGGATATCGTTTGCTGGCAGCGAAGGTGCGTTTCGCAGGGTCCTCGGCGGCTATCACTGGTGCATTCCCAGAACCTGAAGCCGAACAGCAGCTTGAAACCCTCTTTGGCGCTGGTACTACCGAACTGCAGCTTTCGCTAAAGAGGAGAGAGATCGAAGCTTTTGTGCACCAAGTTTCGCCATCTGGTTTATGGAGAGAAGCTCTATATACTGGTCTATCGACTAATGGCTCTCAGCAAGGCTGCAAGGCTGCATGGGCTTGCTGCCCAATGTCGATCCACAATGGATTTGTTTCCATGGACTGAGAAGGACGATTATGCAACATTGAAAATCATCACATCGGATTTAAGCCATCTGCTGAGGCAATGTGTCGACGAGGACGAAGAAGAGTCGAGAGTGTCGAGCGCTCACCACGGGTTTGGAAATGTGGGGTACTATGGATGCGGCAAGCACCTGCAGTGCCGGCGAACTGCAGCATCAACATTCAAGTCGGACAATAAATGGCACAAGCACGTAGTCACAGCTCACTGCAGTGTGCATAGACAGTTTGAAGTGATATGAAGTGAATGCTCTGCTCCAAGGTGAACGTGCTGTTCGTGGTAGGGTAGTGTCTGGGTGTCAATCCCAGTCTAATTGGTAAGTGCGGCCTGCCAAGGATATCTGCAATGGACCCATGAGTATCACAACTTCACGTCCACCACCTCATCCCACCCCATCGCCGCTCCCACCCCCGCCCGTTCGCCCTCGCGCTGCTCATGGAAATACCACATCGATGAGCCAGCAACACCCCTGGGGCGCCCCGAGACACAACCAGAGCACCCGTCTGACGCCCATATCCACCAGCGCTGCCCACGACCAGCACAACACGCCCTCCCCTAGCGGCCCGCGTCAACCGTACTCACCTGCCGCGTCCAGCTTCCCATCGCTCCCTTCGGCATCGTCGCGCCTTGTCGGTAGCCGCAAGTCATCAGCTGCGTCTTCGACCTCGTCCGCGCCTTTTGCAGCCGCAGGACAGCAGCTCCCAGCCAGCCAGCTGCTGTCCTCTCGGTCCAGGACCAACACGAACCAGACCGCAATCGCAGCTGCGCCTGGTGCAGCTTCATCGAACAGCAGCGCAGGAGGCTCAAAGCTTGTACGCGCGTCGCCCTCATCGAGCACAGTGGGCTCGCCCAGCACGGCAACCAACCCCGCCTCAGGTGCTTCGTCACAGAACCTCTCGCGCATAGTCATCGCGCAGGTTTTTCTGTTGCTTAGCCAGTTTGGGCCTGTCAAGGACGAGAAAGATCGCTCCAAGTGGGATACACAGACAGAACAGATCAGGAAGGTGCGTCATTGGCTTCGATTGTACACGTCTCCACTTCGTGATGCTAACCCCATACTAGCTGATCGACTCGAACGGTATGGAGGTGTTTTCAAAGTACTTCCGCCGTGTCTTGCAGAACAATGCAGCGCAAGTCTTCGGCTCGGGCGGTCGAAACACCGACCCTAATGGCAGCTATCAGATCCTTGTGACAGAAGTGCAGAAGCTGCGGACAGATCCAGAGCAAGCAGACAAGATCGCGGAGTCATTAAGCTCCAGCGAAGGGGACTTGTTTCGCGACTTCGACCTAGCCGGCTTCGTCTCGCACTTCCAGCTTGATCCGCTGTCGTTGGCCATGCTCGCACTAGCATGCAGGAGGACCGACCTTAGGTCAAAAGGTGAGCCCGTGTCGGTAACATGTCGCCGCTATATGCTAACACTTTTGTCCAGCTGACGCACTCCTCGCGAGTCTGGGCAACGACCTCCTGATCGCAATTGCGCAACCGAACCCAAACGACGATACGAGCCCGGATTACATCGCGACGCTCATTGAACGCCTCCTGCAGGACCCGCCACAAGGATGGGACGAGGACAAGAAGATGAACCTGACCTACGCTGTGCAGGTTCGGTATCAGACCTTGCATATGCAAGTCCCTCGCCAGGTGGACGCAAAGCTTATCCTTGCTGAGCTTACAGATGGGTCACGGAATCCTCTGGTGAAGCTGGTACAGCGCGCTGGACCGCCGGCTACAGCTACGCCAGAAGCTAGTAAGGAGCTGGTTGCATCTGCCGAAACTAGGGATATAGGCTATCAGCAAGTGGCTTCGGTGGTGTTGTACCTGGCAATCTCCACAGGCCACAATGTCAAGAACTTTGTTGCGGCACTGCGAGGACACCGCGCTGGACAGCGATTGGACTGGCAGGATGTCGTGCACGCTTTCGATCAACCGCAGCTACGCATCGACAAACCTGCGTTTCTCGCCATCTACAACGCGCTGCTTCCGATCGCACAAGAGAACGAGAGCTTCGACATCCAGCTGCTCTGGGGCGGACGGTGGCAGTGCGACATTACGCAACTATACTTCCTGTTGTGCTATCTACAGTGCACACCCGAAGAGCTCGACGTGTCTCAGATACCGCGACTGCGGACTTCGTACTCTTTGCAGATGTTCGAGGGTGCTTCCGAGGACGTCAAGGCGTTTGCTGAGCAGGCTGTCAAACACCCATTCGTGTCGCTTGATGCTACGGCCGCGCTCTTTACCATGATCTTCCAAACGTCGGAGACATATCACTTCGCACAGACCATGGGAATCCCGGACCTGGTAATCAATCCTCACACGGCTGAGTTTCTTGTTGCAGCAGCAGCAGTACCGAAGCCTTGGGGTGCCCTCCAGGAACAGGCCCTGAAGCAGCTCTTCGATCCGTACTTTCACAAGAAGTTGCCGATTTACAATTTTGTTTTGTATGGCCTTTGGCAGCAGGACCTTCAATGGCTTGTTGACCGTTTCGTCGATGCGTATAATGCCGACCCTATGTCTCTCACCCTCATTCTGGAGCACGCCGAAGCCAACAACTGGTCTGAAACCCTGATCCGCAGCAACACTGACATCAGCTTGGACATGGCCGCACAAGTGCACGCTCGTGGGAAATTTGAAATTGAGCCTTGGCTGCAGCAGACCATTGAGCAAGCGGGCCTTCTTTTCCGACGAATCCTCACCAACTTCCTCACTCAACGAGCCTCGGACGAGATGCAGCGCGTGCGAGAGGATGGAAACTCCCTCAGCTTGCCTCTCGCTGTCAAGACGGTTTACCCACTGCTCTGGTTCCTCGCCGAATGTGGATTACCCGAACACGAACTGCTGCCACTCCAGCGCAACTGCATTCAAGCCTATCCCCGACTCATCAACTACGGCGAAGGTGTAGATGATATCATTGATGCCAACGGTCAGAACGGTAACGCTCTCCCAGCAGATGCGGATACAAAGATGCAGGAGCACTTCAAGAACATGTACAGTGGCGACAGTCACGTCAGCGACATCATCTCTGTACTCAAGAAGTATAAGGAGTCCCGTGACCCGGCAGAACAGGAGCTATTTGCTTGCATGATCCATGGCCTCTTTGACGAGTACAACTGTTTCGGCGAATATCCGTTGGAAGCTTTGGCGACTACAGCAGTTCTCTTTGGTGGGATTATTAACTTCAATCTCCTCTCAAGGATTGCGCTCCAAGTCGGATTGGCCATGGTACTGGAAGCCGTGCAAGAGTACCGACCTGAGGATAGCATGTACAAGTTCGGTCTCCAGGCTCTGCTCCACTTCTCCAACCGGCTTTCTGAATGGCCTAACTATTGCGACCAATTACTCATCGTACCAGGTCTACAAGGCACCGAAATCTTTGCTAAAGCCGAGGAAGTCGTTGGACAGCAAGGCGGTGAGGTCAACGGAGACGGTCACAACAGCATTGGACTATCTAACGGAAACGGTTTGGAAGATGCGTTGCAGCAAGAGTCCGCTGTTGCGAAGTTCTCTTGCCTACACGTCGATTCTCCACTTCATCCTGATCTGTACGAAGACCCGGATGAAGATGTGCAAGACAAGGTGCTTTTTGTTCTGAACAACGTATCAGAGCGCAATCTGCGCGACAAGATCAACGACCTCACGGAAGCAATTGAAGAGAGACATCACCAATGGTTCGCCAATTACCTCGTCGAGGAGCGTGCGAAGATGCAGCCCAACTTCCAACAGCTGTACTTGGACATGTTGGAATTGCTGAACAATCGTACTCTTTGGGCTGAGGTCCTCCGCGAAACATATGTGAGCGTTGTGCGCATGCTCAACAGCGATGGATCGCTCGGCTCGACGGAGCGGACTCACCTCAAGAACCTGGGATCATGGCTCGGTTCCTTGACAATCGCCCGCGACCAGCCAGTCAAATTTCGTAACATCTCCTTCAAAGATCTGTTGACGGAGGGCTACGACACTGACCGACTCCTGCTGGTCATACCATTCACCTGCAAGGTATTGGTCCAGGCTGCCAAATCCACGGTGTTCCAGCCCCCGAACCCATGGTTGATGGAAATCCTCGGCGTGCTGATGGAGCTCTATCATTTCGCTGATCTCAAGCTGAACCAGAAGTTCGAGATCGAGGTCCTTTGTAAGGGTCTGGACCTTGATCACAAGGAGATCGAACCTACCAACAGCATCCGAGCTCGACCCCAAGCTGACGAGGAGTTCCTGAATCCGATGGTGACCGACGGACTCGACGCATTTGGCGACTTATCGATCATGAGCCTGAACCGCGCTCGTGGTCCGAGCGAACGCTTCTCTTCGGCAGCAATTACTGCAGCTCTACCCGACTTCACGAACCAATTGCAATATCCCCCATCAGGGAACAGCGCTGTGCCACCCGCACAGATCAAGAAGATCTTCCTCACTGCTGTCAATCAGGCTATCCAGGAGATAATAGCCCCTGTTGTCGAGCGCTCGGTTACAATTGCTGCCATCTCTACGTCCCAGCTCATCAGCAAAGACTTTGCAATGGAGCCAGACGAGGAGAAGCTGCGAACTGCGGCACACACTGTCGTCAAAGCATTGTCTGGTGCGTTAGCTCTAGTGACGTGTAAGGAACCACTGCGCATGAGCATCCAGAACAATATCCGAATCATGGCACGCGATCTCCCGGAACAGACCCTCCCTGAGGGACATGTGGTTATGTTCGTCAACGACAACCTCGACTTGGTTTGTAACACTGTGGAGCAGGCAGCTGAGATGTCTTCTTTGGCTGAGATCGATATGCAAGTTGAGGAGGCCGTTCGCATGCGTAGGATGTTCCGCAACACTCGACCGAACGAGGCTTTCAAGGACGCAAACATCAGCCCGTGGGCCTTCTACATCCCCGAGCCATACAAGCAAACGGCTGGCGGGCTGAATAGGGAGCAGCTTGCAATCTACGAGGATTTTGGACGACAAGCCCGAGGACTTCCGCACACAAACAGCATCTCACAAGACAGCGGGCGTCAGGTTCCCGATGTGCTCCAGGATCAGTTTGCCGCGGTACCAAACCTGCCGACTCCTGGTGCCGCCCCTGTCGAGCCACGTCAACCTACACAACAGCCTCGACTCCAGAACCTTCAATCTGCTCACGTACCTCCGACACAGCAGCAGCTGAACGGCTATATGGATGCTGCTGGACCAGCAGGAGGCCAGAGAGGCGTTGAGGAGCTCTTGGTGGAGCTTACACAAGTCATCAAGGATGCACCCGAGGAGCGCATCAGTGAGCTTCAGCCGGGCAGCAGCCCCATTCACCGCGTATTCGACCAGCTCATCTCAAGCATTGAATTTGCTGGTCCCAACAAGGACTCTTGGGCCTTCCGTATTGCCGGACAAGTGACCAACCATCTGTTCTCCGACTCGCTACAACGTTTGGAAGTGGAGGTCATGGCGCACTTGCTCAGCCATCTCTGCCAGCTGTCTGTACAAACCTCGCGCCAAGTATTGATCTGGCTCGCAACGCTTCACGATGATGACCGCATCTTCAAGGCCACCGTCATGGTTGCCCTGATGGAAGTTGGCCTTATGGACATGCATCGCCTCAACACCACGATCGCCAAAGCTCTCCAGGAGAGGCGCGTCGCTGCAGTCGAGATGCTCTCGACTCTGCTCGAGGAGTTGCTCCTCAGTGAGCATCCCAGCGCTTTCCGAGCCGATTTTGCTCTGTCTATTGATGCTCTCACCAGTTGGTTGGCAGAAGATCCTTCCTTGGAGGTTGGAAAGCGGGTTATCGCTAACCTGCAAGCATCTACCGCCGAGGCGTCCATGACACCTCCAAACACTGGACACAAGGATCAGCTCGAGTACATTTTTGACGAGTGGGTCCATCTGCAGCTTCCAGAGACTCCTAAGAAGACGATCGGAGCTTTCATCTACCAGCTCCACAAGCAGGATATCATGCAAAGCCAAGAGACTTCGATCGAGTTCATTCGTACCTGCATCGACGCCTCTGTTACTGCATACGAACAGGAGCAGTCTCTGCCGTACGGCACAGGTACCCTCGACACGGCCACTGTGAAGATCGACGCACTTGGCAAGCTGATCGTGGACCTTGTTGCCTATCAAGACGAACACGAGGGCGGCACCAAGGATTCCAAATCCAAGTACCTCGATCAGATGTTAGTGGTCACTGTTCTGGTACTGTGCAACCACCACAATACCCGAGGTGACGCTTTTAACCAGAAGGTCTTCTTCCGCCTATTCTCCACCATCCTCTTCCGTCTGAACGAAGCTACCAAGGAGGAGACTTTGGCGGAGCACAAGGCCGATTTGTTCGTCTGTGTTGCAAGGGCACTTCTTATCCTGCAGCCGAGCCACTTCCAGAGGTTCACATTCTCATGGCTGACCCTTGTTGCCCACCGCATCTTCATCCCTGCGATGCTCGAAGGCGGCCAATCAGACGAGCGCTGGGACGTTTACGCTCGCCTCATGGAGACCCTGCTAGTCTTCACTGGACAGCTCATCAAGCCTACCGGGGAGACTATTATGGCCCAGAACTTCTACCGCGGAGTATTGCGTGTCCTGCTTGTGATTCACCACGACTATCCCGAGTTCCTCGTCGAACATCACTTCCGTCTGTGCAACAGCATTCCTATGCACTGCACCCAGCTGCGGAACCTGATCGTCAGCGCATACCCATCTACGATTCTGGAGATGCCGGACCCTTTCACAGCCGGACTGAAGGTTGACCGTCTCGAGAACAACCTGCAAGCTCCTGTCATCCGAACTGACATCGTTGAGATTCTCTCTAAGGCGGGCATCAAGTCGAATGTCGACAATCTCCTAAAGGCCATGGAGCCCAAAGCTCAGGATATTCGCAAGGTCTGCGATGCCATCTACTTTCCTCAAGCTAAAGAAAGTGGATTTGAGTTGGTACCTACCACTGCCGATCCCGCTCTCATCCACGCGCTCGTTCTTTACATTGGTGTCGCGACGTTGGGCACTGAAACAGCCAAGGCCCCGCTCTTCGATGAGGACAGCGCAGCCGCCAGGTTAATGGTGAGGTTGGTTAAGGTTCTCCACCCTGAAGCGAAGTTCCACTTCATCAGCGCAATCGCCAATCAGCTTCGTTACCCGAACACTCACACACACTTCTTCAGCTACGCGCTGCTGCACCTCTTCGGCCCTCCTAACGATGACGAGGAAGTGCTCGAGATCCAGCAAACCATTACGAGGGTACTCCTGGAGCGCCTTTTGGTGCACCGCCCCCACCCTTGGGGACTTATCATCACTCTGCTCGAGATTCTGAAGAATCGTATTTACGCATTCTGGGATCTGCCATTCGTCAAGGCAGCACCTGAGGTACGTGAAATCATGTCAGGGCCGTTTCACGCAGTAATACTAACCCCTCGTGCAGGTTGAGCGTCTCCTCAACGCTCTGTTCACTCATGCTCAGCAGAGCCCTAGGCCGCTAGCTTAGTTCGCTAGTCATCCCCACGGCCTACCCCCGGGTTGCTTCACGGTGCAACACAACCCGGCTCACCATTCATAGTTCACGTTCTTGGCTTGCACAAACAGCAAACCTCACGTTTTCTGCTCGTTGCATTTGCGTGCGTAAGGGGTTCACTTCTTTCTTGCATGATTGAGGAGCTTTGTCTTTCAACCGATCTAATATTTTCGACGAATGTACATCTGGACGTCATGTCGTCTGCACGCTACGATTTCATGAGTCTTTGGGCTGGCTGGCACAGAAGGAACGTAATGATTATCGTATGCGGATGAACGTACGGAAAAAGGCGGGTGTTAGGCTTGTTTTGGCGGTTCAAAAAGCATGGAGTCACAACGGTGGGAAATTCGTTATTTCTAATCATGAAGATGGGGTCCTTGAAGTTCGTGTAGATTAGCATTGCTTTGGCGAATTTCGGGATCTGATGGATGACGCTGGCGTGTGGCCACATATACTGTAGGATATTGAGTCGAACGATTTCCTTTCCTCCTTGCACATCCTTCGTCACTGTTTCCCTGTTCATACGCCCTCTTGATCAAGTCTAGTCCCTTCTATGCCCGTTGAGTAGTTGTGAGCTTGTTGCTGGTGGTTGTGTCATCTAGAAATCCGGAACCTGAGATCTCATCGCTACACGAGCGTCTTAAAGTCTCCAGCCAAGTCTCTTACGACCACAATGCAAGGTAGACCGCTTTGTCGATTGCGGGCAATACTGTTGAACCCGTTAAAACGCTTCCTGCCGTTACTCGCCGTCGAGACTCATGATTTGCGGCACATGGAGATTGAAACATAAGCGTGCACTTGTAGGGTTCTCAATGTCTTGCGAGGCGAATCAGGACGCCAGCACCTCTAGAGGAGGAGTGCTCCGGGCCTGGCGCAGGTGGCACGGGCTGCCTTCCGCAGGAAACAAGGCTCGTGGCTGCCCGGCCAAACTTCGCTTCCTCGTCCTCAACAGCTTGATGATTCCGCAGCGTGTATGAAACAAACAAGCCGGCGGAGAAAAGAAAAGAACGGCCCAATCGTATTATTTCGTACGGTCACGAACGATCTTGGCTGCCTCTTTAGGCAGGTCACAATTTGTGGAAGACTTGGCTTTGACTCCGCCGAGCTCGCTTGAACTTGGCAGGACTACGACTCCATTTCCTATTGCGCCAATCCTGACTCGAAGAAGATGCGGTACATCGATCCACGAGATCCAACGGCCTTCTAACCACAAGTATGCTGTTTCCTCGACACGGTATCAAGGACAGCATGTTTCGATGCGCATGCTGATACCTACTTTCGGCCTTGTCGTCCGAGATCTGGGGACGTAGTGACGCCGAGTATGGCACTGAGCAATATGTGATGTTTGAGGCGACTCCAACTTCCATTGAGGGATTAAGCGGTGGATGGAGGACTACAGGCCGCTGATGTTACGCGTAGTGCGATGCACTTGGACACTCTCCTGGGCGTATAAAGATCGTAAAGTATCCTTCTCAGCACACCATCCTCAGCTCATCCACGCTCGCTTCAACATCAGTCAGTCTCTTAACACCGGCCATCATGAAGGTCCAGGCTCTTTCTCTCGCCGTTCTGGCTACCGTAGCCTCCGGCTTCTCCCTCGACGACTCACCTCTCAACGTCGAACTCGAGTTCACCGGCAACACCGCAGTCAAGGCTCTGATCAAGAACACTGGATCTGAAGACCTCAAGCTCTTCAAGACCGGCACCTTCCTGGATGACACCCATGTCGAGAAGGTCGAGGTCTTTAAAGCGGGAAAGGCAGAGGAGAAAGTTGCCTTTGACGGTATCCGTCTCCGCGTCAGCACCAACAACCTCGATGAATCCGCCTTTCAAATCCTTCCTGCTGGCGAAAGCATCGAGGCCTCTTTCGATATCGCTGTCGCCCACGATCTGAGTGCTGGCGGTGATTTTGATGTCCTCACCGAGGGCGCTTTCGCCTACGCTGATCTAAACAGTACCGCCATCGCCGGTGCCGTTCCTTTCATCAGCAATAAAGTTCAGGCCGCCGTCAACGGCGAGAAAGCCGGTAAGCTGCGCCGCGACTACCTCGAGCTCGCAAAGCGTACAATCGTGCAGTCTGACTGCACTGGCTCTCAGCGTAGCGCAACTACCACCGCCCTATCTAACTGCGCATCGCTGGCGCGAACCGCAGCATCGAACGCGCAATCCAACAACGCCAAGATGACTGAATACTTCAAGTCGACCTCCATATCAACCAAAAGTACGGTGGCTACGGTCTTCAACAACATTGCCACCCAGTGCGGCTCGACTACTTCCGGCAACAGCAGGTACTACTGCTCGGACGTCCTGAGCGCGTGCTCTGGCGGAGTATTGGCGTACACATACCCTTCGACTAGCCAAATGGTCAACTGCCCTCTTTTCTTTTCTGGGCTGACGGCACTGGGCCGCCAGTGCCACGCTCAGGATCAGGCCACCACTGTGCTGCACGAGATGACGCACTTGACGCAGGTCAAGGGCACCAGCGACTATGGAGGTTATGGGTACAACTTTGTGCGCAGTTTGAGCGCGTCGCAGAACTTGAACCACGCTGATACTTACACACTGTTCGCACAAGCTCTGTATGCTGGATGCTAGACGGTTGCTGTGACATTAGGATATGAAGTCCGTGACATTAGGATATGAAGTCCGTGACATTAGGATATGAAGTCCGTGACATTAGGATATGAAGTCCGTAACATCGCGGAAGGAAGATTGTTTCTTGTTTATACTTTGATAGCATGTGACACTCAACAAAGCTTTGCACCACTCTCAATACTGTTCCCAAGTCCCTATCTGATGGCCCAGCAACCTCTTGTCTCTGTATTTCTCGCCGTACACATAGCCATCCAGTATTGGTTCTTCGTCGATACCTAGGTGATGGTCCCCATCACGACCCTTGAACCAGCCCAATGCATACTTCTTCTCCTGTTTTTCCAGATACTTCGTCATTTGACCACTAGTGAGCCTTTCGGTGTCTACAAACGTCAAAAGCATCTTTGACTGGTAGATCATCGCCAACACAGAGGCCATGGTGCCGATTTGTCGAGGCATGAATTTGTGAGAGCGTCGCATGTATGTCAGGATCGCGACGCTGATGAGGTACAAAAGGATGAGAATTGAAAGCGTAAGCGAGATCCAGAAAGAGCGGAACGTCTGCTCCTGGTTGTGCCTATCCTTCGGGTCCTGTTTGCGATCGTCATCGCCGCCTTTGCCGGGGAAGAAACGTGTGCCGTCCACGTTGATGGAGGAAACGCAGACTGTAAGGACTTCCGCGAGCACGGATCCAAATGCGACAAGGGCGACGAGCCAGTGGCGATTGAAAAGGGCGATGATGGGAAGGAAGAGCGGATTTGTGCCAGCATAATCGAGTGTCAAGGTCTTCGCCGGCGCATGGCGTTTTGATAGTATATAGAAGGGTTGCATCATGCGTACGTCGGCGTTCATGGTGTTCCACAGGATTCTGACGATGGTCGCAAGACTGGTTAGGAGGAAAGGTAGTTTGTCCGTCACAATGCTGGTCGGCTCGAAAAAGGTAAAAACCGGAATCGATGCAGTGAAAAGCACGATGTAACTTGTGAAGGTAACCCCAGGAATGAGGCGCAGCATCAGTGGTCGCGGATCTGCGCTATGTTCGTGCAGCTTCTCCTTCGTATTTCGAATATACTCTCCTTGCCACAGACTGCTTTTGTGTAGAATGTAGCGTCGGTGACGCAGCTGCTTGTGGATCTTTGCAAGTGGTGCTTCATCGAGACCGTGGAAGTCTGTCAAGATGTGGCTTCTATCGACGGAGTTAGAGGACGTCCCTGAGTACATAATAAGTGTGGACAAGACTAACCTGGTAGCCATGGCTGCAATGCCAGCAATCCCTTGAGGATTAGATAAGAGACCGCTCTTTCGGCGCATAGCGTATATCAGCGCCGCACCACAGATAGCGACGAATACCAGGCAACCAGAGACTGCTCGAGACCACGGAGGATCGATGAGGATATACTTCAGCTCATTGCTATCTCGCTCTTCCTTTGGCGGGTTTACTTTGATCGAAGCTGACTGAAGTACAGGCACCAGGCTACTACCCACCAGAGTACCAAGAGAACTCCAGATGACTGCATATTGCCTATGTCTCAGAGCTCTTAGCGGAACGAGCCAGCTCATAAATGTGAGATAGTCCATGTTCAGTGACTCGCCGGCGGTAGCACCTGTTTTCTGGCTCAGTTGGTAGTAAGGCTCAAGACGTTTGACTTCAAAGTCCGACATTTGCCACAGTATGCCGTAGAAAACGAAGATGATGATAGGCGCATACTTCCAGGTAAAGAAGGCCGTAAGAGAGAGCTCGTCTGCTTTCTTGAATTCGGCAAGTCCGTGTCCGCCCTTCTCAGCCGTGATGGATTTCTGACAGAGAAATTCTTGAAGAGCAGCCAGAGCGAGTGCGATGAACGTGAGCATCGCGAGCCACGGCCATCCCATAGTCAAAGGACGCCACGACGGCATATCTGGGTCTACTGGGAAGAAGTAGCTCCTCTCAGCTTCACCTTTGTCCTGTTGCGTGGAGCTGTTTAACATGCTTCGTGTTTCAAAATCGGCACCTCCAAACGAGTCGCTAATATCAACCGGGACTTCTGCAACTGCGACGATGTCACCAGTCTTCTCAGCTTCTTCTTGCGCGTTCCGAGCTTGAAAGACGCTCACATCTGAGTTGGGTTCCTTATGTGGTTGCCGGGTATAGCTTCCTGATCCCATTGGTGATGGTACGTGTGTAAAAGGCCTCTCGAATATCGATTTCATGCCTGCACCGAGGCCTATTTGACTTTCTAGTCTCTCGTACTCAGCAACATATCCAGCTTCACTGAGATCAGGGTGCTGCTCTGTGGCACTCGCATTGCTGCCCACCTTCTGCGTAGGATCAATGAGGCTCATCTGCAAAGCGCAGGACCCCCCCGGAATGTGATGGAAAGATTCGTCGCCCTCTTCCAAACCGTTCAGGCGGCGCCTGCTCATATTCGACCCCTCGTCGTTAAAGCGATCGTACGTCCCTCGTCCGCGCAATGACCTGAGTCGACTGAACAACTTCTTGGTGCTACCATGCGTCTTGAATGAAGGCGATGCCCCTTGATTATCGAAAGGATTGGCTGACGGCTCGTACGCAGTGGTTTCAGGGAAGGTCGGTGGCGGAGGAGGCGTCGGGCCCCATGATGTACGTCGAGGCTGAGTGGCAGGCAGCAGAGGTGACGGATGGGAAGTACGTCTCGAACCAGCGCCAGTAACCGTTGGACTGGCTGACGATACGGATGATGGCCGAGTCGGAAAGATCTGTGAGAGTCTGCTTGATCCTGATGTATTCTTTCGTGTGAGCGGTGGTTGTGCGTCCCACGGCGCATTGCCACGCTCAGTAGCTGGAGATCCTACACGGAGTGCGGCGGGGATTGCGTCAACTGACGGCTTTCGTCCAGGATTTGGCGAGCCTATATGCAGCGGAGATAGGACTCTGTCCATTCTTGCTCTTCGATCTTGGTCGTCCTACGACATTGATCGATCTGGAAATACGGTCCAGAGGGACAACTCGAGTCCCAGGGCAGACAGCAATGCAGGCGTCTAAGCAGGCTCCAGGGCCTTCAAGATGATCCCACACGGACAGCTGAAGGACGCCTTGCAGCCTTCGGCGCTTCTAGTCCCTTTCAGCCTCAGCCCATCAACAGCACAACCTTATTTGTGCAGGCGACGAACCGGATCAGAAAGATCAGGCGAAGTATGAGCCAGCGGTCTGAATAGAGTCGACTTAAGCGTCCTTGTACCTGCGTCCGTCAAAGACCGTGTCGTTGCCGCAGAGCCTCTCTGACTCGTTCAGCTGTCGCGGGCCCGCACACTCGGATGATCGACCTGGGGCGCGGGGAAATCCAAAGATCAGAGATAATACTTTTGACTGGGAAGGGATTTCAATACTTCGAGGACCGAGTGTGAGGCCGTCAATGAACTATGGAAAAGATGGCAGTGCGACATCAGGCTGTCGACGCGGGTGCAGGCGGTGCTAATAATACGGGATCACAGCCGCAGAGGGCGTTGTCGCTCGCCTGCCCCTGTCGTTGCGGATGCATTTCGGGACGCCGAAAATTGGGGGCTGGAAATCTCGCCATTGCTTAGGACCCCGTCTCACGGCTGTGTTTTGATGACGGATGGATTTTGTAGGCGATCGTTGGCGTTGAAAGAAGCATTCAAAGGATTGTTAAATGGGCGATGACGCAGCCGCAGGGGCCAGTCCCCTGCTGCTTCCCCTGTGCCACAGGCGTCGAAGCCGCTGACAAGGAAGCCACAACCCACGAACGCAGGTACGAAGAGTGGAGCTCAGCACTTGCTCACCGGTCACACTCGATGGTTACTTTCGACCGCGTTCAGCCTGTCATTGACCCTCGGGTGAGACGCACACGGGCAAAAAGCGGATGGGTGACACCCACCCCACGCAATATGTACTGGCGCATCGACAACGACAACGCACGAGTCGGTTGCCATGCGCTCCTCCTAGCTGCGATGCACATTTCAGTTGACGAGCCCTTCCCGTGAGATACGAGATACGCTCACTGTGCACAAGGCCTACAACACTGAGATCAGCACTGCTACAGTGAAGCCTAAGTGTCTGGATGCGTCAACTGAGTTCAGCACCACGCAAATGACCCGGATCAAGCCTACGTTGGACTGGATGCTGTACCTCAACGGCTTTTCGTAAAACGATCCGAGACTAACGTGCATCCTTGCGTTGGGTGTCGAACATACGGTCTTCTTCCAGTTACCAAGGACGATACTCGCCGGCGCACATCGACCAAGTCGAAGGACAACGAAACCGGAAACTTCCCACGAGCCGGCGTGTAGCAGGCTTGCGAAACAACAGTGCGATTGGAGCAGCTGTTGTGTTGCAGCGTATAGATCGGGATTGCAGACAACTTGATCAAATACTTTGGTGGATGGTATAAGCTCGATTGATGTGATGGAGAGAGCTACAGGATTGGCGAGACAGGTCGACAAGCATCAGGAAATAAGCATTGTAGATGTGGAAGCTAGAGGCATGGCTTCGAAAGAGAATATATTGAAGATACGGGAGGAGCTGCGACGCGTATTGAAGATTGAAGAACAGAGACAGCGTGGACAATGGCGCCGCAAAAACCGATTGGTATCTCCACAGGAGTCACATATGCTGTTCAACAAGCAGCGATATACACCCCAAATCACTCAGTCATCCGTCGCCTTGTCAGCCCCAAACTCAACCTCGACTGTGCGATACGACGGCTCGCCTGGAAACTTGCGCGCTTCCCTCAACATGGTTACGACCTGGTCGAAGATCTTGTCTGCCTGCTCTGAGTTTCGCTCGATACGGATCCTATTCTGGAGTGACATGTCCTCGGGTGGATGGAACTCGATGTATGTACATCTTGTTCCGGTCTGTTGATCGACGTGGTCGAAGCAGCGCGCTGCTGAGTCGAAGGTGTTGTCAATGAAAAAGTTGCCGTACGGTTTGGAAAGTTCGACAGATGAGCGCTCTCCCGATGAGGTAGCATGGCAGAGACGAAGAGCCACTCTAAGAGGAGCACCTGTTCTCTTGGCTTTGACCTGCCTACGTTCGGCAGTCCGGATAACTGAGTCTTCGGAGTCACCCAATATCTCCGAGGGCTCAAAGCTTTCGTCTGTGAGCGATATTTGTCGACTGTCCCGAGATATAGCGCTACCCTTTGTACTTTTGCGCCTTCGTTTTGTTGTACGTGTGCGCGTCTGAGCATCTCCATGGTTGGCGTTGTTGGAAATCTTGAGGTTCGCATCTTTGTGTCTCTTCTCTATGAGGGCGTTAAAATCTGTCCCAGCTCTTACGTGCTTGCTCAGGATCAAGTTCCGAAGGTGCATAATCAGCCTGAAAGTAGTCAGCACGAACGACCTGTCGCTGGTATGTAACTCGGCAGAGTGGAGGTTGGTTGCCTACACATTCTTGTCCCTGGGGTAGATCAGATCAGATGTGTAACGAGTTCCTTCGATCGGCTTGAGAAGATGATCTCGCGAACCTTGACCAAGGTCAGGCCAAATCAAAGGACCCAGTTCAGTGAGCACTTCCTCCAGCTCTGTCTGAAAGAGATCAGGATCGGTGCGTTCGAGGAAGATTCCCTCATCTCGCATGAGGCGACCAAACAGCGAAGGTATTTCAAGCTTGTAGAGCCTGAGCAAGGGCTCATAATGAAAGACGGCGCGAGTTCGATATGATGAGTTGCCGTAATTCTTAAATCCGAGCGACTCATGGATCTCTGTGACCCCCAGCTTGGCCATGGTAACTTCAAAATGAGCAGAGTTTTCGGAGATGTTAAGCTGGTTGGGTAGATGTCAGATCGTTGCGGAGGAGTTGTACCTATGTAGGTGCAGGTGAAAAGATTGCGCACGTGCAGCGCGTGTCGGTCGCGTCGAAGGAAGACGCGCCCCGCCACCCACACGTCATAGGACAGGTACACAGCCGCGTATTTTGCAGCGGTGAACGACCGCAAGACTGCTAGTGACCGCGTGCGGGCATGTGCATGACCATCACCGCCCTCATACTCACCAAAATAGTCTCTGCGCATCAGGCTATCGGCGACCCAGACTACGGCACGCATAGCTCGTTTATCAACCTGGGAAGCCGGCCGAAGCACTCAAGTTGCTTATTGGTCGCAAATCGCGTTTGTGTCTTGCCGTAAGCCGCACGCGCCCGAATTGTTACAGCCTTGCAGACGAGACATCACTAACACTTGCTCAGTATCTACCTCTCATCCTTCCACCCGGAAGAGCTTCTGTACTCTATTGCAGATTCTTCGTCTGAGTTTCCGCCAGTAGCGAAAGCTCATCGACAACCTATTCAGATTTACGAAAAGGTACGCCCTACTGGGAAGCAAACACCATATCTCGCGTAAGTACAGCCATGACCAGGATGTTTCAAAAGATCCCCACAACCACTGCACAGCTTTGCTTGTAATCATGCAGTGCGTCCCTGCAACATGCATCCTACAGCACACAAGTAGGCCCGGACTGTGCCGCACACAAGTAGGCCCGGACTGTGCCGCACACAGTGACCTATCGCCATACTCCGTATTACTTGGCTCTGGAGGCAGGCAACATACAAAGCCAACACCTTTGTCAGACCCACACATTTACAGACCAGATTCTAGCTTTCGCCAACATGCAGAGAACTTCAGCGGTATTCACTCCGCTGAACGCCTATCGGAACTCATTGACAGTGCCATCGAGCCACTTTACGCTAGAGCCTGTCTCCATCAGCCCCGCAAACAAAGCAAAGAAACAGGCTCCAAAAGCTGACAACCTTGCGGGCTCAGGCACTGCATCTAAGACAAAGACCACCATGTCGACGCGACGTGTGTATGACTGCTTCGACAGTGACAAGAAGGGCCACTTCCAAGCAGTCGATGAGCTGTTTGAAAAGGGCGTATGGATTGGATACTTCGCGGAAGAGTCGTAAGTTTGGACTCTAGTCACCTTAACTATCTACTTACCAAAAGCGTAGTCGTGACACTCGATACCGTGGGCTGCCCTCTTATCACGATCTGGAGAAGAACCACGCAAACCTTAGTCTCCCATTCCCAGAACCCCTTCAAAACAACTTGTATAGCGACCGCGAGGCAGTATGTCGCGGATGTTTCAGCGACAGTTCGAGCGTTCTTCAACTGAAAGAGATTCGCTTTGGGCCCCGACATGTATGTAGGACGTATCTGAGGCACCAAAGGTGTATTCTAACCCATCGCAGAAGGTCGTCGTCATGCCTCTCCAGGGAGCTGATGAGGCTGGCTTGTTCTGCATTATGCTACCGCAATCTCTCGATCGATCGATAAAGGCACTGGATCTATTCCGTCCATACGAACACGGCATAGACCGAAACGACAGCAAATCTTTCGCCAACGAAACTATGTTGCTCGCTGTCCGCGACAGAGACAACAGCGGTAGTGGCATCCTGAGTACCGTTCGTAAAACTCTAGATCCGGTAGAGCTAGCTACAATCGCCGACCGCAGCTCAAGCCCCAATTCGAGCGCTCAAAATGCCCCGCGACCGACTGCTGAGAACATACCTCAATCAGGGGGTCAACCGCGCTTCAAGGCGAAGCGCAAACAGCAGCAACCAGATGGCGAGGACTCTGCTTCAGGCGGCCCAGTGAAGCGAAACCGCCAGGTGCCTCTCAAGGGCCCAAGGATGAGTGAACACATCGTCTCACTCTCTGACGATGATTTAGACGACGTTCCCCTCATTCCCAAAGCGCGAGGCTTGACGTCGAGGCCTAGAGTGCAACAGCCAACGCCAGTGTCGCCCAGCAGCGCACTCAACCCCTCCAGTATTCAAGCACCGCGCCCTCCTGTCGTCTTCATGAACCATCTTCAATTTACGGATGAGCAAGTTCAGCGCATCTTCTTCGTGTGGAAGATCGAGTTCGAAGGCGAGGACGCCGAAGTCAGACGCTCCCTGAGCGCATACGGTACTTTCCGCAAGTTGCTGGAGTCGTTTCGAGAGGATGCCAACATTATCCCATCAGCAGCACAGCAGATCCAGGCCAAATTGTGGCTCATGAGATACGAGCTGGCTGGTGGTAAAGGCAAGACCGTCTTCGTCAAGCCAGCGAGCCCAGATTTCGAGCACAGCTTCGACAGTATCCTACGGCATCTCGCAGAGAATGAAGAGTGGAAGAAGAACAAGAGCATGGTCATTGAAATCGAAGTGAGGGCGATCACCTCTGGTGGCGATTAGGACTTCGTACTGCAAGCTGTTTCTTCGTTTGGGTGTCGAGAAAATACTTTCGAGGAATCGAAGAGGAACCACGGGTACTTCGCTACAAATCCAGAGCTTGAATTTGAGTACATTGGGAGATATTATCAGCTTCTCTACCACCTTGTGATGAATAGCTTTGTTATTGCTGTTGTCTCTCCATCCCAGCCTACAGACAAGGCTAGCCGCAAATTTTGTACCTGAGCGACATGACGTCTATTCCAGTCTCTCCTTCCGTTCACTGTCCTTGCCCCAAAACATCCACACGACAACCTCGACATCTTGGTCCCTTGTCTTGAAGCCATCCTTGATCTTCTGTGCAACCTCCAACAGTGGCTGAAGAGCACATTCGTCGTCTTTCGTCCAAGCAGCGTTGTCACCGTTAGTCCGCGAGCGCCTGGCGTTTCGAGCGCCTGACAAGCCCGCAACGTGAAGCTCCCTGAGACTTCTGAGTCTTACAATCGTTGCGGGGTTGAACCCCTTGAGGAACTTTTTGATGGACAGAGCTGTGCAGGTAGGAGGTTTGGTGGGGGCCAGTCGGTCGTACCTCATGTCAAATGGCGCACAGAACTCAAGGGAGAGACGACGTAGGTGTTGGAACATGTTCAGGGCAATGTTCGTGAACCCATTTGATCGCTCCACCGTCTTCTGCGGAATTGACGCGAGCAGCCTGCTACCGAGAAAGCAGAGGTACGCTCCAAAGCAGTCGTTGGTATTGAATTGTTGCAGGCTGCGGATACTGTGAGCAACACTTAGCTCAAGGCTCTGGAATTGCGCTGCTTTGTCCAAGAATTGCATCATCTCCTGTACATCCTGGAATTGAAAGTCTAGAGACGAGAGGAGAAAAACGCCTGTTTCTTTCAGAAGATACTTGCTCGCCAAGCAGAGGTTGGGTAGGAATTGTGCGCTGCCTCTCCGGCGAAGTTCCTCAGATGAGAAGCAGTAGATAGGCCAGTATTTGGTTGCAAGCGCCCTTTCATGATTGCCGTTGAAGTATAGCTTGTAGATCTCGTAGCGAAGTTCGATTGGAAGACCGGCGAAGCAATGGAAGGTAGGTTGCCAAGTAAGGTCATCGACGTAGGGCTCGATGTCGTTCATAAGCTCAAGGAACGCAGCGGAGCTGTAGTTTGAAGCAACAGTGTCGCCGGCGATATCCACAGCGCTAGGCTCGGGAGGCGTTGTTGCTGGATTGGCCATATCGTGTAGACACGATGAGTGGTGGCGTGCGAGGACAAAGTTCGAGTGCTCTAGCGGCGACGTGTTGGGACGCGTGGGTCAGGAAGCTGCGACACAGCTACAGTGCGATGAAGATGAACAGCACGAGAGCTCACCGTCGCCAACAAGTATGCACCTGTAGCTACTGACTGCCTCGTCACAGGAAACAAGCCACAACCCTCAAACTGTGATTGTAGATACTGGCGTTAGAGGAAACCACATCGGGCACAAAGCAAGTGTGTGGCAAACAGTTGATAGCTTAGGGCTGGGTTCCTCCGCTCTACGAGGCTCATGCCTTTTTTTTTTTTTTTATCTCTTTCACGACCCGTGCAGCGTTGCCCCAGGCCATGATTTCGACGAAGCATGAGATTCATCTGCCGGGTATTGAGAGGAGAATGAAGGCAGCATACGTTGTGCTTAAGATATGTCTACATCTGGCTGCGCCTTCTTCAGGACTGTGGCCTTCAAATTATTAGCAATATGGCTACTGTGATCCAAAAAATTCTTTTGTAGTTTTGTCTCCCGTGCATGCGATTGTTAGTCCACACGAGTTGCAGTGGTCGTAGGATGCGACCCTATTCCAAGGCCAAGGATTGAATCCCACTTGCCGTAGGTGTAGGCCGCCGGCTTGCCGTTGCAACGGTTTTCAAGGCGACAAGACGAGCGGTGAGCCGTCCCGAACAGTCGTCTCCAGCGCTCGTCACTTCCAATCATGGGAGAAAAGAGGACCCTGAAGGTCTTGCCAGCAAACGTTGTTGCGCCTTGTGTGCTGATCCGTCGTATTGGGAGCGATTCGCGCATTCGAGCGGGGAAGGACGTGAGTCTCATGAGCACCTTCCAGGCGGATTGAAGCTTCGATGTCCACACAAGAGGCGATTTCATACCCTCGCAGGGACGCACAGGAGGTCATCTGCGACTCCTTCCCGCATGTGAGGTGAGAATTGACGCGCGAACCCCGGTGGCGTTGGTGGAGCGCCTTCCCGCTGACAGAATTAGCGGCGCTTGGGACGGAAGTCGCTCCTTCGCTTTGAATCCCCGCCAAATAATTCACGCTGTACAACACACAGCCCGGGCAGCGATCTATGCAATATTCCTCCAGGCCTCCGGATCACAATGCAAGTGCATCTTATAACGTTAGGAGCGCTGCGCGCGCTGTTCGCAAACGTGATTCCCTCTCTTACCTCAACATGAACGTTTGTACTTTGTTTTGAGCAGCCGTCACGGCAAACCAACGACCCCTGGTCGTCATCGCCATGATCACAAGCACAGTGCTCGAGAACGAAAACATACAGCTCGAAGATGGACGAAAGCTATCATACGCGACGTACGGCAGCCCTGTGCCCCGCACTACGGTCATCTACATGCATGGCTTTCCCTCCTCGCGGCTCGAAGGGAAGCTGTGGCATTCGGAATGCACGAAGCATATGATACGCCTTATTGCGCCAGATCGCCCTGGTATTGGCCTCTCGACGTACCAAGCGAATCGTAAAATTCTCGACTGGCCTGTTGACGTGCTCGCACTCGCAGATGCCCTCAAGATCTCGCAGTTCTACATACTCGGCGTCAGTGGAGGCGCGCCATATGCTCTGGCATGCGTTAAGAGGATACCGAAATCGAGGCTGTTGGGCGTTAGCATCGTCAGCGGAATGTACCCTGTGAAGTACGGTACAGCAGGCATGATGATACAGTCTCGAATGCTGTTCTGGGTTGCGCCATGGCTGACGGGCCTGACTTCATTCATGTTCGACACCAGCATGGGCAAGGCTGCGAGGTGTTCAGACCCGCAAGTCTTCGAAGACATGCTCGAGCAGGAAGTTGACAACCGCCATGCTGGCGACCAGGCCACGATGAAGGATCCAAAGCACTGGCCAACCTTTGTCGCTATGATGCGAGAGGCTTTCGCGCACGGCAGTCGAGGCGCCAGCTGGGAGGCAAGGCTAAAGGGAAGCGAATGGGGTTTTGAGCTCAGCCAGCTGTACATTGACAGCGATGTTGGTTGCTCGCTCACGTTGTGGCATGGCACCGAGGACGTAAACTGCCCGGCAACCATGGCCAAGAAGGCCGGATCTTTGATGCCGGGCTCGAATCTACGCACAATGGAGGGCGAAGGGCACGTGAGTTTCATTTTCAAGAAGGCAAATGAGATCCTGGACGATCTGATTGGCATTGAAGAGGAAGAGGACTACATTCAGGTGGGTGTCTGATCAGGTACTGCTTCTACCACCTTCCGCATCATTGAGCATTCTGCATCAACAAAACATTGCTTTACCAGTAACATGACTCTCCCGTTCTGCACTCATGCAGCTTGTATCTCGTGGTCGTCGCAGTCGCCCCCGCCACTACAACAGGTGCAAGTCCTTCAGAAGCGCCTTGATAAAGCCCTCCTCCTTCGCGAGCTTCTTGGGGAAGACACGCTGCCCACGCCTTTTGCCACCGAGTGTCCAAGTGCGAAAAGTCTGATAGTTCGGGAACAGAATGAGCTGGACGCTGCGATTGCGACGGTGGTCGATGAGGTTCACCAAATTAACATACACTTTGCTGAGGGCCTGGGAAAAGATCAACCAGAGTCATCGCAAGGGGCACCCTCCCCAGAAAGGTGCTCACATACCTTTCTGCATTTCGTAATAGAACCAGGAACCGGCTCGATCTTGACATCGCGACACAGTTCTTGCCACTTCTCCAGCTTCGTAGTGTCTGTGCCGTAGATGGCATCGACCTCGCCAGCGATGGCTTCGTGGCGACGCTTCTTGCGCTGGGTCTTCGACCATCCCTCTTTGATGGCTAGGCGATTGAAGAGGGAGTTGAAATCGTCTTGGGGACTGGCTGTGATGCCACGTGAGGCAAAGTAACCTTCGTCAGACTCCGAGGAGCCGGAGGCGCTTCGATCAGGCGTAGCATCGTGGCTTGAGGTTGAGTCCGAGTCCTCCAAGTGGTGCGATGTGCTCATGAGTGCTACTCCGTGCTCTGGTAGTTATTAGTACCTTGCTCATACATCATAAGTCCTTAAACATACGGCGTGCGCTGCTCGTCACTCTGTTCAGCGAAGCCATTTAAGCTTATGGCAAGTAGCTGCAGGATGCTCAATAGCAGTTGTTCGAAATGCCGTGAGGCCATAACAGGTGATAAGTCGATTGTATATATAGCCATCGGCAGCGCCAAGTGGTGGCTCATGCGGCTCAGTCAAACAGTTGATCAGCAGTGAAGTGAAGGCTTGTGCGGCGTGGAGACACCCAGAACATCACAGCACAACATCGGCACCTTTGTTATCAGGAGACATCAGCTTTGTTCTCAGATGATCGCAATTAGATATAAAGGAACATTCTTTGATGTCCAATGTAATGGTGTTTGCTGTAGTCGCATTTTTTCTTTCCCATTTGCATGAACCGTGGGTACTACCCATGTTGAGGCCCATATTCCGGTAAAGCTCACGTGCAGGTCTACCGTGTCCCAAACCAGATACCAGATCCCAATCAGCCTGAACTCCGTCGCTATGTATGAATCCAGATGCGTGGCATGTCATTCCATCATCGTGGGTAGATGATTCAATATCCCAAAGACCAATGGGATATACATGGCTCAGGTGAGCACGTACACAGTGCAGGCCTCACATCTTCTTTAGAAGAACCTTGATGAAACCCTCTTGCTTCGCGCAGTTTCGGGGGAACTCGTGGCCGTTGCGGGTAAACTTGTTGAACTCGCCTCTTGACTGGAAACGCAGCACCTCCAGCTCTGGGTTACGGCGGTGATCAACAAGGTTGAACAGGTTGATGAAGACGGGCTTAAGAACCTGCAGTATATCAGTGATTGTAGACTTGGAGAACTCAGTTGCAATTACCTTTTGACACTGCGTAATCGAGGTGGGGATCTTCTCGATGCCAACCTCTTTGCACAGCTCTTGCCAGCGATCAAGCCGGCTCAGGTTAGCGCCATAATGGTGCTTGATCTCAGCTGTTAGTGCTTCCGTCTGAAGATTCTTCTTCTCCTTTTTCGACTGGGCGCCAACGTGTTTGCACAAGCGACCAAACTCGTGCTTGAAGGGAGCGCGGGGATTTGGCTCGAAGTTGGGATACTGGTACCAAAAGTGGCTCGCCTTGGGCGGTGAGTGTGGGTCATCCGTGGCGCCTGGCTGTGTTCCTGTCGTTGAGTCTGCCGCAGAAAGATTCAAGCTGTTCAATGATTCAGCAAGTTGGATCTCGGGACTGGTAGCCAGGGCTTCTTTCTGGGCGGGCTCGAGTGACGCACTCATTAGATCAAGCAAGACCCCTCCAGCGATGGAGCCATTAGTGTCGAGTGATTGAACACTGGAAGGTCCGTTGATGACGGAGTAGTCAGAGTCAGCGGATGCAACAGAGCTGTCTGAGCTGTTGGAGAAGCGGCGACGAGAGCGGATCACCAAGTCGTGAGTAGCTGAGGGCGCTGCAGGCGCTTGTCAGTACCAGATAATGGCGGTTGTTTATCTGACATTGAATAACAAATTGCTCACCTTGGCGACCAAATAAATAAGGCTGGTTGAAACACGCCTCCCAATGCGAGCACCAATCTGCATCTGCTCCAACCCACCCTTTCGCCTTCGCGAGACCTCCGAAGTTGGCTTTCGGGGACATGGTGCTGTCGACCTCGAAGTCGGTACCGTCGGCCCATACTTTGATCAGTGCAAGCTGACCCTCAGAGGACTCCATGGCGGTTGTGGTGTCGTACGAACTGTTGAGAGCAGGGTGTCGTGGAGCTGTGGGAAAGTAAAGCGGGCGTGAAGGATCGTTTTTATTTATGTCCAAGGTAACCGTAAAGTGAGAGTGTGAGACAATAGGAAGATGGGAGACTGTTTAAGACTGTTTATCGTGGCTGGAACCTGTTGGAGCGGTCGGTGCAAACGGATAGCCGGAGAGCAAACAAGGCTGCTTCACTCGAACACTCTAGCGCGTCCTCGGTTTCTCTGGACAGCGTACGGCGCTCAGTATTGCTGCATGGCGTTAACGATAGTGATGGTCTACTGTAGGAGATGTGATGGGCGACGTTGATATTGAGGTGGGAGGTCACAAGGCGGAAGCGATTCTACGCGACACGCATTGCGGGTGGCACGGCGACCGCGCTAGCGTCGACGCGTCAGATAGGTAGGGAACGGTATGCAAGAACATAACACCGAAGCTCATCTGGAGAGTGGAAACATCAAGGTCATCTTTCAGTCGTTCTCGCGATACGAGTATTATAACATTATCATCTGCTGGCCCAAGACTCAAGCTGCTAACAGACGGCGCAAGGACGCGTGCATTCTTCCTTATCTAAATTCCGCACACCTATATGAGACACAGCGGATCACGAGATCAGTATGGTATTTGAGAGCGACAGAATTCGACACTCAAAGGTACCCATCCACGTAGGCCTGGTTGAGTGCGTCTTGGTACGCCACAATCTCGCCCTTCATTTCCTGGTTCTGCGTCTTTGAAACCTCCAGCGCATCTTCCAGCTTAGCAATTTCAGCTAGAGCAGCAGACAGCGAGCGTGGACGACTGACTGCCTCTTGCGTGAGGTCGGTGAAAGGTGCGCGTCCGGCGGGTCGTGCGGGTTCGAAATGGGCGCTAGACTTGCTGACCGGCTTGGAGGTGGCAGCGTTTGGGTGGTTCTCGTTATTGGAGTCGTGGAAGTCTGCGTTGGAGGCCGAGGGGTCAGAACGCCGCGGTGTGTGTTCATCGCAGAAGATCTTGAAAGACTGTCCTGCGGGAGGCGCAGAGGCCTTGGGAGGGCTAGACGTTGGAGCCATTGGAGCTTGAGTGATGTCAGTCACAGCACATAGGAGGGCGAAGATTCGACTTACGAGACTGGAGTTGAGAACGAGCGTGGAGTGTGAAAGAGAATAGATGTAAGTGCTGTCGAGCAGAGCGGGCGCAGAGAATCTATGCGGCAAGTGTTTGGCATCGAGGTGAAGGGACCGCCTCATACGCACTTCGTCCGCGGCTCTGCTAGTCATCGACACGGCCTAGTGAAAGCAGGTCTTTGAGCTACTATCACACCAGACTGCTTCGTACCAGGTATTTCTACTAGGGTGTAGATTGACTTGTTCTCCTAAGTCAGGTCTCGGATATTTGGAACATTCTATTTTCGTCTGGACTAGGTTCCTGGAGAAGTGCACAGTACGAACAAAGACGACCAACCACCAGGGGGCAAGAGGTCAGATATTCGTAATGTATTGAAGGCGGGCTCTGTTCGCTCTGAAGCACAGGGAATTAACCACATTTCACACGTCACTGAAACATGTAGGATGGGATCGAACTCCATTGAGCAAGGCGAACTCAACGCCGCAACCTTGAGATGACACCGCAGACGAAGAACACCCATAGACCGAGAAATCAAGATGAAAGTACGACTGCGAGCGTACTGCTTGAGTTCGTGATCCTCCTGCATGATCGCTGAGGGGTGGCCTTAGAGCTGGTATATATGATCGATCCGCGACAGCAGGGGAAGTGGTAGGGCTCGAACGAAGGGATGTTGAAAAGGCTTTCCTAGCCAGGTGCGCCGTCGCTAGTCCTGCGGCGAATCTCCACCTCGCGCTGAAGATCATAATACGGTGCTTAGTAGAAGTTCTACATGCGCCACACGCTAATTCGTGACAGATAGCTGATCTAGGTTCCTGGAATCGGCCACGACCGTAGTGGCTTGCCCACACCGTACCTAGGTACATTCAAGGAATACTCCGGCTCTCTCGGATTACGTTTTGAGACCATGCAGCACTGGTTTCGTTTAGCAGACCAGACAGCTTCCATCGTTATAGGTCCGTCAACAGTCTCAATGACTTGGGTTGCTGTTTGGCAGTCATGCAAACGACTCCGTCCTAAGACTAGTCGCCCCTGTCGTAAGTCCTCACCGTGAACCCAGTCACCTGATGATTCGGCCCCGTCAGCACAAGCTAGCGCAGGGTACATACGCCACCTCTGCAATACTGTTTGCACGCATTGCTGTTCTGTGACCACAAGGATCATCGGTCACGTTCACCAGTCCTATTTCACACCTCACCACTCATTGTAGGCCTGTGCACATCACCTCTATATCATTTTGCCTCCGCCGCATCTTTTCCAGCAACACAACACCTTCTGACTTCTCCCCTCACACCGCGCTTCCCATTGTCTCATCCTCCAACATGACCGTAGCCATCGACGTAACGCCAATGAATCTCGACCGCGACACCTCATCAGCAAAGAGTGACTCCGGCAGAAGCGATACTGTCAAAAGCGAAACCACCCAGCCGTCGTCCATTGACGAACCCGACTTCCCTAGCTCGCCTCTTCAGAAACACACCGGCGTACTCCCGTTCGCAAAGTACCGTAAGCCTGAACATGATGACGTCTACCAGTTGCAGGAGGCAGTCGCGACCACACTCTTCAACACATCGCCGGACACCCTTATATCTTTTGTCGATCCTATGATCGGCACATTCAAGGCTGTCTTCAAAGGCGAAAAGCAATTGGTCATCTGGCGTAAGGGCAACGCAGGCTTTGTGGGTTGTCTCCGTATAGCGTGCTCATGAAACTAACTGAGTGGATCAGATTGGCATCTACGAGAGCCATACATCCATGAAGATGTTTGGCTTCGAGCACCTTGTGGGCTTTTCAATCGGGTGGGACGGCTCGTGGCAGATTATCATTGGCGCCGGCAACGCCTTCTGCGAGTCCAAGTGGCCGGTGGTATGGTCCGGACCGTACAAGAGCCTCGGTGGAGTCTATGAGATGGTCGTTGACCGCGAGAGTATGGAGCAGGCGAAGGGCGAGCGAGCTGCGAAGTTGGCTGCGGAGATGCTGCAGCGCAAGTTCTGGAACGCGATGGTGGACATGAGGGCCATATGAGCGATCGCAGCTAAGTGATGGGCTTTGTGTGTACAAGGACTGGGCGGTACAGCGGCAATTGGAGGAATATGTTTATCAGTACGCGGGTACAAGGGTAAGTCGGAGCCTTACATTCGATGGATCAAGCGAAGTATGGTCGATGCTTCCAGAAATTGATACAACGCAATCAAATTGAATATCTGCTCTTGTGTTGCAGACAACGCCGGATACAACGACAGATCTCCATTGTAGTCAGCAGACGAGGCATCCGCTATTGAATGGCGCCAGGATGAGTATTGACTACCTTCCGTTTTCCTGGAAGCCTGACGCTTCTGTCTCACGTTTTCTGTAAATGGAAAGACCTGTCACGTAGATCATTGATGGCTCACTCATTGGAGAAGTGTCAGTATTGGGGTGACTCCGTTTCGTACTACGAATGTAAGACGGAGCTGCTATACCCGCGCGTATATCTCGGCATTAGATAGCTGTCGTTGCCCTAGTCGTACAAATCCAGGGCCTGAACTTCGAAAGGACGCATTGTAACAACAGCTTTTGGTATCTCGTCCCGTTTGAACATGATATCTCCATTCACCAGAATCTCTACACTCAGCTCGCCCAGCTGACATGACCCCACTAGGGCGTCGAAATACTTGATCGTCCTGGATTCGGTCAGCATACGCACAATGACATGAGACAGTTACCTACCGCAACGTCCGGGGGCCCTCTTCTGGTGCCCACGACGTCAATATTCTGTCCGTTGGCGTGATTAAGTAGTGAACGGAGGCGCTTTGTTCGACCCTCACGTTCGATAGCTCTCTGATAGTCTCTTGTTGGAGATGGTGCCATTCCTCTGATCGATCAGCAGTCGCTCGTGATGGTGGCCCAGATGAGTCTAGCTTCGGCCTCTTTGAAGGTACGTGGGGGCTCTCGCCATCCTCTCTGCTTCTTAAACTCGAAACTCCGGACGCCCCAATATCGCATTGGGGCTTATCGACCTCCATTGGTTCTGGTGGCGGATTTTCAAGCGTGGAGGTCTCCAGGGCGCTACCATCGGACGACGTATCAGACCCGGAACACTCGCTATCCAGGCTGATGATGTCCATTGTCGTCATTTTCATGCGTTCAAGAGCCATCTCCTCGCACGCTGAGCCTTCTTGGCTGATGGTACTGGTCAGGATCTCCATAGCTTTGGGCCACATGCTGCTGTGATGACGTGGGCAATTAAGAAGATCACGCAGCAGCTCGGCGATCGTTGTATTGAGGCCTTCCGTACCGTCGTATCTGATGCTGGGGTAGTCGTCTGGTGCGTCTGCGAAGCATGCATTGCGGATTTTCGACAATAGCTTCTTACATATCAAGTGGAAGCCGAAGATGTCGAAACCGAGCGCCTCTTCGTCAACTTCGCACACTTCTTTCGCGGCGATAAGGCGACCGATGCTGTGAGGCGTCCCGTGGACCGAGGAGGTGTTCAGTTGGTGGTCACCCAAGGCCTGCAGCTTAGGAAAGCTGAGGTCTTTTGGTTCAAAGCCGGGCAAAAGCTGGAGCTCGGAGGAAATTCTGATATACAGTGACTGGCTTTTAAGAGGTTTAGGAGAGGCACCTGCGAGATGGATATCATTCTCGACTTGCTCCGGGTTCGTCAGCCTGTGGCTCACCGTGAATTTGCCGCTCTTGAGGCCGTATGCATCACAGAAACTCTTCAGAAACGTTATACCAGTGTTCGCCGGTGAGCCACCAAAAGGGTCGTATCCAACTTGACTGTCAATAACTGATTCCATGTCGACCCAACATGCTCCCGGAGGCAATGATCCAGACTTTTTGGCTGCATTGTAAAGATGCATGGCTGTCAAAATGAAGCCGCGTTTGTTCGCGATGTCCAAGAAGCATTCATGGAAACCCACGTGATATCGACATACCAGCTGCCCAATAAGAAGTGGGACATGGCGTACGATATTGAAATCCGGAATGGTCTGCTGTGCTGGTGTAAACTGTTCAAGTCGCTCAAGGGCGTCTTGTATATCGTTGTCGGAGTAGGCTATGTGACGGAGGAGGCTGTGGTTGTCCCCCATCAGCTTGAGCCTCGTGAAGTGATTGCTATCAGGACTTTCTCTCTTCCACTCTGCACTGTAATCATCGTATTTGCTGAGATAGTCCAAAGTCAGTGCTTCGAGAAGGTCCTCGATCGGTTCGTTCTGAGGATCAGTTTCCTGTTGGATGTCGTACAATATTTGTGCGGCAAACACAGCGCTGGTATCAATGGAACCTTGCACCAGGGTCCTGGCTGCAGTGTACATGTAGTCGCACTTGAACGTGCTCGAGACTTGATCGTGGAAATACTCGAGGCATCGCAGCTGAGCTAATGACTTAAGCAGCCGCCTCTCTTCCAACGAGATCGTGGAGGTACTCAGGGCCTCTTGTGTAGAGAAAGTTTTCGAGAGCAATGTTGACAATCGAGAGCACTGTAAGGTGCTTACATAAAAGCCCAGTCTCCGAGTTGCATGCCTTGCGAGACTAACATCCTCGAAGGCCGCATTGATACGGTCCGGGCGGGTATCTTCAGATATCAAGTCATTGGCAATGTGGCGCCGCATAAATCGATCGATCCAAGGATGCGTGCGTGGCTTCCCATCGCCGTCCTGCAAGTGATCAAACATCCATTGCGGATGCCGTGACATTCTATCAAGTAGACTGATAGCGCTGTTCGTAGCAACCGTGGCTGCCTGAACTCCAATACTACCGAGAGCGAATTCGCGCCATACTTCTGCCGAGTACAGTCGTATATAGGTCGCATCCTGCATGCTGCAATATATCGTGAAAGCTGTGTCTTCCAAACAGTCCTTCACTCTGTAGATGACGTTGTCGTTTGTCTTCGGTATTGCTATGACCTTCCAGTAATAGAGAGACTCCGCGATTTCAACGCCTGAGTGGCCACCGGCTGTGCTGTCAGGTCGATTGTCCAGCTCTGCGAGCTTGTGGGTGACTGTTGACTGTGTGGGACCTGGAGGACGGTTCTGAAGATCCTCCAGAAGAGTGTCCAGCACACGTATGATCCGGCGCCGCCACTTGTTGTTCTGCTTCATCTCCTTCGTCACTGGCGCTTTCTCCTGATTGCGGACGCACTAGGTAGCAAATCCTTTTCGAGCGTGAATGATGCCTTTGAGCGCCACCAGAACATTGTAATCGACTTTGACTTTGTTCGTATTCGCAATAGCTTTGCCGAGTTCACCCAGAGTTTTGTAAGAGATCTCGATTTCCGGGTTGGAAGGCACACCTGCGATCTGTCGCGTGGGCTTCGTGGGAGGGCGCCTTCTCTCTTTCGGCTTGTCTTGAGGTAAAGGTAGTCCAATACCACTGCCTCTAAGCTTGTTGATGAAAGATTGGTGCTTTGCTGATCTGCCGCCTAACAGATTCGCAACTGAGCCTGTTGACCTCGCCGTGGATGCGACCCATTGCACGACGTCGTTGGTGGCTTGTCTGTACGCAGAGAAAGTATCGCCGAGGCGAGGTTCAAAATGTGTGATCATGTCGAGATAAATGGAAGGTAGCGATAGTCACAAGAGAATGATGGCTGGGACTAGACAGGTCTGGAGATGATAGTGTCGTGATCTGCGTGATGGGAGGTGGAGGGAGAAGGCGGAAAGCGCGCAAACGACAGCCCAGACACGAGAGCTCTTACCTAGCTGGATAGCTCAGCCCAAAATGGACAGCGACGCGAATGTACCACTCCGTTCAAACAGAAATCCTGACACTTTTGCACGACTAATACGCTGTTGTACGTTAGCTGAGGGCCTCCAGGCTTCGTGTTGAACCCCTTGTCTGCAAGGACTTTGACTCTTAAAGTTTCAACTCGACGATGGTCGCCCTTGAGAGTGTTCAGCTAGTAGAAGCGTTCCGAGTCTTTCTCTGGTTCGGATGGTTTCTTATACTGTCCACTTTCTGACAGGCTTCCCATGTGGTGGGAGCACCAGCACAAGCGCACACCGAGTCTCATCTAATCCTGGGTTGTGTGATGTGAATGATGCTGCCTATCTTCGAAGCCTCTCTACAGTGCGAGTGCACCAACGGTCAGAGTGGTGATGCAAAAGAGAAGTCGAGGTCCTCCGTCTGAACTCCGCTCTAGCGCCGGTCATGGATGCTTGGCACTGAACATTTGAACCGCGAACGCGCCATCACCGCCATTGCATTGCGCCGCCGTCACCCACACCATGAATCTCTCGTCCTTCCGCCCGGTCTTTAGGCCATTCAGCGCCGCTGCCTCGATCTTCCGCACACCCATCACACAATGCGCAGCGACAAGAACGCCAGCGTCGACATCGAACTTCTCATCGACAGCACGCATGGAGAAGAGGGCTAAGGGCCCTGGGAAAGACCCCAGGATCAGTGCGTCCACTCTAGACTCGAAATGCCATGTCTCTGCTTTAGGAGATGTGTGCAAGCAAACGGACTCGGGAGCAGAAGACTAACACCACCCAGCAAACATCCGCTACCATCTCTCGCACCCGCTCACACCGCGCCCCCTCCACTTCTCGCGCAACCGCTACCTGCGCCACTGGACAATCCACCGCGCGTGGATGCTCTTCCTGCGCAAGCGCCGCTGGGCCGAGGAGCGCGAGCTAGAGCGACAATACATGTCGATGCGCGCTGCATGCGAGCACCTGCGTTTGATGGACTCGAACGGCAACAAAGTCAGCGAGGAAGAAGCCGGAGGACAGGGGCCGGATGCAGGGCGACTGGGTGTGAGGGGCCGTGAGGTGGGAAGGCTGTACAGGAGCGCAATGATCAAGAGGGGGATTTGGGGCAGCGTGCCGATTGAGTATGCGAGGGTGCAGACGGATTACCCGAGTCGGCAGGGTTGGAACCATGAGTGGACACGGAGTGGGAACTAGAGAGGTGCGGTCCTGTGACGAGTGTATCATATTTGTTGGCGAGCATTTGGCAGTTGTACATTTTTGTACGATAAGATCTACAATCACAGGATTGGCTTGCATATCGGAGAGACTTGGTCATCGACAATGGCAACACGTGATAATATTAGCGTTCGGCAGTCATATACTATGCCTGATCCCACCCATGTTCTTCCAAAGCTATGCTTCCCCCAAGATATGCACAAATGAGTGTAGATGATAGTCCGTATCATCATTAGTCCGTCAGACCACATGTTCGCCCTTTGGCAACAACCCTATGCTTAATATGTCCTCGAGAACTGAAGCATTCTTCCACCCGTGCTACACGAACTTTTTCGAACAGAAGATGTAGATAAACAACGCAAGAAGAATATGCAGCAGACGCTAACAACGCCTGGCAGTTGGTGATAGCCCAAGAAGATAACGCCGCCCAATGCTGATAATGTGCTAACTCGCTCGCGGAGTGAATGGCCAGGTCGCTCATAGGACCACACAGCCGCAGCCGGCGCCCTCCTTCTTGTCGACGGAAAGCAATGCAGCGCGCGTAGCGGCTTCAAATACGTCGTCGACGCCGTCTCCTGTCAGTGAGGAGCACTCGAGGTATTTGCGAGCGCCAATCATCTCCTTCATGTCACTACCCTGCTTAGGAGTGGTGAAACGGAGCGACTTCTTCCTCATTTCCTCCTGGGCGAGAGGGTCGTCACGGAGGTCCTTCTTCAATCCAATAAGTATGATAGGGATGCCTTGACACCTTTCGCGGGCCTCCTCAGCCCACTTGTGCTTGACATTTTCCAGCGAGTCAGGTGAGTCGACGGAGAAACCGATGAGGATGACATGTGCTTTGCTATAAGCGAGTGGGCGTAAGCGCTCGTAATCCTCCTGGCCTGCGGTATCCCAAAGAGCCAGCTGAACGGATTTGCCGTCTACTCTGCAGTCTGTGACGTAGTTCTCGAAGACGGTAGGAACATAACGCTGCAGGGGACGTTAGCATGCTACATTGACAGCTGAGCTTTGGCGCAGCTCGGAGAAGAGGTACCCACAGTGGGAAAGTAGCCGAGGGTGAATACGCTGAGAAGACTAGTCTTGCCGCAAGCTCCATCGCCGATAATTACTAATTTCCTGGTGGTCTCAGGTCAGCACGGTGCACAAGCACACGAAAGTGGTGTTGCACGAGCGGAGCAGAATGCAAATGCGGCTAGAAAACAGTGTGCGTGAAGCGACAAGTGATGCAAGAAGACGATCTTGAACCAAAGAACAAGAAAGGATGGACGAGAGTCGATAAAAGTGGACATGGGGGTGCATGTGCAATGCCCTATTTTTAGACCAGGGTGTGGTCGGACCGGGGCACCAACGCAGACTACGGTTGGGCCGGGGTCGCGACAGCTCCAAACAATGCGCGCATTGCAGACTGCCATTGCTGGGAGCGTGGGGTGATACAGGACGATGGAAACAGACAGGAATCGACAGAAGGGGTGCAGTTGAGACGTCGCCAAAGGGCACGGCTGGAAATGCAGGTGATGCAGACGCAGGTGTGATGATCGACGTGTAAGGCGTAACAAACAAGGGTGCTGGATCTAATAGCAAGCGGCGAAAACGAAAAGCAGAATTGCGACTTACCTACGCATCACAGGCTCGCCATTGTTCTGCTGTTGAGACATGATGTATGACGTGCCGTGTACAACGCAGCAGGCTTGGGGTGGTGCTGCGATTGGCTGGGCTGCTGGCGGGTGTTTCGTCGAGGGCAGAGCGGGCGACGTCTAGTCTGCCGTGGGCGGTGCTGCTGGAATGCGCAGAGCGGGTGCCCGTAGAACGAACGGGATGGGGGATGTCTCGAGGGGTGCGGCTGCAGCGACTGGGCGGTGCCGGCGGAGGGGAGCGAGTCGTGCGGCCGGGCGTGTCTAGAGGGCGAGGAACGCGTCGGTGGGTGCGACAGAGACAGCGAGAGTCGCCTGGCTGGAGTGGTCCACGGGGGACTGGAGCGACGGAAGGTAGCGAGTGGAGGCGCGTGGGCGAGGTGCGACAGGTCGGGGCGGCTGGGAGCGAGACAGCAGACAGCAGACGGCGGGCAGCGCGGGCTTTAAGAATGTCGCAGGGCGGACGATGCAGCGATGGCCGGCGGCGCCGAGTGTGATGCGATGCTGCAGGGCCTCGAGCACGGGCGGGCGTGTCAAGAATAGAGCGGACACGGGGAGTCTGTAGCTAAGAGGGCAGGACTGCGGTGGTGCGAGCGTGCGAGCGTGCGAGCGTGCGAGCGTGCGGTTGGGGACTGCTGCGCCTTCGTCTCCAGCCTGGACTGGGAAGGGACGATCCACGCCAAGCCGCGCCTAACGCCTAACGCTGCCGCATCAACACCACAGCCGTTCGAGGATAGCTGAGTACTGGAGTACTGCGAGAACCGCCCGCCTGCCGCTCCGACCGCGCACACGACCCGCGACGACCGCCTCCCCCAGTCTCTGCCCGCCGCCCACCGCGGAGACTGTCGCGCCCACACCTCCAGTGCGTGTCCCCGGCCCCGCCAGCACAGCACCCGTTCCTCTTTCTTCCCTGCCGCGAGTGGCCCAGCACGCTAGCCGGCACTCGGAGCTGCGACGCTGCGACGCTGCGACGCCCTTGTCACCGCCCGCAGAACCTCCTCTGACGCCGCCGCCAGCACGACACCCCTCCCCGCTGCCATGGCCTCCAATGGCACCGCCGGCGCACACCCGCCCCACACGACCGCCGTGAACCGCAAGAAGCAGAAGCGGCGAGAGAAGGAGGCTGCGAAAAAGGCCGCCCAGGACCCTGCTGGGCCCGCGCCGCCTGCAAAGAACGGCGTGTCTGGCCTGCCGTCTGCCCTGGCTTCCGCCCACGCCCGCCAGCCTGCCGCCCAGTACGCAGAGCCCGAGCTCGACGACGCCCAGTACGACGACGAGCCCGAGTTCTACTCGGACGAGGAGGTCGAGCACTACGAGGGGCACGCTTACGGCGCAAATGGTCACTACCCGCAGGCGTACGGCCACGCGTCAATAGCCAGCGGCAGTGCCAAGAAGTCGAAGCGCAAGAAGAGAGCGTCCCAGCCGCCCCCTCCGCTCGCCTACACGCAGCATGCTGTCTCGCGACACAGTCCTGTGCCTGCGCACGCGCGAGCGGGTGCACCCAAGACGAAGCACCCCATATGGAATACCTCCACCCAGGAAGAGCGCGAGCGCATCCGCGATTTCTGGCTGTCCCTCGGCGAAGACGAACGCAAGTCGCTCGTCAAAATCGAGAAGGAAGCTGTCCTGCGTAAAATGAAGGAACAGCAGAAGCACTCGTGCAGCTGCTCGGTGTGTGGGAGGAAACGCACGGCCATCGAGGAGGAGCTGGAGGTTCTATATGATGCATATTATGAAGAACTCGAGCAGTACGCGCACCTCCAGCAAGACGTCGGTAGTTTCTTGCCAGATGCTAATTACCGTCATGTCTCCAGTGCCCCTCACCCGCGCCCTCTCATGACCACACACCCGCCGCCGCAGCACGGCCACCACTACCCCGACGAAGACGACGAAGACGAGGACGAAGACGAGGACGAGGAATACTCTGCCGACGAGGAGGAGGACTATTCGAACAGCGAGATATCCTCCGAGGCCGACTACAGCTCCGAGGACCGTAGTCTACCACCGCCCGAAGCGTCTGACTTCATCCACTTCGGCAGTAGTCTACAGGTGAAAGGTGAGTGGCTGTAATCTTGGTATGGAAACATGGCTGATTGCTGGAAACAGGTGGTATATTGACTGTTGCTGACGACCTGCTGAAAAATGACGGGAAGAAGTTCATCGAGATGATGGAGCAGCTTGCCGAGCGAAGGATGCAGAGAGAAGAGGAGGCGCAATACCAAGCACATCCAAGCATGTATCAGACCCACGGCGGCCACAGCCACGGACCTCCGCCAGAAGAAGATGACTTCGATGACGAGGGAGACGAGGAAGAAGGCTACGAGGACGATGACTACGAGGAGGACGACGAGGACGAGGATGTGCGTACTGTTGGCGAGATCGCAGGTATCTTGGCTAATGGATTGCAGGATACCATGACGGAGGAGCAGAGGATGGAGGAGGGGCGGCGAATGTTCCAGATATTTGCAGCGCGCATGTTTGAGCAACGAGTCCTTCAAGCGTATCGAGAGAAGGTGGCAGCGGAACGGCAGCAGCGGCTGCTCGAGGAACTGGCAGAAGAAGACGAGCGCAAGGATCAAAAAGAGGCCAAGAAGCTCAAAGAGGCTCAGAAACGGAAGGAGAAAAAGGAGAGGCAAAGGCAGGAGCAGGCGGAGAAGCAAGCTCGGAAAGAAGCTGAGCGGGCCGCCAAGGAAGCTGAACTAAAAGCTGCAGAGGAGAAGCGGTTGGAAGAGCAGCGCAAGAAGCGGGAGGAGCAGCGCCGGAAGAAAGAGGCTGAACGCAAAGCCCAAGAGGAAGAGAAGCAGCGCAAAGAGGCCGAACGTCAGAAACGTCAGCAAGATGAACGCGAACGACAGCAGGAAGCCGAGAGGAAGGCGCGCGAAGCCAAGGCGCAGGAAAAGAAGGCCAAAGACGAGGCAAAGCGAAAGGAGCGCGAAGAGCGAGAAGCGAAGGAGAAGGAGGCCCGTGAAAAGAGGATCCAGGAGGACAAGGAGAGGAAAGAGCGCGACGCAAAGGCAAAAGCAGACAGACAAGCTACAGCAGCTGGCGCACGGAAGGCGTCACAGCCACCTGTTGCGCTGCCACCTCAGTTGCTGAAGCAGACATCATCCTCCGGGATGCCCTCGCCTCACGTTACTCCAGCCTTGCCTAAAGCCCCGACTCCGAACCGACCTCGTCAGACTTCGCGGCAGGGCTCGCATCACTCTTCGCCAAACACACCACAAGCCGCACCCGGCACGAGCAAGTCTATATCGCCCACAAATGCCAACGGACCAACAATGCCAAAGTCGATCTTGACAAAGCCAGCAGCGGGGCTGCATCAGAACCATGTCCACCATGGTCAGCAAGCGCCACCGATGCCTCCGCTAGGACCGCCACCAGGTATGCCAGGACCACCAGGGCTGAACATGGGAGGAATGCCACCAGGCCTCAACGGTTTCCCCGGTCAAGGCTCAATGCTACCTGGCATGATGGCTCCTCGTCCGGGTATGCCCCCGTTCCCACCACAACTCGGTACGCAGAACTTCCGTGGCTTTCCTCCACCAGGCATGCCGATGGGTCGTGGATTCCCTATGGATGGTCCTCCTGGATTTGGTCCTATGCCAGGCTTTGGGGGACCGAACCAGATCCCCGGATTCGGTATGGGCATGTCACCTCATTCGAGACAAGGATCTGGGTCGTTTGACAGGCTGCCAAGTGTCGACAGTCCTATTTCTGGCCCTCAGGCACAGCCTATCCAACGGCCAACGCCCATCAAACGCCCCTCAAGCAACAAGGCGAATGACGACGAGTCACGTCCTGACGTTGATGATCTCGCGGACCACTTAGGTAGCAAGGCTCTACTCGACGATGCTGAAGACATTCCCGAGCCACTGGAGCGAAGAGCGAGCGTACAGCAGCACGGCTCTTTCAGAGGGACACCCATGGGCTTTGGATTTGCAGATGCACCGATGCCTTCCAGGAATGATTCGTTCTCTGCTTTCGGAGCGCCTGGTGGTAACATTTGGGGTACACCGCCCATGCCGTTCTCGCTAGGTTCTGGCGCCTCCTGGGGTAATTCGCCCACATCTGGCTTCTTCAACAACCCGTTTCCGATTGGCAACATTCGTACGAACGAGCGCGGTCCCAACGAACAACGCATCGTGTGGCTGCGCCGGATGATATGTACTGCGTGCAAGATGGTCGCTGCTCGCCAGCCGACACAGGATGGCTATGTTGATGCATCAGAGGTGCATCAGCAGATTGACAACCTGAGAAGCCCTAGCGAGCCGGCCGTTACGCCCGAAGAGATCAAGGAGGCCTGCGATATCATCGACATTAAGCAGACCAACGGCGGTGGCTCACTCGAATACAAAGAGTCTGGTCCTGGTCGTCTTTCACACATCAAGTTCGTCGAGATGGCGCCTCCGCCGGCGACGTTGGGCGAGATTGGCAGTCCAGTTCCAGGACATAGCGTCCTGGTTGGCGGTTTCGGCAACCCGAGGCCATTCCCTGGTCTCGGACCACAGGGCTTCTGAGCATTTGCATTGAAACTCTATTCCTTTTCTTTTGGCAGTAGCTTCATCAGTATCTGGTAGCTGCGCGGACCTGGACTTTCTTCGACTCTTTAGCTAGTCTCTATCGATGCTCCTTCTTCCAGGAAGGCAGCCAAGTTCATCTCTCCAAATGCTGTTCATACATGATTTCCAATGATGTTGATGTCCATTTCGAATGCTGACTGCAAGCATTGCCTCTGAGCGTGCACAAAATATAGGCATAAAAGGCCTCGTCTTACGTACATGCTCGCGAAGAGGCGGTCAAGCGCGGCTGGGGCAATATGCCCTCAGACTCCGCTGTCTGCGTAAGAGCTTCCAATGGTGCAAATGCTATTCGGAACGAGTCCATAAACTCATCCTACAGCTGCTCTCTATAGTCTTCAGCTCACATTGATGGCGACTGTCAACAGAAGCCCAGTTGACGGCGCGGTGCCACAAATAGCTCGTCAGGTACGAGCAATGCAACGTCACTCAAAATAGAAAGCACGTTGCTGATCTGCAGCTCAGGATCCCGGCAAGTGCCCCACCAACGCTGCGGTTCTGGCAGCTACATCAGACCTCCGCACGCCGCGATTAACGTTTTGATTTTCTCCGACTTGCCTTCTCTCCTCTTTACTGAGTGTGAGCCTTCCGTCTGATACCCATTTCTTGCATTGCCATATCCTCAACAACCTACCAGTCCTCAACATGTCTGACCCCATCGCCAACGCTGCGCAGAAGCACCCTGCGCCTGAGGGACTCGTCTACACATACGGAACAGCTGGAGTAAGCAAAGCACCGTAACGCTCTCAGACCGGGCTCGCTGACAGTCGTTTAGTTCCGTACCAAGGCGTATGGCTTTCTCCCAGTCCACCCCCACCCGCGCTACTCGAAACTGACCGCAACAGCGATGTCCTCGACTCGGTTCTCACACGCGTTGGTCTCATCGCAGCCCTCCGATCGCGAGCTCTGAAGGGCAAATGGATTGGTGTCATGATCACTGCGTCCCACAATCCTCCTCAGGACAATGGTGTGAAGCTCGTCGAGCCTTTGGTATGAGCCTGCACTCTATGGATGCAAGCGTCAGGCTAATTATTTCCAGGGCAACATGCTGCAGGTACGCTATACCAGTCCATACGGAGCGATTGTGAAGCGGAGGACACATCTAACACGATATGTAGGAGGACTGGGAGGTCATTAGCACCGAGATGGCGAACAAGGCCAGCCCCGAGCACGTTTCAGAGTACTACCACGACATCGCCGCAAAGTTCAAGATCGACCTGAACACCCCCGCCCGTGTTGTCGTCGCTCGTGACACAAGGGCATCAGGCGCGAGGCTTCTTGGCTGCCTCCAGGACGGTCTTGCGGCCGCCGGCGCTGAGGTCAAGGAGTACGGCTTCCTCACCACACCTCAGCTCCACTACATGGTTCGCTGCCTCAACACTGAGGGTACCAAGGATGCATACGGTACACCCACCGAGAAGGGTTACTACGAGAAGTTCGGCGCTGCTTTCAAGACTGCTCTGCGCGGCAAGAAGCCCCAGGGCTCTCTGACGGTGGACGGCGCCAACGGCGTTGGTGGACCCAAGCTCAAGGAGCTGATCAAGTACCTGCCATCGAAGGATGAGGGTGGTCTTGAGATCTCCGTCATCAACGACAACGTCATTAAGCCTGAGAGCCTGAACGTTGATGTGAGCTATATATTCTCGATGTCCTGAAGACTTTTGCTGACTGTAATCATAGTGTGGTGCAGACTACGTCAAGACCAATCAGCGCGCTCCTCCTTCCTCCAAGGCTGGACCTGGTGACCGCTGCGCGTCCCTCGACGGCGACGCTGATCGTGTCGTTTACTACTTCAAGGACGAACAGAATGTGTTCCGCCTTCTGGACGGTGATCGCATTGCAACTCTCGTTGCGTCGTTCCTGGGTGACCTCGTGCGCCAGGCCGGACTTGCAGACTCCATCAAGATTGGTGTTGTACAGACTGCTTACGCGAACGGAGCCGCCACAAACTACGTTGAGCAGAATCTGAAGCTCAAGGTTGATTGCACCCCCACTGGTGTCAAGTACCTTCACCACGCCGCCGAGAAGCTTGACATTGGTGTTTACTTCGAGGCCAACGGTCACGGCACAGTCATCTTCTCACACGACACCCTCGATAACATCGAGAAGTACGAGCCCAGGAACCCTGGCGAGAAGGAGGCCAAGGAGGTCCTTCAAGCTTGTATCAACCTCATTAACCAGTCTGTCGGCGACGCGCTCTCCGACTTCTTGCTCGTCGAGGTGGTTCTTGCGCACAAGCACTGGGGTCCTCAAGAGTGGCTGTCGACCTACACTGATCTCCCTAACCGGCTCCTGAAGGTCCTTGTCAACGACCGCACTATCTTCAAAACGACAGATGCTGAGCGCAAGTTGACTAGTCCCGAGGGTGTTCAAGCACGGATCGACCAGGAGGTGCAAAAGGTCCGCCAAGGTCGTTCGTTCGCCCGTGCCAGTGGTACCGAGGACGCTGTCCGTGTGTACGCTGAGGCTGCGACCAAGGCGGAAGCCGAAGATCTGGCTAGGAAGGTCTCGGAGATCGTCAAGGCCGCCGGTAGCGCTTAGAGAGCAGATCGGATCGACTACAACGAGGAGATGATCTGGCAATTAGATGCACAGCTTCCTTGACTGGAGGCCTCTCTTGTAATATTTGGCACGACATAGCAAAAGCTCGTGGAAGCAGGGTAAGACAAAAGGACATGACTGGATGACTTCATGATAGATAAAAACTTGGATATCGGTAACATGCGGCATTAGCATTGCGGCTGCGCCCACGTGCTTCTCGGTGAAATACCCACGACTCACAGCGTCAACAGTGTTCGAACATGACCACTCTTGATCCACTCCAATGGTAAGTACTACATTGCTTTTTAGACCCTCGTCTGTGATGACAGAGACAGTCGCGTGGATCTAGCATCTGCAAGACTGTCTCACTTACAGATACTGCGTATCAGAGATCCCCCTGTGGACTCGGTGTGCGATCAATTTTTACATATTCCGAGGCCCAAAACTCCGTCTCCGTCTCAATCATGAACTGCAGCTCGGCGCTCAACGGCTGACATGTTCGTACAGAGTTTGGTAGAGACTTTTCTCAGCTGTTTGGTGCAGACTACTCTCAGCTGGACCAGGACCAGCGCATAAGCAACGGTGCCCTGTGGCGCGTCGTCACCAAATGACAGCAGGTCTGAAACACGAGGCTGACTTCCGTCAAGCGGATGTCGGCAAGATTGAGTAGCGTGTGCGGCCAATCACGGGGCGCGCCTGGCCTCAATTCCCCAGGCCTGCAGGGCCACCAAAACGGCGTCTGAGATGCGAAACACGGTGTCCAGGGTTGAGGAATGCAAGCCCTGTGTAACCGGGGTCGGACCCAGCCGGCGGTTGCATGTCACGGTGTTGGATGTGTCGTGCGCGCACTGCGGCGTCCTTCTGTGAGAACACGAGGCTTGATTCGAGCGTTGTGTCAAAGTCTGGTTGAGTCGGGGCGGGGCGGCTGTAGCGTGACGATGGCAGCTGCTCTCCGCAAAAGCGAGCGTCGATCGCCTCCTGAAGGGGGAAGACGCTCGCAGTCAAGCAAATTGGTGGGCTTCTGGAACCGAAAAATAGATTCAATGTCAAGCGTCGGCGGCTGTGCGGCGTTAAAGTGGACGATAAGTGGTCCGCTCAGACGCATGCCAGACCCTGTCGACGCGGCTTCTTCCCTTACCAACGGATAACGGACGCGTTAAGCTTTCTCGAACGCCGATCTCTTCCTGGGTCTTTGTGTCTGCACTCTCTTTTGCAGCAGCGAGGAGTCTGTCAAGGACTTTTCCTTTGTATCTTTGTTCTTGCACTGCTTGCTGCGACGCGCGCCCGCTTCACCCGGCGTCGTTCACGCGATCACCACACTCGCTCCTGCGCCGCGGCAAAGAACCCTCCACGGATACGAGGCATGTGCTGAGCACCTCCCTCGCTCGTCATACATACCCACTTGCCCGCTCGCACACTCGCACACGCACACACGCACCCACACTCGCTCTTGCACCCACACCACACACCGCAATGGTCTCGACCTCGCCACGATGGCTGCTCTCGCGGGACGAGAGCATTGGCCAGAAGTTCGAGGAGGTTATGAACAACAATCCTCTGGGCGCTTCGGTACGCGCGCAACTTCGGCAATCGCACAGAGAGGATACTGACACTGCTCAAGGTTGATCAAGATGCGGTTCTTACTGCTATCGGCACCTCGCTCGGCGTCACCTGTGCCATCTTCTTGGCCTTCCTGCTCTTGCGACCGTTCAACACCATCGTTTACGCCCCGCGCCTACGTTACGCCGACGAGAAGCACCGACCGCCGCCGCTCGACAAGTCACTATTTGCCTGGTACAAGCCAGTGTTCAAGACGAACGAGGACTACTACGTCGAGCGCATCGGTATGGACGCCACTGTATTCCTTCGCTTCGTGAGGATGTGTCGTAACATGTTCATCACTTTGGCTGTCTTCGGTTGCGCCGTCATCATTCCCATCAACATCATATACTCGATCAAAAACGGCAATCTCACTGGCGACGTTAAAGATCAGAAACTGGCCACTTTCACCCTAATGACGCCTCAGAGGATGTATGGTGAGGCTCTCTGGGCTCATGTGATCATGTCGTACGTCTTCGACATCATCGTATGTGGCTTTCTGTGGTGGACATACCGCGCCGTGCACCGTCTGCGTCGAGGTTACATGGAGAGCACCGACTATCAGAACAGTCTGCATGCCAGAACCCTTCTTATCACGGACGTCAAAAAGAATATGCGCAGCGACCAAGGCCTAGTGGAGATCATAGACAGCGTCAAGACTACGCCGGAAGTTCCGCGAACAACTATTGGCAGGAATGTCAAGGAAATCCCAGATATGATCGAAGCCCACGAGGAAGCGGTCATGGAGCTGGAGGCAGTTCTTTCCAAGTATTTGAAGAACCCCGCCCAATTGCCTGTCGCGCGTCCCATGTGCACGCCCTCCAAGAAGGACCCAGAGTTCACAGATAAGAAGCAGAAGGTCGACGCTATCGATTATCTGACCGCGAGGATCCAACGCCTTGAGAAGAAGATCAAGGATGCTCGTGAGACCGTGGACACTAGAGATGCCATGCCGTTCGGTTTCGCTAGCTACGAGACCCTCGAATCTGCACACATAGTTGCATTTGCTGCACGCAGTAAGCATCCCCAAGGAACGACCATCCGCCTTACTCCGAAGCCAAAGGATATCGTCTGGAAGAATCTGCTCCTCACTCCGCAGCAGCGACGGTCGAGACGATTCGTCATGAATATATGGATCACCCTGCTTACGGTACTCTATTTCATTCCCAACGCCGGCATTGCTATCTTCTTGTCCAAGCTGAACAACCTGGCACTCTTTTGGGAAGCCTTCAAGATAGAGTTAGAGACTCATCCCAAGTTTTGGGCCGCGGTACAGGGTATTCTTGCGCCAGCACTGACGTCGCTGGTCTACTACTTCCTTCCGATTATTTTCCGCCGTCTGTCCATCAAAGCTGGCGACCAATCGAAGAGCTCTCGTGAGAAGCACGTTCTCCACCAGCTCTACGCTTTCTTTGTGTTCAACAACTTGGTCGTCTTCTCCATCTTCTCGGCCGTTTTCCAGATCATCATGAGCGCTTTGGCGGCCCGTCAGGGCAACTCGAGCTTTGCAGCAGTTGTCAAGTCCATCGAGCCTTTCCAACAGCTTATGGGCGCGCTTTGTAGCGTTTCAACCTACTGGATCACGTGGCTTGTCCAGCGTAATCTCGGCGCTGTCATTGATTTATCGCAGGCTGTCAGTCTGCTGTGGGGTTCCTTCTCACGCAAGTTCCTCAACCCAACGCCCCGTGAACTGATTCAGAGAACCGCTCCACCACCGTTCGACTACACGAGTTACTTCAACTACTTCTTGTTCTACTCGACAGTCACTCTGGTGTTCGGGTTGTTGCAGCCCATCACTCTCGTTGTCACTGCATTCTACTTCACTCTTGATTCCTGGATGAAGAAGTACCTCCTGATGTAAGTGTCTTATAACTTCGAACGGAAGCGATTGCTGACTGACTCCACAGGTACGTTTTCACTACCAAGAACGAATCGGGAGGCCTCTATTGGCGCGTGCTGTTCAATCGCATGCTCTTCGGCGCTTTCCTCGCCAACGTCGTTACAGCGTGTCTGGTTGCCACCAAAGGCGGCCAACAGCAGTACGTGATGGCTGCTGCTATGGCTCCTTTGCCATTCATCATCCTCGGCTTCAAGATCTTCTGCAAGAGGACATACGACCATGAGATGAAGTACTACACCCACAGCACCACCACTAAGGGTAGTGAGGCTCAAACACCAATCGATAAGGAGGCTCGCAGACGCGACCGTGTCGCCACCCGCTTTGGACACCCGGCTCTTTACCAGAAGCTGACCGTTCCTATGGTCCACGAGAAGAGCAAGCATCTCCTGGCGGAGGTGTACCGGGGCCGCCTTGACGGTGACGTTGGCGACAACGCAGCGTTCGGCGACGTTTACTCGATGAAGCGCATGAGCAAAGAGAATCCAGGCAAGATCGCCACCTCCGGTACAGGACCATTCGAGTTCGTTTCGGAAAACAACATGGATTACGAGAACTTTAAGAATCGCTCTGAATTTAACTCCGACCGAGGCTCCATGTACAGCGAAAGTCGCCCAGGATCACCATCCACGCTATGGGGAGACAACGGTCGTGGCCGGTCATCAAGTCGCGGTAGCAACCGTGACGAGCCAGGTGTCTCATATCCAGCAGGCTACCACCAGACACCCAGCAATCTACGCGAGTACAGCCCAAGTCCGGAGCCAGAGCTGCGCCACACTCAGAGTAACTCAAGTCAGCCATATCAGATCCACGACCAGCACGATCTGCTCAGCGGCGCTGCGCCTATGGGGCACCAGGCGCCGACTGCGTACACGCCATACAGCCCAGACAGAGACGGAGAGGCAAGGCACGACTACTTTATAAAGTAGACGGGCTGATGTCTCTTTGACGATTTCTTTATGTTAAGAGGTACTAGAGCAGCTTTCAGGATTTTGGCACGTGGTGGATCTTTGCATTAGACGGCGTTCACGGCTCACATCGGGCTTTCCTTGCGTTCAGAAGCGACACAGCGGCCCTCGGTGGCATATTGCATAGTCATAGCGTTACTGGTGTTTCGAGCTAATGATTGAGTTATCCGCACCTATTCGACTGCCTTGCTCTTTTATATCGTTCCACTGCAGCATTCACCAAGCAGCCAACGCTGCTGCACCAACCAAACCCACAAGCCTCACCGCATCAACCCCAAATCCCGCTGCTGCACCCGTACTCGCCGCCGCATCTTCACTCGCCGTACTCGAAGCCGTCGGAGCCGCCCCAGACCCACTACCCTGGCTCGCCGTCATCGCCGGTGGTCCACCACTCGCCGTCCTCAAGCCCGTCTGCGGCAGCTTGCTACTATACCAAGCCATCGTACTCTCACTCATCGTACTCTGAGCACCTCCATGCGCACCACCGAAAACCCCAGCCGTGACAACCTCCGCGGTAACGAAATCAACGATATTCCCAAACCGGTCCGGGAACTCATACTCAACGGTGCCGTTGGTGTCATCGTTCACGTTACCATCGATCTGCATAGCGCAGTCCATGACCGTTTTCACCGGCGAGTAGTCGCAGCTCCACCACACACTCACACTGGGGTCTGACCGGGTCTCGTGCGCGATGTGCTTGGTGGCGTCAATGATGGTGTATGTTGCGCTGTCGTCGGTCCAGGTGCATGATTCCGAGGTGGTTCCGAGCGATAGGGTGGGTGCGGAGGTCGGGCAGCCGAGTGCGAAGATGGTGGTGGATGGGTTGGAGGTGATGACGGAGGCGTAGGGTGGGTAGGTTGCGGTGTCGAAGCCCCATTTTGAGGCGCTGGAGGGATTGTTTTGCCATCCGGGACGCCAGAAAGTGAGAGAGGCGGTTGTTTGGGCGGATGCTAGGCTCGCTGACGCGATTGCCAGTATGGTGGACTGGTGCATGGTGGAACGTGGTCGACGGTGGATGAGAAGTTGAAGATTTGACAATGGTGTGCGCAATCTTCCGCGAAGCAGAGATTGGAAGTTTCCCACAACCAGAGGTAACGGCCTCCACGTCAAAGTCTACAATAAACGGTAAGCTAGCTGAAAGCCTCTTTGACATCTCCTGAAGCTTGACCAGTTCACACGTTGGGGGCCTCAACCTAGCCAGTCTTGTGTTAGCAGGCGATGTGATTGGGCTAGAACACGGCAGCATTCTCGTTGTGGTGTACCGAGGTCGCACTGCGCTAGCGGCACGTATCCTGCGGAAATTAGCATCAACATAGACTGACGTTGATCTCTCACGTCGCTTCGAACGTTGGATATAGTCATCAGAATCCAAGTCGACAGAGGTCTTCCAGGAAGGGTCCAGCGAACGTTGCAGGTCAATAGGTCCTCTGAAGATTACAATGTTTTGTGAGCTTACATCCGGCTTCTTTGGCAACATGAAAGGTCAACCTTGCTTTCTGAGAAGTGTGCTCAATTTGATATCTAAGATGATCAACTTTTCAATACCCATGTACGCCGCAACGCCCCCCTCAATCATGACTTTCCGTCAAAAACTGCTCAAGACAGCAGCGATGAGACCCCGTCACCTCGCCTTCATGATCGAACTCGAAGTCCGCAAGTTGTTGTACCGTTCATCCCCTCTTCTGACCATTATCATCCCCCTGAGCCTTCGCGGTAATCGTATTCACAGCGTTTTCAGCTGAGAGATTATCCATAGACTCGGCGTTGACTACCTGAACAGCACGCTCTTTCGGTTTCTCTCTCATCGGAGGGTTGACGCACGTGTCAACGAAGTAAGCTTCCACCGGTAAGACCTTCCTCACCCCCTGCAAGCCCATAGTGAACTCATGCCTCAGATCATGGTGCAGATCCAAGAGTTCGTTCCACAACTTGTGTAGCGCCGGATGTTTAGCAATGATATGCGTAGTATTCGAGGACCAGTGAACGGCCATGACGTCGAGGATGAGTTTGCGCAGTGGTGATGACGAACAGAATAAGTGTGGAAGAGTGTTTGACCAGATGTAGTGTATCAAGACCGGGTCGAGAGCAAAGTGCTTGCCAATCCCGTAGTAGATGTGGTTGATCGTTTGGTTGAGGAATGCTGGAGCGCCGAGCTGGACAGAAAGCATGTAGGCGTGTACAGAGGGTGGTATAGGGACATGATGACTGCTGTCCTCCAGACTGAGTGTGGAGATGTTCGAAGCCAGGATAGGCAGATAAGGTAGAGGTCCACCCGGAGGAGCTTGGTGAGAGTTGATGTTGGCAGGAGGAGGCATTGAAGCTTTCGCTGGGGTACACGGCGTGTCAGGCTGGATTGACTTCTTGACGTGGACCGTCAGACGCGTCGTCTCAGGCCGTGCATCAACAGCGGCGGGATAGTATCCAGTGTAAACGAACTTGAGGAAGAGACCGAAGATAAAAGGGTCCATGCCGAGTAACTTGACAACCGCCTCGTCTTCGGCACATTGCCCATCGTCTGAAGAGCCAATCTCCGCCGTACCCTTGCTGTCCTCGGCCTTGATTTGAATTGTCGAAGCCTCCTCGTCAGAATAGAACTTGCGCTTCTTGTTGGGGCGGAGACGAGCACGGACTGCTTTGGAATGGGCAATCTCTTGTCGGAATAGGTGTGAATGGTAGCAGAAGAGTGCTGCTGGGAGGTTATATCTTGCGACATTACGGTCGGAGCCGACTCGAACAGATACGACTGGACCTTGAAGACTGTTGTCGTCAGTATTGCTCGGGGCAGTAAGGGGTTTCAGGGTCTGTACAGTTGAAGAAACACGTCAGGCTGGCCTTGCTGTGACGGCTGCCTCGATGGTCCGCTTGAGACTGATGATGGTGGACTCGGTAGCTGCATATTGGCTCGAGTATATTCAGTTGTTGTAGTAGATGGCGTTGCTAAGGTGGTTGGCTTGCAAGTGGTCGGAGACGAGGCATGAAAGGGGATGTCGCAAGGGTCCAGGTGATCACGGTATAAGTATTCATGGACTAGCGCGGGCGGCAACAACAGGGTGAGAGACAGCGGAAGTGAGAGAGATCGTGGTGTTTAGCATGACTTGGCATTTATCGTTGCTGAAGGCAGAAGGTACTCGTGGTCATAATAGTAAGCGTGATCTGAATCAAAGGAAGTGGCCTCCAGGTCCCTCCTTCTCGTACTATGCTACAAGCGCTCTGATCAAGCGTGTGGCAACTTAGTGGTCAAATCTTCTGCATGCACGAATCAGCCCAAATGAGGGAGAACGTAGTCGCAAACCAGTCCGCTCGGGGAAGCCTCGTCCTTCACCCTGTAGCGATACGTTACTTGTACTTCCAGCCATTGACAGCCCTCTGCTGCCACTCAGCCTCCATGTCCTCGGCGCAGTTCTGGCAAGCAACCATGCGACAAACCGCAATCTCGCACTCCCAGACGTTCTCATCACAGTCCTTTCCGCACTTCTCACACATCACCGGGATCTTCACGTGCTGCTTGATGCCCGTGTAGGTCTGCAGGTAAGGTCTGACCTCCAAGCTGTTGACGACTGCGTTGTCCGGGACGATCTTCAGATCGACAGGGTGAAAGATGTGACCGTTGTTGATGCATTGGTGCTTGAGCAGGTGCTGTGGTGGCTTCAGGGAGTCGGAGCGCGGCGTGAGGATGGGTAGAGTAGGAAGCGACTCGTCACCTTTGGGGAAGGGCGCAGGCGGCGTCTCTTGATCTACAAGAACGTCCGGGTCAACGCGTGTGGAGAGAGGTCGTTGCTCTGTGCTGTTGTAGTCCGAGACCCAGTTCTGCACCAAAAGACGAGATTCGTCGCGTGTGAGCTTCGACTTCTTCGGCTTAGTGCTGCAGTCCAGGTCTTCGTGATGATAGTGAGTGATCACAGGCTGGATTTTCTTCAGTAATATCGACGACAATGTGCAGCAGAAGCACTTACGCTCGGTGGTGGTGGCAAATTCTCAAAGCATGCAGAAGCCGCGGCTGTCTTCTTCTGATGCCCAACAAGGCTAGGCTTGTCAGAACCGGGCTCTTTGCTTTCAGCGGGAGCTACAGGTTTCTTATGCCTTGGAGGAATATCCACGAGCTTGACCATGCCGGGTGTGATCCTAGTAAAAGTCATCAACTTTGCCTCGTGCCTTGTAGGCTCTTCGTCGAGATCGATGCTACTGCACAGCGACACCAGATCTGCGTCCTCATCTTCGCTCTCCTCATCCAGAATGGGCTCTGGCTTCGCCCTGATACTTCTGGCAGGATTGTATTCGGTGCTGTACTTGGCGAAGTCGAGTTTGAATTGCTCATGCTTGCATTTCATCTCCGCAATCTTGTCGTCCATCGCCTGCCTATCTGCATCGACTCGATCCAAGGTCACCCTGTGAGTCTCAAGTCGCATCTCCCCTTCAGTCGCATCGAGCCAGGTGTCCTCGGCGGTCTGAAGAGGGCTCCGCAGGGGTATCGCGGTGGCCTTCTGCCAATGTACACCCTTAACTGTGACCTTGACCTTGGTACCAGGGTGTACAACATCCTCCTCATCATCAGGAGCCTCGTCGTCGTAGTATTCGTCTGTGGGAGACAGATCCGCTTCGTCGAGCTCAAACCCGTCATGCAGCTGGAGCGTTGTTTCGGTCTGGGAGCGAGGCAGCATCGGGGCACTGTGCGGAGGATCTTCATATTCGTACTCGGAGATGACGCCCAGCTCTGTCACTTCTTCACCCTCGCAGTAGGCAGGGCGTAGTGACTCGAATGAGGCCTCTGTTATAGGTGACATACGGGGGAAGTCCTTCGAGGTAAGCGGTTTCCTGCGCATGGTCTTGCTCTTTGATCTAGTACGCACAGGACGAGGCGCGGCAGCAATACGAAATCGTACCTCTTGATGGCCATCACTAGCATATCCGACGTCTTCTTTCTCGTCGTCAAGGTCGAAACGCGTGGCTGCAGCTTTGGTCTGCTCAAGTGGTGGTCGTTTTGGGCCTGCGAACTCGGGAATGAGCATCATCAGCCCTTTGGCGGCGCTGGACTTGGAGGCCTTCGGTGGCTCATCAATCTGGATGTCTTCCTCCTTAAACTTGGTCTGGCGATCGACGCCTGTCTTGGACTTAGTTAGCAGGGAAAGAGACTGTTGTTTCTTTAGTTCTGGTTTGACCGGAGCCTCATTGTCACTAGCGGCTTCATCTCTAGGCTGGACGCGATATGGGCTATCTGCGACAGAAGACGTGGCCTCGAGACCGAAGAACTTCGCCGCTTTGGACGGCGTGCTGACTGGCAAGGGCGACGTGACCAAAGATGAGGTACTTGGCGAGGTCTTCGGTCGTTCGAGGGCGGCGGGCTTCGATTTCTTCGAACCGAACAAGCCTTGCTTCTTCTTGTGGTCTGTAGCTGTAAGTTTGGATGACGATGCAGTCAGGCCATCGGTCAGGATAGCGTAGGGCCTAGTCACGCGTCAGTCACGCCCTTGCCTAGAATGAATCAGGGCAGTGCTTACTTCACCGCGCCGGCTGGCGGGTAGAACTGCATCGTGCCGTCGGTTTCTTCAGACTCTTGGATGGTGCTGTGCATGTGTCGATCGAAGCTGTCTCCTGACTGTCTGTCTTTCACGTAGGCTGAGCCGGCACTGATAATGCTGCTCACTAAGCTGGCAGCGGCCGAGCCTGGGTTGAGTACTGGCATCGTACTTGATCGGGGTGGTCCTGCACTCGAACGGTTTCGACGGACCAGCTTGCGTCGCTGGCCGCCAACCCATTGGGCCGGACAGGGAGGTGTATTCTTGTTAGCGCCTGGCATTGTGAATGTTGGCGAGTGAAAACGCGAATGGGAAGGCGCGATGCTGCTGCGATGACTGCTACTGCTGCTGCTGCGTTTGCGACGTGACAAAACCAGATCAAATGCGATTCGTCGGAGGAAATGGGTTGTGTGAAGATTTAGAGTATGTGTGAAGAGACGAGAGGGATTTGTTGTCAGAAGCTGCGTGCGAACGGGCGCGTGGGACAATGGTGAAAGTGAAAGTGAATGCGGAAAGTACGTCTTCGAGGCGACGCAGTCTTAGCAACATCGGGAAGGACGAATAGCGAGGTGAAGACGAGAGGTACTCGACAACAAGACAATGAGATTGTGTATACAAACCGTGTATCGAATTCTGGGTATATCCTATGCAATCATCCATCTATGCTAGTAATTGAAATGCAACGTTAGTCATGTCGAAAGCAGCCAAACTACGAGCGCTCCCTATCCTTCGCTGTGCTCAGTGACCTTGCAACCTGCTCGGTCACTCCATTGCCACCTTTCGTGTTGTTGGTGTCTGCATTGCCTTCTATCGACCGCCTCAAGCCCACATCGCTGAGGTGCAGTGATGGGCTGCCAGGTGGACTGGCAGCGACTTGATGACCAGGGGGGAGGACGGTGTCGACGACTTGACCACCCAATGGCTCTTCCGATTCTGGATCCTTCGTAGGCTTGCTCCGAGCGGGCTGCCTGGGGCTCGCACCAAGACCTCGATGAATGTCGACGGATGGGGTGGGTGCAGCCGCCGCCGGGGTCGAGTTCAAGAAGTCGAGGATCTCCGCGTCCGATGTGCCAGTGCTGTTCGGTGTGCGAGGTAGCTTTGGTGATGTTGGCGTTCTTGCGCCACGTGGGAACCCAGGTTGCAGGAACTTCTGGACTGCATTGCGCTCATCGTTGTCGTCGTCTTCGTCACTCGTGGCTCCGTCAAAGTAGTTGTCCCAGTCCGCTGAGCTGGTGCTACGGATACTATCCGCTGTATTCATGCGCTTTGGCGACCTGAAGGAATTCTCGAGAGGCGCAAGCTCATCACGGACTTCCCTAAGCTCGCTCTCTGTACGCTCAATGGGTGGCACTGCATCTTCCTGGCCCTTGACGTGCTCGCCATCCTCCCTGACAGGCACGTCGATACCCTTAGCGCGATCGAGCGCCGGCTCTTGCTCATCGCGGGTTTCGGCAGAGTAAGTAGCCGCAAAGTGCGTGTCGCAAAGGTGCTTAACCACCGGCCAGCCGTAAGCATTAGCAAACATGCGGCGCACGACGATGTTGTTGTGCGCGTCAGGCTCCAGACGAACGAGGACCTTCCGCCATGACAGATCCTTATGGTAAGCGCGAGCAATCTTCTCCTCCACTCGCACGTTCTCCTCAGCGGTAGCTCCAGACGCCTGAGATTTGCTGCTTTCGCCGGAGAAGGAGCGATTGGCGCCTCTCTTCCTCGCAGGCGGTGGTGGGATATCCTCCGGGTGGTATACGCGATCGTGGAAGATGGTTCGAGCACGAGTGGAAGGGTCGATGATCCATGAGGAAGGTGGCGTAGGTGGGTTGATGATGTCTCCTGCAGACTCGAAGATCGTCGTCTTCGGTGGTGCCGCTGAGTTCTTGGACGGGTCGAGTGTAGAGTCACCCCGGGATGCCAGTGGCCGTTTCCTCGGCTGCGCGGCCTGCGATGAAGCCGCTCCGTCAGCAGTGTCTTGTTCATCGTCGTCTTTGGCAATGGTCTGACTACGTGTGAACATCTTTTTGTCTTTCGAGGTGTGTTTGCCAGTTGGGCGGATGTAGCTCCACCATTGCATCAGGGTGTTCTGCGGCTGGAAGTACTGGTCGGAAACTGGCACGCCTGGGTTTCCTTGCACCGTCTCGTCCGGGTCATGCTTCTGGCCATCTAAAAATTGGTGAGCTGCAGGCTCCGAAGCAGTCACTCTGTCATCTTCGTTGGTAACATCTACCCCAGGTAGAGGGACAGCGGTGTCATCCCCATTGCCAGATGGAGAGTCAGTCTCGTCGTTGTCTGCGAAGCCAATCCTCGATGGGTTCGGTGAAGAGTTCTGACCTGTCAACTGACTGAAGCCCCATACAGCAACACTGCCGATGAGTCCGTTCTCGCGACGGGCCTTCTCGACCTTGCCCAACCCTCTCCAGTCGAGGAATAGCAGACAGCTGGTTCGCAATGGGACTACGCCGTCATTGACCACGTTTGAGTACACGGTACGGTTCCTGAACATGCGTAGGACAAGGTGAGCAGGCCCGGTAGGTAGAATCCTGAGCAGAGGCTTTGTGCCAGGATCTTCCTGTTCTTGGTGCTGCGACTGTCCACCAAACCCACTGACCATAGCAGTCCATCCACTCTTCGCCAGCGTAGGGGCGCGCCAAGTAAGTCCAAGATCTTGTCCTGTCCTGCCCACCAAGCCGAAGTCAAGAGCGAACTTGACGTACATAGGGTTCTCGTTACTAAGACCGAGCATGGGCGATGCCATAGCTATGAAGTTGATGGGCTTGATATGCTGGAAGAACTCGGGCGAGTGCTTGTAGATGTATGCTATAGCATACGTCTGGACAAGTCCTCCGAGCGAGTGACCAATGAAGCTTATGCTGGTGAACTTGTACGCCCGCTTCTGCTTGTGTGCATGAGGTCTAAAGTGTATGCCGCTTCCCTCATGCGCAGGTGCACCCTCATCAACCTTGTCTTTCGTTGGCGAGAATGGATTCAACTTTTGGCTGACAGACTTCTTAATCGGCAGATATGGTTGATCCGGGTACGTGAGCCGCAGCACGTACTTGGCGAGCCGCTTTCCGAGATACTGGATGCCGCGCTCAGTACGAACGACGTTGCCATCGAATCCACGGACAATGACATCCTCTTCGTCGTCATCTTCCTCTTCGTCTGGTATGTCTTCCTGGCCGCCAGACAAGGGCGCTGTGGCCGTAGACTCTTCACTGGTTTTCTTTGGCTCTTGCCCTTTCTGCTCCTGCCTTCGTTTCCTGCGGTCTTCCCTGGCCTGCTTCGCGGTTGCATCGATACTCTCCTTCAGATACAGCATGTCGGCGCCAAGGTTGCTGTGTAGGCCGTGCGTGACCATGACCAGGTGGATGTTTTTCTGCTTGCGCGTGTCCTCCTTCTGCTCATGCTCGACGTCCTTCGACTTGCGCCTATCGGCGTGTCCCTCCTCATCCTTGTATTCTGGTAGTTCGGGTTTATTCCACAGGCTTGTTGTATCGTCTACGACAAGCTTGATCGCCTTGGAGAAGACACCCTTTGGCTGCGCAGGGTGGTTCGATGTATGCGACTTCTTGCCCTGCTGGTGGTCTTGGACCTTGCCTGGAGTTCCAGAGCTATTCCCTGTGACGGCTGTAAAGCCAAGGTCGAGTGATCTCTCATCACGGGCGACCAGCAACTCGTAGCTCACGGAGGCTGAATTGGAGAAGATGATCTGCGAGTCGACCTCGATGATCCATGTTGCACTCTTGGGGGTGCCATCAAAGTTCCTCCACTCGTCGCCTTGTCTGATGTGTTCCGGAACGGTGAGCCTAGCGTTCCAGTAACCACCAGCCTTCAAGTTAGGCTCGAACTCGGGAATGCCGTGCGTCTTCGGCGACTCGACTTTCTGGTTCGGATTGAAGGTCGAGGGATATGCGGCGACATGGATGGTATAGGGCCCGTGAAGATAAGCGGCTCGCAGTGGCAGGGCAGAGGTATTGCGTATGCGGACGTGCAGGAAGGCCGGCGCAGGGAGGATGCGGTCTTCGCTGGGGGTGTATGTGACCGTGTACCTGCATGATATGTCTTAGCCTTCGCTGCGACCAAACTGGGGAACCTCCGCGGGCTTCTTGGACCGCTGAACCTACCGCACAACCTCGCCCACCTTGACGCTGCCCGTCTGGTGGAGCAGCAGCATTCTGCGCGCGCGCTGTTCCTCGGCACGGAGCTCCTTCTGCGACGGCGTGAGCAGGAGATACGAGGCCCCCGGGCGCGTGTCGGTTTGAGCAAGGGAATAGGTGCGCGGAGTGAGCAGCATTTAGCGGCTGCAGCAACAGCTTTCGGTAGCGGGCGGCGCTGACGATTACTGGGCCTCGCGGCGCGTCATCAGCGGGCCTTGCTGCGACAGGTCGATCTTGGACTGCTTGTATGTTTTGCGGGGCCGCAGGGAGGCGCTGGCGGGGCGTTATAGGGGTTGTTCAGAGTGTTTTGCTGCTGGTCACATGTATCATGGAGAGATGAGGTGCGTCATTGCTCGCGTGGACGTCCTCCCTACGCCCGCCTCCATCGCGTGCCTCGTCGTGCTGAGCTCTGAACCACAACGTCGCGATGTCTCAATCCATTTTGCACGGAGCACTGACTCGAGCGGCCAAGACAAGGGTAAACAAAGCAGAGCGCGTGCACCACGAGGAACGCGTGTCGAACGCCCCATCCGCAGCATCCTGGCTGGAAGGTGCATGGACCGACATCGATCACTCATCACGAATTTGCCAGCTGATCAAACGATTACAGAGAAAGTTGTATCTAATCCATGTCCTCGCACCTTCTAAGAGTTCCTTCGCAGCTGTGTTGACATACAAATACTGGGCTGCAGTTATCTGGCAACGATAAACCCTCTGACAGTCAATGCCACTGTTCATGTTCACGTTCTGGAAATCGCTTCACTTAATTCATTGCCAGAAGACAGTCCACACTAGTCGAAAGGACTCCGGACGCCGTCGCTAATCATCGAATCTTTGTCTCCAAGCAAAGGGCAGGAAGGGAACTTGTGATGCCGACCCTGACTGCCTCCTCTTTGCCCCTCTGGGCTCGACACCTGGCCCTGAATGCTTCCTCCTCGCAGATCTCCTCTACTCTGCAGGCTTCTCTTGCTTCGCGGCCGGCGTGTCCTGGTTGAGGTCGGCATCGGGCATCCGCTGGTCTTCATTGTGGAGTTCAACATTGTCGTTCATGGTGTTGCTATTGACAGGCAGACCACCTGTGTTGATGCCGGCCTTGGAACTAATGAGCTTTGTTAACGCTTCGGAGGTAGATTGCGTCGCTACTGCTGTGTACTGCTGTATAATGCTGAGCGATTCACTGCAAACTCAAACGCTGGGCAGATGGAGAATTGGTTGCCTCGAAATCTTCGTATTCCGATTGTAATCCGTCCATCTACTTCAGATCATGTTGGGTACCAGGGACGCCAACATGCCGTCGCTAATAAAATCCCACCGAAATATCACATAAAGTATATTCTTTTCCGAAAACCTCCCCTCCCACCCACCGCGTCGGGGGAGACATTGTTTGAAGCACTTCACGACTTTTCTGGCTTGTCGAAGACGCCGTCGGAACACACGGACCCGGACTCGGACGAAGCGACCTCAGACTTCTCGTCGTTGGCGTCGCCGTTCTCGTTGACATCCATAAAGCATCAGCTTCACTCCTTCGCTTCCTCAGACGTGGAAGCTTACCACCAGTTAGCGACTCGTCGTGGCCAACAGTCTCGCGAGCCTCTTCAAGCGCACGCTTAGCATCAGCAACTTGCTGGAAGTGCGTGTGGAACGCGGCGTTGGGATCTTGTTCCTGCAGAGTGTTGCCGTAGGTTGACATGGCAGTAGGAAATGGGCGCCAGAGGCGGCCGGTGGTATCGTCCCAGATGCGGTGACCGTCTTGCTCATGCTCCTTGGCCTCGCGGAGTGTGCAGCGGTGGTATTTGACGGTGCCTAATTGCGTGTGAGCTACGAAGGAGTGCTGTGTAGGGTCCGTGGTGAAGTCGGACGTCTACTTGGCTGTCTCGCGGGAGTGGCCGTCGCCGGAAGGAGGACCTTGCGGAGCTGTGAGATGTCAGTAAGCAAAGGTTCTTGGTACGTGCAGAGGAAGACTCACGATTACCAGTGGCAGCGGGGCCGGAGGAAGGAGCCGACATGAAAGAAGGAAGGAGTGGCTTGTGACGACGTTGAGTTGACGCTTGCCGGTGGGAAAAGAGAAAAGAAGGTACAGTCAATGGAGAGAGTCTTATATACGCTGTAGTCACACCTTCACTGCCTTCACTGTGGGTAGAGACCCACATACTCGCGCAATACTCGAACCTTGCAGCGAAAGAGCATCGTGAGGAAGTGAAACGAGAGATTGAATAACCCCAGGGGCCACACTATGTACTCAACTGAGCTTGCTAGGGAATCATCAGTGACCTGACAATTGCCTCCTGACTCTATAGGTAATGATTGCACACCGCTTGTTCAACCACCCTTCACCACGCTCGAAAAACCACGACAGATCAGCCAGGCAAGCCCGCACAAAAGCACTCCAGACCACAGAAGTCGCAGTCCCACTCGTCCCTTCTCCCGGGATAAGTCTTTGTCCTCGCCTTCTCCATGTCAAGGACTTGCGCAGTCGCAGACCCGAACCACGGTGCTCTCTGACCCTCGGGGGCCGCTACACTGCAACTTGTATCACTTCCATCTACTGCACATGCGCTGTCCGCGCGCTTGTGCACATTGACGGGATCGCTGATAACGCGCGGCGTGGGGATTGGTACATAGTATGTTGGTACGTACAACAGCGCGGGCACGAGTGCGGTGTGAACAGGCTGACAGAGCGATTTCAGAGCTGCACAACGCGGGGTGAGGAAGTAGCCGAGCTGCCTCTGTATGCTCTCCTCGCTGAAGCATACGGGCAGCGGCAGTGCAGTGTCAGTGTTGCAGCAAGTTGTGCCGTGCTGGCCAGAGTAATGGTTCGCCATATTCGCTGGGGTTTGAGAATGGTGGGCGAGTAGATTGTGCATGTGGAAGTTTTCTGGTGTTATGCTGCAATCGTGACTATGGCTCCTTTGAAGTGCGTGTCGATTGTAAGATTGACGAAGTGACAAAGGAACACTGTGATGTGGTTGATGAGTGACAAAGAACAGGAGCACGATGCTGAAGTGTAGACAGACAGTGTCTTTGACCTATGACCATGCAAAAAAATGCGCTATGATGAACGTTTACATTCTCAGAGAAGGACGCACCATGTCTGAGTCCCTCTCTATGCAATAGAGTCGCCGGTGACCTTGAAGATCATGCTTCCGCTGCCGGGCTTGCTGACAACAACGGCCTGTGCGAGCTTCTCCTCCGTGATATCGGGGAACTTCTTCCTGTAGTACTTCTCTTCCCACGCCTTCTTGACCGCCTCCACCTTGTCCTTCGGCACAAGATGCACACTGCAACCACCCCAGCCCGCACCTGTAAGCCTACTCCCGGTAGCGCCGGCTGCACGTGCCAGCTGGCACAGCTCGTCAAGCTCAGGGCAGCTGCAGTCGTAGATGTCGCGGCACGAATCTTGTGTGGTATTCATCAGGTCGCCGAGAGACTGGAGGTAGGCCTTGTCGGTTGAAGGTGGGCTGGAGAGGAGCGAACGGAACTTGATGACGCGCAGGGCTTCAGTGAAGACATGTAAGGCGCGCTGGCGGAGCATGAACTTCTCTGCGCGCACGGGGAACTTGGACATGTACCGTTGGTTCAGCTCCTCCTCCGATCCACCGAGCAGAGCGCAGATGTCGGATCTTGTGTAACCCTCTTCTTGTGTGAGGTAGTCTTCTGTGTGCTGCACAAGCTTGTGCAGTTGTATCTCGAAGTCAGGAACCGATGTCTTGGTGTTGTCGGCCACGCCTTCCTTCTCCTCGAAGTATGTGTCGTGGAAGCCGCGCAAGCTGACGCCGAGTGGTGACGAGTCCTTAGGCAGCTCCTTCTTCAGGCCGAAAGCCTTGGCAAGGAAGGCAGCGGCAAGTGTGCATTCGACTACGCGCAGGTTGTAGCATACTGGCGCTGTGACATGCTTGTCGGCAGCGACAAAGCTTTGGGCGGTGACGAATGTAAGCTCGGGGTCTGTTGTGGGAAATTCGATGTTGGTGTAATCGAGGCTGGGCTTGAAGGAGACGTAGAGTGCAGAACCGCGGAGGGAGAAGACAGAAGCAGCCTGGTCCATGCTGAGTGACGTTAGTAAAGAACCTTTACAAGACTGAATCGACTTACCCGCCGGAGTTGACACCAACAGCACGCTCAGAGACAATGGCCAGCTCACAAAGCTCCTTCTTGTCGACCTTGTCCTCGCCGTTGGCAGCCAACACAGCTAGCGCACTGGTGCAGACAACGGATGCTGAGCTGGACAGACCACCTCCGCTGGGTACTGTGCCGTCACAGACAATGTCCATACCGACAGACAGGAACTTTCCGCGCTTCTTCTGGAGGAGCTCTGATACACCCTTCAGGCCAGACTTGAAGTAGTTGGTCCACTCGTGCTCGGTAGAATCGATGGGGATCTCGCCCTCGGGAATGTCGAACTCTCGTGTAGGGAACTTCTCCGAGTTGAGGTTGGCTATCCGTACTCGAGGCTTCTCGTCTGAGGGTCGCACGGCTACTGCCATGATGAAGTCGGCGGTGATGGCCATGGGGAGCACTTCGTACAGAGAGTAGTCAATGTGCTATTACTGGTGTAAGTTTAGGGCATATTATAGGCAGAAAGTAGCTCTTCTACCTCTCCAATAATGTTCACACGCCCAGGACTGCGCGCAACGAACTCGGCCTGCCTGCCATGAACCTCCTTGAACCTGGCCAGAAGCTTCTCCCATCGCTTGGTCTCGACAGGAACCGCGTCTTCTGGGTAAATGTCGCGCAGCGACGTCGCTGTTGGGACCGACATGATGTGGAACGGGAGTAGTAAAAGCCCCGGAGTTTGCGACAGAGCAGGAAAATAAACAAGAAGAAAAGAGATCACCTGCAACGGAAAAGTCAGGTTAATATGGCCTGCGAGGTCGCGAGATCGCGGGGATGCTTGTTCGCTCAAGACCGCACCCCGCCGGCGGGATCCTAACCGCCTTGGGTATCGTTTCCCTGCCGTTGCTGCAGGTACACTCCAACGCGGAGCATGCTCGAAGCCATGACGCGGGTGGATGAGAGAGGAGGCGGAAAATCTTGTTGCGTCGGCGTCTGGTCAACAATGGGGATAGCCTCGATGGCTGGTTGTTGAGCCTCAGGTCAGCGTGATCTTGAACTGCCCCTACCGTCTGGCTCCAGCAATTGCCGTGCTGTGAGCAGTACATGGAGGATGTGAAGAACGAGGAGTGCTGACATGTCGCATTGGGTATCTCTGTTGTATCTGACGGCACATGGTCCAGCATGGCGCTCATTCGGTCCCTCGCCCTCGACCCCGACCGCGCAGCCCTCGCCCAATGCCGCTGCCAGCACGGCCTCTTGTTGAGTCGCTGCGGCTGACGCCCCGCCCGGTCTGTCCTCCGACTCCAACGTAGCCGCTCGATGCTGTGGACGTGGAGGTCCCGCGGGGTCGCGTGCCTCTGCCGCGTCCTCTCGTGGCTGGCTTGGGCGGGCCGGCCTCTGCTCTCCTGCGCTCCTCCTCTGCCTTCCTCGCTGCTGCCTCCCTTCGTGCCTGCTCTTCTGCGGCGCGGCGCTCGACAGCCTGCTTCCTGTGGTTCTCCTCGTCTTCAATGTCAACCATGTCCTGGGTCGCGCCCTGCCATTGCGGGTTCAGGATCAGTCGCTGGTTGTGCTCGGTCTGGGAGAGGATGCGGGTCCATGTCTGGAGCAGCGTGGAGGCATTCTGAACTGTCTTCGAGACGGTCTGGGAACGTCAGTATGGGGCGCGCGTTGTTGTGCGACTGGCACGATTGGCACTCACGCCCATGTTGTCTTTGGCCTTTTGCAGGCTCTCGACAACGCCCTCGATCACCCTGTTGACGTTGCGCACGCTCTCCAGCTCGCGGCGCAGCGCAGCTTCTCGCGCCTCTTCGGCGGTGTAGTGCGACTCCTTTGCGCGTGCCTTGCCCGCTGCCGCACCCTCGCCGGCGTCGGCCCCTGCATCCTGCGCCCTCTGCTTGTTCTTGCGGGCGGCGGGCGTGTCAAAGAGGGCGTCCGTGTCGGAGTCGGACAGGCTGAGATGGTCCATGTTGGGTGGCTGCACCATGTTGCGTGGACGGGGGGTGTTTCAGCAGTGTCTATTGTCCCACCCAATCAATTCCGGGCTGCACGTGTTTTCGTTGTTGTGTTTGACGCGTTTGGCTGTCGGGCGGGGTCGCGACGGGCCATGCGCCAGGGTGCTGTTGACAGCTGCTTGGCAGGCGCTCGGACAACGGTGCAACGGTACAACCAGCCATCCCGTCTACCAGCCTCCTCGCTGCTCAGACTTCAGTGCAGCATCGCGACCCAGCCATACCAGCGCGGCCCCATCTGCTCCACTCCGCCGTCACCACCACCTATCTCTATCGATACGCCCCTTATCGTCCGACCACAAGCACCGCGACCGCTGCCCTCACAGTCAGGAGCTGGTCACAGCTTGTTTTGATTTTGTACCGCGTGCAACCGCCCACACCACGACGACGCACCGCGCCGACCACGGCACCACGCATCACCGCCGTTCACTCCACCATGGACCGCACGCCGTCGCCCCCTCGACGGGTGCACACGCCGCCCGCGCCCCTTCACGGTGATGACTGGGAGCCCTTCTCGCCGCGCCGCTCCAGCAGGGTCGCAGCGAAACGCCGTCTTCACCTCGAGCAAACGGACCCAGCGCACCCAGCGCACACCCCCCGCACTAGGCGCGACGTAACCCCTCCCGTCTCCTCGCGCAAGACCGTCGCGCGCACCTCCAATTTCACCCTGTCACCACCCACCTCGCCCGCAACCTCCCCCAAGCGCACACCGCACTCGACGCGTCGCGCACTCTTCCGCGCATCAGAAGCGCTCGATTCCGACGCAGACCAACCTCGAAGCACCTCAGGTAGCCGGTTCCTCGCATCAATGGCTCCAGGCATGCTCCCAACGCCGGCAAAGACGCCCCGCAAGCGCGTCCTGCACTCTGAGTCGCTCAAGTCCACCGCGCGCCTTCTGTTTGCTCCTCGCCCAACCATCGAGGAGGCGACCCCACGCAAGGCCAAGAAGTTCTCCAAGAACGTCTACTCCCTCAACAGCTTCGAAGAGGACGGCGACTCGTCCAAGATTGAGATCTACACCGACTCCAAGGAGCGCATCCCCACCGCTGACGAGGACGACGACGAGGAGAACCCATTCGTCATCAAGAAGGGCAAAGGGAAGGCCAAGTCAAAGGCCAAGGCAAAGCCAACCCCGCAGCGCAAGCAAGATGCAAAGGCCGAGGAAATGGAGGAGGCCGTAAACCGCGAGGAGGGCATGATCTTCCTCTTCCGAGGAAAGAAGGTGTTCCGCAAGTTCCACGACGACAATCCGTCAGACGCCCCCACCGAAGAAGACGAGGAGACTTCTGCAGACGACCTTCGGTTGTTGCGCGCGGCCGGTCCTGAAGCGCGCCGCCCATTGACCCGTTCGTCCATCAAGCCCAAGCTGCTGTTCCAGGAGGAGATCAGGCAGAGGAAGCTCGAGAACGGCGAGTTCACAGAGGACGAAGAAGAGGCCACCACCGACATGGAGACTCCCGTTGCGACTCCCAGCCGTGGCAAAGGCAAGATGATCATGTCCATCGCCGACTCGCTGCAAGAAGCCACTCCACCGCCTACTGTGCGCAAGATCAAGCGAGGTATGTTCACTTCAGCGGTAACGACTCTTCTCAGCTCACAATTTGCAGAGATCTCCTTCGACGGCTGGTCCCGCGTCAAGTCCGCCCACAGCTCTGGCAGCTCTTCGCGCGGAGCCAAGCGCAGCGGCTCCCCGCTTGTGCGTGAGGTGGATAAAAAGGCTCGCAGTGAGCACTCCACATCGTCCATGTCTATTGACGGCATCTAACGGCTTTCAGCCCGTTCTTGATTTTCGCTTGCATCGAGTCTTGGATAACTACATCATGTATCAGCCCCAGCGGTTGAGGTTGTATGTACTACCACGCTCGCACCTTGTTTCTTGACGGCGTTCGGGACATCGACTTAGCGACCCAAAGGATACCCGGCATTTATGCGCTTTGTATGTAGGGCTGTGTCCTACTTTGTCGCGTGGTAGGTTCATTTGCGGAGGATAATGGATGTGGAGGAGATTGCGGGAGGGCATTGCGTATTGCATCAGCATAGCGGACCGGCTCGGCATGGTTGCTTGTATGCCTCTGAGCATTGGGAGACGGAGCATCCCAGCACGTGCAACTTTAGTTAGATTCACACAATCAAAACAAAGACCAATATCCAAACATGTCGCACGTGGATTCTGGGTCCTAATGACGACCATGCTAACCGCTCTACACAAAAGCTTCACGACGATGACCACGCACCTCGGCCTGTCCGCTATGCAACACGACTCCGATCTCCGCCCAGACGTCTTCCACCTACTTCGCCTTCGGCTTCACGCTGAAAAACGCACTCATCTTCTTCATCCCGCTCGTATCCACCTTTCTCAGCTTCTTGACGCCCAAGCTTTCGTTCTTCTTCTTCAAAACCTCCTCCTCTTTTTTCCGCTTCTTCTCCTCCCGCTCGGCAAGCTTGTCCTCGTCGACCTCGAACGCCCGCTTGCGGCTGATGTTATCGCTGATGCTGCGCAGCGCTGCGGCTTCACTCTTTAGCTTCGCGATGGTGGAGAGGCGCTCGGTCAGGGGCGCGAAATCTGGCGTTGTGCATGTGGAGAGGGAAGTCGTTACTTGGGCGGCTAGTGTGGGTGGGAGGTAGGAGGTGGTAAGGTATGTGAGCGCTGTGCGCAGGCGTAGGAGATGGGGAATGTTGTCTGGGGTCTGTAAGGTAGGTTTTGCGGGCACATCCACTTCGTCTGGAGTCGTGAGGTCCGTCTCCTGGCTCTCCGTCGTCATCTGGCTGTCGGTTGTCGGTGTCGATGTCCCGGAGTCCGAGACTGCGGATAGTGTGGATTCCTCGCGCCGGATACTCATGATCGGGACTTCGAGCGCGGTCTTGACGAATTTGTCTTCCATGCTCGGCGGTAGCCCGTGAGCGACCATGCGCTCTGCTTTCTTCATCAGGACGGCGAGGAGCTTGGCGTGCGACAGCCGGTACATGGTCTCGTCGCCGGCGTCGACTGTGTCGCAGATCGTTCGCATCTTCCCCCCCAACATGGCCTTGAGGGACGGGTGCTGTGTGAGCAGTGTCTTCCAGTGCCGCGATGAAGCGCCCAGCTTGTCTGTATAGTCGTCGAGCTCAAGGAAGTGCTGTTTCTCGTCTTTTGCAGACTTCGGTGCGAGCGCGGGTAGAATCAGGAAAAGCAGGTCGATGGGTGTTGCGAGGAATAGACTGGCGTCTTTGGTGACGAAACCGCCTCCCAGCCCTGCCTCTGCTTCAGGTTCTGTGTCCTTGCTCTCTTTGGGTTGGTTTTGTGAGGCATCTTGTGTGTTTTGAGCGTCTTGACGCGTGATCAGCCAGCTCCTGCATGCTTTCTTCGGCGCGGCGATGCGCGTGAACTCGTAGAAGCCTTTCGATGGGCAGAAGTAGTAGCGTGATGGTGTGTTGGTGGCAGGGTCGTCGAGCGTGACTATTCGAGCGTCTTTCGATGTGTCTTTGGGGAGGACGAAGAGCTTTGGCGGGTTCGAAGTGGCTCCGGGCAGTGGTTTTGTGGAGGACGGTGCTGGCTCTGGTGTGGGTGCTTTTGGCGCGGGTTTTGCGCGGGTCGCTCTTGCCATTGTAGATTGTGTATGCTCTTCTATCGATGCTCTAGTTGTGTCTGCGTTTGCAGTGTATTCAGGACATCAATTGAGAAATGCGATGTTGTCAGCCCGAGCGTAAGTGGCACGCGAACGCGACGCGCCCGGCACGCGATCCCTGCAGTTTCATCTGCGATGGTTCCTGGGCCGCAACCTTATTTGCACGGCAAACAACAAGCTTGCAACGGCGAGTCAACACGCCCACTAGGCCTGCCATACCCGCCGAGCCACCCCAAGCGTTCACACACTGCGTCCCCGGCCTGCAACGCGCATGAGATGGGTGCGCAAGACCGGACGCTCCTACTCACACACCAGCGACCATGATCGTGCGGGAGAGCCCCAAGGCCAAGGGCGCGTCCTCCAGTCCCGCATGCAGATCCTCACTGACCGCCGCAGCTGCGAACAATCCCCCCAACTGGCCGCCCAAGTCCCCCTACGAGGCCCTGCTGAGCTCGCCGTCCGGCCGCAAGCGATACGAAGAGCGCCGCGCCCGCAAGTCCGTGTCGCCCTCGCCCGCAAAGCGCCGCCCGCTGTCGCTGCAGCCGCAAGTCCAGTACGACGGCGACACCACCGAAGACGAGGACGAGGAGACGCTGCAGCTGAAGTTGCAGGCCATCGAGGCGCGCCTGAAGCTCAAGCAGCTGCAGAAGGCGCGCAGGGCCGAGCCCGAGAGCCGCGCCATACCCTCACGCCCGGGCGCCGCAGCAGACCGGCGCCGGACCGAGCTGCCCAGGCCAGACGCCGACGTGCAGGTGCCTGTGTCGCCCATACGCCCCCGCCCGAGCGCAGACGAGCCGAGGAGCCCTGCAAGAGTGCTGCTGGGCATCGACAAGGGCCTCAAGGCATCTGAAGTGAGCCTCAAGCGCCCCGGCCAGTCGCGGACGAATGCTCTTGCGCGGTCGAACACCACCGGCACGGCAGGGACACCCAGGATCAAGTCATTCAGTGAGCGCATCGCCGAGAGCAGGAGCAAGGAAAGGCAACGCGAGGAGAACGAACACAAGCACGAGGAGAGGAGAGCAAGAGGCTTTGGTCTGGGCAATGTCGCAGGCATCAAGCGGGAACGGCCACCGTCGTCTCGCGGCTCTTCGTTCACCTCAGACGCGGGGGTTCGAAGCTCCTTCACAGATATGCCGCAGGTTCGCAGCTCGTTCACAGACATGCCACCGCCCGGATCGAAGACGCACAGTAGAACTCACAGCCGGCTGCTGAGCTCCCAGGAATCCCAGCCCACACCGCGTCGAGGATCCATCCCTGATGCCCGACCGCCGGTATCCGCGTCGAGACCGTCCTCCCAAGACTTCCAAGCGAAAGCAGTGTCCTCCAGCTTCTCCAAGTACGAACCACCGTCGACCTCGTCGAGCAAGTCCCAGACCAAAGCAACCTCTTCCAGCTTTTCAAAGTACGAGGAGATTGCGCAGCGCAGCGACAGCTTCGATGGACCCAGCTTCGAGTCTCTATCCGGACTGCACTTGAAGTCGCGGGAGATGCAACATAGTGTTGTCACACGCACCCTGGAAGGCAAGACCGTCTTCACGATACCCCAGCTCCTCAAAACCGTCAAAGCACCTGACTACGACCCGCCAGATTGGGAGAACGACTATGTCGTGATGGGTGTAATCTGTTCAAAGTCAACGCCACGCGACACTCAGAACGCAGCTCGAGAGAACTCAAGAGGTGCACAGGAGCGCAAAGACCACGGCAAGTTCATGGTCATCCGACTGACGGATATGAAATGGGAGCTCGACCTGTTCCTCTTCGACAGCGGTTACGAGCACTTCTGGAAGCTACCGATTGGCACGCTAGTCGCTATCCTCAACCCAGACATCATGCCACCAAAAGACCGAAATAGTGGAAAATTTTCACTGAAGTTGACGAACTCGGACGATACTGTACTCGAGATCGGTGTCGCACGAGATCTGGATTTCTGTCACGCGAAGAAGAAAGACGGCAAAGAGTGCGGGCAGTGGGTTGACGGGCGAAAGACTGAGTTCTGCGACTTTCATCTCTCGTTACAGGTTGAGAAAAGCAAGAGAGGTCGCATGGAAATTAACGGCATGGTTGGCACGGGCGGTGGAGGTGGAATGCTCGGACGCAGAGCTCCAAATGGCTTCAAAGGCGACCAACTGCGCAAAGAGGGCAAATATCACGACAGCTATCTGCACGAGACGATGTTCATTGCACCGAGACCAGGCGGTGCCGCGCGCATGCTCGACAAGGACGAGCAAGGCTTTGAGCGCGGTGGTAGTCGAGAAGAACGTCACCGCAGGCAACTTGCCGCAAAAGAGAAGGAGCGGGATCTGGCCAAGAAGCTGGGCGAGATGGGGGAAGGCACCACAGGAGGCGACTACCTCAGGAGGAAAGCAAACCCCGCAGCCAATCTCTCGACGACAACGTCACAGGAGCAGGCCAACGCAAGGCAAGACAAGGCTGCAGAGATGGACTTCCGTGGACTCCTCAACCGGAAGGCAGCGGACGTTTCTCTGAACCGGAAAGCGAGTGGATCTCTCATACCATCGAAACGGAAACACTCCAACGCTAGCAAGGTGACTGCCAACAGTGCCAGCGAACCTGTCGGTTGGGGCGGTGCTCACAAGCGCGGGCTTGTCCTTTCACCACAGAAAGCTCGGCCCCTTTCGCCGACCAAGTTCCGACCCGATTCTGCTATACGCGGAACCAGGGCAAGCAGTCCGGCAAAGAAGAAAGCACGCTTATTGCTCCCTGAGAAAGGCATACGTGAGCCTGGCCGCGAGAGTCTTGGGGGCCTCGATATTGGCCTGATCGCAGCGATGGATGTGGATGACGACGATGATGACTTGGAGGTTGTGTGATTTTCATAATGTCCTTCATCAGCTTCTTTGGATTTCTTGTATACGATGTCAACGCGCAAAGAAGGACCAGGCAACGATTACGGCGTTTAAAATGCAGCCCGCTGATTGGCGGGGCTAAGCGAGGGGTGGGCGAATTTGCGTTTCGGGCTTGGATTACCCTGACAGATACCACAGTAACGAGTTTCCTAGTGTACAACAGTATCTATAGACCTGTCATTGGTCATCTCTTTGAATCGAGAATTTCATTGCTGTTTCAAGACGCATTGTAGCAGTATCCAGCGCCGCAATTGACAAAGTAACATCACACCATACGCACATACCAAGAACTCGACGACACGTGCTTCGCCATGGCACCAGCACCCACAACCTCAGAAGCGCCGATTCATGCACTCATCAACTACGAGGACCGCTATGTGCAGCCCCTCATCCTCTCTGCACTCGAGAAGCGCCTCCCCACATCATCATACAAGCTCATCAAATCACTGAAGGACCTGCCTTCATCGACAACCCCATGTCTCCAGTTCGTGCAGTATGAGTCGATTGACTGGGACTATCTCATGTCAAGTTCCAAGTCCCTGGCGAACGCATATGTCATTCGGAAAGCCTTGATCAGGAAACACTACCTCAGCACGACTATCGCAAACTGGATCACCAAATACCCTGACAGCGCTCTTAAGAGGGGCGCGAAGCCGAGTGTAGAGTTTGAAGTCGACTATGCAGAGTTCTTGGACGACGCGCTTGTTGAAGCCTGGGAGTTGAAGGAGAGCTGGGCGCGCAATTCGCAATTTGGCGACGACGAGAAGGAGAAGCGCGAGTGGTGGATCCTGAAGCCGGGCATGAGCGATCGCGGACAAGGCATCAGGTTGTTCTCGTCCGAGGAAGAACTCACAGCGATCTTCGAAGAATGGGACCCTGAGAGCGACGACGAGGACGACGAGGACGACGAAGGAGACGCGCGGAGCGACGCTGAAGGCGAGAAAGACGAAGGTAATGGCATCATCACAAGCCAACTCCGCCACTTCGTCGCGATGCCTTACATCCATCCGCCCCTTCTTCTCGCGCCACCAGGCGAGCCGACTCAGTTGAGGAAATTCCACATCAGGACCTATGTCCTCGCCTCCGGCGCGTTGCAAGTCTCCGTCTACAAGCCCATGCTCGCACTCTTCGCTGCGCGCCCGTATTCACCTCCCTGGGAGAGCGATTTCGGGTCCGAAGAGGAGCGCGAAGACGCCATGCGCGCACACCTCACAAACACTTGTTTGCAGGACAGCGGCGACCGCGAGGGCTCAGTCGGGCTTTTCTGGAATCTACCTGACTCCATCGTTGATCAACCGGACACAAAAGTGAAAGCACCGAGCAGTTGGAAAGAGCAGATCTTCACACAGATCCAGGAGATTACGGCTGCGACTTTCGAAGCTGCGGCGAGGGGAATGAGTATCCATTTTCAGCCGCTGCCGAATGCGTTTGAGATCTTTGGGCTGGATTTTATGGTTGGTATTGAGGGAGATGGGTCGTTGAATACGTATTTGCTGGAAGTCAATGCATTCCCGGATTTCAGGCAGACGGGTGATGAGTTGAGTGGGATGATTGAGGGGCTGTTTGAGGGAGTTGTTGATCAGGCGATTGCGCCATTCTTCGGGATAGAGACAGGAGGGGAGAAAAAGACTGAGATGGTGAAGGTGCTGGATGTTGACTTGGGCAGGAGGTAGTCAGCGGCATGAGCCTAATGAACGGGATCCTAAATGAACAATTCAATGTGACTCTGCGAATGCTAAAAGAGAGGTTTCCAGACTCGGGGTATAGGTGCAAAGGCTCCCGCCTCGCACCTTCCGCGGCAGCTCCCACAAACTTCACGTTCACTTCACCACTGATGACTTGGAGAGACTTAAGCGGGTTTACTCAGCGACCTTTAGTGCAGAATTCCACTACCCACAACCTTCTGCTCAGCTGAGCCACTTTCGATGCCGTCGCCAAGCATGTCGACAAACGCCAGAATCAGCCCTCTCAAGCAGAGCAGTGCTACGGAGAACAACTTCATCAACCAACTGCGAGATGGTATGTTAACACTTCTCGATGGCATGGAAGTAGAGTGTTACAGGCGCAGCGATGCGCTAGATGAGCTGGAGCAGAGTCTGCGAGACGTTGGTCACCTGCTGCATCCCACTGAGGACCTCCAGGCGAAGGTTTGTCGTCTGGAAGCCGAAAAAGCCGTTCTAGAAGAAGAGAACAGGCTCTTAAGATGTCGGGCTGAGAAGATGGGCACTGCGCCACAGCACGTAAGTGCTCCTCTTCACATCTTTTGCAGTACGCTAACGTAGCCGCAGACCGCTCCTGGCGTACTTTCCAACAAACGCAAGAAGGTGCTCGCAAGAACCATCAGCATGGCGATCATCCACAGCAATGAGGCGCACACCTACATCAAAGCCCGAGCCAGTTCAATGGCAGAAGATGTCAGCGCCGAAGACAAGACAGTCAATGGGCTGACCGATGCTGAGCAATTGTCTGTAGTCTTGAAGCAGCAGCTCAACAACCTCGTCGACATGGTGAACGAGTCAGGCAATAGCGCTGCAGCGCAAGACCTCAAATCTGCAATGAGATGCTGGGGAGGTATTCACAGGTGCCTCGCAGCCGAACGAAAGATTGCGATCAGTAGATGAGACAAGCAGAATGACTGTGCCTGGGGCATCTTCAAAGAGGACAGGGCCTTGATCCGTGAACAGATTCTGGACCTAAGGAATATTGCGGGGGAGCTGGGCCTGGATATGAAGCGTGTTAGTGAAGACGCAAGTTTTTGAGAAGCCAGTGCAGCGAGTGCAAGTAGTTCCCCGCGAACGTTTGAGTTCGCTGATTATCGCTGAGGCAGCAAACAAAAAGGGTACATGCCCAGGTGTACTGGTAGCAAATCCCTCGCCCTACCAACTTCAGAAAATACACACCTGCAAGACGCATCCTTCACGATCAGCAGCAGCCCATCCTGCTTTCAGACAGTAATCTACCCGCGCATACCTGCAACCAGGAAAATGCGATGGTAATAGAAGCGCAAGTTGACCGGGAAGTCACTAACACCCTCCAGGCATGATCATGGCGGTCCTGAACCTTGGACCACTTGGCCAGCTCGAGTTCAAAAGGAGGCGGACAATGCCAGAGGCACCAGAGCCGCCTCCGCCCAGCTCACCGGAGGACATCTTTCCATATGAGAGGGCGCCGCGGATACCGACAAGACGAGATGCATCTGCCATGTACGAGTTACGCTCACGATCAGATAGAGATCGCTCCTCGAGAGTAACAAATGTGTCACAACCGACTAACAACTACGGTGAACCGCCGCACTACTCCCTACTGGTTCCGGAAGCGCACACGACGTCCTTAAAGCGCCTGAATTGCCTTCACTGTCGTTGGCAGAGCCTGCACGAACTAGGAGAGCTCGCGCAAGAACGCAGTTATTTCGATACGTCAATAAAATAATCGCGCTGACTGTACGCGCGGATTTCGATCAACTGGACAAAGCTCTCAACGCAAAAGAGGGCATTAGAGGTTCCGTCTCGATTTTATCAGAGCTCGAGCGGTAGAATCTGTCCAGCCTTTCGTGCCTCACATTCAGAGCTGGAGAGCGGTCTGCGGCGGGCCTCCCGATCGACTTGCGCGATGAGCAAATCCTACGCGAGGCTTTCGTCTATCCAAGCGCCTTGATGCTGGACTACGTTAGCAACTACAGAGACCCCATTGCGAAGCCCGGGGAATGGACGCAGGCTCTTCCTGGATATTGGGCGCGTGCGCACGAATCGACCAAGACATCACCGAAGGCGGAAGATTCGATGCGGTCTCTCGAGCATTGATACGATCTGCCTCCTCGTTACATGACATCAAAAGTCTCCTGATGCAGGCTCTGGAGGCGACAAGAATTGGAATGCGGCTCGGGGCTCCAGATCCTCATAACACCTCCTATCCCATTCGCAAAAGGAATGAGGAGCTCAGGAATAAGCTACATCCGCCCAGATTTGACACGGAGGAATGTGGTGCTTTGCAGATTACAGGTCGTCGAAGCTGTCTACGGGTTGGTTGCTCCTGCGCTGAACGCGCTAGAAAATTAGCGCGGCGTCAGTTGCCGGACAGGCTGGGACCGTTCACGCTTCCGCTCAACACCACGACAGGTCGATTGGAGGTAGGACGAACCTCGAGACACGCGACTCTCAGCGGCTCCTGCAATTCTAAAGCAGGCCTAATCGTCATTGGAGCGGACGGCACAACGACTTCGTGAGGGAACGAGCGCGGGCGAATGCAGGTACACAGCGCATCTAGCAGGCGTTCGCACGTCGCAACGTGAAACCTCATCTATCCGAAGGCATCTCCGTAGCGACGATACGTCCTGACCCGACTACCTTCGTCCAAGAGTTCTAGCTGTTCCTGTCAGCTGTTGCAGCGCGCACGCCATCCACCAGATCCAACTCGTAAGGCTTGGCGAGACCATTGAGGAAAGTACGCAGCACCACGAGGTTCGTGGGTACACGAGGTTTGTTTCAAGAGGATTGAACAGGCGATGTATGGGTGGTGGGAAATTGGTGGCGTCTGGGGAAGTCTGGCAACACCTCGGCGCAGAAGGCTCCGCCGGTTCCAAAAGGACGCCCAGACGCCCAGAGTTCATCATTTGCGTGTCGACATTACAGGATCTCACCACACGGCCCAAGACCAAGTCCTTTAAACACCCGCTGGAACACAACCGTTTTCGGAAGCCCTTCAGCCTGGGCATGCCGGCAACTCTACCTTGCTCGGCTTCCAATACCCCGGGATATGTGCCAAGTCAATCAACCTCACGAAGCTACTGCGGATGGGCAACTACGCTGAGAATAACGTGACAACCAGTTCGGCATTTCCCCGCAGGCAATTTACTTCGAGGGATCGCTAGGTGCCACAATGATCGCTGCTACATTGTACTTCGCGGAAGATTTATGGATTTGCCCAAGCTTTCCCTTCGCCCTTACGAGGCGATCATGAATGAGCTTGGTTGATAAAAGGCGATGGTTGGTTCCTGGAGCTTCTTTCAAAGTTTTCGAAGCACTCCTCATCTACGCAGTTCTACAGGACCGTCTACACAATGTTGTGTTCATCCCCCGTTGTTTCGTTGCTGGCGCTGGCGTCCATCGCCTCTGCTGCGCCCAGTGGCAGCATTGAGAAGCGCGCGCCAACTGTCTACCTCGCCGGAGACTCGACCATGGCAACAGCCAAGGGAGCTGCTGGCACTCTTCAGGGTAGACTTTCAGGATTGCAGGACTACAATGGCATCTGACAAAAACCAGGCTGGGGCACTTACCTCCCGTACTCGCTGACCACAACTGTTGTCAACAAGGCCATCGGTGGTCGCAGCTCTCGCTCCTACACCGTTGAGGGTCGCTTCACCGATATTGTTAACACTGTCAAGGCCAACGACATCGTCATCATCGAATTCGGACACAACGACGGTGGATCCCTGACGCCCACTGACAACGGTCGCTCTGTATGCCCGGGCAAGGGCACTGAGACCTGTCAGTCAACCTACAATGGCGCAGCTACGACTGTCTACACGTATCCATTCTACTTGATCCAGGCCGGCAAAGCGATCATCGCAAAGGGCGCCAAGGTCATTATCAGCAGCCCGACACCCAACAATCCCTGGGAATCTGGGACATTCACTTACAGCGGTAGCCGCTTTGTTGACTACAGCAAGAGCGCCGCTGCCACTCTTGGCTCGAACGCTTTCTACGTTGACCACGGTGCATATGCTGCCGCTGCTTGGAAGACGTTGGGCAAGTCGAAGACCGATGCTTACTTCGTTTCTGGCGACCACACTCACACTCTGCCCATCGGCGCTGATGTTGTTGCGAAGTCGTTTGTTAAGGGTCTGCAGTGCGCTGGGGGCGGTTTCCTCAAGGGACATGTTAAGAACAGTACCGAGAGCATTACAGGAAGCTGTATTTAAGTCGCAAACAACATCTGATAGTCGAATACACATTTTCAGGCGTGCCATTACGCAGATCGATCGACCTCATGCAGCTTAGTGAGTATCGCAGCATCTGTCCAGGACAGGCAATACATCCTTGTCTCGGCAGATAACATCTTCCCGCGGCTCGAGATATTCAATCACCTCAACCAGCTCTGTCTATTCACGTTCTAGAGGCATGCAGTACATTTTTGGGGTCGTAGCTCTTGTCTTTGTGCTGGCTTTCGCAGCACAACGCCGCTATCTCACAAGCATAGCCGATATCCCGGGGCCCCTCCTTGCCTCTATCAGTAGGGTCTGGCATCTATGGCGCCTAATCAAAGGTGATATTGACCAACATTGCATCGCATTGCACGAAAAGCACGGTATGTAAGCCATATCCACCCTGTACAGCCGCCTCGTTGACAATCACAGGGTCCTTCGTTCGCATCAGCCATGACGAGATCAGCGTTTCACATCCAGAAGCAATCAGGCAGATCCTTTTGAACCCTTTGCCCAAGGTCTGAAGCTCTTCAATGTCTTGACATGAGGCTGCTTATTGACATACGTACAGACTGAATGGTACAATATCATGTCTTTACCTGACACACGGTACCAGACGCCTATGTCCGCTACAGATCCAAAGGAGCAAGTACGAAGGACAAAGAATCTCGCCGCTGGTTTCGCGCTCTCGCACGTCATCAAGTCTGAGCCCTACATCGATGACTGCATCCGTCTTCTCAAAAAGCACTTTTCCGGCTTTGCAGCATCCGGGAAGCCTGCTCATCTCGACGAATGGTTCAACTACATGGCATTCGACGTCATCGGTGAAGTCGTCTTCTCGCAGCGCTTCGGGTTTCTAGAGGCAGGCAAGGATCTTGGTGGCTCCATCGCAAACTCTCGACTTCTCGTACCGTACGTCACGATGGCTGGCTTCTTCAAGAGACTGCATCGACTCACCGTCGGCAACCCGCTGATTACGGATTGGAACCTGATGCCTACTCAGCACATCCTTGACACCACGTTGAGAGCGCTGGAGGCTCGCAAGAAGAATCCAGATGTCCGCGAGGATATTCTATCGCTTTGGCTGAGACAGCACGAGCGGTATCCCAAGAAATTGTCCGAGAAAGAGTTGCATGGCTGTGTCAACATGACTGTTGGTGCTGCTTCAGATACTGTCAGTGCGAGTCTGCAGTCGTTCTTCTACTACTTGATCCGCCATCCAGAGTACCTCGCAATTGCGAAAAAGGAAATTTCGGAAGCAAACTTGACTGACGATGTCGTTTCGTATGCGGACGCCTCCAAACTTCCCTTTCTCCAGGCTTGTGTAAGTGAATCCATATTTTACGCGCAACCATAGTCGATGAGGCACTTGCAGCAATCTGCCAATCATAACCCTAAGGTAGGCTAAAAAGGTAGCTCCAGCAAGCTATCTCTCGAAAACAAGGCAGGCAGTCAATTGTTGTCTGCGTGCACCTTGCGATGCAAAAGTTCTCCTACTGGCTACGAGTGTTTTCGCCTCATCGAATATCGAATCGGGCTCACTGGATACTGCTCCTCTATCTCAAGCCTGCTCACATATGCTAATGAGGTTGATAGCTCAAAGAAGGGTGGCGCCTGTTCCCACCTGTACCTTTCGGTCTCGCACGTGTTGTGCCTGCCACTGGCGTCACGATCGGTGATCGCTACTTCAAGCCAGGCGTAAGTTTTCATAACATTTGGATGAGAGAGCCGCAATTCCTGACACTAGAACAGACAAAGCTCAGCGTCAACCCGCGCGTCATACATTACAGTCGCGAGCTGTTTGGCGAAGACGCGTATGAGTACAACCCGTATCGCTGGATGGATCCCGGTGCCAGAGACATTGAGAAATACTTTGTTGCAGTAAGTAATCTAGCCTTGAGATTTGTGATTGTGTTCGAGTACTAATTGTCTGTTAAGTTTGGTGCAGGCTACAACTCGTGTCAAGGTCGAAACATTGCCCAGCTAGAGATTTACAAGGCTGCAGCCACATTGCTGCGTGACTTCGACTTCGAGCAGGTTGATCCATCGCAAGAGTGGAAGTACGAGGCGTCTTTCGCAGCTTTGCCATACAATTGGCCCTGCCACGTAACGACGACACAAGGCTGAGGCTGGTGCCAATTGATGACACATCCCCTTCATCTCCTAGTTGTGCATGCAGACTCCTACGCAGAATGTCCGGGCTTCATTGCCGCTCGGATAAGAGCATCGTGTCAGGGTCGCTTGTGCCAGGACAAAAAGTTTCCACAGCCTGCGAGAATGCGGCCAATATTGCGCCAAGAGTGAAGGCCCGCAAAGCAACGATGTGCTAATCAGCGCAGTGAATCAAATGGCGCATTTCGTGATGTGAATCACAACACATTCTCATATCTTGATACTATATACATTAGCTAAATCGCCAATTTCCTGTCAATCACTCGACGAACTGTGCGACCCTTCATCACAGTGGTAATTTTAGACCCCCCCCCCTCTCTCTCTCTCACAAAGCGGACTATAAGACCGCCTCCTGTCAAAGTCCCAGCTTCAGTTCCGGACAACATTCTTCTTCCGCCTTTTTGTTGTTGTTCTTTCACTTTGACATAATCTTCTGCTGCCGCGCATGGACCTCATGTGAGGTTGCAACTGCGCCTTGCCTCTTTCTTTTGTGACGTGGAGTGTGTATAAGATTCCATGTGCAGCTGTTCACAATCTAAGTCAAGCTGAGGGTTCGCGATTCTATGTGTCGAGCTCCACTATCCTGAGTAGGACTGTGCAGCAACATGTGCAAGACAAAAGTCCAATACGCCACTTACTGTCAAGCTTTTGCGTGCGATGAGCAGGATTCTAGGAGAAGGGATGTACTTGAGTGCTTCTGAAAAGCACCTCCTGAAGATTGATTCGACAAGAAACTCAAATCACGAAGGTCTTGACGCGTAAACGCGTCGTTCCCAAAGCGGACGCTCGAGCTCGGCGATCGCTAAACGCGTACCGGATGGAGCTATGTAACCGAGCGGCTTGCACGGACCTCGATGACGCTTGCCCGATCCCGGCGCCAGCCACCTTTCCCCATACTTTCGAACGCAGATAGGTGATTGGTCGCTTCGTCATGTTTCGCAGCTTTCCGGTCCATAGCTCACCACCTCAGACGTCAGGTTCCTGGATCTGACGCTTCTTCCCACTTCCATCACACCTTCCATACCTTCCAACGCATCACCTCCAGCTTGTCGCAACATCGCGCCAGCTTCGAATTCATTAATTGACTTCCGACCCCGCTCGTCGCGTACTCATCTCCACCTTTGCGCACCCATCACGTCATCCGCTTGAAAAGCTTCTCAACACACCCGACACAACATGACTGAGTCCGAGATCCAACAGGGAGACAAAGGTAAGTTCCAGCAAGTTCGACGCCAAAACACTGGCATCTGTGGCGCATGTTCGGGAGCGCGCAGTCGGCAAGGGCGCAAGCGAGCGCGTTGCTGGAGGCCGCTCACCGCGCCAGCGCAGACGGGGCTCTCGTTTCAGTCCAACCGCCAGCGTGCTTTATCCAAGGGAAGAGCTTGGCTGACCATAGTTCATTCCAGTCTCGTGGTCGTGGGGCTCAGGACAGCCCGGTGGCAAGGTTGCCGAGGTCAAAGAGCAGGGCGAGATTGCCATCGAGTCCCACCGTGGTAACACAATCAAAAAGAACGCCGAGCCTGACGATCCAGCCGTTCACATCGAGCGATCCGGCAACGATGTCGTCAAGCGCGCCTCTGAGCTTCAGATCGACAAGAAGGCTGAGGGCGGTTCGAACGGCGAGCCGAAGGAGGACTCTGAGTCCGACAAGAAAGAGGGCAAGAAAGAGGACAAGAAGGACGACAAGTCTGCCGAGTCTGAAAAGAAAGATGAGGAGATGAAGGACGCTCCTGCCTCTGAGGAGAAGGAAAGCGAAAAAGACAAGCCAGCCGAGAAGAACGGCGACTCGAGAGCCGAAGACGACAAAGCTGAGTCCAAGGATGAATCGAAAGATGACTCCAAGGATGATGCTGCCAAGTCTGACGATAAGTCTGATGAAGCAGAGGCTGGCGATAAGCGCAAGGCTGGCGAGACCAACGGTGCTGATGCCGAAAAGGAAGCTCCCGCTTCGAAGAAGACCAAGACAGACGATGCTGGAGGCAAGGACGATGACAAGGCTGAGGCTGACGACAAAGCTGAGGACGATGACAAGACCGAGAGCAAGTCCAAGACTAAGGCTGGTCATCCCAAGGCCAGCGAGAAGAAGGAGAAGAAGGAGCCTGCGAAGAAAAAGCAGTCGAAGCCTGCAGCTACCGAGGACGGCCAGCCCAGGCGCAGCGCCCGCAACAAGTAAATGGCCGCAGCTGGCAGCGTGGCAATTAGTCGCAACACAAGAGTCCTGGCGTGATCGAGGATGGGAGCGTATTCGTATTTCATCTGCTTGTAGGCGTACGGTAATGATTGTTGGGAAGGTATTGGTAAAAGCCTTGGCGGGATGGGAGGTTTCCTAGATTTGCCAGTTCGCTGGCGCTGTCAGGTATTGTGGTTTAACACGTCGATATGTTACACTGATGTTCGACTTTGCGCTGTCATCGAAAGCTGAATGAAGTCGACGTATTTGGACGCGTGTATATGAAGAAATGTGACGTTGATTGTGCTTATCTACTACCTGCTCACTTCGTCAGCTGCAAAGCTCCTAACAACATTATGTCAAGCAGATAATGAGTGATCGTTCTAATCAGCAGGCATTGTATGCGTCAGTGAGACAAAAGCACTTGAGTCTCTCCGATCCGTCTTGAAACTTGAGTATGAAGGTAATCATCAGGGAACGACAGGATAAGAAGATGTAAAGTGGCAACTTACTGTCTGATCACCGCCCGTACAATCGCATACATTGTACTACGCGCATACTGCGACGCGATGGGCAGCGCAGCAGATCGGCAGCATGTTGTCGCAGTACCTGTTGCTGCTGGTGTCGGGGGAGTGTTGAGGTGTCAGGAGGCAAGGCCGCCGGCGTGGGAAAGGGCGTGGGAAGGAGCGTGGGGAAGCGAACCCTTGGCGCCCTCAAGCCACCTATTTCCCCGAACCTTCTCATGGTTTGCGACCTACAATGAAGACGCAGACTTATCGCATTGATGCCGGGCCGCACGTGGCATTGAACAGCTATCATTGCGCCGGTCACAGTTGTTCTCAGCAAAATAGACGGCTCTTGCGGTCCATCTGTCTCAAATGCGCATTCGTCAGGCTCAACGAAGCTGCCCCGACATGCGACTCCTGCACACACGTCTTTTGGAGTTACAGAGCTTTATAGGCAGCCGTCCGACCTACGCTATTATTTCTCACTGTTGGGAAGAAGAGGAGGTCTTGTTTTCGGACGTCACTACCTTCGAGGAAGCGAGAAAGAAACGAGACTTTACGAAAGTCGAGAAGACATGTGAGCAAGCCGCAGATGATGGTTTAGATTATGTCCGGATAGACGCGTGCTGTATTGATAAGAGCAGCAGTACGGAGCTTTCAGGGGCGATCAATGCCATGTTCGCCTGGTACAGGGATTCGAGCATATGTTGTGCGTGCCCAACCGATGTTGACAATCCTGTCGACTTGATTCAAGCAAGTGGTTCATCTGTGCTTGGACACTTCAAGAGCTGCTCGCTTCAAGTGCGATCAAAGAAGAGCAGGAGAGTGGGATGGTATTTTTTTTCGAGACAATGGCGCAAGTTGGACACTAAGGCTGGCCTGAGCTGAAGAGTTGCGTACTTCGCTGGAATCGACAGACAGTACCTGGAAGGCAGAAATCTCGAATCAGCGAGCGTGAGCATGCGCATGTCCTGGGCAGCCGATCTACAGGCCACGAGAGCTGAAGATATCGCTTACAGCTTGCTCGATATCTTCGATGTAAACATGCCTTTGTTATATGGTGAGGGGGAGTTGAAAGCTTTCAGACAACTGCAAGAGGAGATAATGAAGATCTTCGAGGACGAAACCTTATTCGCCTGGTAGAGTGCAGGATTTGAGCAAGAGGCTTCTGTGAACGTCTTGGCGAGCGACCCCAAAGATTTCAGCGAGGCCAAACATCTTGCGTCCTATACGTCTGACGACAGCATTACGCCTTAATCCTTGACGCATCGAGGTCTCCGGATCTGGCTTCAGCTTTTTCGATTGAGCGGACTTGAGCAAACTACCCAAGACCGAATTCAAAGGCGCATACGCCCATTACGCTCTCCTGTCACGATCTGGTCAGGCAGTGAGCTCGTATGGGCACTTTTGAAAGGCCACATTGCCCATGACTACGACCATCTTGTCGGCATACCCCTTTGGCATCTTCAAGCAGATATCTATGTACGTACTGTGAGTTCCAGTGTTGTGTTGATACCCAGACTGTTCCCTCTATTATCCGCTCTGGAGAATGAGAGGAAACTCTATATTCGCAATAGCCGTGTCCAATCCATCACGAGCAGTGTCGAACGTTGATCAGCCTTCCTCATCCGGCATCTACCAAGAATGTCGAAATCTGAAAAACATCGTATCCCACTGCGATCTGGAAGCCAGAAAATAAGATCCTCCAGGTCGGTGGCCAATATCAAAACGGGGATTCCTGTCACGCAAGCATAATTTTGATTCTCTCAACATTACCAGACTATACAGGTCCCCAGCGCGCCGTGCGCCTGAGTCTAGGATGTGAGAAGAGTTCGACGTCAGCACCACCAATGCTGTGGGACTCTGTCGACCTATGGGCCTTTCACTGCGAAGCCTCTGCGAAGAATGCTAGGTGCGAAATGGCCACAAGCGGAATCCAGCGGCAGTACCTGAAACTGAGGATCATCATACGGGCAGAAAACGCGCTTGGTAAGCACATGTTTGTTGTCGACATAGAACAGGAGCAGAACAACAACGGCTTGGCTGTTCCCAAAGAGATGAACCAAGGGAATCCAACCAGCTTTGATGACGAAGATATCACGGATGCACCTCAACCTGTCAGTCATGCTGGACCTCATCACAAAAGCCTGCACAAGGATGAACTCGAAATCGGCAACCCCGAGGCTGAGTTTCCGGGATGGAGACTCTGAGAAGCGATTCCTGCATTTGAAGAGGCCAGGGAGGTCTCTTCTGAAAAGGCTTCATCAAATGACTCACCTCTTGCATCCATTGCGCGAGATTAGCCCAGGACCCCGGTCATCCGTTCAACGCACCTTCATCGCGCCATGGTTGACTTCTCGCTCAAGGATGCCACCAGAAATTGCCACTTAGAGCGCATGGCTTGTATGGCTGATTGTGTAGATGCGATATATCAGCAGGGAACGCTGCAGTTTGAACGAGCATTGCGATCCCTTGCAAAGGATAGCCTCAGCATCGACATGTATCATCATATTGACCAGTATATATATGCTAGCCGCGGAGTCTCATTCTTCGGCGTAATTGAGCTTTCGACTTGCAGTAGACACCGGGTATGATCGCAGTTTTCAGCATTATTGGAGGTAGTAAGAGTCTCGCTGCACACTATCTAAGACATACCAACAGCTCCGGAGGCCACCTTGATCTTAATGTCATGGCTGTTGCATTATACAACATCAGAGCCAGGCATCACCACGTCAGAACCACGGCCCTTATCCATAGTATGTCTACTTCTCATGGCGAGGACGCCCATCGATCTCATGTACTTGTTCGACATCGGGCGCTGGTCTGACTGGATGTGGAGGCACAGGCGCCGGTGAGCCCGACTCCATGTGAGCATAATGTGAGCCTGCCTTGTTCTCTGGATATACAGCACCAAGGCTCGCCTGCTGAGTTTCTGCCAAAGATACTGGGGAGTTGGCAGCTGCTCTCTTACGCTTCACGCGTTTGAGTAGGAGTAGGACTCCACCCAGCACTGCGATCAGGACGATAAGACCAATGCCAGCCCCGATACCTGCTTTCGCACCGGTTGAAAGTCCCCCGGGGCCTCCTGTCAACTGCCCACTATCGGTTGAACTGGGAGAGCTTGTCGGCGAGGCACCTGGGAACGATGTGGAGGGCGATGAAGAATTCGATGTCGCCGATGCACTAGGGACCAATTGAACGTTTTTTTCGAGGCACTCTCGTAGACTGAGGGTCTGACAGCTTTTGGGAAGCTTGGTCGCGAGGTTGGGATCCAACATTGCGGCATCAGCAACGAAGTTTCGGTATGTTGCGTTGCTTGCTTTGAATGTGCCATTCATCAGATAACAGTTGTGTTGAGAGTTACTGGTGTACGGTGTGTAGTCGAAGCCATAGCACAGGGGCGCTTGTTTGACGCAGCGATCGATGCAGTCCGATCGTCTTGGCTCGGAGCTTGAGAAGTAATCTAGGGATGCTTCGATGTCTTTTCCGCAGAGGTTTTCGAACGGGACGACCAGGCCATTCTGATTGTACGTTGAAGTGTTGCCATCCTTTTCGCAGTCACGCTGGGCAAGAGCCACTGCTGCCAGCCAAAGCCAGAATAAAAACAAATGTCTGGTTGAAGAAAGGGACAACATGTCTCGTATGTGGGGTCTTACGAAGATCTGGGGGCTTGCTGGTTTTCATATGATCACCACTCTGTGAAACGAATTGTTCAGGGGCTGTGTAAAATCTCACCGATGCTGACCTGTACGACCTGTCATCAGTCTGTAGCTTTGAAATCGGCCGAATGCAGCCAAGACTTGTAATACCAATCCGGTCAATGAGCTATCCAATCACGGACGCAGGCTTGATATTGAGTTCGAGGATCCTTCCACGGCGGTTCAGCCTCGTAGACTTTGCGATGGTTCAAACTATGCAGGCAGCGCCTGGCTGTAAAAGCAATGTGCCCGCACGATGATTCTGATCTCACCAGCAACAGTATTATCATGACCTGTAATGACGAAACAGCGCGATTTGACTGCGATAACACACAACATTGCCTTCACAACGCCAAGGGATAGCTGGACAGCTAGAACAACGCTAGGCTCAGTCCACAGGGCTGTGGCGTTGCACAACAGCTCAGGCGTTCCACATACTTTTTCTAATTATAGGAGACCTTCGAGCTGTTACAGTGGCACGATACTGCACCATACAAGCATGACATTCACTTTGGAGAACTTGCTCAAACCTGGCTGGTGTATCGTAAAGGACGTACTACATTCCCCTTGTTTATACTACATTTTACCTAACTCGAAGCCCTTCAGATGCGCTATACCATCTTCTTGAGAGTCCACCGTCTTCCCAGGCACGCCCATCGACTAAATAAGAAAGCCACCAGACTGAGCGCCAAAATCGCACAAAAGAATCCGACCATAGGCTGTGGACCGACTTTCTCGACCAGTTCACCGCTGATAGGAATGCAAATTAAGGTGGCTAGACTGGCAATGAAGTACATGGATCCATAGTACCTTCCAAACTCATCAGCTCTGCAGAGTTGTCCAATACATGCCGGTGTTAGGGCCATCCAGCTACCAGTACCGAATCCAAAGAGCGCAGAGAAGGCGTACAGTGCGGTTAGAGAAGTTGAGCCGACAGGGAACCAAAGGACGAGCATGAAGACCAACGTGAAGACGATCATGACCGCTAGAGTATTGAACCGACCAATTTTGTCCGCAGCATAGCCCGGAAGGATACGCCCGAGACAAGAAACACCGTTCAAGATTGCGATGAGGTAGTATCCAGTGTCGGAGGAGAAGCTCGTGGTCAAGGTGGCGTAGGTGGGCAAGATGCCGAGAGCACCAAAAAGGACAACCTCGAAACCGAATACAGCAACAGTGAAGAGACTGAGGCGTAAGTCGGCATATATCGAGAACGAAACGATCGCTTTCTTCTTCGCCTCGGCGGAAGGAGGCAGTCGTGCTTTGATGAGAATGTTGCCGACGACAAAGCAGAAGAGGAAGACGAAGCCAAGAATACGGAGTGACCAAGCGTAGCCGTACTTTGGAAAGGTTGTCCTCAAAACTAAAGGTATAACCAGACCACCACAACTGCTTCCCATCATGGCTATTCCCTGAGTAAGGCCTCGCCTCTCCTTGAACCAATGCGCGACTGCCGCAAGGCTGGTGGTCGTCAAGAGTGCGCCGGACAGGCCACCGAGCACACCGCAACACAGCATCATCTGCCAGAACGTCTCACACTCGGCAAGCAAAAAGATCATGATCAGTTCGCCAATGCTGCCACACAACGCAATCCATCGAGGGCCATACTTGTCAAAGAGAGGACCGACGAATAGGCCAAGAGCGAGAGAGAGATAAACGAAGACCGAAGGAATCCATCCAATTGTACTAGCTGACAGGCTCGAAAGCTGATGCTGGCCCCAGTAGTCCTGCAGTGTGCCAATGGAGACCATGAAGCCGAAGGACGGGAAGAGTAGCAGCCACGCCGCTACTACAACAAGCCAAGCACGCAGGCCGCCTTCTGGAAAGGTATCTCGCGCGATTTGACTCGCAGCCTCCTCGTCAATCATGTCCTCGTCTTTCCTTCGTTCTGGTCTTGTCCACGGAGTAGGCGCGGTCTCATCGCTCTCTCCAGCTTGTGCGTGCTTCTCGGCATCACTGTCTCTTCTTGATCGGCCTGTCACTCGGGACACAGTCCGTACCAGTCCATCCCAGACCTCCTCCGGCTCTTCAAACGTCCGTCCGTCGGTCGAGGGTCTAACATGCACTGCTGGGTTTGCTGCAGGGTCCATGATGGGTTTGAATCCCAAATATTGCCTTTTGCGGGTTGAATGAGGTCAAATTCCGCCACGCGCGGAATTTTCGCTTTGGATTTCCGAAGAAGCGGCTTCCACAACGCAGTCAAATTTTGCGCGCCCTGCGATATAAGGACTCAGGCTGTTTTGTCCGAAGGAGACGTTTCGCCCATTCCGTCTTGGCGTGCCCGCCTGTCACAGCGGTGCATTGCATCATGCATTGCGTTATTCAAGTGCTATTCTGCGCCCTATCGTTTATAAGGCGTGGAGTTCCTGATTCATCGACGGTTCAGCTGCCCCGCTCAGAAACGTCAAAGAACTCCGAACTCCACAACCACAGCTTCCTAACGTCTGAATCCGAGATCGAGATCGGAGCGCCGTATAAATCAGTACTGAATGCGCGCGGAATAGATGCTGTCTGCGACGGCGCAGCCCTGTTGAGGAAATGTGAGCATCTCCATCGCCGCAGAGGGCGGACCGCGGCAAAAAGAGTGCGCGCACGACTACCGGTAATCTCCCGTGTCGTCGCAAAAGCTGGACATGACCATCAAGGCTTAAGATCTTCTGGAGGTCTTCAATGAGGATTGTGACAAATCTTGAGGGTCAACCAGTCTTCTGGAGACTGCGATTAGCCTTGCGGTTATGTCCAGTGTCATTGGCGACCTGAGAGCGGTCGCAGGCGAACCTGGTGCCATCGTTTGCAAGAATGTGCGTGCAGTCGCAATCTGTCTTCTTCTTCTTGATTCAGAGCTACGCCATGCACCCGTTGCTCTTGCAGTCCCTCTAGCTGGCTTTCCATCTCTGTACCCGGTCGCTTACTATGGCTGGGCAGGTGAGCCTTGGATGTAAGATCTGACCCTGGGCCCTATTGGGCCGTCGATGTAAAGAGTGTAGACGACTGAGCAAGCCCCAAATGTCACAACTGTGCTCGTAGCGAACGTGACCTGTCTTGAGGCGGCATTGCTGGCTCTTTCTGGTGTTGCGTATGTCCTGACATCTTCCTTTTTGTCAAGCTCCACCGGTATGGGGTCTCGGAGTCCAGCTTCAGCAATTCTGGTGTCGAGAAATCGTCTTCCGTCCTGCTGGTATTTTGCTTCTATCTCATTGATACATTTCGGGTCGCTAGTCCTTGCTTTTGAGAGAAGCTCGTGCTCCTCAGACAGGGTCTGAAAGCCCTGTTCGTATAGATTGGTCCTGCAATATGTCAGCTGAAGGCATTAGGCTAAGAGCGTTGTTCTTACCTGTTCTGATACAGCTGGTTTGTCTCAGCTGCCCCCCCTCCCCCCCAACTCATTTCGGTATGCCCTACTCTTATCCACGTGTTTGATTGTGATTTGGGTGAGTCTCTCCTGACAGTCGTCCTTTTCGGTCTCAGCCCTTATCTTCTCGGTCTTAGCCGTCACTGCAACAATCTTGGTCTGCATTGTGCTTTCTTATGCTAATGTGAAGTCCTCGTCCTTCGCTATATTGTACAGCGAGCCTTGTATGATCTGATCCACATCGTCGAAAAGTGGCCGGTCGTCCTTGCTCCATTGGATCTTGGTAGGAGCGTCGGGTGATGCAGCTTGAGGGGTCTGCCAGAACTCTTTCACGTCCTGCGCAAGCTTTTGCTCTTCCATAAGCGTTATCTTTCGTCGTTTGCTTGTGGCTTCCGGTTCTACGTTGGCGATGCGTTTGGCGGGCTACGGGGTGAGCGTGCTGATAGCAACGATGCGTGACTGCTCCTCCCATTCCTGCAGTGGTTCTTGGTCGATCAGGTGTCCCCGGCACACCAAAGATAGAGAGTGAGGATGCCGAGGCACCTCGGGTACCTTCCAATTCGCCCTTTCCGAGCAGTACCTCTGAGCTCGAGTACAACGTAATGTCATCGTCCCTACCTCCACAAAGCTGGAATTGGCGAAGAGACAAGGAGCCTGACTTTCGGTTCGCCTGGAAGATCGATCGCAACCTTGGAGCTGATTGTAGCCTCCAGAACTATTGCTTCACTACGAATGTTGCACAGAAGAGGTCCGGCTGCCTCCTTCTTCTTGAGGAATTATTCGCTAGCAGCTGGCTTTCTTTGCAACTCGACAGCCCGATGACCAGCGATACTGGGCTGGAGGATAGCTTGGAGAGAGTTCAGGCGGTCTGGCATTCTCTCTAGATACGAGAAAAGCCAAATACAGCAACGGATCTCTTGTAGCCCACAGAGGATATATCAGCAGTCGAATACTGCTTGAATAGGCACCGACTGCCTCCATTTTTCTGGACTTTCGGACTCATATCTGACTTTCCCCCCCCACTCGAGAGGTATCCCACAATACGCTGTAAGGATATTGTAATCAGCTCCGGGTGTTCGTGAGGTCAGACCAGGTCAACGTACATTCGGGGAACAACGGTCTGGCTGACTCTGCCCAGATCAGGAGGCTCTCGCGAGACTGCACAATGCACCAACGCATTAGCATAGTGGATGTTTCCCTTCGCCAAGCATCAGAGCAACGGGTTATTGCTATGTTTCCAGGTGCGCAGCACGACACGGTCCTCGATAAAAGTATTCTCAAACTTTTGCACCCGCCCCACATCGTCACCGCCAACATTTCGCCAACCCCACAACACCAACGCCGCGACCATCTCCATTTCATCTTTTGTTAACAATATAAAGCCACCTTGGCTTCGTGCTTCCATCGAATCACAACAATTGGTTTTGTAGTGTAAGCAACAGCCCGATCAATTTCATCCAATCAAATAACTAATGCCTTCCAGGTAGCGGTTATCACTCCGGATTCTGATCACCTCAGTATCTTCCGGCAACCCCGGTTCGATTCCGGGCAAGACCTTCTTTTTCGCTGTCGTGACGCCGCGGAGGGTTGGGGATACAATTGCTTTTGCTTTTGCTGTGACTGTAGGGCGTGCGCATGCTGCCGTGTCAAAGATGCCTGTGTGTTGACAACATAGTGTATTATCTATGGACGGAACTACCTCGTACAGCAATATTCTATGGCAGAATGCCTAAGTGCTGTTAGTTCTGGCATAGGTGATGTAGTTCCCACCCGCAAGCAATGCGTTCGGTACAGGACCCCAGGCTCCAGTGACAGTGTCAAGCGCAAGTGTACCATTGACACTGCCAACTCTGCCTGGCTGGTCTGCGTTCTTGAGGTAGCCGGAGTTGACACTACCACCAGCAATGGGCCTCTGAAGGTGGTTCGCGCCAGCCTGAACAGTGAAGTTGGCAAGCGGAATATCGTAGGAATTACGGGTGCGGACAGTCGGTGCACCGTAATACTCAGCGCGCGCCTCTTTGGCGTTCAGGTATAAAGCGAGGTAGCCGCGGAAGTAGCCCTCGTTCCACATGAGCTCAGAGTTGTCGCGGACTAACTTTTGTGCCTGTGCGTTGGTAGCGGCAATGTTGCCGCTGAAACCCGATGAAGACACGGCAGTGACTGCGAACTCGACGCCAATGGCTCCTTCACCGGTGGCCTGGTTGTATGCGGGGATATCGACGCCATTATTGAGGGATGCGTAAGGCGCAGACTCGGGGTCGACCCAAAGCAGGTCGGACACCCAGTTGGCGTGCGAGTCACCAGCAAGCATGATGGTGTTGTCAATTTGGTTGCCGTAAAGGTGCTGGTAGGTTCTGTTTCTGTTGGATGTGTAGCCGTCCCACTGATCAACATTGTAGGGCTCATCTTCAGAACCAAACCACGAAGAGATGTTGACTCTGGAGAAGACGATCTGGTTGCCGATAACTCGCCAAGCAGCACCCCGCTCCTGACTCTCAGACAGTGTACGATAGAACCAGTTCTCCTGATTTGAACCCATCAGTGATCTACCGGCGTCGTTCCTGATTGAGGTGACGTAGTCGGTGTTCCAGTTCAGATCGGTGATCGAACGGTCGTAGTTCCGAGTGTCAAGAACAATCAGATCGAAGAGCTTACCCATCTGGAAGTTCCTCCAGATACGCAGGTTATCATCAAGATTGACTTGACGAATTGGCATCCACTCGAAGTAGGCACGGACAGCGTTCATCTTACGCTGATCCACAGAAACACCGCCGTTGCGGAGGAAAGAACTCTCGGTGTTGTTGACAGCGGATGAACCATCGCGGTAGCCGTTGTTGCTAACTTCGTGGTCGTCCCAGGTGGTGATCCAAGCGAAGTTCCGGTGTGCGAGTGACAAGTCAAGATCGGTTCGATATTGGGCAATCCTGGCGCGGTAGTCGTAAAGGGTGAAGATGGTACGAGGAGGGTTGGTGGCGCGAGCATCACGGCCAAGCATGCCGGAACTGGTCTCGTAAATGTAGTCGCCAAGGTGGACGAAGTAGTCGACCTCATCACGGCGAGCAGCATTGCCGTACGCGTTGAAGTAGCCACTTGGGTAGTTGCTGCAGGAGAAGACCGCCAGACCGAGCTCGGTGGTATCATCGTCTGCGGTGGGAGAAGTCTTGGTGCGGCCAATGGGACTCGCCTTGGACGACCCGCAGATATTAAAGCGGTAGTAGTAGGTAGTGAACGGGGATAGACCCTTGGCCTCAACCTTAACGGTGTAGTCAATGTCACTGGTCGTGTACGCTCGGCCCTTGCTTACGACTTCCCCAGTGATGTTCATGCTGGTTGAAACCTGGTAGTCAACGCAGATGGGACTAGTTGATGCGCGAATGTAGCGCTCTGTCTCATGCGAGTACAAAGGAACAGTTCCTGCAACAGTGACATTGGAGCCATCGTTCTCCAATTGAGGCGAAATGCGTGTCCAAAGGATGATCGAATCAGGGTACGGGTCGCCCTTGACGACTTCGTTAGTTCAAGGCGTATGTCATTAGTCGACTATACTCACCGATGCAACGCCATGGGTGAAGTTGAGCATGCTGGGATCGATTGTGACGTTGTAATCACGCTTCTGCATATGTCTCCTCATGATCTTTGGCATATCGAGGCCCATAGACGGATGCTCGAAGGAGGGACTCTTGAAGTTGATATTGTCATCGTAGGAAGCAGCGGCAGCCGCAGCTAGTGCCGCCAATACGGAGAATGTATACAGCATCTTGGTAAATTTTCTCGAAAGCCTTTCCGCTGCTTTGCCATTGCCGTGGCATTGCCAACGTTTTATATGATGATACTGCCGCTCCCACCTCTGCCATTGCGAACACCGCACCTGATCCCGGTACCGTGTTGAGTTGAGCTTGGTTCAGAGTGGAAGGTCGCTTGTTTTTCATGATGTACACGGAGTCGAGATACACGTTGGAGGAGACAGCGTAACCAATTGTATCTTTGGCATTGAAAACATGTTCATGTCGAATTTGAAGCATGTGGTCGCACCGGAACATTGGATTGGCTGCGCGGCTGAGGAGATCTGCCCTTGCATTAGCGAACCCCCGTTAGCTTCGCGCACCTTCATCCGCAACACCATCGGTAAGCACTGCCAAGCACTGCCAAGCATGATCTCCTGGTATCTGGGGCGTCGTGAAGCACCGAGTGGCAGTCTTGGTGTGGTTTGACGGCGAGGCGGTGGTTCTTTGAGCTCGAGCCTGCTCTTCAGTGCATAGGCCGTTCGATGTAAGCTGGCTGGGATCTGTCACGGGCCACCTCGCTCCTATCTCTTACTCACGAGCACGCTCGAGCTCCTCTTCGGAGATTCATACTTACACTCGTCCATTGCTGTCATCGGGATGCTGCTTCCCACAATACAAGCCAGGGATCGCATGGAGATAGCCATGGCCGTCAACATCGAATATTGCCGTTAAGCCATCATCTGCCATAGGTAGATGGTATGACCACGCTTATTACTGCATTGCCAATTAATCAAAATGGCAGTCGAAACATCCACGCCCGATTCTCCGTCGTTCAATTTGTGCTGCGGTCGTGAATCCAAAGGTAAAGATTGGAGCCAATACACGCGCGCGCCGAATTTGACACGCGCCAGTTCCTACGCGTCAGAACCGTCGTGACGCGTTTCCGGCTGTCTAGAATGAGGAGACGATAGGTTGAAATTGACACTATAGCGGTTCCACAAATGGGTTGTGGAAGAGAAGAAAGACGAACGGAGAGGTGTCGGAGACGCGAGCGCGCCGAGGAACAACCAACAGGGTCCGCGTCCGCGCCTTCCTGACCTCGACGCACGTCTCACCAAAGCAACCCACATCAAGGGAATGAAGACGTTGTCCTGTACCAGAAGGCGAGCTCGCCGACATTGCGATCGGTCACCGCATGTCACTGGAGTGACATGATGAGAGGTAAAAGCGCGTTGTCGGCGATTTGACCGAGCTCAGCTACGTCACCTCATCCACGTCCGTCGTTGGTGCTGCAGGTACGAAGTCTTGGTTCTCCAGGCGCGACTGCCAACCCCGGAAATGGACCAGAGCAAGTTAGTCTGCCTGGCCATGCAGAGAGGAATACTGGGGATCGTCAGATTGTACGATGTCTAACCCTGATATTTTCCGTCTTGTCGAAAATGTGCACGAAATCTCTGAGCAGAGCCCTTGTGATATAAGATGAGTGATGGATATCTCTAGAAGTACATATCCTCACAACAGTACCTCAATATGCGTTTCACCTCATATTCAGTGGCCGTCGCCACTGCGCTGTTGTTCTTTGGTTCTGCGAGCCCAGTCGAAAAGCGCCAGAGCGCGTACGCTGGTTATCTCATCTCAACATTCTCAGATGTAAATCCTACGGTACAGTGGTACCTCTCGAACGACAATTCTCCCACGAGCTTCACCAGGATCAATGGTGGCAATCCTGTCTTGACGTCGACTGTCGGCACAAAGGCTGTGCGTGATGTCTACTTGGCATCAAACGGTGCCAGGGATCAGTTCTACATGATTGCAACTGGTGCATAAAGCTGTCTCCTCTTTATGGAACAAGTAGCTGATATGGAGGTAGATCTTGACATCAACGCAGCTGGCTTCTCGTGGGACGCAGCTACACGCCGCGGTTCCAGGGGCATTGTCGTATGGAGCTCCAGCAACCTCGTCGACTGGTCTGCTGCGTCTTTGAACACGTAAGTAAGGGCCTCAGACCATAGGCATGACTGACAGTGATCCAGTGTCGAGGATGAGACCGCGGGAATGGTTTGGGCGCCCTCTGCCGTGTGGGATGATGCATCACAGCAATTCTACGTTTTCTGGGCATCCCGCTTCTACGAGGCGGCCGACACAGCTCATAACGGTGTTGCTGGGTTAGACCGCATTCGCTACACAACCACCAAGGACTTCAAGACCTTCACACCACCTGCAGACTATATCGCCGATGGAACACCAGTGATTGACCAGGAGTTCCAGTACCTGGGTCAGCGTGGCCACTTCACTCGGTTCATCAAGAACGAGACAGTCAACCAGATTTACCAGGAGAATACCACTGGCGGCCTCCTTGGTTCTTGGGAGCGCGTGCCTGGCTATGTCACAAGTGGGTCGCCTTGGGAGGGCACAGCATCATATGCGGACAACATCGTGGCTGGAAAGTACCACATCTTCCTTGACAACTACACCGAATACGTGCCGTTCGAGTCGACTGACCTGAAGACGTGGACTGCTTCAAGCAGAGATGGCTTCCCCACAGGCCTAAAGCACGGGTCCGTGACGCAGGTCACGCAGGCCGAGGTGGATGCTATAAAGGCCGAATACCCAGCGTGAAGGGAGGCAGGTAGAATATGAACCTGTGTTCAGATCTCGCAGATCAAACGTCGTCATATCCATTGTCTTGATATCCGTGACTGGTCGTGACTTGTGTTTCTTCGAAGATGTGCTACCGTGCAGATGTCTTCTGCCGTCTCTTACCCTTTCCTAGACTTGCTCCCCCCTCGCCCCAAATTGATCGTTCTCGATCATTCTCGCACTGGCACATTCTCCTGCTCCGCGTTGGAGCTTGCTGTTCTGACTCGATCCGGCGACAGTCTTCGCAGCAGACTATGCCGCCTTGCTGCTCACACGGTTTGCAGACAACGAGCACCAAATGACAACCAGGCATTTCGCATTTGTCGAGACGATCTTCTGGCTTTTTGCAGCCATGACATGCCGAGACCGCCTGTTGGGCTCCAATCGCCCCGCGTGCGTCAAACACGTAGTTCGTACCCTTGAAGAAGCTGTCTTCTGGTATCTTTCTCCTAGCATCAACTTCCTCTTGCATCCAAGCCTGGTATGCAACAATGCCGCCATGAAGGGTGTACACGGGCGCATCTTCCCTCCCTCCATCTTTCAACAAGGCCTCCTGCATCCAGCGCGCACCTTTTTCGCACCGAATACCTCCGGTGCAATACGTCGCTATGCCCTGAGGCTTCTTATACGCATCGTTGCCCAGTACATGCCTGACAACGTATCCAGGCCACTGACTGAATCGCCGCACTGCGGGCCTGACGGCAACGGTTCCGTTTCCTGTGACGAAATACCCTACACGGCTCTCATAGTGGTTTCGCACGTCGATTAGCGGTATATCTCCCTTCTTGAGCAAGTCATGGAACTCTGCCGGTGGTAAAGAAATGACGTTTGACCAAGAAGAGGGCGAGTAATTCGTGACTCCTAGAGGAGTGATCTCAGCAGTCACTCTGACAAAGGCTTTGCCACCGAAGGCGCAAGCGCAGCCAGGTGTGAGTTTGAAGTATGCATCGCGCGCTGAAGGTGTCGATAGATCGATGCCGGCGAATGACCAGTGTGTGCAGCACGCCTGAATGTATTTCTCGGTGGCTGACTTGGTGCCGCCAAGAGTAATGTTGTAGCCTTCTGTTGCAACGCGAAATTTTCCGCCTATTTCGAGATCACAGGCGAGTCGCCTATGGTACTCCGCAAGAGCATGTGGATCTTGACTATTGGATGCATGCTCAGATGGTAAGGCTGGCGTATTGTCAAAGTAGCGATAGAAGAGCAAGACATGTCCACCTTCGGTCTGTGCTGCACAAGTGCACGTGTAGTTGACTGGATCTGAGTTGTCTTGATTCGCGACAGTCGAGAGGGACATCGTGCCGAAGGGAGAATGCGACTCGCAGAGTCTAAGGTGCGAATTTGCTGTGCACACGACAGCCACGTGGCGGAGCTCCAGCCACACCTCCCGTAAGACTCGGCCGAGGTTCTCAACAGTAAAGTAGCGCAACGACGATCTATCTGCGAGCCAGTGGCACCTGCCACAGATCACCTCCTTGATCTACGTTTTCGAAGCACCCACCACGAGTTTGTTCTGTGGACGGGGTGGAGTTGAGCCGCACGTGGAGAAGTGCTTGCTCGCCGTAATTCGGCCGTCCGGTACCAGACGATCACTCGAAGGGGTACGACGAGTACGAGGGGTGGGAATTTCCGCTGTAAGTTACACTATTCGTCACCACTCATCGTGAGCCCGTCAATTTCAGGTTGATCGCTACGAAGTACGGACCCTGCACACAGCACGCGCTTGCGGCATGTCACTTTGTACGGGCATTTCTCGTTTTGGCGCACGCCGAAAGTTTGTGCAGAATGACAGCTTTCGCTTCGAGCCGCGCGTAGACGCGAGTCACGCAGGGCAAGTTTAACATTGGAACCTTTCGGCGCGTTTGTATGTTTCCGGCCTTTTTCTGTATGGTCCGGAGCGCGGGGCCTCCAACGACCGAAACTCTCACGACTCGAGATGGGGTGAATACGAAATGGTTGAGAGGGGGTGGGAAAGGGGAGTCGGTATGTGGGCGCGGTGGGTTTACGCCTCGTGAAGAGCAAGTTTATACTTCGGAGTGATTGTTCCATGACGAATTAAAATGCGGAAAGGATGAGACGGATAGGTGACGACGGACCATGCTAGATTGGACGGAAGTAGACATCCAGCGCTGAGTGTGCGTATGACTGGTTGCCGTTCTAGGGGCTTTCTAGCTTTCAGCCACTCGCATACACGGCACACGGTTTCTGGGTACAATCCAAGACAGCAAATCCGGCACCTGTGAACCATGCTACCGGTAGTTGCAGCTATGTCTGGGCGCGTTATCATGATCATTGACTTGGGTCACAGACATGTTGCTGAACTGAACTCCGTACATCGAAGCGGATAACGTCGGAGCAATTCGATCGTGTTCCGTAAGATATGGGCATCCCGTAGGATTGGAAATGAGCGTTAGTAAAGAGTGGGGCAGAGGGCTGGCACAGGAGAGCCTGCAATGACGCGAATCAGTTCAGTATGATCAAAGGCATGCCGTGGGATTTGAAGTCTAGGCCATAGGCCTTGAAGCAAACATGGATGGAGAGTGGGGATAGGTACTGGCACAGGGGAGATTTCAATGCAATGATACGAGATACAAAAATGCAAGTTCAGCAGGATTATGGGGCGTTTCAAGGAGATAAGCGCAGAAGTCCATCTGAGGAATTGACTGCAGGAGTCGAAGTCGATTCAGAGAGAACAGGATAGGCACAGGCAGAAGGGAGGTTTTGACGAGATAACACCGAGATTCATATTCGACATGGGTGAAGATCTAGACGCGATTTCCTGGGGTGCTCTTCTCCTCATGGCTGACCAAGCTAGCCTCATCTGTGTCGCTCTTGCTGTGCTGCACTGTGTAGCTGGTCTTGACAGTGATACCATCTCCTGCATCGAAAACTCCGCTTCTCGGGCTGGAGACAACGATATCGTGGTGTTGTGATCGTTTGCTCTGGCTCGCCCCAACATTGTTCAACTCGTTCCCACTGCCGTAGTTGTAGTACTTGTTCCTCGACCGAGCTGAGGATCCACCAAGGATGGGGAACAACTTAACCACGAGCAGACGCAGAGTAGGAAGACAGGCGCTGGGATCGATGTTAGATAAACTTCTTCCAGAGAAAACATGGATGGACCTACCACATGATACCGACACAGATCTCGATTGTACTCCAAACGGAGACGCTGTAGAACTCCCAACTTGCGTTGGAACTCTGGGCAAAATGGACGAGGGACTGCAGTCGAAGGATACTGACAATTGTCACGAATGTTCCGAGGCAGAACATCAGTGCAACAGCGACCTTCTTCTTCCAGTGCAGCTTCAATCCCCACAGCTGCCAAAGAGGTATGCCGAGCATCCAGAAGTCGAGTGCAATGCTGATAGCTGCGTTGGCAGCCGCAATAGCATTGGTATCCATGCAGGTACCTTTGTGCAGCCCATCCCACTTCGTCCAGAAGTAATGAATAGGCCGACACTGGAAGATCGCAACGATGTCAAACACGACGCCGAACAGTACCACGAATAGTACAGTGGCCCAAAGTAGTCGCTGCACCTCCTTGGCGGGGAACACACGGATATAGAAGAAGATGAGCGTCAGCTTCAGCAGCGTGACCTGGGTGAAGTAGAGCGTAGCCATGACATAAAACCACTTCAGCATCTCAGTAATCTCCTCAGGTGTAAGCGTCCAGATGTCTTGACCAAGACCGTGCTTGACAGTGCCGAACACAGTAATGACGGCACTTGGAGACGCGGCGATGAGTGTAGCGAGTACACACCAGTCGTCGTAGCCAAAGTCCATACGCGACACGGTAGCCTTGAAGAAGAAGCGGATCGCGACGAACACCGCGGCGATGATTATCATCGTGTTGGAAAGAACCACATATTCTTGGCCATGGCTGCGAACCGGTGCGCCGCACGTAGTGAGACTGACATTGCGGGTCACTACACTAGTTAGCATGAGCTCTATGCTCTGTTGTACGTAACATACCCAAAGACTCAGGAATGGTGCAGGTTGTAGCAACGCATGCTGTGACATTGCCCTGGAATATGGGGTTTGTGCAAATGCATGCTTTGTCGGTGGGTGTGCAGGTATTCGTCCCAAATGCGCTCAGAAGGCATAGTTGCTGGGGCCTGTCAGTAAGAGATCAAGGGACAACCAGACTGGCGGACTCACAGCACACGCTGGCATAGCCTGAGACTGTGCCAAGGTCGTTGCACACAGCCCCAATAGCAAGAGCAACAATGCGTGGAAGTGAGTCTTCATGGTGAAGATGCTGAAAGCTCGGAAAGCTCAGCTTCCAGAGGGGATTCCCTGTTGTAATTTGAAGGTTGCGCAATGCGGGAGAACGACTGTTGATCAGTGAAGGCCAGACTGATCCGTCACACCATAGATAGTCAAGAGTGTGATATGCGCAGGGATTAATCGTGTAGTTTATACTCGAGCATCATGTATGATTCAGCCTACGACTCGTGCGACTTACGGTACAACTACCGTGGGTCTTCCTTTGGTAGATTGCCCGAGTAGCTCTGCCAAGATGTTTCGATAGTGCAGAAGGTCGCCCGGTGCAAGTGTCCGCGGACCACATGTCACTCGGTACCGTGGCGTGCGCGACGACTCCCATGGGATGTCACCACACAGCGGCGGCGTCGTCGTTGTGAACTTTGTCAAGAGGCCTCGGCGAAGAGTGTGGGGAGACCGCTCGCTAGGGATGCCGCCTGCCGAGCGCCTCCCGAGCGGCGCTGTTGCGGCGCATACAGTCAGATCAAGCTGACATGTTGGCATCGCGCAGTTACACATGTACGACTGGTCTCGTCAGGTCTATTATGCGACAAGGTTACTGATTGCGCAACGATGGATTCACACGTGGTTGACATGCGGTGGGCCAGGGCAAGTGGAATGTCAATGCAAGAAATTCCGCGATGCGTGTTATCTCGCTTCGCACCTCCTCTATCCAGCAGCGCCCCGTCTTCCAAGAGCAACGAACTGCGGACCAGGGGGGGGGTCTCCATCGATTACTGACACGTGGAACTGCGCGAGCTGCCGCTAGCTGTGAATCTCGTCGTTTCAGGGCACGAAACGGCCACTGCCCGTGGAGGATTTCCCCCCAAACGCTAAATCCAGGGCTTCTCGAACTGCTATTGGCTCTTCTGTAAGGCATCCCTATCCACTCGCCTTCAACCTGCCCTTGCATCCGCCTGCGAGTGCCCTGCGCTACCGGCCATATTACCGAAGGCAGATTCAAACAAGCATCCGTCGGTGGCTTCCCTGCGAGCAGACCTTGTCGTCGGCCAACGATTGCCGAAAGGACGTTGAAGGAAGGATCATCGCAAAGCAAAATTGGCTGTCACGGCATCCAAGTGGACCGTCACGGCGCTGCATTCTACAAGAGGAAGCAACCCCTCGAGAGACCCTCGAAGCGTTCAATGCGAATGGAACCAAACGCTCTGCTTCGAGATGGCTTCCGAAATGGAGACAAAGCATCGCAGTAGTCGGTGGCGAGGTCATGAGAACGAAATAGGGGACGTTCACTGACTATAAATGAAAGGTTGAGGCTACTTTCTTGGTATCATCACTACTGGTTGAGTTCCCGCCTGATCTCGCTCTGATCTCTTGACAAGATGTTTGCAAAGCTCACCACAGCTCTGCTTGTCGCGAAGCTCATCGTTGCTCAACCTGGCCCCCCAAGCCCGCCTGGCCCCCCAAGCCCGCCTGGCCCTCGTGGAGCGAACGACAACTGCCATGTCCTGCCGGGAGATGCTGCTTGGCCAAGAGATGATGCTTGGACAAAACTGAACAGCACTGTCAACGGCAGGCTGGTCAAGACTGTCCCTATCGGCTCGCCATGCCACGATCCCACCTACGATGAGACTGCCTGTAGCGCATTGAAGGCACAATGGACCAACCCTCTTACACAGTGAGTTTACTCAACGACCACAGTCTATAGTAGCTAACGATGATAGCACTCCATCTGGTCACTCAATCATGCAAGCCTACTTCGCCACACAGGAGTGTGATCCCTTCGGCGACCGTGCTAAGCCTTGCAAGCTTGGCAACTACGTTTCATACTCAGTCAAGGCCACTGATGCTGGAGACGTCGTCGCTGCTCTCGAGTTTGCTAAGGCTAAGAACGTCCGTGTTCTCGCCCGCAACACTGGTCATGATTTCTTGGGCAGATCTACTGGTGCTGGAGCTCTTGCTGTCTGGACCCAGGGTCTCAAGAACATCACCTTCGGTCAGTGGTCTGACAAGTACTACACTGGTCCCTCTGCCACTGTTGGTGCCGGTGTCATCGGCTATGAGCTGGTCCAGGCTGCTGCTAAGCAGGGTATGACTGTCATGTCTGGAGAGTGCGCGACGGTTGGCCTTGCTGGTGGTTTCACCCAGGGTGGTGGTCACTCCATTCTCAGCAGTGCTTTCGGTCTTGCTGCTGACCAGGTCCTGTCCTATGAGGTCGTCACAGCTGCTGGCAAGGTCCTCACCGCTTCCCCAACTCAGAATTCTGATCTTTACTGGGCTCTGTCCGGCGGCGGTGGTGGCACTTACGGCATCGTCACCTCCATCACCGTCAAGGCTCACGAGTCGAAGACTGTCGGTGGTGCCGCTATGCAGCTTCTCGCCTCGTCCACTACCCCTCAGAACTACGCCGCTCTTACGGCCAAGTTCATGGAACTTCTCCCTGCCATGATCGACGCCGGTGCAATGGTTGTCTTCCTGATCAGCACTCAGTACATCGTCATCAAGCCCCTCACCATGTGGGACTCCACTGAGGCCAAAGCTAGGGAGGTCCTCAAGCCCTGGTCTGACTACCTCATCTCTCTTGGTATTACCCCTCCCATCGCCTACAGCGAGCTCTCATACTACGACCACTACGACCGCTACCTCGGCCCTCTCCCCAAGGGAAGCTTCGAGGTCAACCGCTATCAGTTTGGCGGTCGTCTGATCCCCCGTGACGTTGTCGAGAACAACACCGCCGAGTTGAACAAGGTCTTCGCCGAGCTCGCAAAGGAGGGCGTCCTCCTCGCCGGTTCTTCCGCCGACTACTCCAAGCGCGCCAACACCCCCGACAACTCCGTTCTGCCTGCGTGGCGCGGCGCCATTACCCAGCTTCAGCTGATCACCAACTGGAACAGCACAGCACCCTGGGTCGACATGGAGGCTGCCCAGAAGAAGATGACCGAGGTCCTCATGCCCAAGATCGAGAAGGTCACTCCTGGCAGTGGCTCGTACATGAACGAGGCCGACTTCCAGCAGCCCAACTGGCAAAACACTTTCTACGGCAGCAACTACGCCAAGCTCAAGTCCATCAAGGACAAGTACGACCCTGACCACGTCTTCTACAACCTCAAGAGCGTTGGTAGCGATGCGTGGACCGTGGGCAAGGACGGCAGGATGTGCCGTGCTTGAGTAACGATGTTGGGAGGCAGAGCAACACAGCTTTTTATCATTCATGAGTACATATAGACTTGCATAGCATAGTGGCGCGCGGTCTGGGTCACGATACCGTTCTTGTAGATACTTCATAGCATAGCGTAGTGTAAATAATCTGACGCTTTTCAACGCACAATTGTTTCCCGATCGAGCGCTATTCCGCTTTCACTTGGTCGAAGTGTACATGGCATACATGGTCTTTACTTGCATGTCGCAGCATATTGGATTACCAGGTTGATCTTGTACTCGACTTCGAATGGCGACACGGATTGCTGATTCCGATAGAGCACATCTAGTGCTTGCTGCGCTTCCTGTTGATATACGTGTTTGACGCATGCAGATCACTGAGTTTCTGCCGAATTTTGGGAGGTTGCGCGACCGATTTGACGTTCGTTGTGACGGACTTGGTCAACTAGTCGAGGGTTGGGAGCGAGTATCGGATGGTTTGTGTATCGAAAAGAGTGTATTGGGGGCGTGATAAAGGAAAGACAGTGGAGACTCTACGGCCCTCTGCTAAGACAAGAACAAGAGCAAGAGACGGGAGCGCAGCTCTAAGTCTGACCACCCAAGCGGCGCCTGGAAGAGTATGAGATTCTTACTGGCAAAGTGGAAATATATGGAGACTTTGACGAGATCTGTAACAGGCTTCTCGTTGTGTAGACGACCAGAGGCCGCTGCAAAAGTGTGCGCGGACTTCGAAGATGCGCTTCAAACCTGGGCTATCAGTACAATGCTAGAGTCCGGAGGTATGGAACAAGCTTTAGCTGTGGCGCAGGTCTTGGTAGCCTATCACCTACATCAACATGCAATGTGGTGTCAAAGGCGCACGGCTGGATAGCCGGGCGGCAGCCATGATCTCGAACGGTATGCCTCCCACAAGCAAGCAAGCTCGGGATGAATACGTTGATGCAGACTATTCCTCAACTTGGGGATTTGGCCATTTGCGAGTCGTACATCTGAAAACGTTCGTCGCCAGGCTGTGATGCATGTCTAAGCCCCGGACAACCAGATTCGCGTGCGGGAGGGCCTAGCGCAACGCGCCCGCGTTGGTTGCCCAGGAAACTGCGGCGCGCCACATGTTTGCAAACGGCAGCATGCACGATGCATAGAGTCCAGAAATATCCGGTGCCACAATGTCAACGACACCTCCGAACTCCCCACCGAAATCATTAATGATGGCAATGGAGCCTCCACCACGGCCTTCAAGCGCCCTTTTCGACGTCTACCTGCGACTGCGCCCATCCAACTCCGCAAACTCTCGTTTCCTTACAGTTGAAGACCGCCATGACAGCCATCCCACACATATCACCGTTCGACCGCTTGTCAATGATAACCGCAAGCGTGCAGTTGAGCGATTCGCATTCACGCAAGTCTTCGAGGAAGATGCGCGCCAGATGGACATCTTCAAGGGAACGGGCATTGTGCCGATGATTGAAGGAGTGATAGGAGCACCTGGTTGTCATGGACGAGATGGTCTATTGGCAACCTTGGGTGTCACGGGATCCGGAAAGGTACATGGCTTGGTGACGATGGATCAACAGAGTGCTAATGCTTTGGCAGAGTCACACTATCCTTGGAAACAAGTCGCAGCGCGGCCTTGTCCAGATGACCCTTGATACCCTCTTCCAGAGCTGCGAAGAGCAGCTCGTACAGTCGTTCTACGGTGCTCCGGCATTTTCCTCTCTCGCTGCAGCAGATGTATCTGAAGCCAACATGTTCACTGCCTCCGCCTACCTCGACTCCATGTATGGGGACAACCAGTCCGAAAAGTTCCCATCGCGAGCAAATACGCCTGGACCTGTAAGTCAGATTGTCTCTATGTCTCTTTGCTCTCAAGTGCACCTCTAACTTTCATCGTCTTCACCTTCTCATCTGGTGACCTCTGAAACCCTGTATCCAGCTCTCCGAGCTACTTTCTCAAGCTGCCCAAGTGCGACCATTCACTCTATCCGCCCTGTCAAGGCAACTCTCACAAGCTTCCCACGATCAATTGCGAGCCTTGACTCACGTACAATAAAGGACGCTAGTTTCGCCTCGCAAGGCGCCTCTCGATCGAACAAGATCCCTCGTCCCTCTACGCTGCCGCAGGCCCCATCTGTCGCCGAGATCCAGATACCCTCCGACCCTACTGCCGAGTATGCCATCGTCGTTTCGATGTACGAGGTCTACAACGACCGTATCTTCGACCTGCTGACAGGCAATGTCATGAAGAGCAAGCATCCCAACGTCAAGCGCCGAGCACTGTTGTTCAAGAGCACAGAACAGAGCCCGGATCGCAAGGTCGTGGCAGGCTTGACAAAGATCATCTGCAGCAGCTTCGAAGAGGCTGTGATGGTCCTCGAGACTGGTCTGATGGAGCGCAAGGTCGCTGGCACTGGAAGCAATGCCGTCAGCTCTCGCAGTCACGGCTTCTTCTGTGTGGAGGTCAAGAAGCGCGACGCCCAGTACAAGGGACCGTGGTCAAGCAGCCAATTGAGTATTGTGGATCTTGCTGGTTCTGAGCGTGCGCGGAACGCAAAGACTGCTGGTTCCACTCTCGCCGAGGCTGGCAAGATCAATGAGTCGTTGATGTACCTTGGCCAATGCATGCAGATGCAAGCTGACCACCAGGAGGGCTCCAAGGTACGCTCCATGTCTACTCAGAACTCAGCTCATTGCTAACCTGGCCTCAGAACGTCGTCCCTTTCCGGCAGTGCAAGCTCACCGAGCTCCTCTTCTCCAACTCTTTCCCTTCGAACACCCGGTCCACACAAAGCATTTCGCCTCAAAAGTCTATCATGGTCGTCACCGCCGATGCACAAGGCGACTACAACGCAACATCTCAGATCTTGCGCTACTCCGCCCTCGCACGTGAAGTGACCGTCCCACGCACACCCTCCTACACATCCACTCTCCCCATACGCCCAGGAACCGCCTGCTCCGGGCGCAGCACACCCTCCGCTCTGCTCGACGAGCTCGAATCCTCCGCTTCCGAGATCGCACGCCTCCAACAGGAGCTCTCGATCTTCGCCCTGCGCCTATCCGAAGAGACCGCGCGTCGCAGAGCCGCAGAGCAGTCCTGGGCCGCAGCAGAAGACCGCATGGCGTCCCTCGAACAAGAAGTCCGCGACGAGTGTTATCTCGAGATGGAAGCCGCGGTCGACCAGGAACGCCGGCGCTGGCAAGCTACGCTCGATAACGAGCAAGACAACCAGCAAGCCCACCTCGACTCCAAGATCGATGTCGTCATCAAGGCGACCAAGGCGCAGATGCGTCTCGAAGAGCCGGTCAAGGTGTATGAAGACCCTGATCCGGAGGTGGTGGAGCGGAACGAGGAGTTGGAGCGCGAGAATGAGGTGCTGATGGCGAAGGTTGAGCAGCTGGAGCGCGAGGCGATGGGGAGGAGCGCGAGTCCGATCAAGAAGATGAGGATCTTGAAGAGCAAACGGTGGGAAGATCCTGAGAGTCGGGTGTTTGGTCTTAATGACTGAGCGACTGCGTTTTGCATTGTGATGTTTCTTTATGATTTATGATTGGCGTTCAGGATTTCTGGTAGTCACTCCATCTCTTGTATAGTCAGCCGTTGGTGTATCCGGCGGGCTTGCGTCTACATCTGCTGATCAGCATGTAATGCCTGTTTTACTTCACCTTCATCACTCTGCCAGTCACGCTCGTGAGACATGTTGATCCAGTCCCATGAGCCACACCTCTTTTTCGACCAGACTGGCTGGATATGATACAATTTTCCGCTTCAACGCCACGCTATGCTACCAAAGGTCTCCGCCTACGTTGTAGGACAATCATGCCTCAACAGGCTCAGCCTTCTTTCTATACGACTCTCGCTTCTCCGCCTCATTCCCAGGGTCCTTACCCGCGGCCTCAATAACATCGACACGCTGCTGCTCCTCGACCATCTCGAAGTGCCCCGGTCTTCGCGGCCTGATACTCGTCTTCTGAATGATGGGGTAGAAGTACGCAGCCTTCTGCAGCTTCGTGCTGCGCAGGCTGTCCTGCCTGTGTTTCTCCGGGTCGTGCACGGCGAGCGCAACGACGTCGCCGTAGACGTCTTCGCAGGCGACCTGCTGCGAGGTCTCGTATGTGCGGATGTTGTCGTACTTGAAGAACTTGCGGGGACGGCCTTCGTCGTCTTCGCCCTCGCCGTCGAAGACAATGTCCTCGGCGTTGGGGTCGTTGGTCGACAAGTTGCGCTGAATGTCGTGCACGCGGTCGCGGCTGCCGGGCAGGAAGAACTCGAAGTGGAATCGTGAGGTGGGCGCTGGAGCTGTGGGTTCCTCCTTTTGTGCTTCTTTCTCTTGCTGGTAGAGTTCTTGGTCTTTGATCGACTGGCCTGCGGGGCGTAGGAGCGCGACGTCGAGGCGGGGATCGTATGCGGGATTGAGAGGGTCGTTGACGGGTGCAGCCATGTACTTAAACATCATGTACGCGCCTGTGTCGGTCATGGCGTCCCAATCTGGCAGCAGAGGGTACGAGTCCAGCAGCCTCAGGTTGGGGTTTTTTGGGTTCTTGGGCTTATTCCAAGCTTGCCTCTCCTCAGCTGAGATCTCTGCTGCGCGAATATTCTCTGCGCCATCTTGCCCATTATAGGCATCGGCGGGGTACGCGAGGTTGAAGCCCTTCAGGATGTGTCTGGAGATGTTGATGGGATCATCGACCGAGGTATCTTGGAGCTTGCGCTTTCGTCGTACGCGCATCGTATTCGACGAATTACTCGACTCGAACTTGGAGCCACCTGTCGTGCTCGAGGTGATGTACTCTGTGCGTCGCAGGAAGGAAGTGCCTGTTGCGTTGTTGTGTGTCTTTCCGAGCGCATTGGGCGGTCGCATCAGCGCTCGATCAGCAGCGCATAGAGGCGGCGGGTGCGCCATGGCATGGATAGCTGTATAACGCGTCAGTCATGGTTCTTAGGTTGCGCGCTGCTCGTCTCTTACCTGATTCATCTCCATCAAACACCTTGGGGATGCCCACAAGGTCGATGGGCATGCCGAGCTCCGCATCAGCTTCAATGTTCAGCGGCTGCTCTCGCGCAAGCCTCGACGCGAAACTGGCTGATGTGTATTGGCCGCTTGAAAGACCAGTGTTGGGGATATCGAGGAGCTTAGGAGGACATGGCGGCGGAGGGAGCGCATTGGAATATCTGATTCGCGCGAGGAAGTCTTGCGTAACTACGCTTGATCGCTGCGAGCTCATCGTGACGTTGGGTGGGTGGGTAGCCTGGATGTGAGATTGACGCGCTGTCAAAGCTGCTCAAAGAAAGTCGGGGTGCAGCTCGCAGCGCCAACGCGCACATCACGCCTCACGTGACTTTGCCAATCTACGCACTATATAGAAGCCTAATCAAGGCTTTAGCCTCATAATTACTATTAGCTATTTCATACATCTGTACTTACTATTCTAATTTACGTATTTCTCGCCCAACCCAGTACTGCAGTAATTAGTAAAATATGAAGATCATCGGGGCTGTCACAACGCGGTTGGCGTGATGCAGCATCCTGCCATGACACAACAGCGACACTGCGCAAGACGAATACAGCTACTGAAGTTGAAACGATCGTAAGATTATTAGATATAGATGATTCTATAGGACCCTGTCCTCCCAAATATTTACAGCTGCCATTACTGAGGGTCGGTTTTGTCTAGTTTTGCCACCAGCGGCACATGCAATGCGGCATTCTTTCCCAAACGCCATCCCTATGTCAACTGCAGATCGTCGCTCAAAACGTGGCAGCTCTTTCCAGAAGATGGCTAAAACCATCGTGAAATCATCCTCGGCATATGAACACAACTCCTTCTACCGTCATTCGTATTTGACGCTTACTGTGCCTTCCTGGCCTGGAGCTTAGCCTTGGCCAGCTTCTTCTCACGCCTGGCCTTAGCAGCCTCAGCACCAGCCTCGGTGTCAAGGCAGAAGTCCCACCACCTGAAGCTGCTGGCGTAGTTGCCAATGAACTTCTCGTGGTGAACGTCGTGGTGCTCAGCGCCGGCCCAGAAGGGGAGGAAGTGGTGCAGAGACCAGGGGAACTCGTAACCGCTGTGCGCATCGATGGCCTGGAACAGGCGGAGGACAATCCAGGCGTACATGGTCAGGATGTGGAGATCCTTGGTGAAAGCGCACCAGGCGATGGGGCAGCAAACGGTACCGAAACCGAGAACCATGACTTCGATGGGAGAAGCGTACTCAGCAGCGAGACCGAAAGGAGCAGAGTACTGGTGGTGGATCTTGTGGATGTTCTTGTAAAGGAAAGAGCTGGCATGCATGGCGCGATGCATCCAGTAGTGCCACGCATCCTCCATGACGAAGAAGATGGCGATCTGGTAGGCCATCTTGTACAGGGGAGGGAATGGGACGCTGGTCTGGAGGCCGAAGTATTGGCACATAGGGTGGAACAGCCAAATTTGGGGAAGCTCGACAGTGAAGTGGGACAGGAGGACGAGAAGCGCGCATTGTGTCTGCTCCCAGGCGGTGGGGATCTTGTCCTGTAGATTGTTAGATTCTTGGCATTGCGAAGATGAAGACATTGGTACGTACCGCCTGGATCTTGTACTTCCTGAACATTGGCAGCATATCAACGATGATCCACGGCAGCGAGCGCCCGAAGTAGAGGAACTCGTGGATACAGAAAGACATGATACCGGTGGCCAAAATGTCGTTGCCCATCCATGTGTACCAGGCCAGCCACATCTTCTCCATGTAGTTGAGTGAGACGTTGTACTTGGAGATCTCCTCGAATGAGCCCCAGTAGGTGTCCTGCGCCATTGGCGTCAGAACAGTGGTAGAGTTCCTGTTGCGCCTGTCAGAGTGCTGCAATTCGCCATCGGGAAGTGTCGGGGACGTACATTTTGGCGGGTTGCGATAACAGGACAAAGGAATTCGAACGAGGGAACGACTGCAGAGGGAGGTGGTTGTCGGAGCTGTCGTAGCTGCAATGGAGAGGGGAGGCAGAAGACAGCGCAGGAGGCGGATTAAATTGCAGATTGTTGGAGCCCGGATCTGCGCTGGTGGACGCTGGCACCACTTTTGTCTGTCAAGGGGCCACGGCTTCCGTTGTCCGAGAGGCGCAAGTTGGGATGGTCCCTGGCGCCTTACCGCATCGAGGAGTGGGCTAGGCCAATCGGCGAGTGATCCACTGACTTCATCTCGTTTCACCGCCTTGCCCTGTGATGGGGAGATTTTTGCGGCAGCGGCATCTCTGTTGCCGATTCCTGCGCGCGATGGTCAGCGAACAAACAGTCGTGAGCATCATGTCACCGTGGGCTCACGCCAGCCCGTAAATGCCGAAGGTCATTGCGTTTGCCGCTGGCAGTATGTTCGCACCAGCACCCAAAGAGGCTGCCTTGCGAAGGCGGTGCCGTGACGCGTCGGGGTCCAGCTGGTCCCTTTACAAATGCACAGCACGCATCATGCGTTCCAGGTGCTTTCGTACAGCGTCGCGATTCATTGGTGGTTAGTGCTGTAGGGCGACTGTCGATGGCCCGTCGGGCGAATCAACGGTTGCCTCTGGGGACGGTGTGACAGCCCTACCGCTTGTCTAGCGTGGGCAACGTCTTCAGCTTTTGGTCCACGGTCACTGCGATGAGTTCGGTTGCTGTTGTCAATGCTCATCAACATTGTTGATAACGAAAAGAGTTCTCTGCAGGGTGTCTAGAGCTTCCTCTACTGACCAAGCGGAGTACAGGTTGGTACGTTCAAGCGGCCCACGAGGCCATAGGCATCACGGGTATTTTTCCATTGTCTGTCTGTATAATCAGCTTCCTTTCCTTATATCATCCTTTTTTCTATCTAGGCTTCTGAACAGTCCGGATGTCGTTCTATCTTCTTAACCCCAAACTTAGAAGTCATTCAACGCTCGTTGTCTTCTCCAGCAAGTCTGATATTTGAGGTGTCCACGCTGCAAAGTAGAATGCATGTATGTACTCACTTGCCTTCATCTGCCTACCCTCACACCTGCATTGGAAGCGCAAAAGCTGCAAAAACATTGGGCACGCCAGGGACCGAACCTGGATTCTCCCGCATCACCCGCTTGGCGAGGGTCCTGACTGGTTGCTTCGTGGTTTCTTCAATTGGGTTTCTTTAAGCAGTCTGTCGCGATCAGAGCTGCAGTGTCCTGAGTTGCCAGGCTTCTGATGCGGGCGCCTTACCATTCGCCCATGCGCCCTGGTATTCTTTGATGGTAGGAGCATCCGCGTCGAACTACATATTGACAAAGGTGGTGAAGCAGGAGGATATCACAGTGCCCACAAAGCTGTTTGCGGCGACAGCGCGGTATCAGCTGTGCGGAAGAGCAGCGAGCTCCAGGTGAAGGCGAGGGGAAGCTACTCGCAGGTACCGGGCTTGCGTTGCAGGAAGGGGTTGCTGCAACATAAACTACCTTGTAGCCACCAGAGGCTTCAGCTTCTTGCAAGACGTCTGCTGCTGAATATTAACAGCCTCTCGTAACTGTGGGGAGAGAACTTTCAATCGACATCTACAAGACGAGGGGCTGTATGCACAAGAGTAGTCCTTTAGCTTGGGGCGATCTGATCAGCAATGCTTGTCACAGCGGTGAAGACTTTTCGCTATCATTAAAAGGTCGAGAGCTCAAATTATTCCTCCCCACTTGCAACCCTTCGCGCCTCATCTCACCAACACGCCACCTACGAACAGCCTGCGTAAGATGGCGTCAACGTACGAATCGGACTCAGACTACATGGACTGCATGGACAGTGACCTTGAAGAGGAGAGCATGCAGGCCCCGCGTCATACCTCAACTAGCCGAGAGATCTCAGACCTGACTGTTGATATGAATAACTTCAAGACCACTCCGTCGGTCCGGCTTCCTGTCAGAACAAGTGAGGTGCAAGAGGCAGAAACGGCTGCTAGAGACAGGACATTTGACTACCCCAAATCTCTCCAGCGCGATCTATCCACAACCCAGAAATCATCTTGTACTTGCATCAATGCCTAACAAGCTGTTGCGAGGGTTCAACCTTATGACTGGCGACATCCAGTGTTCAAGTGCAGACTTTGCAAACTTAACACACGCAGTTATCTGCAACGAATGCAAAGATTGGAGGGGAAGCCACCTTGCTCTACTACTGAGCCTGGGAAGGAACACGAACGTGTAGACAGCCGTTCAAGTCCAGCGGAGACAAGCGTTGTGCCAACAGCTTATGCAGGCCGTTGTGACAGCCTTGTTGTGAGCTAATCGTATCAGTCAATTGGCCGTAGCATAATCCTATTCCAAGGCGGACGAGATTCGAACCGTTTGTGTATGAAGAAACTGTCTTTGCAAGATGTGCAAGGCGAGGAACAATCGCGTCGACTTCAACATTCGAAAACCGATTATGACGTCTCAGCGAGACCTCGGGTGTCTGGGCTAGATCGAGTCCACATTGAAACTCAACAGCTGCACAGTGGACTTTCCAGTTCCCCAATGACGCCCTCAGCCCCGCCCAGACTTGCCATTGCTTTCTCTTGTCATACGCCAAACCTTATGCAACGACCGGCATGCCGAAATGAGTCACGTCGCCCGAAGCGGGCTGAGAATGAAACGGACCGTAACGTGACACCGCGACAAAGACGCGCGTTACATCGCGTGCCTCGCGTTGACGGACCTTGCAGCAACGATAAGCACGCAAAACGTCGTGATCAGGAGATCCTGGGGATTGAGAGCAATTGAGAGGCCGCCTGACAGCTGGCAAACAGGGCTGATCGCACAGTTCAGACATTACCGCTGCGCTGTCCGTTGTCGCTTTTCTCTAGCGCAAGCCCCGCCAAAAAGCGATCAACAAAACAAGCAAGGTCTTCCATGCTCTTGCAATGTTAATCGTTCAGACCGCAACGGGACGTGATGGTAACGATGCCTTGCTGCCTGATGTTTATGCACGACTGGTATTGGACGGGCGCATCCAGCTCAGCGAATGAAGCGTGCAGCACCGCCCGGTTGGCTGGCGACTACGTCGATAGGCGGCAGGGGATACAACTTGGCAAGGCTATGTATAAATACCGGCCTCCCCCACACATTGGGCTCGTTACGCCCTCTCGACAAGCCACAACCTGACAATTCCGTGTGTGGTATCTTCACGCCCCGTGCTAGATACGCACCAAGTTTCTTGGACGTAGTGCCTTTTTCACGAAAAGCGCGAAATCTGAGGACTTCCGGAGGTCCCTCATTCTCACGACCCGCGTCAACGAACCTGTCCACTCTTTACAAGTTCCTTCGTCGCTCGTTACGATCCCTCTCTTCGGTCAAGATGTTCGGAAAACGTTCGTTTGCTAGCTCAAAGGACCGTTCGGGCAAGATACAGAAACAGCCGAAGAGATCGTTTCGCGATGCTTCTGAATTGAAGCAGAAGCAGAAGAAGATGGTCGAGAAGCTGGAAGTGCGCAAGGATAGCCCCATGATGGAGCAGGCGACCTCACCGAGCCTCACCTCTGCCATCGTGACAGTCGTCGTGGGTCCCGACCAGCGACTGTTTGCTGCACACGAAGACGTCCTGTCACATTCGCCGTTCTTCGCGCAAGCGTTGCACGGCCAGTTCTTCGAGTCCGCCAATCGACGCATCGACCTGCCTACGGAGGAACCTGAGGTCTTCTCCTGCATCCTTGAGTATCTGTACAAGGGCGACTACTACCCCCGCCTTGTCCATGACAGGCGCCGTCAAACTTGGATGCTCGAGGGCGCGGTAGCCTCACCCGACCCAAACAAAACTAGCGACCGCGCCGCCGCTGTCGAGCCAACCTTCTTCCATACCGGTGTGGGTGACGTTATCCTCCGCGACACAGCCGTATACTGTGCTGCCGACCGCTACGGCCTCGAGGAGCTCAAGAAGCTCTCCCTGCGCAAGCAGGGCCTGCAGAGCGGGATCGAGGTTGGAGTGATCTTGCGCAGTGCTCGGTATGCCTACGAGAACACACCGGACAATGACTCGCGGCTGCGCGCTCATTACCTCGCTTTGATTACTCGCAGCCGGAAAACATTCAAGCGTAGTGGAACCATGCAGATGGAGATGGAGATGGGGGGAAAACTGTTCTTTGACCTGTTCGTGGCGATGTGCAACCATGTCGATGATCTCGTGGACGCGAGGTGAGCCTTTGCGCATCTCCTGTGATACTTCTTCATAATCGTAGAAGAGTAAGTTGATCAACACTGACACGCCCCAGCCCCTCCGCTCGCGGTACTCCCAGGACCATCTAAGGTTGCCTCGACCGCCTCTCGTCAGCACAGCTGCAAACACACACCACACACACCACACCACTTTGGAGTACCATTAATTTGATTCACTCTCAACTCCCGACGAACACCTATAAATTGCCAACAAGCGACAACGCATCACGCAACTCGCTCATCGTCACCCAGTAAAACAGAAAACCCAGAAAAAGACGGATAGGACACGACTCCTCCCCTGATTTCCTCGGCGTATCATCGACGGCCCGGCTGGTTGCAATTATCCTTAACCCCTCTCCTCTCCTCGTTCTTCTCCTCTCCCCCTTTTCCTGTGTTTGCTACCCCCATCACGTTTCTAATATCCTCTTTAAACGACCTCGCAACGATTCTCAATTCCCACCGCCCCTCTCTGCTTGCGGAGAGAGTACATGTCTACGACGAGACTGTGTTTCCTTTGTTCATGTGTGCGCGCTGGTGGATGGAATGGGAACTGTTGTTGTTATAGTAAGGGATGTACGGACATTCATTTTCGGAAGTTTGGTTCCGCGCTGGTCGGTACGACCGCGCTGGAGGGCTCTTCCTCGATGGAAGGGCCCGAAGTGGAAGGATTGACCGAGACCGCTTGCTTGGAGTACTGGTTGTGGAAGATCTTAGTGGCGTGCAATGAGAGATTTAGGCCGCTGCTACACTGAGTGCCCTCGCAATGTTGCTTCATGTGAATAGTGTCTGAGTATGGATGACGCGGTCTCGAGCACTTCGAAACCACCTGTCTATACACCAACCTCGAACTTGCCATGTACCTGACCCCAGAATTCTTCAACGATCTCTTTCTGGCCCTTCCCGCCACGCACAGCCATATATCTGCGCTCGTCCACCCTGGGCTCCCAGTTGCCGGGGTTCGCGTCAACCATGATGCCACCAGCTTCTTCAAGGATGATCCACCCAGCGCACACATCCCACGCCCAGCAGCCAGCCTCCCAGTAAATATCTAGACCTCCACTTGCGACTCCACACAGGTTCAAAGCCGCCGACCCAAAGGACCTCAGCCCATGTACCATTCCTCCGCCGTTCTCCTTCGTCGCGGCCAGATTCTTGAACGTCTCACTCTTGACCGTGAAGTCATTCCCGCTGCGATCGCTCCCCCACTCCACTGCAACAAGGCACGTGTTCAGCGTCTCCAGCGGCGTGGGCGGCGTGAGCGGCAGCCGTGTGGTCTGGTTCAGATACGCGCCCTGTCCCTTTATCGCCGAGTACAGCGTCTGCGTGAACGGATTGTACACCACGCCAATGACCGGCTTTAGGTCGACCGCCAGCCCCAGCGATATCGACACGTATGGGTACCGGTGCACAAAGTTTGTGGTGCCGTCGATTGGGTCGCAGACGAATGTCGGGGCGACGGTGAGCTTGTCGCCGGGCTTGTAGGTTTCCTCGCCCATGAAAGAGAAGGAGGGATATTTTTCGCGGAGAGAGGTGGAGATCAGCTTCTCGACGGCTTGGTCGGTTTCGGTGACGAGGTCGACGGAGTTCTTCTTCGAGCCGGAGGAGGACGTCGTGGGTTTTGCAGAGGTGATACGGTCGGCCGCGCTTTTGGCGACCGAGACCATGAAGTCGTGGATTTCTTGGAGGTTAAGATCCGCCATGTTAACAAAGGAGTGATTGCTTCAGGGGTGTGCGAGGTTTGGATTGCTGGCAATGTTGGCGGGAGCTGCGAAGCTTCGAACCCCTCAGTGGGGCACACAGCTCGACAGCTCCAGCGGATCTGCAGGGTCTCACCACGTGTAGCAGTGACTTAGACGATTTGTCTTCGTTGACGTTCAAAGATATAGCTATGTTACTCGTTCTACTTGAGGATCCCGTGATATACCATTGAGTGCTCATCGAACTCTTGGTAATAATTTCCTCAGTTCATGAATCTGGGGCCCCGCATTCACTCCACATCAATATCAACAATGCAGTTTTCCTTGTCACGGGCCGCAGAGGGCAATGAAAGCGTTCTAAGCTTGTTTGCTTCATCCGATACGTTGCATTGGAGGCGTATTGTTGTGACTCAGAGTTTGCTCTTCTCCTTTCCCTCCCTCTCTGTCTGTCTTCCCATATCTGTCTTACTCGTCTCAGCCTTCAAGCTCGCCGGGTCGCCCAATTGGGTCTTGTTGACTTGCTTTCCATCCGAATTGGCCAATGTACCTCTCACCTTCTGAGAGTGAGGTAGGTCATCATCGTTTGTGTCTGATGCTGAGTTTGGCACCAATGACGAAACGGATTTGGATTTCTGATTCTCGGGCGTAGGAGGATCGTCGTTCTCTGGCTTCAGCGAGACATGGTCCCCCAGCTGTGGTGGGGTGTTGCCCGACTTGATCGCGGCTTGCGTCTTGGGGTTGTCGAGTGTTCCGCGGACGGTCTTGGAGTGTGGCTTGGACATGGTGATGCAGGTGTTGGGTAGTCCTCGACGGGTGAGTGGAGTTCTGTGGTAGGTGAGTAGCCTTTGCACAATCGAGAGGATCACGATGTCTTATGCTCAAGAGCTGGACGAGAGCCTCGGTAACGCATCATCGACCCTGATCCTGGGGTAAGGGTATGTCAACGGGTCGCGTCTTTGCCAGTCGATTAGCGTGTATAATGACGTCTGCATTCTGTTGACGTGTGGAACATGCACGTGAAGCATGCCTGGAGTGATAACTATGTCCGCTGTGACAGACTGCTCATGGAAAAATATCTGGTGTGCCTCAGCAGCAACACACTCCATGCGCAGTGGTGGTCTTTTGCTAAATCGATGCAACGCACGACAGCCCTTCGCTGAGTCGTCCATTGTAGCTGCCAGAGGATCAAGAGTCTGTTGGCAATGTGGACGTCATTAGTGTCTTTTGGGCGACGAATACATCATTAGGAAGGGACTTGTCCAAGGTCCCTCAAGTGCAACTGTGCAACTGGTCTACAAATGGTCTCCATATGGTCTCCATATGGTCGCGCTTGCCATTGCGGAGGCGGTTGCGCTAGCGTGTCAAGTTGCATTTATCTTCAGCCTTACGAGAGCTCACCCCACAACCTCGGTATCCATACGGGATAATGTCAGCGCGTCCGCCGCAGCAATTGCGCAAGCATCACGAACGCCCACCATGCTAGAAGCCGATATCGTCAAGCTGTCAGCGATACCATGGGTTGCAAAGCTCCTTAATGACAAGCGCTGGACGCCGACGAGAAGCTCCAATCGGCTCGCTAAGCCAACGGGCGAGGACTCGTTCTTCGCAGAGACCCTCGACACTGGTCGCACAATACGAACAATGTTGACCCTGAGGCCATCCAAAGAGGAGGAGGGAGACCAGGCGTACAAAGAGCTCCTTGTGATTCTGGAGCTCGGCGACGGTCTCAACGGTTACCCACAAGTGCTGCATGGAGGCTTTGCAGCTACACTGTTAGATGAGGCCTGTGGAGGGTTGATCCAACTGAACGTCTTCGAGAAACGGAAGAAGCTTGGCTCTCAGCATGCCATGAACTACCTCACGGCTTGTAGGTGTTGCCGCCGGCCAGAGCTATAGCCTTCGCGCTGACATGGTGCCACAGATCTGAACACAGTCTACAAGAAGCCAGTGCCAGTCCCCGGGCCTTTGCTTTGTACCGCAAAGATAGAGCGGCAGGAGGGTAGGAAGCTTTACGTACGTGCGACTGTCGAGGATGGCGAGGGAACTGTGTACACCACTGGAGAGTGCCTTTTCATTGAGATGAGGCCAAAGCTATGAGCGAATTTCTCGATCGAATCTCATGCGCTCTTGCAGTGGCTCTCGATCAACTTACCTGTACTGCCCCGGACATACCATCCGGACGAGAGGGTATTTGGCAGTCGGTGAAACCCTACGTCGCATGTGTCAAGAGGGTACCAGACTTGACAAGAGATGGTCGAGAGAAAAATAATCGCCTTGCAGATCAACACAGTCGAGATCGTGCCGCTCCTGAGTTCACGGGATGCAGTCTGGAGATGAGAAATGACCAGCTGCAGCGAGCTCTTACTCGTTGCTGATCTGCTGCAAGCTTTCTTCTCAGCCTTCCTTTCAGGGCCATCTTTGCGCGTGCGACTGGTGTGCAATTTGAGGACCGACCGATGAACGGTCAACTAAGCCTACGACGATCAACAGGAGTATTGCGATGATTGGCCATGGTCGCACTAAAAGGTAAATGTTCCAGCACATGACTGGTCAACACCCAAGCTCCTTAATATACTCATTAGGGCCATCTGATCTACCTTGTGCAACTTCTCGGCTCTGGCTACTTTGCAGCAGCCTCGGGATCGTCCACTCGCTCTAGAAGTCTGGGGTATGCAAGCGATCCGCAACAGGCATCAGCTCCGAATAACACTCCTGACCAGGTTTTGACGGTTCTGCTCTACTCCTTATTTCAACCACATATTAATCGGCGCATATGACACAATAGGAGATCTACGCGCCGTCTTTCGAACCGCTTGGCCTTGCCAACATGCAAAGGTCCTTCATCTCTCAAGAAAGTCCGTTCGGTCTGGTCTTGCGCCGGCTGCAATACGCAGTCAACTTTGGGCTCTGCCGAGTCAGAACACAGGTCACACTTCTCGCATTTGTGTCATTGTGTCTTGAATGGCGCACGCGACTGCAGCCCAACTCTAACTGATCCATGTGCGCAAGAGGCTTGCGGCAGTGTGTCCATGGCTTAGCACATCAATGCAAGCACGCGCGCATCGCGAAAGAGGTCATGTCGTAGTTTCCATGGCCGCGGAAGGCTGATGCAGTGTAACACAAGCATGAAGCGCACCATGACCTACCCCACAAAATCATCCTGACCACGAGGCGGAGAACAGGCTGCAGGTGTTTACACTACGCGCTAAAAGCCGGTAGCAGCGGCGATGACTTCCAGGACAGCTTTGGACGTTTTGCAGAAAGGCTTGGGAAATTCTCATCACATGCGGCCGTCCTGTGTCGCTCGATGGTTGGACATGGTTGGACGGGGATTAAAACACTTGTCGAGCCGACCCGGTGACGACACCTATTACAGGCTAGCCCCACGACTTCTCCAGCGAGTTTGTACTCTGCTTCGATACTTTGTCCTTGCTTCCATAGCACCCTCATCTTACTCAATGCAAGTAGGCGCTTTGTACTAGACCGCGTCAGCTTAACCAAGAGAGGGATTACCGACAATCACTATGGAATGTCATAATGCGAAACGGTGCCGTTTCTGCGAGATCGCCTGCCGAACTTCGTCCTGGCGTATGACCCTTCATTCAAGGACCAGGCAGTGGAGTGGGTCGGTGGTAGCGACCAGTCATAGGGGTTTCTGGACTCCCTGGAATGCTCGGCTGCTCGAGGCATCCCTATGGATGACCAGATGTCTCTTGGAGGGGCAGGGGTTCACTTGCTCCTTCCCTCAACCTCCTCCCCTAGTGGGGCAAAAAGGAAATAGCTACCGAAACCGAGATAAATAGACACGTCGCGCCTGCTGCAAAATGCTCCCTCACAGGTTCTTTCTATACTTGCCCTGAGTGCACGTTCTCAGGCGTGGCTACTTCCTTTTCAACAACCTGCGCTTCGCCTCCAGTGTACGAATACCGCACTCATGCAGGTCCTCTCGGTCGCGCTTTGCCTTTGGGCAGTTGTCGTTCAGAGTGCAGTCATAGGTGAGGTTTTCAAGCTATGGGCGACTGTTTGGTATTGCTAATATTCGTTTTCAACAGCACCTCACCCTCGATCCGCAGACGCTGCAACAACGAACTTCGAAGCTGTCGTTCTGGACGAAAAGCTGCAGCCGCGAGCCGCTGCTGATGGCTACTGGCTGAACGACTTGTCCGGCAAGGGCATCGCCCCATTCAACCCGAACCCTGCTGGGTACAAGGTTTTCCGAAACGTCAAAGATTACGGCGCAAAGGGTGAGTTGCTTGCCATATTTGCTGACGTCTTGCTGACCTTTTAAGGTGACGGCGTCACTGACGACTCGGATGCGATCAACCGTGCGATCAGCGACGGCAACCGCTGCGGACCTTTCGTGTGCGACTCCTCCACTGACTCTCCCGCCGTTGTGTACATTCCCTCTGGTACCTACTTTATCCAGAAGCCGATCATCTTCTACTACATGACCCAACTTATTGGCAATCCTCGAGACCTGCCTGTTCTCAAAGCATCAGCCACCCTCGATGCTCTGGCTCTGATCGACGGAAGCCCCTACAGCAACCAAGATGGCTCACCTGGATGGACATCCACAAACATCTTCTTACGCCAGATTCGAAACCTGGTAATTGATGGCACCGCTAGAGATCCCACAAAAGGCTTCCAGGCTATTCATTGGCCAGCTTCACAGGCAACCACGATCCAGAATGTCAAGATTCGCATGACTCAAGCGTCGAACTCTGTCCATGCCGGTATCTTTGTCGAGAATGGTAAGCTTACTTGTATTTACGCTCCGTTTCATACTAACCAAGCTCAGGTTCTGGCGGCCACATGGCTGATCTCGACATCGAGGGTGGTCTGTACGGTATGAACATCGGCAACCAACAATTCACAATGCGCAACGTAAAGATCTCCAAAGCCGTTGTTGGTATCTCCCAGATCTGGAACTGGGGTTGGTTGTACTCAGGCTTGTCCATCAGTGACTGTGGTACTGCCTTCTCGATGACCAACGGCGCATCGGCCGGGAAATTGGAAGTCGGCTCCGTCGTCATCATTGACAGTGTGATCACCAACTGTCCTACTTTTGTCGATCAGGCATGGACACTGTCCACAACTCCTACAGGGGCTGGACAGCTCACCCTTCAAAATATCCAGCTCAACAATGTTCCTGTTGCAGTCAAGGGACCCAATGGCGCCACTGTTCTCGCCGGTGGATCCATCACGATCAACACCTGGGGCCAGGGCAACAGATATACTCCTAACGGTCCACAGAAGTACCAAGGTATCTTTACAGCAGCCGCCAGGCCTGCCGGACTCTTGGACAACGGCAAGATCTACTCGAAGTCTAAGCCTCAGTACGAAACCCTCACAACAAGCAACTTCATCAGCGCTCGTGGCTCAGGTGCTACCGGAAACGGAAACACCGATGACACTCAAGCTGTACAAAATGCCATCAATGCAGCTGTATCGCAGAACAAGGTCTTGTTCTTTGAGCACGGTGTCTACAAGGTTACCAACACACTCGACTTCCCACCTGGTCTTCGTGCAGTCGGAGAAACCTTCTCGACTATCATGGGCTCCGGAAGCGCCTTCGCAGACCAGAATAACCCTAGACCGGTGGTCAGAATCGGCCAGTCCGGCCAGAGTGGAAGCATCGAGTGGTCTGATATGCTTGTTCAGACCCAGGGAGGCACTCCAGGAGCTAAGCTCATCGAGTACAACCTGAGGACTGCCCGTGGCTCGGGTATCTGGGACGTCCACACACGTGTGGGAGGAGCTAAAGGCACTAACCAGCAGGTCGCACAGTGCCCTGTTGGATCTGTCAATCCTCAGTGCTTTGCTGCACACACCAATGTCCACATCACTAGCGCTGCTTCTGGAGCCTATTTTGAGGTAAGAGATATCATCAAAAATATATGAATCGATACTGACAGTCTCACAGAACAACTGGTTCTGGACGGCAGACCATGATCTTGACGATTGGAACTCCACACGCGTTGCCATCTTCACAGGTCGCGGTCTTCTGGTCGAGGGTCGTGGCACTTGGCTTTGGGCCAATGGTGTTGAACATCATGCCTTCTACCAGTATCAGTTCAATAAGGCGTCAGACGTCTTTGCAGGCTTCATTCAGACCGAGACTCCATACTACCAGCCGACACCAGACGCACTGAGCTCGCCCTATACACGACAAACGGCTATCAACGACCCCGTATTCACTGCCGGCCAACGCGCCTGGGGCCTTCGCGCTGTCGACACGACTAACCTTCAAGTCTATGGAGGAGGACTCTACTCTTTCTTCATCGATTATAGTACGGCTTGTAGCAGTGCCGATGCACCAGGCGGCAAGAGGATCTGTCAGAACCAGATCCTCAGTCTTGAGGGATCAACAAGCTTCCAAGCCTTTGCGCTCAGCCAAGTTGGTGTCGAGCAGATGTTGACGATCAACGGCCAGGACAAGGCCATCTGGTCAGATAACCTAAGCGTGTACTCGAACACCATCGGGCTCATCCAATCCGGCATCTAGGAATTTGTCGGGGTACAGGTGCAGTGGTCTTCAGTATATAAGTTGCATTGGCGATGAAGTTCATCTGCCCGATGGCCTGGCATTGATTTCAATCGTCACATACAGTACAAATTTGATGATGTCTTTTGAATTTCTCTATGGATTGTTACACTTCGTTTGGGTATCTCGTCTATATGCTGTATACTGCCTTGTGTGCTCATGGCCTTCCTCGGTCATAGATGGGCATTCACTGGGCTTCGGTCCGCTGAGGTGCCCAACCCTTCAGCCATGCCCTCGCCTTATCGAGATCGCCACTCTCGGCTTCAAGCGCAGCAACACACCACTCCATACCGTATCCGCCCTTCCCTTCAATACCCTTCTCAGCCGTCAACAGCTCAGCCAGCGTCCGCCTCTTCTGGCTCGCCTCATCAACACAGAAGTGAAGAGGCGTGACATATCCTCTCCCATCCATACCCTCCAAGAAAGGTTTCACCATGGGAATTGCCTCCCTTGTCGGGACCGATCTATCTTCCTGTCCCAGGTTCTTTCTTCCAGCGCGACAGAACTCGTTCCTGCACCAGGGCTTACCACACCCGGTGAGCAGCTGGCTCAGATATCTTCGCTCAATACGACGCTTCAGTGCCTTGCCCTCGGGATCATGCAGCGAGACGTACAGCGGCCCAAAGCAGACACTGCAAAGCCCGATTTCGTTCCCGGGGCCCTGGCCCTTGCGCGTTCCCGCGCGGGTGTCGCCTGTCTTTGATGCGCCGTCCTGGGTGCGGCCGCAGTTCACGTTGCGGCACATCCGGGGTGCTGGGCGCGACAGGCGCTCGAGATCGTGGTGGCGTAGGTGCGTTTCCATGTCTCTGAAGCGCACGATCTTGTTGCAGAGGTGGCATTCTGTTGTGCGTCCCCCGTCCGCTAGCTCGTGTGGTGTCAAGCCTGAGAGGAGAAGTTCTGGGTTTGGAGGCTCCGTTGGATCGCCTTCTTGTGGGACTTGGAGGTGGCAGAAGCGGCAAAGGATGAGCTTACCGGGGCAGGTAGTGGTCTTGTGGTGTGCGAGAGTAGGCAACGAGGGAAAGTCGAGCCCGCAGGAGCTGCAGGTTAGTGGCGTGTGATAAATGGCGTTGTGCTTCTGTAGGCTGAGCGGCGTGTTGCCGGTGAACGTGTCGTGAGGGCAATGCCAGTGGTTCTCTAATGCTGGAGAGCGCTTCTGAAAGACCTGACCGCAACCTTGCGGGCAGACAATGTTATTGCGAAGACAGAAGTTCTCATGCAGAAACAGTGAGCCCTTGGGAACCCATTGGTTGCAGTTTTTGCATTGTACTTCGTCGTTGCCGTGGAGTGTATCTTCGATCGGTTCCTCGCCGTTTGTCGCCTTCGCCTTTGGATCGAACATTGACACTCTCAGATGGAAATGTTTTGGCGTACTTGACGGCGACTCAGACGGGTATGCACGAACTGAGATCCAGACGGCTTCTGCACCGTCGAGCTCTGCGTTTGTTGGTTGTATTCGAATGCGTTTGGGGTAACTGCTGGACGCATCGGCGAACACAAATTCATCGTCTCGTGGTCGGACTCGTTGTTGCGCCGAGTACGGGCTGACGTAGAGGTCAATTTCCTCGTCATCGTCCACACCGCCGAGGGCGATCTCGAGCCCCTGTGATCTATCCCATGACTGTAGCTCAAAGTCGACATACTCCCCTTCGAGCACCTGTCCGTCTTTGCCCTTGAATATGTCAATGTCACCCCCAACAGAGCTGCCTTCTGTTGTTCCTGGAGCCCGTTGCCTCTTTGCAACAATACTCTTCATAGTCTCTCTTGCCTGTTCTTCGTTCAGCGCCTCTATGTCAACTTCGAGGTCGGTATCGACGACGCATATGCCGTCTCCTTCTGGCTTGAAGCCATCGACAAGGAAGCGGAACTCTTCACGCTTGCCACCCGCAGCTCGACCGCCGTACACTACAAGGACTTCGCCATTCGTCAAGGTGGTAAAGTTCGAGCGCAGATGCTCCTCGAGGAGTGACTTCCAGTCTTCGGGGTCGTAGCCTGCTTCGAGCGGTCGCAGCTTGACGAAGGTGCCCTTTGGTAGTTGCTTTGCATGTACGGTAATCTTGATCGATGCAGCGCCATTCACTGCTTCGCTGTTGTCCATGACCACATCGCTGCCATTCTGACCACTTGGGCTTGCGCCTCTTGAGCTTTCCACTGAAGCGGCCTCGATACCCAGAGCATCTCTCAAGAAGCTGCTGAGGACGATCTGTCCCTCTTCTGCCGAGAACTCGCGTATTCCTGCGTGTACGACCCTGCCGTTATCTGGGTTGACCAGTCGAAACGTGAGCGGATGCGGTAGCTGCTGGTGGCGGTCCTGAAACTGTGCGCGGGCCTGCCGCTCGGCGGCATGAGTGTAGGGGTTGAAAGGGTCGAACGAGGTGATGTGGGGGCGGTCCGAGTCGAAGGTGACCACAGGAGCTGCGGCAAGTAGCTGTTCTAACGCGGATGGTGGCAGAAGGATCTTGTCGCCAGGCAGCTGCGTGCTGCGCGTGTTGTGAGCGAGCTCGAACTGTGCAGACCACTTGAGCGCTGCGGGCTCATGGTCGGTGGCCATGGTGGTATTTGTTATTGTGAGTGCACACAAGTAAAGTCCAGAGCAAGCACCACGCTCATATCTGGGGTATCATAGCGAAGGTGAATGGCAAAATGTCGCTGACACATGATGCAGCGCTCCGTCTCGAAGATTCGAAGCCTCATCTGCGTCATGCGCTACGCTAAGCTTATCGATACTGCGACGAGATCTAGTCTGCAAGGCTGCAGGCACGCGACGCGTCGATGGTCGAGACACATCTTGGAGGCGCCTAGGTGCTTGATGCTGTGCACCCTGTCGGTGATGAACAACAAACAGCTGCACTGGCTGATGTGGCAGGTGCGATGTACGGCATCTTCGCCGCGCTGACCGCTTCCATCACGCAATGTCGCCGTGACCGTCGCTCTGTAGATTCCCATTATCAGATTAACACTCCTAACGGCGCCCCGCCTGGCCGATAGCTCCGCGTCCCACAGCATCCCACTGCCCACTGTTTTGCCTGCGGCCCGGTGCTTCCATCTCTCGCGTCGGCTTGCCTCCCAGACAGCTTGACGGCCATTGTTTTGGCCTGTTTCCTCAACACGCGCCCAAGACTTTCATAATGCTTGGCTGCCATGTTGTGTCAAGCCGTGCTTCACAGTGGACCCTGATCTTGCAGGAAGCTTTCTACTTCCAGCCATCGGCGGTTCTTGGCTGTGGCTTCTGCGCAAGTCGGCGCTATGCTTTTGGATGATCGCTGTCAGGGAAGCCAACAAATCCCACTCCGTAAGTTCAACCGCGCGAGTCCTTACTACACGCGGTGTATCAAACGCCGCCCTCAACACCACGTCCTGCAGGGTCAGACTTGTGGCACGTGTCGTCCGGGCTGCTGGCCGTCACTGTGAATAAGAACTTGGTGAGTACCCTCCTAACCTGCACCATTTTCTGGTTCTCTCCCGCGTCCCCAGCTCCATCCTGGTCGCGTCATCCAAGTTGCAGCCCCCGGTACCATGGAGCCTTCTCTTTTCTCTCATGGCCTACCGACAACCCTGGTGGATCTCCTTTCCAACTCTTTGATCCTGCATCAAACTGCACCCTACCTACCTGTGTCGTCCCTTTGTGCGCTTTCGTCGACCTCCAAAGCTCTGTACGACGTCATCCGTCAATCGCCCGAAGCTTTTCGATACCTCGACTTGTCACCCGTCCGATCCGCTATTGTACCTTTCGATGGACCGCTCGATGGCGGTGGTATCAGCTGGCGTGCTGAGCGCATGGACGAAGCTCTATCTGAAGACGACTTCTATTCCGGCCCGCTGCGCGGTATCGTCTACAGACTCGAGAAGCAGTGCATCCTCCGCAACGTACACGCACTCGTGTTGGATGGTCTGAGTGTGACAGCCGAGTTCGTCAAAGAGCTCATCACCGAAGACCGGTACAATGTCAGGCTGCTGTCGATCCGAGAGGCCAAGCACTTGAACGAGCGCAAGCTTCAACAGTACCTCAGATATGCTGTGCGCCCATCGAGGCCCGAAGGCACACCCCGAGTCAAGGGCATCTATATGTTTGGGCCCCGCGAACGACAGCAGGAGCCAGAGACGCTACGAGCGCAGTCTCCCTCCGCCTCTCGAGGCATTATGTCCTCGCAGGGCGCTCAGATTGGCGCAGAATGGAATCAGAAGTCGTCACAAGCTCTCAATACTGTGTTAGCACGGACTGAGGACAGATGGTACCAGCCGTCTGGCAAGATGATCACGAAGCGACCGTCTCCAGAATGGGCTGAGGTTGTACAAGCGTGTGAAGGCCTCATCTCCTTCGACGCCGTTCTTTGTCGAGGACCTCGCCACGACCCAAGTAAAGCTCATATCAGAGAAGGCGCAGCCAGTGGCATGTCGCACCCAGCCTCGTTCCTCAGACCAACCATTGCGACTGTAGCGCTAGGACCATCAGGCTGCGAGACTTGTCACTCAGCTGCTGAAGGCCCAGCCATCTTTGGGGACTCACCCGCATCTCAATTCCCTCTTCTGAGCCCCATACCACTACACGGAAGCACGCTACGCGCGGCCAAAAAACCACACACGATCGATGGATCAGCTCCACCGCCTCTGTACATGCGCTGTGAAGATTGTCTGAAGGGCCGCTGGTGTGAGAGATGCCACAAATGGTGGGACGAAGACTGCTACGCTGGATCGACTGTCGCCCAGCGGACTGAACTACAACAAACCGAGTTGGCGGAGACCTTGGCAACTGACGGCACAACCGCTGTTATTCCGAAGCAAACCATCAAGGTACATATGGGCCTCTGTGTGGATCAGTGCCTGGTCGGCGAAATGATGGCCGGCGCAGGGAGCAATGGGATGTGGGGATGATGATGTACCTTGGCGCGCAAGGCGATGGCTCTACCTGAAGGCTTTTACCCTGTGGCTGGATCCGGACTCAGTCTCCATGACTGAAATTGGAACCTGCTTTTGGATAATGGCATCTCGGACCTGGCTTTGTCGCGCCAAGGTATGTGCTAAAAAGATCAGAAAGAAACAGGCTGACGTGACAACTTACAGATCATTGGTGTTCGACGTGACTGCTTTGGCTGCGGGCACACAGTAGGTGCTGCTGCTCGACCATTGACAGAGTTTCGCTGACATTTAGCAGTGCATAAGCTGTAAGGAGCTTTTCATTCGACAATGCAAAAAGTGTCAGAACGAGTATTGTATGGAAGACAACGATGCTTCATCCGAGACCTTGGTAAGTAATCTACCGCCCCAGACTGGATCGAAAGTCCATGGCCGCATATATTGACTGTGTCAGTGCGACTGGTGCAACTTTACGTCACGGCGTACGGTCGAGATGTACTAGGCGATAGCTTAGGCTTCTCGCGAACACCCCAGGTCTTGAGCTGAGCTTAAATGATTTGCCTCAGAGGATATGGCGTAGATTGATGTGCTTACGACCTTATGACTGGCGTTGATATTGATACCCCCCTCATTCTTAGTAGAAAAACGTAGCCGCTCTCCACATTGACCCGTATCCTCGTCGCCGTGACATTTGCATAGCATAACAGTCAGACCAGCCACAGACCTGGAGGAGTCTGTTATCTGGTGTTGAATCACATGCACATGGTCTGAAGTGGAAGCGGCGCTCGTCTCCACGGCAAGGCTGGCGGACCGTTGAGAAGCAGCCAATCGCGGAGGCGTCGCGTCCGCAACATCTCAGGGCTCGCGCAGAACCACGGCGCAGCCCCATTGACTAACGAGCTCCCTTCTGAACTTGCCATCGTCTGCTTCCATACTCCCCACACCACAATCCCGACCGCTCGCCGCGCAACTAGCCCTCGACTCGGCGTTAGCGAAGCTTGAGTGGCAGCTACGCGCATCAAGCTACATAGCAGACGCGCATCGGTAGTTGGACCTACCTGCAACCCACCTCCAAGGAGCCACAGCAGAACGGACCAGCGCGCCACAGCTACACAGACAGGATGGTGGGCAAAAAGTCCGGCAGGGCCCAGCTGAGGCAGGAAGGTAGGACCATCTCACGCTGCTGTGCTGCCATGTAGCTGCTGACCGCACCGCGCAGGCCTCGAGCGGACCGACAACAACATGGACCTCTCGTCGTGGCCCCAGGTGGGCATGATCAACCAGAAGAACTACTACACCGAGTTCCTCAAGCGCGACGAGCAGTTCCTGGCCGTGCGGTACCCCAAGGACGAAGAGCGCGCCCGCATCGTACAGGAAGCTCGAGACAAGGATCGCGCACGCGCGCTGGGCGTCCCTCAGGCTGCAGAAGGCACTACTCCACAGGCCGATGAGGCGGCCGACGAGGCCGACGTCTCGCTGGACTCTTCCAAGACGGACATCTCGAAGCTTATCGTCATACACCCCGGCAGCCAAAATCTAAGGATAGGACTCGGCTCAGATGCCCTGCCAAAGACAATACCCATGGTCATCGCGCGGCGGTGGAAGGAGAGCGAGTGCGAAGAGAACGGCGGCGAGCCCAGCCCCAAGCGCATGAAGATCGAGGGCGCAGTGCCCGCAGACGCGCTCCCTGAGAAGTGGTTTGGGGAGGACTTCGCAGATCAGTACATGGCCATGTCCTCAGAGTTGAGGACGAGGATGCGTTCCAACAAGCGCAGAGTGCTACCGAACTCCAAGGATCTTGTCACTAACTACAACCGCCGCACACCACCAGACATCGTCTCTGAGCACAACGACATCAACCGCATCGAGTTCACAGAAATCCCCGCAGACCCCAAGAAGGCGCCACACTTCTTCACTGGACACGACGCCCTTCGAGTACCCGAGCGATCGAATCCTCGATACAAGCTATTCTGGCCGCTGCGCCACGGCACTTTCAACGAGGCCGAGTACAAGGATCGAAACCAGATCTACCACGACATCTCCAAGATCTTCGAAGAAGCCATCAGGAATCAATTGGGTGTCACCAAGATGAAGGACCTCGCAAACTACAAGTGTGTTCTCATTATTCCAGACTTGTACGAGCGCAACTATGTCACAATGCTGCTTGACATCCTGATACGAGATCTCGGCATCGGAAAGGTCTGTCTGCAGCAAGAAAGTCTGTCCATCACATTTGGAGCCGGCTCAGACAAGCTGTGTGTGGTTGATATCGGAGCGCAGAAGACGTCCATCTGCTGTGTTGACGAAGGCCTCTGTGTGGAAGAGTCGCGCGTCAACTTGAAAATGGGTGGCGCAGACATCACGGAAACTTTCATCAAGATGATGCTATATGGCCATTTCCCATACTCAGACATCAACTTGAAGAGGCGGTATGATTTTCTGCTTGCAGAGGAGTTGAAGCAGAAATTCTGCTCGATGGACGAGAGTACCGTTGTGGTCCAGACGTGGGACTTCCACCTCCGCGCCGCAGGCCAGGAGACACGTAAATATACGTTCAAGACCTACGACGAGACTCTGCTCTCCGTTATGGTAAGCCCGATACTTGCTTCAACAAGGAGAATACACTAACATAACCAGGGCCTCCTGAAACCCTCCATTTTCGATAACTCCCACAAGCTCGAAGGCCGCCGCTCCGTCATTCCCCGCTCCGTTGACCTCTACGACTCTTCTCCCAACGATCCGCTCTCCGCAGCCCAACTCGTCGTCCTCGAGCTCGCGGGCGGCCGCGTTCAACCCATGAACGGCACCGAACCCGCCACAGTCGCAGCAACTCCGCAAAAACCGCCATCCTTCAACCTCCTCAACCGTCTGGCCGACAACGAAGCCACACCACGGTCCTCTGTTGCCGGCTCGCCCGGGCCAGAGGGCACACCGAACCCGGACCGCGACACGCCCATGGGCGATACCGACGCGCCCGCTCCCAGCGGTCTGATATTCCGCGACCCGGTCCTCGAGAAAGTCAAGATCGCCGAGGAGCGCGACCGCACTCTGCCCATCATGGCCTTGGACGCGGCGATCCTGGAATCTTTGGCGCAAGGTGGGCGGGGCGACGAGAAGAAGATGCGCGACTTCATGGGCGGCATCGTGCTGGTCGGCGGCGTCGCAAAGACGCCCGGCTTGCGCGAGTTCCTCGAGCTGCGCCTCCGAGAGCTAAGACCGGGAATGGAGATCCTGCTCCCACCGCCCCCAAGGGATCTCGATCCCCAGGTCATTGCCTGGAAGGGCGGGAGTGTGTTTGGTAGACTCAGCTCACATGGGAATGATAGCTGGATCTCCAAGTATGAGTATGATATCCTGGGGAGTCGGTTGCTGAACAACAAGTGCATGTTTGCTTGGTAGGATGGGCAAAGGACGCCGAGTCGGCCGTGGGAGAATGGTCTCAAGGTGTAGGACACGGCCGGCCACGTCAATTCGCAGGCTAGTAGGAGCAAAGTCAAGGTGCAGGACTCGGAGAGCAAGGTCAATGCTCAGGACTCGGAGAGAGAGCTTTCAGGTGTGGACAGCGAGGATCTGGGTTTCTCACGGCAGGCTGTTGAAAGGCTTAGCAAAACAGAGGCGAAGCGCGGCCCCGGTCGTCCTAAAGGACCCCCCAAAGTACGATATGGCCAATGGAGGGGGGCGTCGTATGCTGAGAAGAGAAGGTTGTTAGCTGACCTGGCAGCGGGTATCCCTCTGCCCGAGAACACTATTGGACCGCGGAAGGGAGCGAAGAGGGCCACCAAGAAGGGCAAGACTAAGGCTCGCCTTCGAGATTAAGTGGCTCTTGTTACATCGATACTAGGCCCATTAATTGAGTAGTTCATTTTTCAAGATGCAAGGCCTCGATGTCATTGATAGCATGTATAATTATTCTGGAGATCTCGTACAAGAAAACCTGCACAGAATGGCAGACTCTGTCTATGAGCCACAACACAACACGCCAAAACGCCAGGCACAACAAGACCGGGCGCGAGCCATGAACCAGTCTCTTGTACTCATGCACGACATGGATCGTAGTAACTCAGAAAAGGACCCTCAGAGATTCGGGTCAATAGCAGGCAACGCCGGGTATAAATCGTGCTCGTCCGGGGCCTATTCGTCCGCCAACCTGCTGGTCTGCTGCAGCTCGCTCACAAACGCATCGTAGTCGGCGCCTACTACGTGTAAGCCGTCGGTCAACACACGGTATGCATCACTCCTCGTCTGCCCTTCAATAAGCGTTTGGGTTGGGGTAGTGAGGGGACAGAGGCTACTGACCTTGCGATACTTCGCCATCGACCTTCTGGCGCTTCTCCGACGAGTAGTCGCCCGCGTCAAACTGCCCCGCGTGCTTACCCGCATTGGGGCCGTTTTGCGCTGCTGCTGCCGCTTGGGCGGCCATCTGCAATTCGCCTATTTGGCGCTCTGAGAGCCCGCCGTTGTTGCTGGAGCTGGGGCTTTGTTGCTGTGGTTGTTGCTGCTCGGGCTGCTGCTGGTGTTGTTGCTGCTGGAGGTTCGGGTTCAGGCTGGGGATCTCGCCGTGCGGGCGGTTCGACAGATCAACGCCTGCAGGTGCGGGGGGCACTTCGCCTTGGGTCTCGAGCAGGCGCGATTGGAGGTTGATGATGTAGTCTCGTAGCTGGTAGTTCTCGGTCTGCAAATTCTTGTAAAGCTCGCACAGTTGCTCGAACTCCTTGACTTGATCCTTCAGCTGCTTGATGTACTCCTCTTTTCGTTGGCGAAACGCGCGCTGCAATGGTCAGTATCGCCCAGCCGAGGCATGACGTTCAGCATACCTGAGCAGCTCGATTTTGCGCGGCACGCTTGCTGGTGGAAAGCTCCCTACGGCCCTTCCGCCCTTCACCGTCATCGCTGGGGTCGGCTTGGCTCATGTAGTGCTGCTGCGAGCCGGCGATCGCTGGGTCGATGTGTTGCTGGGGACCGCCGGTATGGGTGGGCTGTTGCTGGATAGGCGCAGGCGCAGGCGCACTGGGCTGTCCAGCGCCGGCAGCAAGGAGATGTTCTCTTAAGCCTGCACCGCATGCATGTTAGTAATCAACAGGAAGGAGTAAGCATGAACAGGCATGTACAGGCATGTATAGGGCGCACTAACTCATCTCGATGGTCGGCTTGCTGTGGTCCTAAGCCCGAGGGTCAGCGCAAGGAACGGTACATGAGGATCACCACAGCTTACCTGAGCGGCTGGTTGCTGCATGTTATAGGCAGTGTCGCTGCGGATCGAGGGGTATATTGTTCGGCTCATTCAATTCACTTGGGACGTGATCAGTCGCGGATGCTTGCAGTGGCGCTGATTAGACAGCGCAGCTGTAGCTATTCTCGGCGCGGGCCGACACGAGCTGGCGTTGTGGTTGAGGAATCGAGTCTACTATGGAAGCGCTGTGCTGCGCGTGTGCTGGTGACGTGCGGCGCAGTTGCTTGCAGGTGCTGGAAGTCGCGACGGCGCAGAGGAAAGAGTGCGCGTCTGCACGAGTCACCGTCAGCATGGTTCCTTCGTGCGCCGAGCCCAATGCGCCGAGTTGCGCGACAGCATTGTGGTCGTTGCGCGCATCGCGAAGCTTGGGGTGGACAGGCGCGGGCAACTTACTTGTGTTGGAGATGATGGTGATGACTGAGAGGTGACTAAGGCGTGGCATCTTCTTATATGTGGTCCCGGCAAGGCGCCGGGCAAGCACTCATCACCATATCATTGCGCGCGGGCTCTCGTTAAACGGCGCATCACCCTACGATGCTAATACCACGCCGCTACTGCCTCACGCTCACGCAAACATCGTTGCGCACTTGCTGACTTGGGCAAAGTCCCACCCAGTAACGGACTGTCATTCGGTTGTTTGCCTGCTGGGCTTACCAATGTTCTCTTTATTTCCGCCAAGAGCATCAGGATTACGGGATACACAAGCTCTTGATCCGAGGTTGCCGACCAATGCTCTCTGTTGCAAACCTCTCTACTGCCTAGTTCGCGTTGTGCAAACATACAAGCTTCCTGACTCGAGCCTCTTAGCACCGCCTATGCTGTGCATGATGCCTACGCCTTCGAGATTGAATGGCTCGAGCCTGATTGCTGGCGATCGCTGTCTCACAAATCTCTTACATGCTGACTTTGACTTTCCACAGGTGTGACCGAAGTGCTGATGCTGTTGCGGAGACTCAATCAAGAATACTCGGATGAATGCATGGTCCCGCATGACGAAGCAACATAGTTGGTCCAAGCTGATCTGCAGGATCCACCTTTCAATAACCGTTGCGCATCTCCATCTTGATCTTAACGCTGTGGTCCTACATTTGGGCAAAGCAACTCGGCTGTCAACATTTCGACTTCTATATTGTTTGTTACTAGAGTCTAGGGTAGCATAAGCTTTGCGATGACCACAGCCTACCGGTGCCTCACCAGAGCACTCCCGTAAGTCCTCACCAATGGACACCACGACTGCTTAGTCATACCCGCGTGCCTGACATCCCCAGATCGTACAGAGCACAGCTGACTTCAACGCCCCGCTGCGCTCGTCCAACTCAGCACAGACTTGGCGAGCTTACTCCTGTCTCGTACAACGGATCTGCGATCATCTCTCGTCGTCAGCCGTTCACAACAACACACCCAGTCATGAGCCTATTGCGAGCGAAGCTACCCAGTGGGGAGATGATCGAGGTCAATTTCTCAGAAAACCAACCCGAGGATCTGCCTCGCCGGGCAGAAGCTCTCTTGGGTAATTGGCAGATCACGCCGTCAGGGAAAGGGCTGAAGAAAGACTTCGTCTTCAAGACGTTCAACAGTGCATGGAAATTCATGGACACCGTTGCGCAGGAGTGTAAGGTACAAAGACACCACCCTGAGTGGTCGAACCTTTACAACAGGGTGACTATCGAATGGACGACGCACAGGCCCGAGGGGCTGAGTGTCAAGGACGTGGATATGGCAGAATTCTGCGATCGTACAGCATCTGAAAAGGCTTGAAGAGCAGCGCAAGTAACGCAGCAGATAAAACGATGCCTACGCTATAAGAGCGGGGAAGTAACGGCGTGTATTTGATCCTTGTCTGCCACATTTGTGTTGTCGCATTTACGTTCTTATGATAGGTGGCTCAGCATTGTTGCAGTCAATACTTGTAGTACTCTGATGCTCACCGTCACATGAATCTCGAGATAAGAACAGCAGAGATTTTATGGCCTATAATCGACACACTTACTCTAAGATATTCTCCTCGTCGCAATCGCTCTTCTCTGATAGCTATCTCGTCGCTGGAACCTATGACAAGTGCTGAAACCTATGATCGCAGTCAGCACTTAAGCTTGCGCTGTCACGTACCAAATCCTCGGGACGGCGTCAACATATAGACGGATTGCCTCCAGTTCTAAGCTATGGATCCAGCGATGACAAAGCACTGCTTGCGTGTGCAACTTTCGGACTATACTAATCTCCATGCCGGCGCGGAAGCCGACGGCAGGCTCGCCTACGTGCCGGTCCTTCGAGCTCATTGAAGCTGGCAACGTGTGTGCAGACGATCTGGCCGCAAGCCTTAGTCGCGCGCATTAGGGCCTGTGTACAGCTACTGTTTCCAGAATGTTTTCTGCGGCGCTTGGGAGGTACATGGGAGATGTTTCGAAAGTTTGAGACGTATCGACATTAGAAACCTATCAAGACTATAGCAGAGATTGGAACCACAAGTATAAACTACTAAATACAGTAAGAAGAAGGACAGGGCTCAAGCGAAAGTGCTTCGAAACCTGATAAGACCCGTGTTGTACATCCCCAATCATACAAAGGTCCAAAAGTCCAAAAGCCTGAACGCCGCGCAATGCCTCATCATCTTCTCCATTAGAAACATTCCCTTTTCGAACCTCATGTCATCAGAGACTTAGTTGTACTGCCTGCTGTTAGCAGCCGCCTCCTCTTCCCTCTTCTTCTTCGCGTCCTGCAGCTTCCTCAGCATCCTTGCACTGCCGCCGCTGGCCTGCCACCAGAACTCTGTGCCACCACGAATCAGCCTCTCAGCCGCGCTAGTCGGCCCATCGATCGCAGGGCGAATGTCCAGGTGGAACACAGGCTCATCGTCCGAAACCGCCTCGCCCTCATAGTAGTCGATCACATAACGGACCTCCTTGCAGCCCTGCTCATTGCATCGCTCGATGAACCAGTCGTGGCGGTCGAACGGCGGCGCGGTGCCGTATTTCTCAGGGTTGATCCAGCCCAGCCACTGTGTGATGGTGGCCTTGGGTGTGCGCTCCGTGGGGCGACCGGTGAAGCGCAGTAGTTTCGGGGGCGGTACGTCTCTTACGTCCCAAGTGGTTGTGTCGAAGATGCCTTCCTCTGTGGTGCCGACGCCGAGCTTCAGATCGGCCAGCTGCTCGCCGTCCTTGCAGATCTCGTAGCCCTCCTTCAGCCCGCGCGCGAACCGGCGCTCCCAGCCCATGATTTCGGCCCAGGCGCCTTCGTTCAGGAAGTTGTGTACAGAGACCATAGATTCGACGGCGGTGACATCGGTGTCTGTGTAGCCTTTGCGCAGCATGGCGTTGTACATTTGCTGTGGCGAGGGGTACTCCCAGAGCGAGCCGTCGCCCTTGGGGATTGTAGAGGCTTCGCGGGAGAGGGGAAGATCGCGGGCTTGGGCGGCAGCTTTCTCGTTATCGAGCTCGGAGAACATGTTGTTAAGTGGGTTCAGCTTTGCGAGAAGGCCAGTCTTGGGTTCGGGCGTCGATGATGTCTTCTCGGGAGGGACGTAGGGGCAGGCGCCCTTGGGAACCTGTGCTTGTTCTGCCTTTACGGGCGGCGTAACCTTTTTGTGCATGGGACATTGTGGCTACGGTTGTTAGATATGTCTGGCGCATGGGCGTGTTGACAAACATACAGGAGGGTTCATATCGCCTGCTGGCATGGGATGCGGCGCGACAGGCGCAGCGGGTGCGGAAGGTGTAGTGTCTGCCCAAAACCAACCCATGTTTGAGTATTGTACAAAAGGACTATGGGACTGACAAGCAGAGGCGATCAGGCCTATATGTTGATGGTCTGCGCGTGGCGGAGATCTCGGGGGAGAAAGAATTTGGCCGCAGTTCGGGAAGAGCAGGGCAGGGTCCTCGTCGTCATCCCGCTGCGATGCACTAAGCAATTGGTGCTCGCCGATTGGCTGAATAGTGCTCAACCTGTGAATATCTGGTCTGCTGCAGTAAACTCTTGTATTCTACACCATGGTATCGTGCGCCGTTCGCTGTATGCTAGTAATCCGCCAAACATGCTTTTCGAAGACTGCGTTCCTCCCTTATGCCTGGCCAGCTGCGACCTTGCCCAATTGTCCCGTGCCTCGCGAGCTGAAGATGGCCATAATGCCAAAGCTACCATAGAACAACACCATCGGGTACGCGACAAGCCCTCTCATTGAAGTCATTCGGCCTACAGGAATTAGGACGGTATGCTAATATGCAAAGGTTATGAACTTACCAGCGATGGTGAACATGGAGCTGGAGGAGTACGAGCACCACATGATAGAAAGGATCGTAACAACATAGCCAAAGAGACCGTCCAAAGGTATGACGATACCCAGAGTTGAGACCAGGACAAGAGGCAGCAGGCAGTACCCTACAATCGAGGCTGATCGAGGGTAAGTCAAGGATGAACCGAGGTGAGAGCCGTGCGCGTGGCCATGATCCTGCCCTGCTGCAGCTTCGTCCGCGCTGATTGGCGGCGACATGAGCGAGATGATCTGGTGAAGCAGTATAGTGCCTACGAGGCCCAGTCCTGTTCTGATGTCAGCGGTTTTAGTCGACCCAAAACACCTTGACATACCGTAAATGTAGCCGAAGTGAAGCTTGCCAGAGAGCTATGGTGCGTCAGTGATCATATCCTCGAAGAAGAGAACCATTCATCTTACCAAAAGCGATGTGCCAAAGATGAAGAAAAACAGAATGGGTCCCGCAACATCGCTGTCGTCCATGACGTGCGGCTCAATGCGCCTGAAAGGGTTCAACACGGCAAGTGTCTTCGATTGAATGTGCCCGAAGTTTACACCAAGCTCTTCCAGCAGCGGTGGCTCTCCTTCATAGCCCTCCGCGCCAAAAGCTGCAAGCCAACCCGTCCGCAGCCCTGACTCTCCCATACCCATCTGTCCAGTGACCCCTGGCGCTGAGAAGCCTTGGCCATATTGTGCGGGGTAGGCTTGAGCTTGCGGCGCGCCGTAGTTGGCTTGGAACGGAGTCGAATGGCCAGACACTGGCTGGTTCGAGAACGAGGAGGAATAGAATTGGAGGTTCTGCGCACCCCCGCCGCCATACTGGGGGTTCTGCCCGTAGCCGTAGGATGCCATTGTGTCTTTCGTTGATATGAGATCTTGTGTGGAGAGAGGCCGGGGACGCGACTCGAACGTGTAGACGTGGTGCGAAGGTATCGACGTGGAAGCCTGGAGCTGCTGTGTCGGCTGAACTTGTTACGTGGAGGGGACCGGGCGACGAGCGACGTCACCGGGGTCAGTAAAGGAGCGACAGACCAAGTGGAGAGCGCGCGTCGAGGGTGAGAGTGAAGCTTAAAAGCACGAACGAGAAGGAAGAAACAATTGCAGTGTCTCGAAGCTTCAAAATGGCAGCCACATGTCATCGTTGGCTCGGAGGTCCCTCCAGCTGATTCGCCGGCCGCTCTTCGCACGGTCACGTGCGAGCATATACACATGAGCGTTTTCTGGCCGTTATAAAGATCGTCTTCCATTTTTGAAACCACATTGTAGCAACATCTGGTTGGTCTTCAATTTCGCCTATAGGCCACAGAACAATGCCAATATGCTTCTACAATCATCATGAATCCTAACTTCTGTATCCTAATACAAACTAGAAGAACGCGCACCATCCAATATACATCGCCGCCAAGTTCATTGGGTCCCTAGCCATTGCAATCAATGCGTCCACATATCCCTCTACGCTCAAAGGCACTGATTCGCCCTTCAGGTACCCGTTGACCTTGGTCCGTACCCCATCCAGTACCTCCTGGGGTGTATCCGGGACGCCGGGGATCTTCTTCCTCCTCTTGTTACCCAGGAAGTCAGCCGTGGGATCGTGAACGAATGTTTCAAGGATCGTAATAAGCGTGTCCTCGTGTTGCCGCAGGATGCTGTACACTAACTCAGCTGCCTTTCTGAATGGTCCTTCGACGCCTTGCGGGCCCATGGCATCGACCATATTGTGGGTAAGACGAAAAGGTACAAGCTCGGGCTTCTCAAACGTAAGACCTTTGTCGAACAGACAGTTGAAATCGACGTGGAAGGTTCCACCGGTACCCTGCTCTAGCGACACATTCTCACCGTGGCGGTCACCAAGGCCAAGGACGTGACCTGCAATGCTCATCACCGCGCAAGAGCGCGTGTATCGCAGTCGTGCTGATAACCAAGCCTCTGGCTCCGGGAATGTCTCAACGAACCACTCGTGCAGCACTGGCATGAACTTGCCTAGGATCTTGTCTGTGAAGATCGGAATCTTCGATGGTGAAGACGAGGCTTCATTGAGGAGCATGCGAATCTCTCCATAGTCGATTTGCACATTGTGCTGACGATAAAAGCGGAGGATGATATCGCGCATAGGCTTGAGACCTTCAACCCATTCGATGGCTCCGCACTCTTCGTTAAGCGGCGTCACTGCATAGGTCCTGATATACAACCGGCGCTTGCTGGACTCGATGTCCTTCTGCAATGCACGATTGATCATGGCGTTGAACTCCATGAGACGCTGGTCTTTGCGTAAATCATCTTTCGGCTTGCAGAGAAGACCGTAAGATTGACCATCTGAACCTCGCACATTGATTTTCCGTGGGCGCTGTAGCGAAGAGAGCACAAGCACGTCGTCCATGAACCCGTTGATAGTAATGGCATCCTGCGGGAACGGATTGTGAAGGCGTATGGTCTTACTGTCATTTCCAGCGGGGAGATTTGGTAGCAGATTGGCCTCGATGGGCACAACCAACTGACTGGGCGCGAGTTTGTGGCTGAACCCAAGATCCTTGGAAAGACTGACATGCGCGACTCGTTGCTCAACTGGAGCATCGCAGGCTATGAGCAGAGCATCGGTCAGGCGCTGCCCTTGTACAATGACGTTCTTCAGATCCAGAGCCCCATTCTTGCGCTTCGATTGGTCGCGTAGCTTTTGCAAGACGGCAGTGCCACGTGCGCGACGGTCGTCTTGGGTTGAATGAAGCACCGCAAGCAAGCTCCACAGCGTCTGCTGTGGGTACACAGCCGCGACTCGAAGGATGATGGATTGCAGCGCATCCCAGACATTCTTGTTGGGATGGCTGATGCGCGTGATGATCTGTGGAAACGCAGTGTACCAAGTGTAAGCAGGCATTCGCTCGCCAGCATAACGCTTCAGATACTTGTTGATGTGGTCCAGGTAGGTCACTCTGTGGTCATGAAACTCTTTGTCTCGCGCGGAACGTGGCGTTACGTTCATAACCTCAGTCCCCAGGTCCAACCAGAGCGTGAGGATCTTTGGTAACGTTTGGTAATAGTACTTTGTGCCGTACACCGTGGACCGTACGAAGTTCTCGATGACTAACTTGATCAAGCTCCCAGCAAGGTACTCTTGGCTTTGCTTGGTGACGGGGAGCTTCTTTTCGGATTCAAGAAGCTTCAGGTAATAACGACCCAAGTAGTAGTGGCCCTTGTCCCACTTGGGATACGACATCACGCCTGTCGCATATGCGTCCTTCAGAGATCCGGACTTGGTCTGCCCCGCACGATCGAGCCATTTTGCGAGAATCAGCTGGGCATGGCACTTGACCTTACTCAAGTGGTCAGCTCCACGGCCGTCGGTCGTGATGGAGACGTTGATCGGTAGGCTGTCACTGTTTTGGAAAGCATTGCTATCGATAGCGCCTCGCAGGTTTTGGATCGCCTTTCGATGATGTCCTTCCCTCCATAGTAATTTGGAGTACTCGATCTTGGAGGCTCCATCGCCCAGTTGGTCTGCGTGGAGTACTGAGTTGAATGCTGTAGTCATGAACCCACCCTTACGAGCAAGCCGTCCTGTAGTGAGCCAGGCTGAAGCAATGTCCAAGTCGCTGAAATCGATTCTACTGGCGTCAATTGTTGTGTTCTATTCGATGTCATGGACAACTTACTTTGAGACGAGCATGGTTGCACGGCGCACACCAAGGATGTACTGCTTATCAGAGGTGTATGCACCGATAATGTCTAGTCGAAGGTCTAAGTTTTCCAAGACTTTTTCTCGTTCTGGTGGGTGAGGTGTCACGACGCCACTGATTGTCTCTATCTCATATAGAGCGTGCAGTTTGACCAGAGTGTCGTGACAAGCTTGTAAGGAATTTGTGTTCAATGGAGACAGGCTCTTTGACAAGTTCCCGCGGACTGTAGCGATGAGAGTCTTGAAATCCAACTCGTCTTCGTTGTACAGCGCGAGCAGAGCTTTTCCAACACAAATGTTGAAGTCTGTTGTCGCGCCAACGATCTTGTCAGATGAAGCACCAAGGATCCGCTCGAGTTGCGTCCATTTGCCGGCTGACCAAGCTGCTTCAGCAGCATATGGGAGCGTGCTGATCGAAAGCGAGTTGGTTGCGTGAAAGCCGTCTACATAATTCAGGATTGCATCTGGACCATGTCAGTGACGTCAGAATAATGCCAGGAAAGAAAGCAACATACCGTACTGGCCAGACTCCTTCAGACAGGTAAGAAGGTTGACTTGAGTGTCCAAATCGTCTGGCCTTTCAGCTAAAGCAATCTCATACCAGCTCTGAGCTGCAGTCCATCTGCCAGCCTTACGGTCTTCCATGATCTGTTGCTCGGGGTTCAGCACCTTGAGATGAGCTGTAATGCCTTCCATGCTGTCAGGCTCATCTATTTGCGCATAGATGGATTGAAGATGCTGCAGCAGATCATCTTGCTCGAAGACTTGGTTTGTGTCGGTCTTCAGTTGCTGCTGTTGGCGGTAGTACTGCTCCCAGTGGAAGAGAGCGCGAGCGTACGATCCACATTCGACCGCACGCTGAGAAATCACCTCAGCTGGAATGAGTTGGAGGATGCCCTCCACACGGCTGATCTGTTTGATCGCGTTCATTTCGTCTTCCTCCGAGACGCCTCTCCCCGTCTTACCGGCCATGATTCTGGCATCTGCGACGGACTTCTTCTTCTCCTGTAGCCAAAGGGAAAGGTAATCAAGAACCTGAAACACGTTCTGCAAAATTGGTCAGCAGTGGCAAGTAAAGAGACCCGTCCCACTCACCTCGCTGCATTGTTTGATTAGGACGACGTCTGTCTGATCTGTGGACTGAATCTCGCGTCGCAAGACCGCCATCAGCTCCGTTCCAACATGGCTCATGTTTTCATCATTATCTGACACGATGACATTCAGAGCTGCGAAAGGAAGGATAAAGGTCGCAATGGACAAGTCAAATCCCCTGATGACTCTTGCTAAGACAGGGAACACCATCTCCACGTTGACACCTTGACCTTTCTGTAGAAGGTCATATACAAACGTTTGGAGCCAGGTTGCATGACTGATTTTACCGTCAAAGATTGGATGTGGTGGCGATTTGTACTGTAGGGCTGGGTTACGATTGACGGAATATCTTGAGTTGAGGAAAGGTGTCAAGACATTCCTTGTCGGTTCCGGGATATCGTTCCACCTTTGTGCCTCCGTGCTGATCTGTGAGGAGCGAGGCTTTGCGACTGCAAGAGCGCTGAAACCACAATGCTTGAGCATCTCCTGCATGACGTAGGCTATCCAACCTTGTGACGTTGCATTGGTGGTCGACAGGAACACCTTGACAAGGACTTTCTCAAGCAAAAGTGCTACAAAGTCTATGTCTTCATCTCGTCGTGAGAAGTTTGACAGCATCAAGACGCGCTTCTTCTCGCGCACTGTTTCGACTCGATAGGGGTCGAGGCCTCCGATAATACCCAAGCATTGAGCACATAAAGTGGTGATGTCCGAGTGGTTTTCTGAGAATCGTATACTGGCATCTAGAAGGGACCGCGTAAGATCTGCAAGTACGGGTAGCGGTTTCTGTCCGACGACTGCTTGGTGCAAGTGCCTTTGATTGGCATCCAGATATGGTCTAAGCTCCCTGAGAGCTTGACGCACTACGACAGCATTCTGATCTTTGCACCTGTTGCCAAAGGCTTGGAAGATTCGGACAGTCTCCACGTGTGACTTGAACCGTACCAACTCAGCCTCAGTCTTCGACATCATTGGAATGGTTGCCAGGGAAGGCAGATATTCGATGCGGGCTCGCAATTGTGCGTCGTAGTCTTGTGTCAGAGCCACAACGGTCTTGTTTGCCAGCAGTTGGGCATCGTCCGAGAAGATGTTCCAGTGTTCAACGATTAGCGCAAATGTCTGGTCGACCACTAGCATTGTGTCATCCGCATCGAGGGCGTCAAGAAAGGCTGTCCAGACCCGGAAGGCATCATCACAGAGATCTGGATCTGCCATTGCCGATTGTAAACATGCACGTATCTACCAATATGAATATAATGCGCTGAGAGTATACACGGAAACATACCTGCGGAAGGGCGCCATTCACACTGTAGCGCGCAAGAGAGATGAAGTCTCCTATGGCTGCTATACATCGTTTGCGTTCAGGTAGAGGGTGGGGCGCGGTCTTGCCCTGGATGAGTGGGCTCTCCACAATGTCTGAGAAGTCTGCAATAATACCGAGAATATGTGTTTCGCAAAACTCGTCCAGGCTCTTCGTCCTTGATGAAGATCTGCGTTGGCCGCTCTTAGTATCAGCGAGGCGGGCGAGAGTTGCAAAAGCGCGATGATACTATAAGCTGGAGTCAGTACATCGTCTGCATCATGGGAGCTGGGTAGCCACGCACCGGGGCCTTTCTTGATTCGTCTCGTTCAGCAGACAGCTTTAGTATCTCGATGGCAATACCCGTGATATCCATCGCGATTAGTGCCTCGAGTCTGTCGTTGCTGCCCTCCCGCATCTGCGGCTCAATTTCAGCCAAGGTCTCCATGACGAATGACTCAACGTCAGGTACGGATTGAGAGAGTAATAATGCCAGGATCTTGGCAAGATTGCTGCGTGGTTGCGTCAGTACCTCTGCCACTGGGACTTTCCGGGCCTGAGCAATCTTCTCGATGATGTCTCTTCTCTTCGTAAGCACCAAATGTGGAAGTGTGTAGGCTTGAGTCGAGACCAGCAGCTGGCGGACATTCTGCTCTGTAAGATCGGCGAGTTGTTGAGCCTTCTGTGGCTTGTTGATGATGTCTTTGATGACCGAGAATGCAAGTACTCGCCAGTACGGTTTGAATAAGACTTCTGGTTCGTGAGGTTCGGCTAGGGCGTCAAGCTCTCTGTACGCCATACCACAAATGAGTGCATTGGGATGACCAAGATACTCAACCAGTCGATGGAGAATGATAGGAAACTCCAGCTCACCGCATACGCGGGCGACATGACCGTAGGCAAGGATCAAGGTCTCCTGATCAGCAAGTACTCCGCGTTGCACAAGGGCATCGAAGAACTCGACGACTGACCTGCGATTCTTTTGGCGAACATGGTTGGAGATGTCGTTTCGCAAAAACACCATGAGTGAGTGAGTAGCTGCGATCTTCAGCTCGCGCAGAGAGCGACTCATACATGCGAGCAACCACTGACCCAACTCGCAGGTCTCGAGGTTGAGGTAATCGACGTCGGAAATGTGGTTGAACAGGCGTCCTATGGCAATAGCCATCAAAACTCGAGGCCTAGTCGAGTTCTGAAACTTGGGCTCTTTTGTGATTGCAAGAAGTGCAGCCATGACTTCCTTGCAGTCCTCTCCGTAGCCATGATTGTCCCAGTAAACTTCAGGAGACCGAATTTTAGTGGCCGGTCCGTCGCACAGAGCGCAAGTGAGATGTTGCCATTGCTTTGAGCCGTCCCTAATGGGTCGTAGAGATCGCGATCCTGCACAGGCAACCCTGCCCATGGCATTGAGCAGTTGTTGTTGCGCAGCTTCATTCAGCTTCGGGTTGTCGGAAAAGGAGGAATATCGTGCCCTGCGTGTGTAAGCTACAACTTTATAAGAAAAAGGCTGAGAACGTACTCGACGACCTGATGAAGACTCGCAAGGGTATGAATCGGTGAATCCTCCGAGCTGCCGTTCAGCAGCAGTGTGAGCTGGTGGTAAGCTGATATGTTGGCGTCCTCCGATGACTCATGCAAAGTCTTTCTTCGCTTCGTTGGCCTATCTTCATCTAGATGCATTCTCTGAAACACTTGAATGCACTTGGTCGCGTCTTCGGCGATTTGGTTGGAGGTAAAGCTTGCCGCGCCGTTGGAGCACAACTCGTCCCGGAGACCTTCTGTCTTCTCAGGCCATTCGCCTTTTGCGATCCAAAGACAAAGTGCAAGCTATCCATTCATTATCAGCATCTCCTGTTCAGTTACAAACGTCTGTACATACCTGTAGGTCCTTTTGTAAACCGGAGAACACCTCCGTGTTCTTACTTATTCTCGTGGCATTTTGCTCAAGTGCTTCCGTATCGAGGGTCTCACAAGGCTGCCGCCGTTGATCAAGCACAGTCTTATGGCACGGCTCGGTGCGAGCAGTATGGTACATTCGCGTCACCATCAATGCAAGCTGGTCTTGGTTGCTGTGTAACATTGGCGAAGCTGCGAGTCCTTCGATCAGACGAGCAACGCTATTGACCGATGTGGTGATAGCCTTGGTTGAAGGTGAGAACCGATCGACAGATCCCGAACCGGAAGTTGTAAGACTGTTGAGAATTCGCATGTATAAAGCGATGGTCTCATCGTGCAACGGGCGCTTCTCTGAGGCTGTGCTCCACCGGCAGAAGTAGGACCACAGTTCTTCACAAGTATCTAAAACCCATGGACATTGTTGCTCGAACATGCGGGTACGCGACTTCTGGTTGATTGGATCGCACAAACCAGCGAGTAGGTTGAAGCCGATGTGTATAGCGGAAGTCGGTGAAGAGATACTCCTTTGGAGATTGTGAGGAACGGCGATTAGTTGTTTGCTTTCTGACCAGAAGTCATTGATGCTGCTGATAGAGGGTACCATGATGCGACATGTCTTTGGTCGCATTGAGACGGAGTCATTGATGGCCTTCAACTCATCTCGAATGTCTGTACGTTTCTTAGTAATGCGTAGTATGCAATGTAGGATGTCTTACGAATGATGTTCGCCTTGTACAACTGCATCACGCTGACAGCCGAACGCGAATATGCTGTAGATCTAGCTAGTATGCTGAGACAGAAGCTGAGTAAACCCTCTACATTCGCATGGATTGGTCGTAGAGTGGCATGCGTCAACAGCCCAAGAAGCTTCGGAAACAGCCACAGAATGACGGGCGGCCGAGGGGTTCCACTGTCTTCGCCATCTTTGGGTTGCAGAAGAAGATGCGGCTTCTGGTGGAGCAAGTATGTAATTGCATTGATGCTGCGAAGGCCCTGCTCTCTCTGCTCATCCTGCGCAAACGGATCGTCCCTGAACAAGCTTTCCAGGCCTGCTTCTGCAACGACGCAGATAAACGCTACGAGCTGTGCATCCGGCTCATCGGTGTTCGGGTGCTGTAAGAACTCCTTCAAAAGCTCGCCAAATGTGACTTTTGAGGCTGCATCCTGCCTCGAATGGGTCTTCGCCGCATTGTGCACAATCTGAGCTGCAATTGTCGATGGCGGTGGATTTCCATTAGGAATGCCATTCGTAGCCACATTTGCTGTAGGCAGCGGCGGCACCTTGCGTTGGGCCGAGCCCCCGCCTTTGCGGGCCATCTTGATGTTTACCTCCGGTTCATGTCGAGATCACCGAGTCGTGTATGGAGCGTCCAGGAAGAAGTGGGGCAAGTTGTTCAGTACGTGATTGAGGCGTAAGTGGTATCTGGTCGTCTCTGCTTTGAGGTGCGAGCCAGAAGAGTTCCAAAAACAAGGGCTTGTGTATGGAAGGTTGATGTCAGCCAGAAGGTATGCAAGGAAGTGAAATGCCGGTAGGTGATGCGATCAACGTGGACGCGTCGAGAAGGCGCGCGTTGTCCCGTGACGGCTGTGACGGCTGCCAAGACCACTCCACAATGTCATTCCATCCAATGTCCGAGGCTCTTCCAGTCAGTCCACTGATTGCAGCTTGCAGGGTCGAGTCGCTTTGGAGGCACTCAGCGCATACAGGAGAACCACGGACATCTAGCGCATACTATTTCTAACCATCGCACCCGGCTCAGAGGCACGCCGCCACCATGCAGTTCTCGTCGAAGTCGTTCAAAGCGACGCTCCCCAACACACTCGCCGCCAAGTACCGCAAGGCGCTGCAGAAGCACCCATTCGCACTCTTCGGTCTGCCGTTCCTCGCCACGATTGTCGCCGGCTCGTTCCTGCTCACACCGGCCACCGCGCTGCGCTACGAGAGATATGATCGCAAAAACCAGCAAATAAGTCAAGAGGAGGCAATGGGCCTGGGGCAGAATCGCAGGAAGGTCAACATGAAGGATGAATACTACGTGAGTGGTCCGCCGCACTCTACGAGGGCGACAACCAATAGCTGGAAGACAGCGAGGAGATGTTGTGCATGTACTGACAACCATGCAGAGATTACAGGCCAAGGACTTGGAGGACTGGGAGCAGAGGCGTGTCAAACGTCTGCCTGGCGAGCCAGATGGTACGCTTGTTTAGAGTCGACTGCATAATAAGGCATGGCGTTGTAGGGCATATGTGAGCATAATGGCCAGGCGTTTGGTAATCTAACGATGATATCCCGTCTCGACTTTAGGCGCATAAACAGAGTGGGCGGCTTATGTGATTGCAATGAACCTGATGATCAGCAACAGGAGATGACACGATCATGAATTGAGTAATGCTGTGAGTACTTTCGTATTCGTCTATCTACAACAAAACTTCGCGAGAAGTGTGTATTAAAATGGCTATGCTCTTGTGAACTGTCGTAAAATTGTCGACAACCAAGTATGTTATTCGTTCCCATCCGTTCCGTCCAAATTCGTCATAACGATCGTAAGGCGGTCCCGACCTCGCCGGGTTCTGGTACACCGATGCGGTCTACTGACGCCTAATTAATTGATGCAACCCTGACCAGAGTCTATGCCGATTCATGCAAATGACTCCTGCAAATGCCCAGAATGCAACAAAGAAGGAAGTAAAGGTGAGAGATCATGGGGTATCTACTGCTTGATCTCGTAGGTGCGGCGGAACATGTCGTCGACCTTGACAAGGTAGTAGGTGCCGGGCAGGATGCCGTCGGTCTCACCCTTGGGAACGTAGTCCTTCTGGAGGTGAGCCTGCTTGCGGAGGTCGCAGAGCTGCAGCGGCGTTAGTCACGTGTGTACAACAATAGTGAGGGCTTTGAAAGGTAAGCTTACCTGGTCGTAGACCTCAGGGGCAACAACGCGCCTGGCGTCGAGGCGGTTCTGGATGTCAAGCGACTTGGCGATCTGCTCGTAGCTGCCCTTGACGGTGAACGAGAACAAAGACGAAGCGAGACCACTGCCGTAGCTGAAAAGCGCGATGCGCTTGCCCTGAGCATCCTTGCTGTCGATGTTGGCGAGCAAGCTGCACAAGCTGGCGTAGACACTGCCGCAGTACATGTTTCCGCACATGGTGGGAACCTGGATGCTGGGCTGGACACGCTGAGCAAATCGCTTTTTAGCAAGGGCCATGAAGGTCTTCTCGACAGTCTTATCAGAGACAGAGGCCTCGTAGGTGAGGTCCTTGATCTCGGCGGGAACCTCAGCGAAAATGGGGTTCGAGGGGTTCTTGACGTAGTCGTTATAGAGGAGACGAGCGTACGACTTAGACACGAGCTTGCAGGTGGGCGCGTGGAAAGCCATGTAGTCGAAACGGTCGAGGGGAGTCTCCTGGCCCTCGGAGTGGCCGTTGACACCGTTGCCGTTCTGCTGGGCCTTCAATGTTGCCTCACGCTCGTTGTAGGCCTTGTAGCAGGCATCGACGGCCTCGGTGTAGCACTTGATCGAGAAGTGGCCGTCAACAACGGGATACTCGCTCGTCAGATCAGGCTTGTAGAAGTCGTATGTGTGCCTGACGTAGGAGCCACGCTTGCCGGGCTCCATGACAATAGGAGCGTCGGGACCAATGAGCATGGCAACGCAGCCAGCACCACCGGTGGGGCGAGCGTTACCCTTGGCGTAGAGCGCGATGTCGCCAGCGACAACGACGGCGTCACGGCCATCCCAAGCAGAAGACTCAATCCAGTTGACGGAGTTGAACAGGGCGTTGGTGCCACCGTAGCACGCGTTCACTGTGTCGACGCCCTCAACGTTGTAGTTGCCGCTCTCCTCGAAGAGCTGCATGAGAACGGACTTGACCGACTTCGACTTGTCGAGAAGAGTCTCAGTGCCGACCTCGAGGCGACCGATGGACTTGGGGTCGATGTTGTACTTCTTGAAAAGCGAGGAGACGGTGGTCAGGGCGAACGAGTAGATGTCTGCGCAGCCAAAAGTTAGCTTTCTCTCCTTTTCGCTCTCCAGCACTCGAGAAAACCACGTAGTGACACTCACCCTCACGATCGTCGCAGAAGGACATCTTGGTCTGGCCGAGACCAATGGTGTACTTGCCAGCGGCGATGCCATCGAACTTCTCGAGCTCGGTCTGGTCGACGCACTGCATAAGAAAAAGTTAGGAATGTATACATGAGGGGTACGCGAGGCGCAACACTGCGCGTGCCCTCGCGGATCGAATAGACTTGCCTGGCTGGGGAAGTACAGCTCAATGGCCTTGATACCAATGTTCTGGGGACGGGCAGCCATCTTTGATATTGTTGTGAGTTGTGGTGGGAGGGAAAGGGCAAGTTGCTAAGGGGATGGATGAGGGGCGGTGTACACTGATTAAGTACTTGGGCGAGCGACAATGGCAGAGCGGTCAAGAACGGGCCAATGCTGGCAAGTAGAGCCTTAGGGTGGATGAGGAGATTTAACTGTTTTTGTGCAGATAACCTGGGTCTCAACAACGCCAATTTCCCGTTCACACGTTCGCCTGATGCGCGATGGTGAACTTTCGCAGTTGCATTTAACAGATCACACAACGAGAGTCTCAACACCCACGGGGCAAAAGCAAGTTTGAGAAGGCGCGCCTCTCTGCTGCCCATTCACGTCGTCACGCTGCTTCTGCGCCAAACTTTCCATCGTCACATTGTTGGCCACCGCGAATCGGAGCAGCGTGGCGCCGCACTTCTGGAAGACGAATTTGGGTGTGCCAGGAACAGCCTAACAGGGACCTATCGCGTTCGTCTTGGCCTGCAGGGTCGCCGCCTTAGCGTCCGCAACACGAGGGGTGTATGGGCCCATCTTCATGTTCACCTTGCGACACAACAACATCGGCAGCGTGCGGCAAATGGTACACAGCCTCCAGGCATGCGCGGCACCACGTAACGGCTCGACCGCAGCTGTGTGATGCTCATCAGAAGGATCGATAAAGTCGACGCAGGCACATGCACAAGATGCACTGAGTCAAGGGCGATATGCACAACAAGCATTTCACACCAGAGCTCTTCGTCTCGCTTGACTACATTTCTATGCTTACTGTGTAGATCCAAGACTTGTGCACACTGCAGTATGATGTGCGTGCTCTATCCCTCACCCCTTAACTGTATACCTGAGCACAGCCACTTCCCTCGAGCACTAAGTGCCATTTCGACAAAGACGTTCATTCCACCTAGAGGCACGCGCCTGAAGACATCATCATTGCACGGGGAACGGCACGATACGTTGCATGAGCTTGAAGCCATGTCGTATTGAAGATGCAATTGAGGCTTGAGTATCCGCGGGCTACAGCTGTCACTTCGAGCGGCATGACCTAAGTTTGCATGGACTTAAGCCAGACACATGCACGTGTGCCCGATATCTCGGAGCAGCTGCTCTCTTTGGAGATGTTGTAAGAATCATTAACATCAAGCTAGAAGCAGCGAACAGGATTGTGATTGCATGTACTCTTGTTCTGACAGTCATGTTTCCCTCTGATGTCTAGCAGCCTGCTGTGCGATGCACATGAAACTAGATGATGTTTCGAGAGATACCTCCCTGTGAAGCGAGACATGACCACTACATCGCATCGCGGTCTGTTGTCTCGTACACGTAAAAGTCTGCCACGCTTGGCCATGCTTGGTGGTGGGTGTGGACATGTCTGCACTGCTCGATTGGCTGTGACCAAGAGTGCTCGGCCAGAACGCGGAGTATGCGGCGTTCGATCTGATTAAGACTGATCCATCTGATAACGGACGGGGGTCACGAAAAGTTGTCGCGGCAGATGGAGAACGATGTCATAGCCTCAGGCATAGCCAAGGCAGAGAACGCTTTCGAGGGAACAAATCATGGGTGAACGCAATTGGCCCCGATGTTAATGTGAGGGGGCGATCTCCCCAAGTCTGTGCTCATGCGCGGTTCGAGCAGCAACAGCGTGCCACAACTCCTCGAGATAGAGTGGCAGGAGGGTAGCAGCCACGCAACGCGCTGTGAGCGCAGAGCCCATAGCCCATAGGCCCCAGCAGCGACGATTGGTGCACGCCAGCCGGCGAACTGTTCTCTGGGCCGCGGGAGAATCGCAGTCGCTGCCGTTTCACACCAACCACTGCCTTTTGGACTAGCGGCTGGCACTTAGCGGGCCTGCCCATCTGCCCATCGCCTGTCTCAGAACTGGTTCGGCGCTCCATACACCGCACCTTGGAACACGACGACGCCCTTCACGACACCGACATCGCAGCCCACCGCGCCCACACCCGCCGCCGGACGCGCATCGAGTTAACGCACATCACGTGGAGGATTTCGCGACGCCGGATCGCGGCTTGGAAGGGGGAGACACGGCCTCCGTGGGCGTCAGGGACCGCACCGCGCCATGGAACGACGCAACAGCCACGAGAGCACGCGCTCGCAGCGGGAGAGCGTCCACAATGTCTTCGACGACGACAACGAGCTTGACTTCGACGAGGACGACTTTATGGTCTCGGACGGGCTCGGTTTCCGCCAGACGCACGCCAATGCCGAGGCGCCGCGAAATGGCCACCCGCTGGACAGCGACCTCAGCGAGGCGCCGCAGCGACAGACGTCCATGTCAAAGGCCCCCGTGGGCCCAGGAAACGATTTGCGACGGACTGCGACGAGGAACAGCACCGCCAAGGTGCGCAATTCCACGGCACAGGACACCCGCCCGGCAGCCCTGAGCAATCGACCGCCCATCACCGAGTCGAGCCTGCAGCACCGCGACTCAGTCAGCTCGACTGCGTCTTTTGCGACGACCAGCAACACAGAAAACCCCTTTGAGACCGGTCCCAGCCACCCGTACGGCATGTACCCGCAGCATACCATGGATCGCTCGAACAGCGTTGCAACGGCCTCGACCGGGAGACAGGATCGACCCATGTCCATACAACGCCCAGCGCATCCATATGCCATGTACTCGCAAAGCGGACTGGACGATGAGGCGCCGATGCAGACGATGCAGGCCATTCCGCCGACACTGCCCCCAATCCAGACAGCCATGCCCGTCGGGTTCCCAGGACTGAGCAACGGCTACCACCGCGTGCTGGGGCCGGACGGCGAAGAGCAGGACATCATTGGACCAGACGGGCACACTGAGCAGCTACCGCCGTACTCGAGATACCCCGATCAAGGACCCACAAAGGCCTCCATGGCTGCGGAGGCAAGCGCATCCCGCATCATCCCCGCGCCCCTGAACCCTGCTATGGACTCCGAGGACCCTTTCAACACACCTGCATCACCAGTGTCACCCATTAGTGAGGCCTCCTACTCGGCACATGCCGTGCCCGCTGCCGCAGCAGAGCCCTTGTTGCCTCCCATCACGCCTGCGCGCCTGCCGCCACAGAGACCCGAGACTCAGACAGGCAACCTTGCTCCTGCGTCTTCCGCCAACACTGTTCCAGCCGCACCTTCAGACTCGTCTTCAGCGTCGCTCTTGTCGGCAGAGAACGGCGAATTTAACGAGAAGTACAACGAGAAGGGAGATCCAGAGACGGCCAAGACGAGTTGGCGTAAGAGGCGATTATTCGGCAAGATTCCTATGGGTGTCGCTGTTGTAGTCCTCGTGTTGCTGTTAGTCTTCGCCGTTGCACTTGGAGCGGCAATTGGCACATTTGCTGCGAAGAAGCACAGTGGAAAGGACGATAATAAGGGCCATGGTGGCAGGCCTGACGAAGAACCGTAAGCTTGTCATACATACATCGGCCCAAAGATGCTAACCACTACAGGCAACCTCAAGTTACAGGACCGTATCCGAGCGGGTCACTCTTTGGGGCTACACCTATCTCGCTTCCCTCTGATATTCAACCACTACCAACCGGAGCCTTCTCTCTTCCCTTGGGATTTCCACAAGAGGCCAATCCAGGATGTCTCGTCCAGGCTAATGAGTACTCGGCGTGGTCTTGCAAGATGACATTTGCCCCTCTCATCATCACTATCAACAACACAGGCATCGATTCGAACGGCAACCAGCAGCAAAGAGCATCTATTCGAGGAGGCAATGGAATCCCAGAGAACATCATCCAGTATGGCGCACAGACTCCTCAACTCGATCTGGAGTCATTGCAACTTGTGAAAGATTTGGATTTCCAGTCTCTCGGTCCAGCTTTCCATTTCACTGCCAGATACGACAAGTTAGTCATCCTCAGGCCCGAGGAGCTGTCCGCCGGTTCTTCCTTGAGGAAACGCCAATTGAATGATGATGCGCCATCTCGTCAAAGGTTCACCGTTCAGCCCGGAGACTATCCATGGTACTGTTACTGGAATGACACCTACATTGAGGGTTATATATACGCCATGGACAACTCAACGGCAGCAACCTTCACCGCACTACCCACCATGTACCCAACGAACCTAGCCAGCTCCTCCGCATCAGGCAGCGCAACGGTCGCAGTCGCAACCCCCGCACCAACAAGCATAACCCAAAGCTTCCCCACTGGAGCTGCAGAAGTCGTCCCAACATCGACCATCATCACCCGCCGCGACGCCGACGCCGACGCAGCCGCAGCAGCATCTTCCTCCCGCATCCCGCCGTATCCACGCATCGTCAAGATCGAAGAGCGCCGGCTGCCAAACCCGCCATCACAGCCGTACTGTCAACGCATGGTGCTGCTGGACAACGGCAAAATCGCGCCAGCGCCGAATGGCAACGATCCCGCTGTTGCGCTGTGGCTGCAGGAGCAGGATCCGAGTTACTCAGAGTACTTCGCGACGACCTCGGCGACGGCGCAGAGCAAGCGCGATGTTGATGTTGAGCGTCGCGGAGACCCGAGCGACTCGTGTCACTGCCAGTGGATGTTCAAGTAATCTACCTGATTCACCTGATTCGAGTCAAGATGTGTCGGTATTGAAGTTTGTCGTGCGTTTGAGCGTTGTTCTGCATATTACGGGCTGGATATTTTCTTGTTTTCCTCGTTGCATATATCAAGGGCGCTGCAGTTGGTCATGGCGTTCCTATGTCTGGGTACGATTCTTTTCTTTATGGTCACATATTCGGCTAGCTATGACGTTCACAACGAACGAGTATATTGTATATAGTGGCTGGGTGTCGCTGGCAACGACTATGGTCGTGTTAGGCAGGCTTGAAAGCTCACAGAGAGCGCGTGAATACTAGTATCAATAGAAGAAACACATCACTGTTACGATCTGCTGTTCCCACTACATCATGGAAACTGCATCTTCTCAAGAATAAGATTGGATTGATGTCTTTTTTTTGGGGGGGGGGGGGGCATGATTTGTTGTAACACGAAAGGACTTTTTGACAAAACAATTCCAAATGAATCTTGGAGACAAGGTATAAGCTTCCACTCGTCACTCCCTGACCTCATACATGATCCAGCCGGTGGCTGGCTGGAGCGAGTCCAGGCCTGGCTTCTCAGTTCCACTCGCTGGCTTGTACTCTGCTTTCTTCTCGCCATAGTGCATGTCCGCATGGCTGTTGCCGGAGTCAGTCTGTTCACCACTGCTCTTAGCTTGGATGCCGAATGAGCCAGCGATCATCTTCGTGTTATACTCGGTACCATTGTCGTCGACCTTGACAGGGACTGAGGCAAAACCAGCGGGTATCTTCTCGATATCAATCATGCCGTATTTGACTCCGTCCAGCTCGAGGTCATCGTCGTCCCGGATACTGGTAATGAGCTTTCCGTCCTCATCCCATGTGCAGAATGCTGTGATCCAACCTGAGAACCATGTGGGACCACTGCCCATGTTGTGCTTATCAGCGATCCTGCCCCAGAAGGCCTGCAGCTCCGGGCTTGATTTCGCATCTGCGTCAAACATAGAGATGAAGTTGCGGAGGATAGGTCGAAGTTGCTCTGCAAAGTTGGTGGGCTCATCACCGAATTCGGATAGCTTGTTGAGCTTGTTGTGTATCTTCTCCCAATCTTCTCGCTCGCCGAGCAGGGTGACAGACGGGATGCCGCACATGAGGCACATGCCATAGGAAAAGTACTTTTGCATTGCGCCCATCATCAGTACTGCGGCAACCGCGCGGTCGCTATCGGTGGTTGTGGTGAAGTCAGGCATGATCCAGGCTTTCAGATCAGGGTCTTTGACATTGTTGTGGATCTCCTTGGTCATGTGTCTTGCGAGTGTGCCGAAGTTGACAGTATGAATGGAGCCGACAGCGTAGACTGTGAGCTCTTTCTGTCCTTCGTGTGCAACAAAGTAGTCCCGCAACTCTTCAGCATGCGCGTTGATGTAGAAGTTCAGCTGCGAGAGGATCGCAAACCACACATCCTCAGGACGGATCGTTAGATGGTGATGGTGACTGTATGCGTGATATGCTGCATAGACAAGCCCGTTGAGCGATGGAGACACGTGTGCTCCTTGTAGCTCTTCCTTGGAGAATGAACTCTGGATGATCTGCTTGCTGTTCTTGAACTCTTTGGAGGCCGCATCTTTGAAGAGGTCTGAAGGAGTTGTGGTCTTGGCCTTCTGCCAAACGCGAGGTGCGTGCTTAGCTGTGGTGATGGTGACAGGCATGCTGAGCGAAGACAACTTGGCTTGGTGTACAGGATAGGAGCACAGAGCGGGTAAAATCAGTGTTGAGTGTAGAGCAGAGTGGTGGAGTTTGGAACGCGGGAAACGTTGCTTTATGGTTCGTTGATGTTCTACCGATGACTCGCTGGCAGGCAGGCAGAACTGGCGGCCTCCTACCTGCCATGCAACGCAGCTGCTTCATTTCCTCCGCACAAGTTACCAAACGTGAGAGTTTAAAGCAACGCTCCATTACGGACGCTACAAGATGCGATATGAGTGACAACATGCAGGTCAACATACCAGCAAGGTTCCCCTTCTGTCGCTCAATTGGGAGCACTGATCTTTAAAAAAAATCTTGCTTCCAAAGCTATCTGCTTCGTGGTTGCCTTGCAGACCGTTGTCGCCTAACTGCGGAAGCTCTTCTCCCGTCAAACCACGAGCTATATTTAGATTCTCACAACTCATCCTTAGCAACACGATCGATGCTCTTTCCCCTGAACTTCTCACCCTCTTTCGTAATCCTTCTCAGCCTGAAGACCTTCGCAGCGTGGCTCTTTACAGGCGCCTTCAAGCTGCCACCAGCCTCCACTACGCCGATCTTCTCCCCGAACAGCCTGACGTCACCCTCATGTAGGCCCTGCTCGTACGGTGTCTCTGTCGCATTGTACCAGTTTGCCTTCTTCAGGATAGCAGCGCGATCTACCTCAGACTTAGCAGCGAGCAACTCCTCAGCAGTCTTTTCAGGCATGCGGTCCGCCCATAGATCGTGCACAGCCCAGTCGTAGTTGACGTGGGGTGCAGAGCCATGAGGGCCGAAAGGCGTGAAGATCTCGGAGAGGGATATCTCCATGTCGAGGTCTTCGGCAGCAGCATTGAGCAGGATGACGGCTTGGTCACCGTTGTGCAGATAGCCCGCCCAGACCTGGGTTTCGCCTTCGCCATATTGATCTTTCGCGACCTTTGTGTCTCTGCGCACGCGAGTCACTGATCTGCCATGAGGATCTTGGCTAAGCGCAATGATGGCGGGGTTGTTGATGATGGTCAGCGCTGAGGCAGGCATGGAGCGGAGGTCGTTGCCTAGGAAGAGGGGAGATTTGAGTGCAGCCCAGAGTGCAAAGTGGGCTTTGTATTCCTCGTCTGTCATACCGCCTTGGCCGACTTCCAGCATGTCAAGATCGCTCCAGCCACCTGGTATGGAGCGGTCGGCAAAAGGAGCGACTTTGTTGAGGATGAAAAGAACGGAGCAGTGGGTTCCAGGAGCAATGCAGGAAGGATCGCCAGGAGCCATGGTGTTACAGCCACACAGATCATCTGGTCGCTATAGAGATTCAGTACAGGGCTTTTCGTCTGATGCATTTCAAAACTTACTGTGAAGCTGTCATATATGTCGCCTGTGATACGCCATGAATTCGAGATGGACATTCCCCACTGTGCCAATGTCAGACTCGAGCACAAAGCCTTACGCGTAGGTGAACTTACAGTATGTACCGAGTCTTCTCCCCAGTTGCACAGGTTGAGCAGGATGTTTCGCCCAGTGGCCTTGAGCGCATCTGACATAACCTTGAATCGGTTGAACGATATCTGGGGTGTCCCGATCCTGCCCATGTGATAGCAGCTGTCATATTTGAGCATATCAACGCCCCACTCAGCGAAGCTGTTGGCATCATCGACCTCATGGTCGAGAGATCCGGCTGTTCCATGCTGTTAATCCCAGACTCGGTGACCAACGACGAAATACCACTTACAGAAACGTGCACATGTCATCTCACCTGCACTGCTGTACATGCCATACTTCAGTCCTTGGCCGTGAAGATGATCTGATATCGATTTCAAGCCATTTGGGAATTTGCTGAGCTCCGGCTGAAGCTTGCCGTTCTTGTCACGACCGTTGACATCTTGCCAGCAGTCATCCAGCACGACGTGATCGTATCCTAGATCTCGAAGACCGAGACTTAAGATCTGATCTGATGTCGTGTATAGCAGATCTTCCGAGACATCGCAGCCGAAGGCGTTCCAGTTGTTCTTGGTCCGTCAGTATCATGGTCGGAGGTCCGTGTCGGTGATCTTACCCATCCCATTGGAGGCGTTACAGCCAACCCATTGTTGATTGCAGCTGCTCCAGTGATAAGCGTGGCAGTGATGATGTTGCCGTACCGGTACGGAGCCATCTTTGTTGCTGTTGCTCTGGAGTGTAAGGCTCCTGTTGCGGCTGCCTGTGTAGCAGTACACGTTTTTAACACCGATCACGCTGCCCGACCGCTATGCGAGCGCCGACGCCAAGTGTTTCCGCCCTGCGCTCTAGTAGAAGATCCACATAACACGCGTGGGAAACAAGTGTTGTTTTCCGCCGCTATGTTTGATGTGGGGCCTTATGCCTGATGTACCCGCGGGGAAGCCCCATGTGGAACATGTGGGGGTTGCACTACCATTCCTGGCGAGGTTACCGACAACGAGGAACACGATGAAGGTGATTGCTTCGAAAGTGCAAGCAAAGCCTCGTAATGCGGGTCGTTGTCTCGCGGCTCGAGTTCCATGTGCGGAGCGAACTGAACTAGGAAACGTAGCAGCCAGCGGTCCAGAACGAAACTCGTGTCTTTGCTTCGCAGACAGGTTTGATGGAAAGCCCTCAGGCGACTCATTGCGCTATCGACGCTCGACCAGAACGGCCGCAGCCGCAGGAGGATCTCGAAGTTACGCTCAAGTCGCGATTTGGCCTGCCGTATCTGACCGTTGTCCCCAGAGAAGAGCAGGGTATGAATCTGGACGGTGGATGCTATTACAAGGATGTGCGCGACCGCCGGGTACATCACCTCGCTGCCTGGTGTAGCGAACGATCGATACACCACTTCGCAGAGTTTCGAGGCATGATGCTTACAGTCTGCAGCGTACAATGTGGATGTTGAGATCGAATCAGCCCCAAGGAATTGATAGTTGAGTAGCTGACCATAGTGGTAGTAGCCCAGGTACAAGGCCGCGAACATGCGACCAAAGCCACGGTCGGCGAACCACTTGAAGTTCTCAGGCGTGTCTCTCATATGGTGAGGCAAGCTCTCCAGCCATATGCTTAGCTCACGAGAAAGTGACTTGATACCGGACTCCAATGCCTCGCCATCGAGATGCTCTGATACACATCTACGATTGAAGTCGATGACTTGTAGGAGTATCCTATTTAGCTTGATCATCTCGGTGAGAATTGGCGACTCGTAAGTTGTTGGATTGTTAATGAAGTTTGACGTGAAGTCGGCGCTCATCGAAGAGAACGGAATCTCATCGATTGGATAGGAGACTGTACTGTGTAACGGCATGATCCTTGGAACCTTGACTGCAGCGGACGACCATACATCGACCATACAAACAGTCCACCAGACTATTGTTTTGGTTAGTGAATCATTCGACCCAAAATTGGGCTTGGAGGTGACTCAGGCGGATCAAGAGCAAGCATACCTCTGATGTTGACTTCCCTCTCTAAAAGACTAGTGACTGGCCGATTGGGTAAGTCGAGCACGAGGCACATGCGGCCTGCCGTACTGTAGAACACATTTTCGACATCTGTGTCACCATGTGCAGCAGCATATGCACCCAAAAGTACGCATGCCTGAATCGTGACTGACGATATATCACGTAGGTTGAGAAGTGCTTCGCTAGCTGTACGGAAGCCTTCTCCCCTCTCCCTTGGATCGAGTTCCGCGTACACGGGGTTGTTCGAGAACCTGTGAGCACGATTGAGAGGCGCTCGGTCGAAATTCAGTCAATCTTCTTACCTGCATGAAAGCGCGATGATGGCGAGCAGAATGATCTTCGGAACCCTCTCTCGAGCTACATCCTCGGTGAAAGACGGGCGATGGTACATCGAGTGGAATTGGTCATGGATGTAGTCAAAGTACAAGCTCACCAGCTCGAGCCTCAAAGGCATAGGTGGGAGATCTGACGGGGACTGGCATGCCGTTGGTGTGAGTTGACTCCCTGGCGACACTGATGCCTGTTGGGAGGCCTCAAACTCCTCAATCCGAGCTTGACGTTGAGCATAGTAGCCGCCTTCAGGAGGCCTCTGGACGCAGTGCAATGCTCGTGATCGACAGTATTCGCATGCGATCACCCGATCAGAGCGCTCTCCTGTTGGGTAGATGCATTTGCGTCGTCGCGATCTATAGTATGTCAGCACCGCCCTAGCTGTCGGACCAGGTGTGTTAGACGTAAGGTTCTCGGGTCACTTACCGGCAGGTGCTGCACGCAGATGGTTTGCGCATCACGGTCTTACAGTGGATCCACGTCGGAAAAGTCGTGGATTTTGTACTGGTGACGAGCGGAAAACTTTCTTGACCATGTGGTGTGGCCTTCACAAATGTGACGATGAACTTTGCTGTCGTCCGAATTGTCCCCGCTTTGCCTCTCAAAACGGACTGGCTCCTACCAGATCGGGCAGATTCCCGGGGACCCGAGGTCGCGACGCTGCTGCCAAGTTTTCGAACAGAGACGGTCGGCTCTTGTCTGGATTCTAGAGGCGGTCTACTGGCGGAAAAGTCTTCAATTAAGCCACGTGAGAATGACCCTACGACCTGCAGATTCACCGTTCTCTGTCCCTTGGAGCGCTGGGCAGCCGTTGCCTGCACAATCGCACCCAGAAGGTCGTCAAAACACCTCGGACCTGACTCGAAGATACTTTCTGATTGGCCGATCCGTCAGCCACGCACCTCGCCAGATCTGCATTGTCCCATGGGGCGGAGACGAACTTGCTTGCATCTCCCCGCAAAGTTGACAGGACTTGCTAATCTCGGTCCTTGCCGGTCGTATGGTTTCCCCTTTCCAGACCAGTCTACCATCTGAGCCGCCGCCATCATGAATTGGTTGCCGAGGCGCGCCTCTTCAATTTGAACGACTATACCTACGACATACATACATATAAGCTGAGGCACTTTCCGCATTCTGGCTACGATCCACTCCCGCTCAGTGCGCGCATCTGGGGACACATCCTCCAGACTTATACTCGAAGGCGGGCTCAGCATCATCTTGATTATCTTTCATCTTCATCATGTCTGGACTTGATGACAAGGGCGTTGGCCATGTGGCCGAGCGAGTCGAATCGACGACAGGTCACGGCGTAGCCGACAACACCAATGCCGCTATTCACAATGAGCACAAGATGTCCGTCCGCCAGAGCTTGCGGTTCTGGTGGAAGGCCATTGTGTTCTCCTTCATCATCTCCCTCGCCGTTGTTATGGAGGGCTACGACACATCGTTGATGAACAAGTTCTTCGCCTTCGAGCCGTTCAAGAACAGGTTCGGCGATCAGGAGAACCCTGAGGGTGGCAGACTCGTCTCATCTCGATGGCAGACCATCATTCTGAACGGTACTCAGGTTGGCTGCATCCTCGGTCTGATCATCAATGGCTACATCACCGAATGGATCGGGTACAAGAAGACCATGGTCGTCAGCATGGTCGTCATGACTGGCGCCATCTTCATTCCCTTCTTTTCAACCAGCCTTGAGATGTTCCTCATCGGTGGCATCATTCAAGGTCTACCATGGGGAGTCTTCCAGGTAAGCCAGCATGACGGATCGAGCCGGTGGAAGAGCCGTCTGTGCTAACAATTTCCAGACTCTCGCAATCTCGTACGCCGCGGATCTTTGTCCTACACACCTCCGAGGATACATGACCTCATGGATCAACATGTGCTGGGTTATTGGCGGTCTTTTCTCTACCGGTGTCCTCACTGGTTTGATGAAGAACACTAGTCAGTGGGGTTACAGAATTCCATTTGCTCTGCAGTGGATCTGGCCCATTCCTATCATTCTCGCAACTTTGCTGGCACCTGAGAGGTATGTATTGATGGACAAATCGGCGTAGACTGCACAATATACTGACCAGATGTTCCAGCCCATGGTGGTTGATTCGTCAAGGCCGCGTCGATGAGGCTCGTGCTGCCATCAGCAAGCTCACCACCCCTCAGGAAGGTATTGACTTCGATTTGGATGCTCACATCGAGATGATGGTCGTCACCGACCAGTACGAAAAGGAGGTGTCTGCCGGCACCAACTACTGGCATCTCTTCCGCGGCAGCGACCTCCACCGGACTGAGGTATCAGCAATGGCGTTCATTACCCAGGCGCTTTGCGGTGTTCCCTTCATGGGCTTCGGTACACAGTTCTTGCAGGGCGTTGGATTGAGCCAGGGTGATTCTTTCCATCTGACAATCGGTCAAGATTGTCTGGGTCTAGTCGGCTGCGTCATTGCGTGGTGGATCATGACAAAGTTCGGACGCCGCAAGATGTACTTGACTGGTCTGTCAGCCATCTCACTCATCCTGCTCATCGTCGGATTCATTGGCATCGCGCCGAAGTCCAACAAGTCCGCAGGCCTCGCCGGAGGCATCTTAATCATCTTAATGATCTTCTGCTTCCAGGTACGTCCTCTGATATCTTGACACTGCGTTATTAGTGTACTGACCCATATAGCTTTCCATCGGTCCCATCTGCTACACCCTGGCCGCCGAAATTCCCAGCTCTCGCCTACGTGTCAAGACGGTAGCGCTATCTCGTGCCAGCTACAACAGTATCGTATTCGTCACGAACACAATTATGCCGAAGATGGTAGGTGTGAATGACTGGAATTGGGGTGCCAAGGGCGGCTTCTTCTGGGCTGGCATTGCCGTGCTGTTCATCGTCTGGGGTTACTTCCGTCTCCCAGAGACTTTGGGCCTCACATACTCGGAGCTGGATCTGTTGTTCGAGCACAGGGTGTCGTCGCGCAAGTTCACTCGCGAGAACGCTGAAGCGCTGAAGCCTGCGCTGATGGATGTTGCTTTCCAGCACGAGAAACAGGCTGGCGTCGAGCGCGTCGAGTCGCACGCTTGATGATTGTAAGAGGTAGTCCGGATGTTCCGCAGGCATACGTAAATACTGAGGATCTTCACATCAAATACGAGAAGTTTCAGCTAGCTGATGGGTCCTTGCCACGCCTGTGATGTCTTACCGCAGCTTGTTCGCTCAGCTGTGCCACCGAAATTGCATGAGCAGCTCGTAGTCCTCGACGTGTAAGCTGCGTCGCTGCAGAGCACAGCCAAGACGAGAACAGATGATGAGCACGTCTCAAGACGAGGTCGAGGGTGGCATCAAAGTGGGCCCCTTCAAAACAACCAAACATCGTATTCGGAGGCCACGACCGGCCACAGCCCTGCAAGCACGCGAGATTGCCAAAGAATGTGACGGGCGTAAACACTCGTCTTGCGCAGCATCAACAATCGAGGGCCTCTTCGGCTCAGCTGCAAAACAAGCAGAAGAAGCACGCGCAGTCGCAAAGAGCCGCAAAACCCAAACAAACGCAGGAAACGATAGGATGTGCATGACGAGGGGTCTCAACGGGTGTGGGTGCGCGGCCTATTCATAGTAATCAGCGGCGAATTGGATCGAATGAATCGGTGCTAGTGCCCGCATGGTCAATTCATGCTCGGCGCCCCTGTCCATGCACCAGCCCTTTCTCCAGCAGAAGCCCGCCATCACTGAGACTCCCTAACGACAGCCAACCTCCGCCTGTCCGCTATTCTTTCGCTTTTCTTCACCAGTCACTCGTTTTTGGTGCGAAAAGTGAGCCTCGACACCGACACGTAATCGACGGCCCCGTTTGTTGACACGCCAACACGTTCTCGTCGCACTACCGGCTCCACAACACCACTCCGCCCGCATCCCTCAGCCGTCTCGCGGGCCCTTCGACTCGACTCTGTGCAGTGAATTGGGCATTTGGGCAGCACAATGAGGCCCTCGCAGCTGCTCGCCGGCCTCCTGGCCATGACTTCGGTCTCGGCTGCCATGCCCGACGCCTTCGCCAACATGCACGGCCTCGGAGACGTCAAGAACATTTTCGCCCGCCAGGACGACAGTACGTCTGCAGCCCGTCCGCCGTGAGACGCCTTGCTAATCTACCCCACCAGACTCGGCCTCGGCCTCAGAACAGCAGTCAAGCGACCAGCCCACGCGGACGTCTGCTCGCGAGTCGAGCAAAGCCAGCGCCACCAACAGCGACAGCAACGATGACGCCTCGACGACAGCGAAAGCCAGCGCGAGCGGCTCGCAGAAGGGTTCCGGCAGCAAGACAACGGGCAAGGCCAATGCCACCAGCTACGATGCCCGTCTGCCTGCGGGAGGCATCTCGATGGTGACGCCTGGTGCTCTTGCTGGCTCCCAGTTTTACAAGGTCGGCGACTACGTGACCTTCGCCTGGAACTACACCTCGCTGTCCCAGACACCGTCGGCCATCGACATCCTCGCCAGTTGCACCGCCAACCAGGCCACATACACCATCGCCGTGAACCAGTCGGCAGACCAGACATCCATTGTATGGGACACCAAGAACACGCCGTCCGGACAGGTGCCGTTCCTGACCGAGAAGTACACTCTCCTCATCTACGATGCCGAGTCCAGCGTCAGCGCTGCCCCCAAGGCCGGATATCTGGCTGTCTTCAACACGTTCCAGTTTGGCATGTACACGCCGCAGCCATACGTTCCGTTTTCTGGTAAGTCTTGAAGTGAACCCTTTCCCACCTACATGTGACTAACCATCTGCAGAATTCAACTGCGCAAACTGCAACGGCGCGCTCTCGCAATTTGAGAAGATGACCCTCAAAGCCCTGCTGTTGACAACCGGCACAACAATCGGCTCCCTGGCCTACTTCACATACACCTTTGGCCTGTGGTAACGCAACATCACCCTGGTCTATACGCATATGGACGTCTCGCACACGATAACGGCATTCCTTACGCTTCACACCTGTCTATATTTCACTCATTTCGAATCGAATCTGAATCATAAAAGGTCCGGGCTGGCGCTATGTGTTCGGCAGCGTTCAGCGGGGGAGCAATCCACAATCATTTGGCGTCATCTAAGCCTATCTGGAGTTTACGGAGCACACTCGTCACGTCATTGAAATGGGAAATCTTGCATTACTGGGCTTGAGGAAATACGCATCTTAATACAAAGAGGAGCGCGCTTGTGAGAAGCACAGGATGTAATATTCACGCTGTGAAATTAGGATGATGAGATCTAGCTATGAGAAATCAGAGCTGTTGAGGGTACGACTACAGCTTCGCTTATCGTCCACATGTTGTTCAATGTTGTTTGTTTGTGTGATATGTCATTGTCTGTCGACACTACGCTTGGAATGTATGCCAGCACTTGGCAAAAATGCAGTGATGTCTCCCCTGCCACGAAACCCAACGCCGTGTCTACGGGACAATCCCGCAATATGCTCCCACAACGCTTCTGCTGGGACATCACCCAGGTCCGCGCCCGCCCGGCCTCGGTCTCCACTCATCCTTTAACACCCAACGCCCTCGCTGTGCACTCCCGCTGCGCTGCAACGTAGCCACCGTCTTCAGCATCTCCTTGAACTCCTCACTCCTGCCCGGCTGCGCTCGTACATAATGATCAAAATGATCAACCAGCATCTGACTGGGCACACTCCCACCGTGCGTCATCATAAAATCGCGAATCATCTCGAGCATCCTGCGGCCACGGAACGAGCTGGGCGTGGTCGTCGACGGCGTCGAGGCACGCGAGGAGCTCGCAGATGTCGATGCGCCGGTGGGCGTGGCTATAGGACGGCCCTGGCGCGCCGCGAGGTTGCTCAGGATGGATGACGACGAGGGCTGGCCGCGGCCGAGCGTGCTGCCTCCGCGACCACCGCGTCCGCCCCGCCCGCCGCGGGTTGGTGCAGAGGGCGACGCGGGACGGCCGGCTTCGCCGTAGGTGCCTGTCCATGTTGGCACGCCGGCGGGCACGGCGCGGGCTTCTTCCATGCTCTTCTTGAGTTGCTCTGCGGCGAGGGCGGCTTGTCGGCGGGCTTCGCGTTGGACAAAAGCAGGGTCTGCTTGGACTTTGCGCTTGCGGCCGCCTGCTGTGGAGTTGACGATGACGTCGTGTTCGAGGACCGAGTGGACACCCGTCTTTGCGAAAATGGTCGACATGAGACGGCCGTCTGAGGCAGGCTTCTCTGTTTCCGTGCTCTCCCCTACGCTCTGCGCGCCATCTTCTGCGTCCGAGGCAGGCCCCTGGAAGGCTTCTGCGTGCGCGATACCTCTCACAGCGGCTAGATCTTGTCCCGAGGTGGCATCTGGAGCTGCTGAACTGCCATCCTCGTCGAATTTGACTTCTGAGCCGCGGAATAAATTGCCAGTCTCTGTCTCGCCATCGGCAGCTTCACCTCCCAGCGTGAAGAGATCATGTAAGTCGCTCATCTGGAACGTTTGACGCTGCTTTGGGTCTCTGAGTACCTTGTTTGTCAGGAACTGCTTGAAGATTTGACGGTGGTATATCTTCTCCTCGATAGTACCCGCAGACATGAGGCGGTAGATCTCTACCTCCCGTTTCTGGCCGAGGCGCCACGAACGCTCTCTTGCTTGGATATCGGTGGACGGGTTCCAATCAGGATCGTAGATGATGACGCGATTGGCACCTGTGAGGTTGACACCGAGGCCTCCAACTTTGGTCGTCAGCAGGAAGACGTCAAGGTCTGGACTCTTGTTGAATTCGTCGACAAGGTCTTGTCGATCTTTGATGGGCGTTTCGCCATCCATACGACGATACTTGATGTCAGGTAGATGGTTGAGGAACTTCTGCAGGATGTCGAGCATAATGCGGTGTTGAGCGAAGAGCAACGTTTTGTGACCACCCTTCTTCCATAGTGATAACAGCTCCTTGACGACTTGCATCTTACCAGACTTGTTTGGTGCGCCATAGTCATATCCAGGTTGCTTCGACAAAGTCTTGTGCTCAGTTAGATCTGGATGGTTGCAGATCTTTCGTAGAAGATCAACACCATACAACATTTGTCGCTTTCCGGAAGCAATGGACTTCATGTCCTCAGACTGCAGGAATCCCTCATATGCCTGACGTTGTTGCTTTGTCAGCTTGCAGAAGAGCACCTGTTCCTTTTTCTGGGGTAAGTCGGTTGCCACGTCGACCTTGAATCGCTGTAGCAAGTAAGGGCTGATGGCGTCTTTGAGAGTTTCTGCGCACTGTATTGCTGTTTCGAACTCGAGGTTCGAGGCATTTGCATACCCACCACGCTTGATAGGAAATTCGAACTGGTTCCTAAAGTTGATCAAGGTGCCTAAGCGCATAGGAAACACGAAGTCGAACAAAGACCAGAGCTCGCTAAGATTGTTCTGCATGGGCGTTCCTGACAAGATGATGCGGTTTGGTGTCCGCAGCTCCTTGCAGTGGATCGTGATGGCTGTGTTGGGATTGCGAATCTTGTGCCCCTCATCAAGAATGGCGCATTCCCATTCAGTCGCTGTCAGAAACTCCGAATATGTCTGAAGACCAGAGTAGGTCGTGACTAGAACATGGCCGTCGCGCTTGACCTTTTCGATGATCTTCTTAGCCGCCTTCCCAGCTCCGGTCAGGGTGTTATCGTAGTCACCATAGCTGCGCAACTCCATCTCTCGTTCATAACGGTCCTCTCGCTGGGTATTCAGCATACCACTGCCAGACGTATGTAGAATAGAGACGCGTAGAGCTGGCCACCAGCGGTGAAACTCGCTGACCCACTGCTTCATGACCGTTGCTGGACAAACCACTATCACAGGCTTAGTAAGAAGCTTAGAATAGTGCAGACCAGCAACGAAGGAGATGGCTTGTATGGTTTTACCAAGCCCCATCTCATCGCCGATGATGCCCCCAACATTCTGTTGAAACAGCTCCCACAGCCACTGCACGCCCGTCTTCTGGTAGGGGAACAGAGCAGGATAGATGTCTCCGGGTATACGAAAGCCGCCTTCGAACTCAGTGTCAGCCTCGGTAGGATGAGGTCTAAACCACTCCTCTTCGGCCTCGTCTTCGGCTGTGGTGTCACTAGCTCGCTCTCTTGCTCGCTTTCGCGCTGCAGCACGATTCTTCGACCATTTTTCAACACGCTGGCGGAACACCTTCTCGTTGCCGTCATCCACTCCTGTCAAATCTTCCTCTTCCACCTCAGCTTCGGACGCAGACACTGCTTTTGACTTTTTGGGCTTCTTTCCCCTAACTTTGCGTTTGCGACCAGCGCTCGTGCCGAAGTCCTCATCATCGTCATCTGCAGCTACATCTGAACCCTCTTCCGAGTCGTTGAGAGTAGCAAGCTGCTTTGCGGACATGCCAGGATCGAAAGCGTCATCGCTGTCCCCATCCGTTGTGCCGAGATCTGCACTGGATGCCCTCGAGCCCACCGCATCACTCGAGGGTGTGATCCTCCGTCGCTTTCGTGCGTGTGTTGTTGACTGAGGACTCGGTGCTTCTGAGCTGGTGTCAACGTCCTGGAAGCCGGGCTTCATTAAATTTCGGTGCGATGTAGGACCGATGGTAGTGTCCTCCACCATGTCCTCCATCTCTGCATCCAGCATGGTCTCTCCCAGTGTCCCTGAGCCAGCCTGGTTCTGTGCTAATCTTGAAAAGGGTGTGATCTTGCCAGTGCGTATCAAAAAGTCACGCCGACTCTCGTTCGGCAGAGGGCCATTTACGCCATCCTGTGATGTCTCTTCTCCTTCTGGGGCGGCATGTCGTTCGTTAATTCGCTGTTGTATGGCATCCATCTCCTTGTCAAGATCCTCGATCTTGAGCTGATATGCAGCAATCTCCCCTCGCAACTTCGCTTTATGTGTGTCCACCGCAGGCAATGAGAGCCGGTTTCGTAGCTTCTGAATCGCAGCCTCGGCACGCTTCGCTTCTGCCTCTGCCTTCTCGATGCGCTTCTTGTCTCGAGCGTCAGCTTGCTCGGTGAGCAGCTGGTCGGCCTGGCGGCCAATGTCCCGCTCGAGGTCATCTTGCGCGCGAGTGCCTGTTGTCAGGAACTTGAGTCGCGTTTCTTCGTCGGCGTCTGAAGGCACTTCCTCCTCCGCCTCTTCACTTTTGGCGTCTAATATTACTGCTGTGTCCTCCTTCGCGCCGTTCGAAGCTTGCGCATCGGTGACAGCGATTATAGCTGCCGAGGCCGAGGCAGCATCGTCGTCGGGCGGCGAAGCCATCTTTCAGGTTTGTTCATACAAAGGGCGGCGGTTTAGACTCGGCGAAGGATCATGCGTTGCGAGTACGGTTGCGACGATGCGTGTGTGAGGAGCGGGTGGGTGGCTACATACGCCTACTTTAGTTCACAGCTGCCTGCACGCGTTCATCGTGAAAGTGAATGTTTTGCGGACGCCGTGGGCAGGCCACGGGTGATGCGATCGAAAATGCGACAAAGCGATGACTGCCACAATCTAGGCGGCCAATCGAAAGGATGATGTCACCGAACACGCTAAACAGCACGGCCATGACAGGCGCTCACGTGTTCATGACTCAAAAAGTCTACTTGTAAACATGTCCTCAGATCAGAAGGTAGTAGGTACAGCTTCTTGAATGCCGATCTTATGCGTCGACTCTGTCAGAGACCTTCGTACCGAATTTCCAAACCTGGTCGACCACCATCTTCTTCTCGCCGCCTACCGCGCCATCCTGCAGGCTCAAGACCACCAAGTCCGCGTCAGCGCCCTCCCTCAGCGTGCCCTTTACATCCTCCATGCCTAGCATCCTTGCCGGCGTCTCGGTAACGGCCTTCAAAGCCTGTGGTACGCCCGCATCAGTCCAGTTCAAGAAGTTGTTTACGCAGTCGATGAGCTGGATACTGCTTCCCGCAATCTTGCCATTTTCTTCCAACGTGAGTAGTGGCCCCTGCTTGATGATGCGTGACCCATTAGTCCAGTCGTATGTACCATCTGGCATTCCAGCCAGGCGCATGGCATCGGTGACGAGCACCAATCCTTCTGGATGCGCATTCCATGCGATCTTGATAGATGTGGGATGCAAATGTATGCCGTCCGCAATAATGCCAAAGTATGGTTTGCGTATGGAGGAAGATGGTGTACCCAGCAGGCCAAAGATTCCTGGATTGCGGTGGTGGAGAGGCCGCATGGCGTTGAAGAGGTGCGTAATCATAGTTGCCCCTGCCTTGACGCCCGACTTGGCCTCTTCGTATGTGGCTTCCGAATGGCCAATCGACACCCTGATGCCGCTCTCCGTAAGTGCTTTTATGGAACACAAGGCTCCTGGAAGCTCTGGCGCAAGGGTGATCAGCTTGATAGGGGAGGACTGTCCGATATGAGCGGCACCATAGCAATCAGCTATGTCTAAAATGCCACGCGTCGGTTCGCGCAAGATAGCAGCTTTATGTATACCGTTCTTCGTAGGGTTTATGAAAGGTCCCTCACAATGAGCGCCCAAGGATTCAGACCCATAAGCCGGATCACGAGCACTGCCGGAAGGTCCCAGGTACGGGAGTGCCTGGCGTCCGTTAGCAATTGCCGTGCGCTCATAACCTTCTTACGAACCTCGTGATAGACTTCCGGAGCTTGTGAAGGCAGTGTTGGTAAGTAGGACGTCACACCAGTCGTGATCAGGCTCCTGTTGACACGGAGCACACCTTTGCCATAAGCTACTGCGCCCTCGTCTGGGATGACGGAGAAGTCGAATCCATAGGCACCGTTGAGCTGAGTATCAATCAACCCGGGAGACAGTATTCGGCCACCGAGGTCAATGATCTGATCCGGAGCAGTCCTGTGCTCAAACAAAAGCTCTTGTCCGTTTAAGATCTTGCCACTGATGGCGCTAATCCAAAGATCTTCGTTGACAAGGTCATCACCCTTGACCAATAAGCAGTTGGTGAACTTTGTGACGCCTGAACTTCTCTGTGCGAAGTCCGAGTCTCCATTTGTGGCCACTATCGATGGCATCGTGTGCTCTGTGGGACCTGCAGAAGCCTGAATAGTGAGGTGTCAGGCCGCAAGGGTCGAATGTAAGGGAATCCAGGCAGAGCAATGACCGAATGCGGAAAGGGAGCGCGGTTGAGACAAGGCTCAACAAATCTCGAAAGGAAGACACGCATACTGTGATATTAATGACACTTGAGGTCCTACGCAATCAGCTACTATGACGCCAGTTGCTATCACAAGCAGATGCAAGCTCCTGTCACAATGCCGCTCGATGCCGCCAAAAGCGCACGCCTCCTGTACAAGCAGATTTCCTGGCTACCGGAGACGATGTGACACAACAATGGTCTCTAGAGGCTTATCGCAGACCGTTGCGCGTTTGGCTCCATTGCGGTGATACTCGAGGTGGTATCGATGCAAAGTCGTCGATAACGCACGAAGCTATCACCTGGTCCTCCGCAAGTCCACAGCCGAGAGAAAAGTGGGCCGTCGCCTGCGCCCCCCGGGAAGCGTGAATGCGACCGTTGCATCCACCTCCATCTTTCCTCCATTAACAAGCCGCTGCGAGTCACGTTCAAGCCTCAACGCCCATCGCAGGTTCAGATCGTTTCCGGGCCCTATGCGACAGGCGCGGTCATCATGGCGGCCAAAACCGAGAAGCTGGACCCGGTTTGGGACGACCTCGATAGGTGAGCTTCGCGCGCGCTCCTCCTCATACGATGCGCAATGCGACCGAACACCCGGCTAACGCTGTCATAATGCAGGACCATGGTAGGTAGCTCCTGTCACATTATGTGACATAGTGGATCAGCCAGTAACGTGACATTCAGGGCCAAATGTTCATGATGGGGTTCGATGGAACCACAGTTACCCCACACATTCGGACAATTATCGAGGAATTTAAGGTCGGCTCCATCTTGCTGACTGCAAAGAATTGCAAATGTGAGGATTGAAGCATACGGCGCAATGCAATGTGCTTGATAAGCGTTGCTGACATTAGGCTCAAGCCGCCGAACAGACCACAAAGCTATGCTATGATTTGCAGAAGATCGCGCATGAAGCTGGACACCCTGTGCCTCTGGCGATCGGTCTCGACCAAGAGAATGGCGGTGTCAACAGCCTCTTCGATGAGATCTACATTCGCCAGTACCCCAGCAACATGGGTATGGCAGCTGCAGGATCGACTGACCTGGCTTTCGAAGTAGCAAAAGCGACTGCACAAGAAGTTGCGGCCTGTGGCATCAACTGGATCTTTGGACCTTGTCTCGATGTCCTCACCAATGCACGGAATCAACCACTCGGAGTAAGAACAGCTGGCGACGATCCTCAGGAAGTCGCGGCATATGGCTGCGCATTTATGCAAGGCTACAAGGAAGCTGGGGTCGTGACACTGGGCAAGCACTTTCCATCATACGGCAATCTCGAGTTCCTCGGGTCAACCCTTGATGTTCCCATCATCACAGAGTCGCTGGAGCAGCTGAGTCTGAGTGCGTTGATTCCCTACAAGAAGGCCATCGAAAAAGGACTTGACTCGATGTTTGTCGGTGGTTGCGCCATGTCCTCTGCAGGCTTGAATGCCATGCATGCCTGCCTCTCTGACCAGGTTATCGACGGACTGCTGCGAACTGATTTACGATTCGATGGTGTAGTCGTATCTGAATGTCTAGAGATGGAGGCACTGAGCCACAACATCGGTGTTGGAGGTGGTACAGTCATGGCTGTCAATGCTGGCTGCGATGTGGTTCTTCTATGCCGATCGTTCGAGTTCCAGCAGGAAGGGATGAAAGGGTTGAAGACTGGAATCGAAAACGAAGACGTTTCCAGATCGCGAGTGTACAACTCCCTGAGGCGAGTGCTAGCTCTGAAAGCAAAATGCACCTCGTGGGAAAAGGCGTTGAACCCACCAGGCGTCGACTATCTCATAACCCTCCAGCCCTCACATACGGCACTATCCACTAAAGCGTACAACAGCTCTATCTCGGTTGTGCGCGACAAGAACCGGCTTCTACCATTGACCAACATTCTAGAGGGCGAAGAGGAGCTGTTGCTACTAACGCCATTGGTCAAGCCTCTGGCAGCGTCTGCCGCATCACGAGAGCTCTCCGACGCCGCGGCCACGCACTCGCCTGAGCCTCATGCTTGGGAACATAGCTCTTCCGTTATGAGCGGAGAGCGAGTTTTCAGAGAACTGGGCAGATCATTGGCCAGGCAGCGAAACGGGCGGGTGCTGCATACTTCCTACACGGCAAATGGTGTTCGACCTGTACACGAGAACCTTATCAACCGCGCAAGCGCGATCATCGTGCTCACAGCAGATGCCAACCGCAACTTGTACCAGTCTGGTTTTACCAAGCATGTGTCGATGATTTGCAACATGCAGTACACTACTGGCGGCGAGAAGCGCGAGAAGCCGTTGATTGTGGTGGCTGTCAGCTCGCCATATGACTTCGCGATGGACACCTCAATCGGCACGTATATCTGCACATATGACTTCACCGAGACAGCGCTCAATTCGCTGGTGAGGGTCTTGTATGGTGAGCTCTCGCCAACGGGCACACTACCGGGGACCATCAGCAAGAGCCAGAAGCTCCATCCTTCGAGACAGCATTGGTTGGTCGAAATCTTCAATGAAGATCGCGACTCCAATGCCCTCGACGCTCTCATCCAGATAGTTGTTGAAAGCGCAGCACCGAATCAACGGTCAGAATTGTCGAATGCGACTTCCAGCTCTTTCATTCTACACCATCCTGAAGTCGAAGAGTCACACTTCGTGGTGAGGAACAGCAGCACGCAAGCACTATACGGATTCTGCTCCACCTACTTCTTCAAATCAACAGGTACTGGAGTCATCAGCGCGCTCTTTGTCGATCCTGCTCGACGGAAACTGTCCATTGGCCACTCACTACACAATCGAGCCATCAGGACACTTCTGCAAAAGGAAGGCATCAAGCGATTTCAGCTAGGGTCACGATTGCCGAGCGTGTACCTTGGGATTCCCACAGGTCACGGTCCTGAGCGCAAACGCCTACGATCGTGGTTCGCCAATCTAGGATGGAGTGCAGCCCTCTCTCGCCCAATCTGCAGTATGGTCGCTCGCAACTTGCAGGCTTGGACGCCACCGGAAGGCATGGCAAAAAGCTTGGCGAGTGCTGGAGCACAGTTCGACCTCATATACGGTTGGGATTACGCAGGGCCTATCCTGGATCACATCAAGACCAGCAATCGTCAGGGTCTGGCCGAGGTGTACAAGCTTGCACTCCAAGATCCTCAGGCTTGCGGCATCATCCGCGCCAAACGTCCGGAGGATGGTGCGCTCGTGGGCACTGTGGTGCTCTACAATCAACACTCACGACTCTCGGAATACATACCGCCACTCAGGGATCTCAAGGAGACAGCCGGTGGTATTTCTTCTCCAGTCATATCCCCTGGTGCCGGAGAGTACTCAACGCTCCTCCAAGGGCTCATCCTGCTTGGAATGCGACAGATCAGACAGCAAGGCTGCAACGCCTGCCTGCTGGACTATGTAAGTCGAGGCTATCAAGGGCACACGGGGACAACCTGCTGACGCGTACAGATGGATGGCGATGGGAACTTTGACGGCTTCTCTTCGATGGGCTTCGACGTGATGCACAACTTCGAGGAGGTCTCTTGCGACGCAGCAACATGGACCACGATACCCCCTGCTTGAGGCCCCTGCGACATCGGTTCATGGCGTTTTGATATCTTGTGGCGGCCAGTAACACAAGGCCTATTGGAAAAGCGACTAATTGGGGGAACCGTCGTTCTCCTGGCATACCCGGGCGTCTAGGCGTTCACTGTAGTACACAGGTCCAATGTATCATAGCTGAACAATCGGTGGTAGCTGCTTCAATTGACAGTGACTGATGATCTTCTCGAGCTCGCGCATCATGGTACCGATACCGTGGTTGCTATGATGCATATCACTAGTGGATGTCCTAATTGGGAAGTGGTGAAGCAAACCCTCGGTTGCATTGGCCAACAAACCAACACGACATAAGGTTGTTGCACTCCTCCCTTTGGCTCTTCTCAGTACCATCCGAAGGCACTGTCCAACACGCGAGATCTGCAGATTACCTAGCGGAAGAGCGCGCGGATGTCGTCAGTATAGAGCTGTGGAGGAGCAGGAAAGCTTGGTCTATTTCTGGACGCGCTTGCCAAAGCTTCGAATTGGGGGTGGGTGGTGGAGCGCGCGCGATTCGTCCACTGGCTCTTTCGACTGGAAGGCGCCGTGATCTGCCACGGCCAACGTTCGGCTTGTCTGTTCGAGAAGCCTTCGAGAATCTCTGCCACGGTGCAGCCTTGTCTTGCATCACCCTCTCCTATCTATCTTGCCCTCTTTGTCTGCCATCTGCAGGTAGACGTTGCTGGGTTCCGTGCCCCACTGCGGCCGCGGGAGCTTTCCTCGCCGCATTGTCGACTCCACGCATCTTGCTTGGCGGTTCGGGCCTGCATGTGATCAGTTGCGGTGGGCTCAAGTCACACAGCTTCAGCAGCGACAGGCACTGGAGCTACAGATATTGTCTGGGTGCGCACGCATTACCGGCTGCGCTCCCTATGCGGCGCTTGCATCAGCGACATCGCCATCTCAATCTCTCTCGCCCAAACACACCCTTGCTCTAGCCTCACACACGCCCGCCTGTCATCCCCAGCTTCTCCGCGCCGCGACGACGACCCAGCGCACCTCACCACCGCTGTCACCTCCGCGCTCTCTCCACCGCTGCCCCGCTGCCGCCTGATTGCACCTTCTGCGTCGCTGCGCGGATGCGCCTAGCCCTTGCCAATCCACAACACCATGGATGGCTTCGATACCACCACCATGTCGTACCTCGCGGCGCCAATGCTGATGCAGAACGTCCCTGGGCCTGAACAACAGCATATGGCGATGCCCATGCCGCCGATGGATCAGTATGACCAGCGCTCGGTCTTCGACAACGAGACGTTTGTGTAAGCAGTTGCAGCCCTGCGCGCGACTAATTGCTAATTCTCTTGCGCAGGAGTGAAGATGCCTTCTCCGTGTCGCAATACCACATGCAGCACCCAGCACCGCCACTACGGAGATTTCCAAGTACCTACGAAGATCCTTTCTCCGACGTTCACAGCACGTATGAGCAATCCATTCACCCGCACGAACAGAACGGTGTTCCAGAGAGCCCTAGCATCGATAGCAACAACAAGCTACTAAGCTTCTCATTGCCGAGTGTACCGTATACTGTTCTCGGCCTGGGCATGGGCACGGGCATGCAGCAAAAAGTGCAGATGTCCATGTCAGCCCAGCTGCACGGCATGTTCTTTCTCGCCGAGTCTCCGTGGGCTACAGCAGGCGATGTCCAACCACCACCGTCAGAGCTCACCTGCTATCGCCGCAATCTCTTTCAGATTACAGGCACAGTCACATTACCAAGGAGCATGCAGTCTCTTTTGACTGACCATGGCGAACAAATACCAATAATTGGCCAGGAGCTTACCATATCCGCAACCGAGTCGCTCGAGGGCAATTCGGTCAAGATCATATCAGTGCCGTGGAAGACGCCCGCGACGAGCACGGTACCTATCGAGGACAAGACAGAAAAAGAGCCTCCAACGTACCCTCTGGATTTGTCGACAGGTCAGGACATGGACAGCAACTATGTCTCGTTTCCCATAAGTTGGAAGAGATTGCAGTTTCGCATAGCGACAGCTAATAACGGAAGGAGAAAGGAGCTGCAACAGCACTTCGTTGTTCGCCTGAAGGTCGTAGCGTCGCTCTCCAACGGCATGAAGGTCCCTCTGTGTGAAATTCATTCGAGTGCAATCATTGTTCGTGGCAGAAGCCCGAGGAACTTTCAGTCGCGCAAAGATATGCCTATCAGTGGTGGAACTGCGCAGGCTCGCAAGTCTCATATCCCTCAGCAGCCAAGTCGTACGACTACTGGCGAAACTACTCAGACCAGCCAGAATCAGGTGTCTAGCAACATGACAGCAACTGTTAAAGCGGAGAACATGATGCAGGTACCGTACGATTTCAGCGCTATGGAAGCACCTATATCGCCGGACTTTTCTGACTGGAAGGTGCCTGGCGGAGGTGCCATGACCGCCATACCGCCAGACCCACCTTCGTCACAGATGCCGCACGCGACACCATATGCACACTCTACACCCGAGGTCTCCAGAAGCGTCCCTCCTCCACAGAGAACTTCAATTGCGCCAGTCACTCTTTCCCTCACAGAGGACGAGCCAAAGAAGGCACCCTCGCCTGTTGAACACGCCAGGAAACGTGCTGCCCCGGCACGTCTGCCATCCTTCTCTATGGGCATCCTCAACAGCCCTGACGAGAGTGCTGATTTGCTCTACGAGTATTTCCCTCTTGGGCTCGACGATTGGATGCCACCTGTCGATGCCGTCTACCGTCCGCATGTGGTTCACCACACTAATCTGCCTCAGGATCCGACTTCTCTCGAAAGAAAGAACAGATCAAAACGGTACTTCGAAGCTTCAGCTTACTGATTCTTTCAAGGGTCAACGACTAAGTCCTGCATCGTGCGAACTCTTCAGTCGCTCTGAGTTTGTCCTGTGTGGGCGCCTGCTTCTACCAACGTTGCAGTGCCGTCTTTCCAGCTGGCTGCGCATCTTGCTCCTGTGGAAACAGGTGCCCCTCTTATACGAGCTGTCTTTTCCCGAAAGGCCCCCCTCTGCTTGCTGAAGCATGTTTCGACTCAATCCTTGACAAACATCTTGTTTCCTTTCGAGAGATGCACCATGCAGAGTCATCGGCATTTTGCGCATACTCATGCGTTCTCCTACACAGTTCCACCTGTTCAATTGTCAGCTCTTGAATATCAGCGAGCATAAATACTCTGCCTCACGACTGCTACGACTTTCCTCGTACGGCCTGTCTCACAGGACCGAACCGGTTTTGCTTGGGTTCTTTCGGCTGTCAAATGTTTAGTATCTTACCAGGCCACTTCTTTTTGGCGTTGGCTACAGGCAGCACTATATCCACGGACTTTGTCACAAATTTAATCAGTACTTCTCAAGCACATCCAAATTGAGGGACCCAGCATGATCCTTGAGGACGCTTACGGTCGAAGGACGCGACAGACGGGTCACGACCTCTTTACTGTAACCTTTTGTATAGCACGCCTTTATTCAGCACATCGTCATTCGTCGCTCTCGCAGACCGAACGCATCAAACGCTTGCAGTAAGATGGCGCGGGAATGTAACAGCAGCCAGCCTGTCAGCAGTACCCCTCATGATCGTCGCATTCTGCCTTTCAGAGAGGCTGAGTGAGAATCTGGTGCGCGAACGTGTCCCTGCTGACGATTGCGCCAGACAAAAGCAAAAATCATAAACATGATCGCCAAGCGAGTATCCGAGGCCTCTGTCAGCCATTGCGATGCGAAACAACGGACTCGAGAGATTGCATCTGTCGTGCGCAGTGGTGTGGTGTCGTTGTGACATTTGCGCCGATGGTCACCGACGATGTAACGGTGTATGGCCTCAGCTTGCACCTGCATCCACATGGAGTCTGCATCGGCCTCGGCACACGAAGTCTCAAATGGGAACACCACGATCATCCTCAACCTTTCAAACTATCAGGTAAAATCTTACGAGCGCCGGAGCGTTGCTCCTGAAATGCTCACATCGGGCAAACAGGGCTTGGCTACCCTCGGCTTGTGGGCCATCAATGATCCACGTGGAGCCTAGTGGATACCACCAGATACCACCAGTCAGGACCTTACAGCTCACTATCGAACCTCATCTCCTGTTGTCGGCGGATGGATTCGCCCGGAAAGACGGGTCGAGAGTATTCTGCGAGGTGATGAGGCTTTACGCAGATGGCACGGTTTCAAGAAAGTATCATCGTGGTGACACCGCAGATGAGATGCCGTCGAGACTCACCCAAGCAATCGAGGTCCTAATCCAAGCCTCGTTCCTGCGCAGAGTCACGGCGCTAGGCGGTACTGAGCAAGAAGCAGCGTCTGATTACACTTGCCTTTCGCGTGCCTTCCCCCGACCGATGGTACATACCTGCCCTCTCCCGTCTCTGATGGAAAGACACTATCACACCTAAACATCATAATACTATAGCCCTACACCATCTCCACATTCCCCACACAGCACCCGACCCTTGAGGTTGATATTACGCGTCCACGTTATCACGGTGACAATGCTATTGTATGCCATGTCCATGCCATGTTCCATCCCGCGTGCAGCCGTCCGTGGCTTCCTGACTTGCTACGACCTCACGATATGCATTCCATGCCCTTGTGCCGGATACGTGATACGGAAAAAGCCCAGATCGGCGAGGATGCACGCAACCCTCCAGGGAGGTTGAGTCTTTCGATGTTGATCAACGAGGGAGCATTCGGTGCTAGGGAACCTGAATCCATCATAGATCGCGGGCAAAGGTGGGAGGGTAAGACTTGCTATCGATTGTTCCATCATGCGCATCGGTCAGATCGCGATGCAACATGTTCAGGCATATCCGCGCGGGGTGATGTATCATAATGGCATTCAACAATAGTGTTGCTAGATGTGGGCCCCAGGGGCTATATGCTATACCGAAACGCCGTAGGGAACTCGTTCCATCATGTTCCCCTATGCTACCATGAGCCCAATGACCAGTCGTCAAGACCGGCTATGCAAGAACCTTCGATCCTGTATCCGAAATGTATGTACAAAACTCCGTCGCTGAGAGGGTATAAAGCAAATACTCATCGTATGCGTGCGTGACACAACATGAACTCTATGGGTGGTAGTGATTCGTCTTGGCCTGCTGCTTGCATGTGCAGCGCCGTCTATTGGCCTTCAAGGCTGCAGACTGAGACAGCTGCACCAAAGATGGCAGACTCGATCGCGATCTCGAGCTTGATCGACCCGGGCTCGGCACCAGATGCAACGGCAAGGTCGTCAAGATGCGTCTGACAAAGTTCCTTGAACAATGGGTACTTTTCGATTACAGAGCCGTTGCAGCCAATGCTCATCCGGCCGGCGGATGCTGGTGTGAGGCCCTCTGCGGTAGTGCGCAATACCCACAATGCGTGGATCCCAGTAGCGAGAAATCCTGCAGCACGATGGGAAACCAGTTGCGAAATTTGACGGACGAACTGAATGTCGTTGTACGTAGGCGGCTTGCTGAGTGGGTGCTTTGTTTGCAGGATTGCGGTGGCGCCAGCAAGGTGCTTTGAGCCATCCATTTCCATAGCAGCGATTGTTCCTGTGTCCAAGGAATATGGCTCGCTCATCTTTGCTGGCAGCTCACCACTGAACAAGCCTGCAGTGCGGACAGCCTCAACAATGATCAACCGGACGATCTCCCCGAGGTAGCGACCGCTGATCATATGCTCAAACGGCTGGAAGTCCGGTCGCATGTGTGTTGCATTGAGCTGATCATCCCACCGAGTGGTTGGAAAGACGTTCTTGCCGAACATACTACATTCGGTGTTGACAAGGACATGCGTGGCTTCGTCTAACCACTTCTGGGGGTAGCCTTTGTACTTGGTTGCTGCAAGTGACGAAACGGGCAGGTGCACGGAAATATTGAATCCAGTTCCGAGGATGACGGCAAAACGTGTTGATGGGTCTTCGTAAGCCCGTGACAGCAACGTTGCAGAAGAGTCGTTGACGATGGAGTCCATATGCACCGGTAGATTCTAGCTACATGTTAGTGCTGTGCTAACTTGGTCGTGACGTTACGCTTACCCTTTTCCTGCACGGCGCCATGATCAGCTCGCTGAGATCTTGCCCGAGGACACCGTCAGTTGCGTGAAAGCCTTTGCCCATGTCGAGAAGGTTTCCACTACGTGATGAGGTTTGCCTGGGAGGAATGTCAACACTGGTTGTCGAGCAATGGCAAGTGCACATACTCGACAGGGAAGGACCAGGCTAGCCCCATGGGAAAGCTGTCCATATTGTCGACCTTCTGAGGAGGAGCTTCTGCAAGCGCAGTCTCAATCTTCTCGGCCATCCAGTCAAAGAAGTCTGTTCCTCGTCGCTGTCGAACCTTCTCATCAATCTTGAAACTCTTCATGTTGACGATGCGCATGTTCTTGGCACCAGGCTGCCTGCCATTTAGCTCCACTAAAGCAATGCGGAACGTTGAGCCGCCAACATCCAGCGCCAGGTAGGTCCCCTTTTCAAGGCCGGATGGCAACTTGTGGTTGTAGGACGGAAGCATGCAGATGTCGCTGGCCTGGAGTTTGGGTGCGAATTGCTCCTGCAGTCCTGCAGAGATCTGTTGCAGCTTCGCGGTGTCGAGAGGGTTCTCCAGAAGGCGTTGTGTCTCGCGCAAGAAGTCGTCCATGGTGCGGTCATAGGTCCGCAGAGCCTCACGCATGTTGCGTTTCCGTGAGGTCAACGGAAGAACGGTGTGTATCAGCGAAGGGAGCATGGCTAACTGCTTCAGAGCCGCAAGAAGGCCCTGCCAAAAATCGAGCATGAGCTGTTTGTACCAGCAGCGGTTGTCGTCGTCGGCAGACGGATGGTGACTGCTGTCCGAGGCGCCGTTGCAATCGGAAGTGTGGGTGACGCGGCGGCTTTTGTATCGTCTCAACGTCAGGGATGGCATGGAGGGGCAGAGGATGGTGAAAGTAGCAATGACAGCGGGGCCAGGTCTTAGAGTGAATGTCGTTTGCGTGCGTTATATCAGACTTGAAGAAACGAAGCAAGTTCTTCCAGCGTTGTGGATTCCAATGCACAGCAAGGTTGCTGCGGGCCGGTGGTGACCGATGTCGCCTGGTGATACGGCCATCCAGAGCATAAAGGTTGTATTTGCTAGAGGCACGGCAGCAAGGACGCTTGTCGCGGACAACGTCGCTGGCCGCTGGCGCCAGGCAAGGCGAGTGCAGGCAGGGCGAGCGTTGGTGGGGTTTCTTTGCTACGTTACATTCGATCGCACGCTTAGCCACATGAAGGCGCGAGCCCGGGACTCGAGTGGATGGCCGCCGCGATTCAGTTAAATTACAGGCGTCCTGCGGCTGTGGCGATCTCACTTGTACATGTGTGCAACCACGGGCAAGAGATGCATTTGCAGAAGCTTGGAAACAATGTTCTGCAGTCCGCGGGCACGTGCGGTCCGTTCCCGCCTGTTGCTGCGGGATATCGTTTCCATCAGCCAGGTAGCCGTGTCTGGTTAATCTACGCCTCTTTCCAATATATTCCAACGTCGTTGCTGATGGGGCGTTCAGATGTGGTGGGCATCTAATGCCGTCCGGCTCGTATGGAGCATACGGTGGTCCGAGGAGAGTGTCGTGATGTTCGGCTGGCGCTGACAACGCTACCTTCCCCGCGTATAACACGCTGCCCTCGTGGGGCCAGGGTGTCGTGAGCGCGTCCTCGAGGGCAGCTTGGATTGAAACCTCGTGTCGCGTACTGTGGCTGGCGAGAACGAGCTTGGGGATGTTCCAGCGTTCCTCTTCTCTAGGCCAGCATGCACGGGACTCACCAGCAAGGACAAACGGGCCAGCCTTGCGCAGAACGACAACTAGCATTCAGGAATGTCGTCAGAGCACAAAGCTGGCACGACAGGGCGTCAACGTTTCACTTTCTTCGAAACAGCCGCATGCACATCTTGACGCAGGGTAGAGAACTCAAATCCATACAAGGGACAGCAAGAGATATCGTCATATAGTGCTACAGGCATGTCAGGCTGAAGGCCAAGATCTCGAGTAGAGTCTAAGACTTCCGCATGATCGTGGCATAGCGTGTATGATGTGGCTCAAGCAAGGTCAGTTTCAATTGAGGCACAGGTGGTGGATTGATTATTTGCTTGATTTGTGGACTCGCTACTATTGCTGCCGCTTGATGCATGTGAAAAGAAAGACCGGGGGTATCGTGCAGAGACCTGTCAAAACAGCTCAGTAGTCCGAGTGTGTTGAGAAGCAGGCTACATGACTCTGCGAAGTGATGTACATGAAACAATCGTGCCAGTTGTGGTATCGAACATGCCGTCGCTGAAAATCATGAACCTATACAGATCCCCTTGAAAATTACAATAGAGATGCTATCGTGAATCGTGAAAGTTGGAGAGGAGTGCGGTCCTAGACCTTCTCAACCTCGTCGTTCGCAGTGGAGACGCGAGCCTTGGGAGCGACCTCGGCGACAGTCTCGTCGGTGAAGGCGATGTCCTCTTCGATGGGAATGGTGTCCTTGACTTTCCAGAGGATGACGGGCAGAGCGATGAGCAAGCTACCGCTGAGAAGAACCCAGTTGCTGATGAACATGTGCATGTAAGCAATGCCATTGTTGTCAAGAGACCAAGTGATAGCGCCGCCGGCAGATTGGATGCCCTTGTAGAAACCAGCAAAGTTGGCAAGCTTGCGGCCGTTGTTGGTGAGAGCGCCCATGTACCAGTAGACGCAAGTCTGCCACGCAGCGTCAGAGAAACCGTAAAACATGTAGAGGACAAAGGGCCCAGCATAGCCTGCATCAGACCAGTCTTTCTTGGGATTGGTCTCATCAGCAGCCCAGGCGCGGTCGTAGGTCTTCTGGAACATGTAGCCGAAACCCCAGATAATCATGATTGTGGAGAAGAGAGCGACCCAAGCACCCTTGGCACGGGTCGTACGGCTAACTCCCTTGAAGTCGAGAGCAAAACCGAAGACGTATGCGCCGACAATCTGCATGATGTAATATACTACACCATTCAGTGCGCGGGTGCGGGTGTTGAAGTAAGCGCCGTTGATCTCGGTGAAGTGGTAAGCGTAGAACCAGTTGGAGGCCAGGAACATGGGGAACAAGAGGATGATGAAGGGATCAGTGAAGAAGGTCTCCCACAGTCCAGTGATCTCGGACTTCCACGAGGGATGCTTCATGACAATGACCTTGGAGCCATCAGCACGAATGACGTCTCTCGCATCGACGAGAAGCCAGGCGAGCATAGCCCCGATGATGGTGAGGATGAGGAACCCGACGTAGGTGCCATCGTTGACAGAGGAAGCCGTTGTGGTGTGGATGTTCTGGCCGAGAGGAATCTAGCATTTGTTAGCATTCACTTCGGGTTACACAAATAAGCGCATGACTTACCAGACTGCCAATCACAGCACCCAAGTTGAAGATCATCCAGAACCAGGAGATGTAGCGGCCCTTGGACTCCTCGGGAGGGTAGGACATCATGATAGCACCCTGGGCACACCACAACAGACCGGCGCACACACCGAGGAGCGCACCGGCGAAGGTGGTGAATCCCAGGTTCTTGGTGTGGTTGTAGCTGAGGTAGGAAGCAACATAGACTGAGTAGCCAATGCCACCGAAAGAGAGTGCAGTGCGGATACCGAGCTTGTTGGTGAATGTGCCGGCGAAGAAACCAACCACGGCGAAGGTGGAGTACAGGGCGGTGTTGGCATTGTTGTTGGCGGTGGGGTCAAGCTGACCGCCGCCTCCCATGCCGTTGAGAGCATTGAACATACCCGGGCACATGAAGCACACGAGCGAGACAATGACGAGCTGCACGGGAGGTGAGGCGAACCAGGGCAGTTGGTAGCCGAAGACACTGAAGCGCCTGTACTTCCACGAGTTGGGGAGAACGAGCGTGTTGCTGTCGCTCAGCGAATGCTCGGGGGTGTGAACATCGTGGGCGGGCACGCCGCTCTTCTCGTCGTTGGTCGAGTTGGTCGACATTGTGTGACGCGCAATATGGGTAGGGCGTGGTGTCGTTGCAATGTGCGGAGTCGACCTCACGGGTGAAGTGACGGGTTGAACAGTGCAAGTGCAAGCAAGAAAAGAAGCGAGCGATGTAGTTTAGTAGTTTAGATAGGCTGACCGCGCTCAGACCACGTCGACGGTCCCTGGCTATTTATGGTGGGGTATGGTGAGCCGGGCTGGAGTGAAAGTCGAAGGGAGGGCCCCGTTTAAGAGCAAGGGCCATTCACCGTCAAAGCTGCAGAAGCTTTCCCGCTCCTACCCCGAGAGCTGCACGCGACACCCCCGGCCCTGAGCAGGCAGTACGATGCGCCAACAGTGCGCCAACGGGGACATGAGCTGGCAGCGAGGCGTTCGTGGCCGGGATCAGCGACCCTGGCCTGTGTTACCATACTGCGGTGCCAGAGAGCGCCTTCCCGTTGCGCAGTGCTGCAGCTGTTTGGTGGCGACGGGCGAGTGCTTGCCAGGTTCGGTACCTACCTAGCTCGAGGCGGGGGACAGTGCCCAGGTGTGGAGCCCCCTGTCACTGTTATCGGGACCCAGGATTTCCAGGCGTTCCTCCCATTTCCTTGGTTGCGCCTGGTCGCGCCTGCAGTGCCTGACTCGCGCTAGAGGACGACGGCTTCGCGCCATGCGTGTAACGCTCTCCGCCCTCGATGCTACCACGGCCACACCCACCCTCTGCTGTCTTCACTATCAACGTCCTATCGAGCATCGTCGAGGCTGCTCCGCTGCTATGCGCAGACTCCACCGCGCCGCCGACATCCATGATGTGCATCGTGATAACGCATGACTAATGGCGTAGTAACCGTCAGCAGAGCGAGACACCGAGATGACAAGCATTGCGATAGCCCATGCTGCTGTGACATAGCCCCTCGCCTGTCAGCGTCGAGAGATAGGCGCGTTGTACTACCACGTTCACTTCTGCGACCATCGCACTGCATCGTGGACCATCTGACCCACCACGAGCTTGCCATGGACAGTTGGACCGAAAGAGACGCGTCGATGCCAGCTCTGATTCAAGATCGCAACCGGCACCTGTCGCCGCTGTCACGTTCTGACAAAGAGAACCCTGATTGATGAACGAGCTTGCAACCCTACTATCCCCCGCAAAAGTGACGTGAAGGCCCCGTGAAGGCTCCGAGTGTTCTGGAGACCTCTCAAATACTCTTGCGCTGCTGTGAGGGCAAACTGCGACGAATTCCTACTGCTCACCTCAGAACTACTCAAGTCATCAGGCCATCACTTCACCATGTATGCTCATGCAATAGCCCGTTCACATTCAACAGTACGCTTACCGCTTACAGGCGGCTGATCATTCGCGACGACCCTGAAGCTGCGTCCAAGTACATTGCAGACTACATCATTGGTGCATGCTCCTGCAGTCCCTTGCGCAATGAGGCAGGCCACTAACGTCCATGCATAGACCGTATCAAAACGTTCAATCCCACAGCTGAACGACCGTTCGTGCTCGGTCTGCCCACCGGCAGCAGCCCAGTGCTCATCTACCAGCATCTTGTCCAGCGGCACAAGTCTGGCGAGATCTCTTTTCGCAATGTGGTCACCTTTAATATGGTACGAAATATTGACCCTGCGTTGTCTCGACCCACCCTTGCCTCAGGACGTAACACAGCAGCATGGCAGTGAGGAGAAGAGGCTGACCCAACTAGGACGAGTACGTTGGTATCCCACGGGATCACCCCGAGAGCTATCACAGCTTCATGTACAAGCACTTCTTCTCACATGTCGATGTAAAGCCACACAACATCAACATCCTCAATGGCAATGCTCCCGATCTCGAGCTCGAGTGCCAGAAATACGAGGAGAAGATCCAGGGCGTTGGCGGCATTGAGCTGTTCCTGGGCGGTATTGGACCCGATGGTCACATTGCCTTCAATGAACCCGGTTCCAGCCTCAAGTCTCGCACACGTGTAAAGACCCTTGCGTACGATACCATTCTTGCCAACTCACGGTTCTTCGGTAACAACCTGGATCAAGTGCCCAGGATGGCACTGACGGTCGGAGTCCAGACGGTGCTCGATGTGAGTTTCACCAACGTGTATGTGTTCAGCTCAACAGTGTGGCTAACGTGACCTCAGGCGCGTGAAGTCGTCATCATTATTACGGGCGCACACAAAGCATTGGCTCTACAACGATGCATCGAGGGCGGTGTAAACCACATGTGGACTCTGTCCAGCCTCCAATCCCATCCACATCCAATGATTGTCGTCGACGAAGATGCCACGCTGGAGTTGCAGGTCAAGACGGTCAAGGTACGCACCCAGGACCAGCCCCCTGGCGCAGATCGTTAGCGCACATGCTGCGATATTCATCAAAGCTGAAACTCAACAGTACTTCAAGAGCATCGAGATGGTAGCCTCTGAGCTCGGGTTCCGACAGAAGCTCCCACGAAAACGGGATTCACTTATCGACGAGGGGGCCTTGCTGGTACCCGCACGGAACCAATCCAACGGGACCAGCTTGACTGTGCCACTGCAAGACATATCGCGCTCCGCAAGCCCCGTGTTCGAGCCAATGAGCGCTCGCCTCGACGATGAGGAAGCTGCAGCTAAAGTGATGCAGTCCTGGGATGCTGTTGAGGATCAGCCGTCCGTTCGCATGAGCGCTCGCGTTGCCGGTTGAATGCATAGTGCTCCACTGTCAAAGCGTCGACGTGCATTGAGATTGCCAACGACATTCGTTTGGTGTTCCTGGCTCCGTGCACAGCAGATCGATCGTTACTTTGGTATTCATAGCAGCTCAAAGTGTACTCCGTGGCCGTGTGGAACAGACTGGATGCATTGTATCGAACCCTTTTAGACTGTGAATGGGACCTGACCCCTATAGATTGTACAGCACCAGACTTATATGGTAGATAGATCGTCACACATCAGACGGAGTATGTTGATTGTGTTTGTGCGAGCGTCGAGACCAAGGATTGTGAATTCTGTGCAGTACATGTAGATCGATTGTACTAGCAAGTCGTCAAATGATTCAGCATTCATTATTTTCTTTTCTAGAATTACCGGTCTGTCGACAAAGATGTGTCCGCAGGAAGAGAATGAGGACCAAACGCTCAAAGAACAAGGCTGACAGATAACAACAAGTGTGGACATACAATGAAATCGCTATGCTGATGAGTCGAACGAAACGCTGTAAGGCATGTCGTAATGCGCTTCCGTGACAATGCCGATATTGACAGAAGAACTGTGAAGTCGAGAAGCAAGATTCAATCCCACGGAAAGTGGGTGCGTCAAGAAGTGGTCGGGTATCTCGAAGAGAAAAGGTCGTGTGAAGCGTCCAGTTGTTCATGATGGGAAACTTCGATGACATGGCGTGCTCCACGCTGGTGCGTTGCACGCCGATTTTGTATCGAACGATAGGAGTCTCCTGCCAACACACGTCGGTATCGGGACGCGCATGACGGAAGCGGTGAGCCTCACTCCTCAGCAGCACCTGCCCCCCTTCTCCTGCTGGGCTCGCGATATGTCCTGCTCCCATTCCTGCTGGTGGCTGCCTGCGCCAGGCGTGGTAGGAAACCCTAGCCAGCTTCGCCGCTTGTCCCCTGCTCCGATGCGGAAACTTCCATTCCCATTTCCAGGGTAATCGAAATATCCATTAGTGTTGCCGTGTGCGTCAATGCCAGGTGTTACACCGGCCATGGCAAGCTGCCTCTGTTCAGCCTCGAATTTGCGTTGCTGTTGTTCGACCAATTTCCTTGTGATGACACGGAAGACCTCGTCGACACCTTCGCCATCCTTCGCGCTAATCTCATGGCAGCAATCCCAACCAATGTCTTGGCCCCAGAATCCGCTGGACCTGTTGCTCTGAGGAGAGGCCATAGCACCACTCCGGAAAGCTGCAGGCGCGGAGCCATAACCTCCAGGGTGCCCGCTGTGCTCTTGCGCGCCTTGCGTAGGGTATAGCTGCTCGGCGATGTATGCTATGCATCGCTCGAAAGGGACTTTGCGCTGCGAAGGGTCTTCAGCGACCACGTCAGATTTGGTTCCTACAACGTGCAGGATGATGTCGTCTCCAAGGTTCGTCTTGAGTTCCTTCAGCCACCTGCCCATCTCCTCGAACGATTGTGGGTCGGTGATGTCATAGCAAAGAACCGCGGCATTCGCTCCTGTTTGAGGTGCGCATTAGCTCGGAGGATCAAAGAGATTCAGGCAGACATGGCAGGAGCTCCAAACGTCACTGCGATGTTTCGACGCGCGGACCGTGTTTGGGCAGCCTCCTGGCTGGGGTCACCGCGGCAACATCTGGAAACTTGCAGGGAATGCCATGAACAAGGAAAGGGGCAGGTCGAGGGTAAACAACAGGAGGAAGCAGTCTGCTTGAACTGCAAGCAGTCAAAGGGGGTTCTCGGACATGTACGTACCTCTGTAGTATAGTTTGGAGATGGACCGAAAGCGTTCCTGCCCCGCTGTGTCCCAGATCTGTAGGCGGACGACTGTCGAGGTATCGACGTCGATGACTCTCTTCGTCAAGAACGATGCGCCTATCGTGGACTGGGTGGAGGGCGGTGCAAACGCGTTCTTGACATATCGGTGGACGAAAGACGTCTTTCCTACGCCCTGGCTGCCGAGCACTACGATCTTGGCCTCGAGACTGTTTGCCATGGCGGCTCTTTTGCGGTCGCGAGGGAAGTCGGTTTGGTTTGCGTGTATCTTTCGGTCGTCCTGGGCGGGCGTTGTGCAGGGCTCTTCTTGTTCTTATTGTTTAGGGCTTGCGGCTGTCCTGGTGGCTGTTTCGGGGACAACAAAAAGAAAGTGATTGCCGAATAAGTCTCATGGCGCGTGTGGAAGGGCGCGTCGCAGACGGAAAGAGTCGGTCTCGCAAACAGAGACGTCGGCAAAGCTACCTGTGCGTGACTGCGCTCGCAGGCAGAGCAGTTCAGAGAGCGAGGGACACTGGCAGAGCGCGGTTGGCGCTAGGGGCCCTCTTGGCCCGCGGTCGGGTCAGGTGCGCGACCCGTCTGCCGCGGAGGAGTGCCTGATCATCAGCAGCGGTGGGAACGCAGCGAAGATGAGCGTTCGCATCCATCGCGATCGGTCCTGGCAAGCAGGAAGCACGCAGGAAGCAAGCAAGGTGCGCGACAACGGGTGTTTGTTGGACAACAAAGCACTGCTTAGTCCGAGCTGCAATGCGCGTCATTGCCACGCTTCTCCCCGCAGTTCGGAAGCGCTGAAGCGCCTGGCTTTGACTCGCCTGCGGCCGTGAGCTGGCAAAGCTCCAGACCCACAGCAGCCAGCAGCCAGCAGCCTGCTTACGTTTGCAGAGCCGCAGAGAAGTCCGACCTCGCTCCTATCAGAGGCGTGGAATTACAAAAATCCGACTCGGGTTGCTCTTTTGGACCATGCCACACCGGCCAGGCCAGTGACTGCTAGGGCTCCGCCGCTCCGTCTATGCAGCCGATACACGCTCCCGAAATCCCCGCAAAGAGATGTCCCGAGCTAACCAGGAGGAATGGCCGTCGTGAACCTGGACATTCCGCCCGCCCTGCGCTTTAGTGTCTGGGAATAAGTGAGCTCTTGTGATAAATTGTGCTGTCCTCTTCCGTGCCTTCTTCTTCTTCTTCCCAGGTGCCAGACTTCACCCATTGATACCCCGCCCGCCATGAACCACTCCAGCAACAACACCCAGGCGGTGCAGCTCACCGGCGAGGAGATCGCGAAGCACAACACCCGGGACTCGTGCTGGGTCATTGTCCACGGCCGCGCCTACGATGTCACCGAGTTCCTGCCAGAGCATCCCGGCGGCCCCAAGATCATCCTGAAGTACGCGGGCAAGGATGCTACCGAGGAGTACGAGCCCATCCACCCGCCCGACACACTCGAGAAGTACCTGCCCAAGGACAAGCACCTCGGCGAGGTGGATATGGGAACAGTCGCCAAGGAAGAGAAGGAGTTTGATCCTGACGAGGAAGAGAGGCAGAAGCGCATCGAGAGCATGCCCATCTTGGAACAATGCTACAACTTGATGGATTTCGAGGCTGTCGCTCGCAAGGTCATGAAGAAGACAGCCTGGGCATACTACTCGAGTGCTGCAGATGATGAGATCGTGAGTCTACACGGCCATCCATTCCCATGCCACACAGCTAATGCAATGGCAGACTCTCCGTGAAAACCACAGCGCTTTCCACAAGATCTGGTTCCGCCCACGCGTTCTCGTCGATGTCGAGCATGTCGACATGTCCACTACCATGCTGGGCACCAAGGTCGATATCCCGTTCTACGTGACTGCTACTGCACTCGGCAAGCTTGGACACCCAGAAGGTGAGGTCGTTCTGACCCGTGGCGCGAAGAAGCACAATGTTATCCAGATGATTCCAACATTGGCATCTTGCTCGTTTGACGAGATCATGGATGCCGCAGACGACCAGGTTCAATGGCTGCAACTCTACGTCAACAAAGACCGCGCAGTCACCAAGCGAATCGTAGAGCACGCTGAGAAGCGCGGCTGTAAGGGCTTGTTCATCACAGTCGATGCACCTCAGCTCGGTCGTCGCGAGAAAGACATGCGATCCAAGTTCAACGATGTGGGCTCTAGTGTCCAGAGCACCTCCGGGTCAGCGGTCGACCGAAGCCAGGGTGCCGCACGAGCCATCTCGTCCTTCATTGACCCGAGTCTGAGCTGGAAGGATATCGCCTGGTTCCAGAGCATCACCAAGATGCCCATTCTGCTCAAGGGCGTCCAGTGCGTCGAGGACGTTATTCGCGCGGTCGAAGTCGGTGTGCAGGGTGTTGTTCTGTCTAACCACGGCGGCCGCCAGCTCGACACCGCACGTTCCGGCATCGAAATCCTCGCCGAAGTGATGCCAGTTCTGCGTGCGCGTGGCTGGCAAGACCGTCTGGAAGTTTACATCGATGGCGGTGTACGTCGTGCGACAGATATCATCAAGGCCATGTGCCTTGGTGCAACCGGTGTTGGTATCGGCCGCCCGTTCCTTTACGCCATGTCTGCGTACGGTCTCCCTGGTGTCGACCACGCCATGCAACTGCTGAAAGACGAGATGGAGATGAACATGCGATTGATCGGTGCCGCGAAGATCTCAGATCTAAACCCTTCGATGATTGACTCACGAGCACTCAGCTCGCACATCGCGCCAGTACCTGTGGATACCCTCGGACTCAATGTCTACGACTCGCTCATCGGACCTCAGGAGAAGGCGAAGGCGAAGTTGTAGGGCTTTAGGTTAGGCGAGCTGTACATATGCATTACATTGGAGCGTTTAGAGTTGTTAGTTTTACGTGTAGCGTAGGGACAAATATACCATTGTACACTTCTTCGCGTAGCTAAAACCTGTCTTGAACGTCAGAGTGCACAGAGAGGAAGCAAGCCATACTCTGGACCTGCTAATGCTCTCCAAAGCCGCCCACGTGAGACCGTGATGTTCGTTCGTGGATAACTCCGGGGTTGCGTGGGGCTCAACCGAGACCCGCCCAAACGTTCCTTGAGGCGTGCCGGTGCGCGGTTCCTCCTCGTTCACAACCTCTGGGTTACGACCGCGCCGTTATTTTCTTCTCGCGAACGTTCTTTGGAAGCCCGGAGGAGATCGTGCTGTTTTTCTTGTGGTGTTCTTTCTATGAATATGAGCGCTCCAGACTCCACAGCGCATTGGGATGAAGCGCAGTGCATGGCCGCACTTGCGCAGCTCGAGCAGCTGCAGGCCCAGGTCCGTACTTGCATACAACCGCCTGATATCATACTAATATACCCAGATCGACGACCTACGCCTCGCAATACCTAGAATCATCGAACCATTCCATCGACCACCGAATCCTGCGACCTTTAAGCTATACTCGCAGAGTGTTATCGGCTCTCAAAACGGCATAAAGGCACTCAACGAGGCATGGAGATCACCTGAAGTACAAGAGACGCTTGCGCACACGAAAAAGAGCTTCGAGGCCAATCAAGATCTAGCCGCATGCGCCTCAGTCCCTTCGTACGGCTGGATGGAGAGAGAGCGCCGCGAGCGGCAGCCGCATAAGGGCCCTGGTGAGAATACAGCTGTTGAGGATCACAGCAACATACTGGACAACGAGACAATATCGCGTGTCGTAGCGGAAGTCCAAGGGATACAGCCTAATATCAAGCTGCAGGCCCAGAACAATAATCGCTGCATAATAGTACGGTCTCTGACACACTCTAAACCGCGAGGTACTGATTGATTGAACAGGCACAATTTGTTGCGAACTCCATGAGACTGACCTTCAAGATCAACATCGATCGTGAAAGCGACACACGGCCCCAAATCTCAGCAGAGTGCTCAGGGACTTCAGAGCCCTTCCTATCTATAACACGTTGCATATCATCACGACCGAATCCCCAAGACCTGGCGTACCTTCTGGTAAGACTCCCTCGACTGTAACAACTGCAGAATTCGTTCGACTAACGCCGTGAATCACAGAATATGATTGTTGCATATAAGACTGTGAAAGGTATCTCGTGTGCCAAATGCGGGAAGCTGCTCGATGACACCGCCCTCATTCCAACCGCAAGAAGAAGCAGGCAAGTGACCGGCGCCAACGAAGCCGTAGAGACCGTCTGGGAAGCATTCCATGAAGGCTGCCTCTAGGCCGTGTCATGGCTCGATTTCGTCTCGGTCGTTTCGAGCTACCGGAAATGTCCAAAATGTGCGGATTGCCCATGATGTGCGAACTGCGGAACATGCGCAAGCCGAGGATAACGTTTGGTCAAGGGGATGTAGTTGTTGTCCTGGTACCAGTCGCCATAGAAGGACCGCAACGCCTCCGGAAACATGTGCTTGCCGTTGGGCTCCGGCTGCCACTTGATATCCGTCCAGGTCTTTGGGTTCGCCTGGCCGTACTTTCGTGTCCGGAAGTCGTAACTCAGTCCGGGAGCGCGTCCGCCAAGCGCACCGTTGTGAGTCCAGGGAGCATACTTGACTGATGACATCGAGACGTCCCTATCGCGGTTGTCGAGACAGGTCCAATCAGCCCAGCGGGACTTGTGTTGTCGATTCTTTATATAGTCCATCTTGTCAGCGCTCATGGCAATGTGGATGTCGGGCCCTTTGTCTTGCAGTATGTCTTTCATGCGGCCCCATTTGGAACCGTTCCTGCCATCCTTAGGCCATATGAAAGCTTTGTGGGACTTGATCCCACGGAACTTGTTCCCGTCCTGGACCCAGGCTCGATGGTCTCGACTGTACTCTTTGATGTTGGTATTGTACGGCATCGTAGTCGGATGGAATACTGGAGCGACAGGGAACGCCATGGTCGGACAGGCGGATCGGGGTACGAGTATGGCCAGCTTAGAACCTGCTCGCCTCAAATGTAGCTGCTTGTATAGCATATAGCGCCTGGCGTTTGCCATGCTCACTCGTCCTTCAACACCAGTCTTCTTTGTCCACCGATTGCAGGTCGATTCTCTGTCTAGTCGTTTGACCAACAAGCTCTCCACGCCTGTCGTCTGATCCTACCCCGACTGCATCCAACACAAGGATGTTTCGCCTTTCACCATGTTGCTACCGCAGGCAAGCTAAGGTCAAAAGAGGCTAAGCGCCATTGTAGCTCTTGCTCGCGGCAGAACAACGCGATCGCCGAACTTTTGACAACACCGCGCAACAACACGGTCAACATGTCTCTCTTCGGCAACATTGGAGGCAACCCGCCTGCCTCGAGCGGGGCTCCGACTCCGTCGTTCTCTCTGTTCGGCAGCAAGCCTGCAACGACATCTGCTGCGCCGACTGGCGGCTTGTTTGGTGGTTTGGGCGGAGCTGCCTCAGGCGCTGCCGCAGGCACAACACAGCCAACAAGCAGTGGAGGATTTGGCGGGAGCCTGTTTGGCGGCGCATTGGGGGCCAAGCCAGCTGCTTCCCCCGCCCCGACATCCGCGGCGCCTACAGGAGGCCTTTTCGGCGGAGCTACGACAGCGCAGCCGGCGACGCAGACAAACAGCCTCTTCGGTGGCATCGGAGGCGCGACGCAGCAATCGACGACGGCAAACCAAACCCCGAACCCCACACAAACGGGAGGACTCGGTGCGGCCTCCCTCTTCGGCACCACTTCGACGCAACAGCCGCAGCAGCAGCAGGGTGCTCCGTTGGCCCAGGCAAACGCGGGTACAGGCCGATCTGCCCACTTCGACCACCTGCTCGAGAGGGGCCGCAAGCGCAATGCCGGCGAGAACGGCTTCACCAACTTCGACGAGCTGCCGTCGCTGCAGCTGGGCCTGGGAGACATTGCGCGCAAGGTCCGCAATCTGGGCGCTGGTGGGCCCTCAGCAGCTCAGGCCCACGATGGTCAACAAGACCGCGCCGCGTACGTCCCGAGCGACCATGTAATCCGACGACGTTCTGACCTCCTACAGACACTACCTCCTCTCCGCCTCTGGCGTGAAGATGGGCAGCACCCTTCGCGATCTGAACCAATTCTCGACGCAAGCAGGCTACAGCGCCAACGTCTCTGCCCCCAACGCATTCGACAGCGACGTCGACAGCTACATCTCGAACCTCCACTCCCAATCGACCCTTGCTCTTATTCAGGAAGGGTTGGAGCAGTCCAAGCGGGACTTCGACACCTTCCTCGAGGACAACGTTCAGATCGAATGGGACAAGCAGCGACAGAAGATCTACGAACACTTCGGTCTGGGCAAGCAGAGCGAGGACATGGCTGCTTCCCAAAGCACGTTTGGCAACACAGCGGCTCGAGGCGCGTTTGGCCGCTCCACACGCAAGGGCCGATCTATGGGACCTAGAGCTTCCACAGCAAACGGCGCATCCACATTTGGCGCCTCTTCGAACGGACCACCGGTCATTGGGCATTCCCAGAGCGTACTCAATGGACGGGACAACTCGGACAAGTCGATGCATGGTGGACAGTCTGGCCCGCAGGACCGCTATGTCCGCGATAAGCAGGAGAGGTTCATGGAACAGGTGAAGAACTTGAATGAAGACAGGCAACGGGAAATTCCCTTCTCCGTCCTGCATGCTTTCTCCAACGTGGAGGGCGCTGTAGCTGGAGACAACTCGGATCACTTTATCAGCGCGTACGGAGCTCTTATCTCGATTACAGGCGAAAAAATACAGGCAGAAGCAGCGAATCCAGGATCGAACAATCCCAAGTCACGAAGCTTCATGCGCGACTACCTGGACGAGACAGCTACATCGAGCACAAGCATCAAAATGCGCAAGCGAATCTTGGATGGATCTCGATCATACCTCGAAAAGAGGTTTTTGGAGCACGTGGAGGAAGTTCTCAAGAAGAACCCTTCAGAGGCGCTGGTTGGTGGTGTGCCTTCGTTGCTGAACAAGATCCGCGGTTTTGTCCGTGCCAAGGTGGCCTTCAAAGAGCTCGGTGCTGATCTCGACATTCTCCAGAAGATAGGCGAGTCTGGCGAAGAGTTCCCATGGGTCATTGTGTTCTACCTGTTAAGGGGTGGGCTCTTGACAGAAGCCGCGGATTACGTCCGGGAAAAGAGGAGCTTCTTCCAGAACAATGACCGAAACTTCCACCCTGCCATCGCGTACTACGCCACAGATCCCGATCGTAGACTCAGCCCCGACCTTCAGCAGAAGATCAGCCATGTTCACGCGCAGCGAGCCCGCATCAACACAGCAAACGATCCTTACAGAACAGCGTGTTACAAGATCATTGGTCGTTGTGAGATGAGCCGCCGGAACCTTGAACCCATCAAGGAGAACATGGACGACTGGGTCTGGTTACAGTTTAACCTGGCTCGTGAAAGCAATCGAGCTGAGGAGAACGCTGGCGAGATCTTCGGCCTCGAGGAACTTCGGAATACAATCCGGGATATCGGGCAGCGCCACTTTATGAACGACGATGGCGAGGCTTCAGGCGGATATGGCGTCTACTTCTACCTGGCCACACTTGCAGGAATGTTCGAGCCGGCCATCAACTACTTGTACCAGTATAACTACGTCTCAGCGGTCCACTTCGCCATCGCTCTGGACTACTATGGCTTGCTCAGGGTGTCCGACTGGAGCACTGCAGGCAATGAGATCCTGACATACACAACGAAACAGCAGCCACAACTGAATTTCGGACGGGTCATCGGGTATTACACAGGCGACTTCCGTGCCGCACGAGCCGATGCTGCTGCTGAATACCTCATCTTGCTCTGCTTGAACGCAGACCTGGCAGGTGAGGCGGGTAAGCAGCAAGCAGAGCTTTGTCACGAAGCTCTTCGCGAGCTTGTACTGGAAACTCGCGAGTTCTCGACGCTACTGGGCGACGTCAAGTCCAACGGTCAGACCAAACCCGGTCTCATCCAGGAACGTGTGTCCTTGCTCAAGCTGAACGGAGAGCACGGTCTGATCAACACCATCACTCGGGAAGCAGCCAAGATGGCGGACGACAACGGACGTACCAACGATGCTGTCCTTCTCTGCCACTTGGCCAACGAGTACGACAGTGTCATCGCCATCCTCAACCGAGCCCTCTCAGAAGCTCTTTCCGTCGAGATTGGGCAAGAGCCTCTTCGTCTCGAGCCTTTGAAGCCGCGTCTCGCTGCCGTAGATGGACAGCAGCAGCCGATCGACGACACTTCCACAAGCTTGAGCATGCTCGGAACGGACGACCCAGTCGACCTCGCACGGAAGGTCATTGCCCTGTACGACGGCAATAACCTGTGGTGGCGTAAGGTATCTGAGCTTAACCGTGACACGGTTCGCATCCTGTTCCAATTGAATGAAGCCAAGAAGATCATTGAAGCTCGTTCCTACATGGAAGCGCTCGGCGTAAGTTTATGTTCCGCGTCCAACCCGAGAGCTTGCTAACACAATGTCAGGTCATTGAAAACTTGCGCATTCTGCCATTGTCTGCTAATGGTAATGTATCGGATATCCGAGCATCAGCGAACAGCTTCAGCTCCTACCCACCAGAGATCGCACGAAACATTGGCAGTGTTCTGCTGTGGTGCATCGGATGCTGCTCGCGCCACCGCGAGCACTTGCTTTCTGGCCAGTTTGACGATCCCATGCGTAAGAAGCTTGCAGATCAGCTGCTGCAGAAGGCTAAGGATCTCATGGTATTTGCGGGTCTCATTAGGTACAAGCTACCTCCACGGGTATTTGAGACATTGGCCAGGGAGGGTCAGGACGTTGGAGCGTTTTGAGGGTCTTAGGAAGGCGGCGCAAATGGAATGTGGCTCTGGATATCACGCTGGAGCATGGTGTGAAACAGTTGTATTGGCATGTGGACAATCTGTCTCGTAGCAATAATGCATAGCGTAGTCGAGCAAACAGCACTGCTTTGGTCTCATATCAACGAGGAATGACCTTTGAGTTTGTCGCTGATGGCTGCGGTGGGGGTAAACAGGGTTCAAAGGGCAAGAACGACCAGTGATAACAGCAATTTACTCGGAGCCATCATGGCGAACTAGATTTAACAGATCAGAACCGAGGCCCTGCCCGGGCCTGCCGTACTTCGAAGAAACAGGGTCTGAACTCCGAAAGAATGGCAGATGCGGCTGCAACCTGCTCGTTCAAAAACCGCGCTAGTGCGCGACACCAGCCTCCCCCAGCCTCTCGTTCATCTTGCATCAACAGACGACTGTGATTTCCCCGCCACGAAGATGGATCTCATATACTCTGCTCCACTGTGCACGCACTCTTTTCTGCCATCGCACCGGCCAAAGATCAACGGTTTTCGACTCGTATCCTGCAAGTTCATCACCTGAGCCCGAGAACCTTCACAACTCTATTGAGTATTCCAACATGATCTTCAACACTCAGCTCCTCGCTCTGGCCACTGTTGCCTCAACCCTTGTCGGCGCGTTGCCTCTGGACAACATTGCGCCTCGCGCGAAGAGCTACAGTGTTGTCAACGTTGGCGGAGGAGCATCCACAGAGGCACCCGCGGACGCGACAACAGTTGTCGACCAGACAACAAAGACGGTGGAAATTACCAACGCAGGACCGACCGTCACTGCAAAAGTCACGACTACTGTCATCGAGTCTGTTCCTGTACCGGTCGAAACCAGGCCAAGTATAAGCAGTGCCACATCCTTGCCAACACCATCCTCAAGCTCGAGTTCGACCTCAAGCTCGACAAGTATTAAAGCAACAACAACTTCACCTTCAACGACAGTAACGCCAACGCCTGTCTTTGTTACCGTCACAGTCACAGACGATGCCGGGCCTACGGAGTACTACGACAACGGCATGTGGCATACATCCTACCGCATCAAGACGTTTGAGGCGGTCGCTGCTCCCACATTACTGTCAATGCTGAGCGACATGGCGGCGAGCTCAACTGGTCTACCTGCCTGGTAGCCTGCCACCCCACAAGCATGACGCAACTTGGCAGCGATGCCACGCATCCTGCCCTTTCTCTTCTTTCCAGATTTGACTGGTTGCATGTCAAGGTGGCCACTTTTTCTGTTGATATGATATGGGGACTATGATGTATATGGTGCACGAGTAATGGAAAACGGCTGCGATGGACATAGATTCGGTACGGCATTGGGACGGCGTTATAGACTGCGGTGGCAATGCAACGCGTCTTGCACATAGACATTGTATAGAACAAGTAGACAATATCGACACAGGCTCAAGTTGGATAGATGCGCGTAGACATGCAGAAGTGACATGGTAACATGATGACGCAGCTAAGCTCGAGAGCTAGCATCCCTGCAGGTACTCCGGCTCCTTGGCGCCTTTCCGTCTCCCATCCCGCATGGCGGCCTTGCCTGGACACTGACCAGTGCTCTCCGCAATCCCCGGCCTCCCCACCGACTCTACCTACAATGGCGTCGCCGCCTCCCGTTGAAGACCAGGCCCGCCTGCTCGAAGATGCGCTCGCCGTGGTGCGCCAGCAGACGATGCTCATGCGGCGGTGTCTCGAGACGCCCGGGAAGCTGATGGATGCGCTGAAGTGCAGGTACGCGACCCACATCTCTTTGCAATGGAGAGCTGGCGGTGCTTGTGCGGACCATGGCTGATTGTGTGCCCAGCTCGACGCTCGTCTCGGAACTGCGCACAAGCGCCCTCGGCCCCAAGCAGTACTACGAGCTGTACATGGCTGTCTTCGATGCCCTGCGCCATCTGGCCGTCTACCTCCGCGAGAACCACCCCGTGAACCACCTGGCCGACCTGTACGAGCTCGTCCAGTATGCCGGCAACATCATCCCGCGCCTGTATCTCATGATCACCGTCGGCACCGTCTACATGGCCATTGAAGATGCGCCCGTCAAGGAGATCATGAAGGACATGATGGAGATGAGTCGCGGGGTGCAGCACCCCATTCGCGGACTGTTCCTGCGGTACTACCTTGCCGGCCAAGCGCGCGACCATCTCCCTTCCGGCGACAGCGAGGGGCCCGAGGGCAACCTGCAAGACTCGATCAGCTTCATCCTGACCAACTTCGTCGAGATGAACAAGCTCTGGGTACGGCTGCAGCACCAGGGCCACTCGAGAGAGCGTGAGCAACGGACCAAGGAGCGCCAGGAGCTGCAGCTGCTGGTGGGCAGCAATCTGGTCAGACTCAGCCAGCTGGTTGATCTGGAGAACTACAAGAAGATACTCAACCCTCTCCTCGAGCAGATTGTACAATGTCGGGACGTTCTGGCACAAGAGTATCTCTTGGAAGGCATGTCTCGGCCCATCTGCCCTCGGAATCTGGCTAACACGAAACAGTCGTCACCCAGGTCTTCCCTGACGAGTTCCACTTGCACACCCTCGACCAGTTCCTCTCCGCCGTCGCGCGCCTGAATCCGCACGTAAACGTCAAAGGCATCGTTGTAGGCCTCATGGATCGCCTGTCATCGTACGCGCAACGCGAAGCCGAGTCGGAGAGTCCGGAGCAGCGCAAGAAGACCGAGGAGGAATCGATAGCACAGCTTCTTGAGAAGATGCGGATAGCAAAGGAGAAGGGTGCGGAGCCAGAGGCTGCGCCTACACATCAGAATGGCGATTCTGCCGACGATTCCGAGACACAGCCGGGTGCAGATGAGACTTCCACAGCATCCTCAACAACTGCTGTGTCCCTTGCAGACACCGACACGGCGGACTCGGACGGCGCAATTGAAAAGAGGCGCGGCATACCGAGCAACGTGAAGCTCTTTGAGATCTTCCACGAGCAGGTCCAGACACTCGTCAAGATGCAGCGATTAGCCATACAAGACACCATTGGGTTACTGGTATCGCTCGCAAATCTTGCTCTGTACGTCGCCTGTGCACCTTGACCTACATTGTGCTGATTGAGACAGAAACATCTACCCAGAACGCCTCGACTACATCGACCAGGTCCTCACGTTTGCGAATCAAAAGGTCACCGAATACCAGAACAGCGCCGATCTACACTCGCAAGCGACGCAAAGCCAGATCCTCAACCTCCTCCTTTCTCCCATCAAGACCTACGTTTCCCTCTTCACCGCGCTTGCCCTTCCGAACTACATTCCTCTCCTTCACTCTCAGCCGTACCCCACACGGAGGGCAGTCGCCGGCGAAATTGCAAGGAGTTTGATGCGAAACAAGACGCCCATTACATCTGTGGAGAATCTCGAAAGCGTATTGGAAATCTTGAAGGTCCTCGTCAGAGAGGGTATCCAGCAGGCGCAAGGATACCCGGGCGGTCCAATTCAAAGACGGGCGCAAGAGACGGAGGAGACAATAGAAGAGCAGGGTTGGCTAGCCAGGATAGTGCACCTGATTCACGGCAAGGACAACGACACGCAATTCAAGGTAGGTCCTTCCCTCTGATAGAGGAGTAAGAACACTAACAAAGGCTCGCAGCTTCTTCAAGCAGCACGCAAGGCATTTGCGGAAGGCAACGAGCGTGTCAAGTACACCACACCTGCCATTATCACAGCATCGCTCAAGCTTGCACGACAGTATAAGAAGCGCGAACATTTCGACGACAACTGGCAGTCACAATCATCCGCGCTTTACAAATTCATGCACAACACCCTTTCCACCCTCTACAGCCGCGTCACAGGCTCTGCAGACCTATCTCTTCGTCTCTTCGTCGCCTGCGGACAGGTCGCAGATCAGAACAACTTCGAGGAGGTCGCGTACGAGTACTTCGCCCAAGCTTTCACAATCTACGAGGAGGCGATCAGCGATTCGAGAGCACAGTTCCAGGCTGTATGCGTCGTCGCCAGTGCATTGCACACAACACGGAACTTCGGCAAGGAGAACTACGACACTCTTATCACGAAATGCGCGCTGCACGGTAGCAAGCTGCTCAAGAAACCCGATCAGTGCCGTGCAGTCTACCTGGCCAGTCATCTGTGGTGGGCGACAGAGCTAAGGGCCCTAGGAGAGGAGGATCCAAAAGATGTAAGTTGCGATGCTCGTGCGCCGCGGATGCTTTACTGACACTCCCAGCTTTACCGCGATGGCAAGCGCGTGCTCGAGTGCCTGCAGCGTGCGCTTCGTGTCGCCGATGCATGCATGGACGCAGCAGTATCGGTCGAGCTCTTCGTTGAGATCCTCAACCGCTATGTCTATTACTTCGACCAGGAGAACGATGCTGTAAGCCAGATGCTTGCTAGTCGTAAATCTCTACTAACAACATTCAGGTCACGACGAAGTATCTCAACGGCCTCATCGAGCTTATCCACTCTAACCTTCAGTCCAACGAAAACGCATCGAGTCTTGAGAACCCCAGGAAACACTTCCAACGCACGCTTGACTACATATCAAGCCGGGAGTATGAGGGCGTGATCACCACGCCAAAGTGATCAATCAGTGTTCGAGAGTTGGGCGATCAGTAGAAAGAAGCAGAGAAGACATTGTTGGCAGTCAATCCTAATCGAGCTACATGTTGGAGTGGCTCTAAGCGCATAAGACGATAATACCACATTTGAACACCATTCGCATTGACTATGAATCTATTACCGCCTTGACTGTCTCTCTCTGACCATGGTCACCTTTGGCTACTGCGCATTCATTTGCCAACCCTTGCATGCAGCTGCAAGTCCTTCAGAGTCGCTACTGACGCAGCCTCCCCCAGAACATACTTCATGCCTCCACTCATCAGCTGATCCCCCAGGCCCGCGACCTCGTCCTCCATATCCTTGAGCCCCCGTCGAATACCCTCGGCAGTCTGAGAATTGCCATGCTCCTTCATCAGCGTGATCATGGCGCGGTAGATGATCTGCTCCGGCCTCAGGTCATCGAAGCCCGCGTCCACGAAAGTCTCGTGCGCCATGCGGAGTTGCGTCGCAAGCCTATTGCGCTCCATGATAGCCACCTGACGGCTTGGCGCCTGCGCTACCGGCGGCATGGCAGCCACCTTGCACTTCGCCTCGGCAATCTCCCTGCGATATGCCAACCAGGCTGGCAATGTGAAATTGAAGACGGTAGGGCTCAGGCGTGCACGTAGCTTTGCGTCAAGGCCGTTGGCGTAGTTTCGAACGTTGGGCAGCTCCTTTTCGATGGCCTCGAGGCCAGCGAGCTCGTTAAACTGAGGCTCTGCGAAATTCTCGAGGTAGCTCGTGAAGAGGGCGGTGAAGTCGTCGGGTTTGGAGACGGTGCGGTCGGCGATTCGACGCTGCTTGTGGGGTCGTGCAGTTTCTGGCTGCTCCGGAGTTGCTATGCTGCTATCTTTGCGCTTCTGCTGACGCCTGGGTAGCCTTCGTGTGTTGGAGTCCGGCTCCACGGCGTTGCTGGTCGCTCTATCCTGCTGGTCTGTCTTGGCATCAGCAAACATATCACCGATGGCCTCAAGGAGTTGAGACTCGCTTTCTTGCAACTTTGGATCGGTAAACATGTCTCCTACGGCCTTCGACTCGGACTCAGATCGGCTGAGGTCCTCAGGGCTGTCAAAGGTGTAAATGCCTCCCGACTGCCACTGATCGAGTATGTATTTTGGAACCTTGGCATCCATGACTTTCCTCATGTTGCGCACACCCGCGCCGTGCATCTGCTTACAGTTCATCAGTGCGATCATAAAGACCCAACGATGGAGGTGAGTCCAGATCCTACACGGCATTAGTTATACTTCTAGCATTTGCGAAACATAGCAGGACTTACAGCTTCCGGTCATCGTCTTCTTCAAAGACGAGATCTTTTGAATAAAGTGGTTCAGATCCCGGGATCAGAAGCCTTGCGCGATCCGCGTCGACGCTCCAGACATGCGACCAGTCATCAAATACGATGTCAATCTCTTCATCCAGGTATGAAGAGTCTGCGGCGAAGCGGATCAGATCCGCTGCTGAGAACTTGTTACAGAGTTTAGCTGCGATTTTGCAGATATCTTTGCACAGAGACGCGTAATCCCCGACAATGAAACTGGAGCTGATACGATCTCGTGGTGTCGCCTTCAGTCCAAGCGATAGCATTGTTGCGAGCATCAAGCTATCCTCATTGCCTTGGAGATAGAAGTGTTGCCAACGGTCTTCGTCCCAGTCTTTGTCAAGAGGCAGGTCAACCTTCTTCAGTCGCGAGGTGCCGTTGGTCACCGGCTGATCTGACGCATCTTCCTCACTGTCAACATCCGATTCAGCCTGGGTTTCCTCTACCTTGAGTTTGGGAGTCGACTTCGACGGCGTCTTCACGGGCTTCTTCGCAGGCGTCCTCGAAGGTATGGCGGAAGCTGAAGCTATGATGTACGTGCAAACGAAGCCAAGGCCAATGCATCGAGTACACTCTGGGCGCACCCGATCGCACTTCTGACGCCGCCGCCGGCATGACTCGCAAGCTCCTGGTGGTTGTCGTGCAGATTTACCACCTCGCGACTGTGAAGTAGCTGCTGGTGTGGAAACGCTGTTATCGTCTTCAGACTCATCTGAACTGCTGTCGACCACACCTTCGGAACGGTGCGTCCTTCTTGGGCGTCGGCTCCCATGCTGTGCTGACAATCCCTGCGCTGGCATCGAGTGCCGGGCAGATACTGACCGTGCCTCCTTTCCAGAGTGCTTAGGCGGTCTGCCCCTCCGTTTGGGAGTTGCCTGGGACTGGAGGTCGCTTGCACGACGCTTGCCAGATCTGTTCCTCTCCTTAGCCGGAAACACCGGGTCTTCATCTACCTCTGCCTTCCTCCAAGCTCGGCCTGGGCCTTTGTAGTGCTTTGGGACATCCTCATCTGACTCTTCTTCGAGCTCCGACGATTCATCCGCAGATCCATCCGCAGATTCTTCTGTTACACCATCGATGTCGACAAGATCTTTCCGCGGCTTTGGCACACGCCCTGTTCGGCGCGTTTGTGTTGCGCTATCTGGAGACCCTGCGTCCAGACCATTTGAGGTGGCAACGCGGTCGGCAGTGGCTGCGAATGAGCCACCTGGAGTATGGACCTGGCTATCTTGCCCTAGTAGTGCTGGTCCGCCGCTACGACGAGAAGAGGTCCTTCGGCTTGCGTCGTCGGGATTTGCGGATGCGGTGTTCTTTGCACGAGGCTGGAAATGTTTGCGCATAGTGTTGAAGGCTTTGGCAAGGATCCAAAGACGGAGATAGTACACCATTCTTCAAATGAGATTAGCAATGAGCCCAATACTTATGTTTCGTGTCAAGTGGCAGACTCACATGTTTTGATCGGTGGCGTTGCCAAAGTAAAGGTCTTTCGGATACTCTGCAATGCCTTCACTGGCTTGAAGCAGCCACGGCCTCTCTTTGCCTGGGCCCCAGACATCATTACCGAAACGATGGAGGAGAAGGGCGATGTCCTCGTCGAGTACGCCCGTTGTAAAATCAGCAGCAATGTTTATTAGTCCCTTTTGATCAGTGGGAAGCTTCTTCAGCACCTCAGCTACTGCATCTGCAAGCTGGATGACGTTGCTGTACTGAAATACGATCCGCTTGGCATTGGGCACCTGCCGGAGTCCGAGATGTCGAAGCACGGTGCCGATTTGAAGCAGCCCGGGACTGTAGCTGAGTCGCGTCCACCAGTCGCGATCAGGCTCTGGTAGGGAGGCGACGACATTCGAAGTGCCGGACTGTGAAATTTCCTGCAGCGCGCTCGCATCCAAGGGTAGTGGTAGCGCGACAGTGAGGCTTTCGCCTGGTGTGCTCTCGACAACGCGCAAGCTATATGGCGTGGCCGTGTCATCAGGTGATTGCGCCATGTTGCGCAGTGTCGAGATGAGAGAGTTCGTTTGTGGTTTCGCTGATTTGCACTGGGCGCGGGGAGGAAGTTGTTTTTGTAATTTGCGCCTCGCGGTGACGCGAGCAAGGTCTGTCTTGGCGGCGACACGAGTCTACTTTCACTTGAATCGGTCCCGAGATCGCATCCGCTGTCAGAAGAGAACGTCGCAGAGACTCGGCGTGCTCGTATTGCGAAGACCTGTCGTGATCGCTTGTTGACTATTTCCCGGGTTGTGCGCCCCTTTGTTGATAGATGCTATTTTGCTTTCCGAAGCGACAAGTAGTATGATACTGTCGCTCCGCAAAGCAGAGCTCTCGGAAACGCGTCGTGCTCCTATCGAAAGTGAGGTAAGCGGCCCTCAATCGTGCAGGCTTCCTGCGCCGGAGTTCTTGTGTATTCGCTGACCCTGAGTCTCGCGCTGAGCATTTCTCTCGAAAGATTGTGTCGCGACGTCGCGTACTGCGTTGCACGTGCTAGAACGCGCGAGAAAGGTTTCTCCCACCGAGGAGCAGGTGACACTGAAGTTCGGTCGGTGTCAAAAAAAAAATGCTGAGGGCGCTTCTGGTACGCGTGCGGCTTCCTTCTGTTTTGTAATCGCGTGCCAGTCGTGCAAATGAGGCAGCAGGCTCCAGCTGGTCGCAGGTACGTTCCACCACAACGCGAGGTACGCAGTGGTCGCCGAAGTATCTATTGCAATGCAGAGAGCCTGCAGACTAGGATTAAGAGTCTCCCGTGTGGTCAATCGGAAGAGGCTTGCAGCCGCACGAGTCTGCTGCGCTCGAGGCGCGCCGTTATTCGAAATCTAGCGCAGCAGTGGCGATGCAATAATTGAGATCAGGGATACAATCGGATGGAATGCGCTCTGGCCGAGCGTGAAAAGAATCTCCGTTTGATGGATGCGATCCTGGCAACTATTGTGAACACGTCGCTCGAGTACAAGCGTGAGCGGCACAGAGTGCGCTGCGTATCGCTCGTAGAAATACGGGCCGCAATCAGAGCTGGAAAGGTCTCCGATGGATGAGCGACTCTGGAGATGAAAGCATGTTGTAGGTGGAGGAGGTACGGGTCATCCGTCGGAATTGTTGTTGCACTAGTTCGCTGACAAGATAACTTTGATACGTCTTGACAGACCTGCAGCCCGGATGCAGCCGCGTCAAAACTTTCCCCAACGCCACCACTAGTTTTTTTGGGAAGGGGAAGAGGGTCGTGCTGATTCCACGATGCGGGGTTCCAAAATGCTCAGGTTATATATATCACTACCCGGAGTTTATAGAAAGAACAGCTGCCCGTTTGGCTTAGTGGTACAGCGTCTCACTCGTATCATCTACGTAATGAGAAGATCCTCGGTTCGATTCCGAGAATGGGCATGTTTTTGCGCTTCTTCGTGATTTTGCATGGATGCATGATACTTACCTATTCCCTGGACCTCCAAGCGAGATAGTACTATGTCAAACTTGCGGGAGGTGCGATGGGTGCGCCTTCCCTCACATTGTTGCGTCAGTGTCTTCATCAAAGAACAGTGACATGTGTTCACTCACTCGCATCCAACATACCGCATGCGAAAGTTCCAGTCGCATCCAAGTGTATCGCGGGCATTGTCTTGCAGCGATCTTAACTTCCTTTTGCTGGCCTCAGACTTTGATGTAGGCTCCAAAGCCGGCACGTGTGCTGGTCGAATGGAACTGTGCATCTGTCGAGCAGTGGTAGAGCCTAACGCCAATGAAACTGCACTGCTACCTGCACTTCCGAAGGCGACTGACTGAGAGAGGCGTTGCCCCCGAGCGTGTTTGAGCCCAAGGCATGCGTTGACTTTGATCCTATCCTGACTTAATACAAGATGACAACTAGCATCACGTATATAGTCAACAAATGGATCCTGGGCTGTGTTCATCGCTGAGTGCGCCGAGCGTCTCCTATAGATAGTAGGAGGGAAGGCTAGGGGTCACAGAAGCCAGCGTGTTGATTAGCCTCTTGCGTGCTGGTCCTAGTCATTGACTCGAACTGCTGTGGATGGTGCACGAATGGTAGATTGGGCAAACACGTCTGACAGTAAGGTCGAGGACAAAGATATCTCTGACAAGCTTAAGCAGGCTAAGATACCGGTAAATTGCTTTGTCCTCTGCGTCTCTACCGTGAACTGTGTCTTATCGTGTGTCCTGCGTCTCAGTGTTTTGGTCCTTGGAAGATACGCGCTATAGTTCACCGCGATCCGCTAAGACCTGACAATTCACTCGCCTTGGTTTGAGCACGCTGCTGGGACATTGCACATGCAACGATCATCAATGTCACTACATATGCGAGAAATACGTATCTACAGGGGCCATACACAAGCCAGGAAACATGCATGAATACGAAAAGCAACAATGTGGGCTCATGGAAGTAAATCAACAAACAAGCAACGTCCTCCTCAGCAACCAAATTCACCACTGTCCAACAAGCTCTGGCTTGCCACGAAGCTGAAGCCTCCAAATGGATTGCTCTGCGCCTCGCTCAAGAAGTTTCGTGTCAACACCGGGCTCAGGGGCAGATCTGTGAACTCCTGATTGAAGTTCTCAGCCAACTCAGGGTCGGTGATGAGAGGCTGAATCGGCGGCTCACACTCGCGGGCCTCAAGCTTCTTCCAATCGATCTTGCGGAAGAAGCGGTGCTTCTTGATCGTCAGCAGATCCTTGTCCGGGTTGTATCCAAGCCTTTTTTTGGGGTCCTTGCGCAGAAGACGGAGGAGCAGGTCTTTGGCGTCCGCACTCAGGTAGTACGGCATGTTGGGCTTCTGCTTGAGGATCTTTTCTTGGATCTTGGCGTTGTTGTTGCCAGTAAACGGAGGCGATCCGGTAAGCAAGTCGTAGCCAAGAGCACCGAGAGACCACCAGTCAACGGCTGCTCCGTACTCCTTGCCTTCGATCACTTCAGGTGCCATGTACTCTGGGGTGCCCAGGATCGATCGGCAAGGGCTCTCATCGTCGAGCGTAACCTTACTCAAGCCGAAGTCGGTGAGAAGAAGGTGACCCTCTTGGTCGAGGAGACAGTTTTCGGGCTTCAGATCCCGGTAGATCACGCCAACATTGCGGTGAAGATGGTTCAGGGCCAAAACCATCTCAGCCATATAGAAAGCTGCTACGTCCTCAGAGAACATACGCTCGGTCTCGAGATGATGAAAGAGCTCGCCGCCCTGCGCATACTCGAGAATCAAGTAGAGTTTCTCGTGATCCTGAAACGCATAGTAGAAGTTCACAATGAACGGGTACCTGTTGACGCTTTCCAAGATGTTGCGCTCGGTCTTCGTCTGCTCAATCATCTTCTTGTGCACGGTGATGGACGCCTTCTTGAAAGTTTTTTGAGCGAACAAGCGACCAGTACTGAGCTGTCGGACTAGCAAGACAGTGCCGTAGCTGCCCTTTCCGAGGCACTTTATAGGCTCAAAGTCGTCGGCGCTCATCTTGCGCATGATGTTGTTGCCGAGCATAGTGGAGGTCTTGGACGGCGCATCGATGCTGAAATCCTCATCGAGGTTGACTTCGTAGCTCTCCATCTCCGTGCGGTCGCTGTCGCTGGTACTATCAAGTCCGGACATGCTAGTGTTGCTTGACATTCCAGAGGCGACCTGTTTGGCGGGAGGGCACCGCAAGGGCGAGTCCGCTCGTGTTCCAAGATTAAGCGCCTCTAACTGTGCCTTGAGACTGCTGATGCCGCCCATGGAAGAGATAGGCCTGAGCGCAGGGCTACTGGTGACGCTGGGCAAGCCAGAAACAGCGGGTCCAAGGCGAGGCGTTGCAGCGGCAGAGAAGTCCGACTCTTCTCCGCCAGATGTAACCGGGGTGTGAAAACCACGTGCAATGCTAGCCGCAGGCGCGATGCCGTCCAAAGCCTTCTTTTTCTTCTTCTTGTTCTTCTGCGCCTTCTTCATGACTGCGTTGAAGTCTAGCTTGTCCGGTCCTTGCTGCTTCGCTTCCAGATTAGGCTGGACTGCGCGCTTGGGCAGTGGAGACGCGATCGCGATAGGTGGGGTTCCCACTTGGACGGGTGGAAAATCCATATCCATTTTGTCTGCTGCAAAGACGTCGTCCACGACCACTGCAGGACGCGCGCCCTGCTGTGCGTCCTTTTTCGCGCCTACCGCGTCGTCGTCGTCGAACGAGAAGATCGCCATCTGTGCGGTGTATCGTGGGTGTTAGAGCGTTTGCTCTGGTAGATGATATCGTACGTTGACTCTAGACAGTCTGCATATGCACGCGCAAACACAAGGCTCTCGGTGTATGCGCACAACCAACTCAGTACTGGCTGGGGCCAATATTACCGTCCACCGTTCAAGGTGGACCCTCCTCCCCTAGACAACCGCGAATCAGCGCGGCGAAAGAGGCGTCGGTCTTGTTCAGTCCGCTGGTCGAGGCAGTATATGGAAAGACGGGGCCAGTCAGGGTGAGCTGGGCGATGCAGAGAGAAGCGGTCGCGTTGGGAGAAGCAGAGCCCATAGATGGTCGTTCTGAAGATAGCGTAGTGTCGATAGTTTGCGCCAGGTCTCTTTTCCTGGCCGTTGGTGTGCGTTCGTGTGGTGTGAAAGTGCGGTTGAGAGATGTGAGGGAAAAAGGACAGCGCAATCAGCAAGCAGGCAGGAGGCTCAGGATCCCGGGCCACTAGCGCGATTTTCATGTGAATAAGCTTAGCCCTGAAAGGCTGGTTTGTCTCCCCCAGACTTCATCTCCACAATTCTAATCTGGAAAGAAGCCCATGCGCGTTTATGCCTTGCTTCCACAGTGCCAGCTGGTACTTGGAATTTGCTTTCTGTGTTGCCGGCACTGCGATCATGCACGCCAGCGAACGCGATCGCAGGTTTTAGGAGTGTCTTGTCTTCGAGCTTTGGGCAGGGTCTCGCACATGACGCACCGATTGGATCACATCAGCCAGATCAAGAGCCAGTCTCGGAGAGTCCTTCGAGCCGTCAGCTCCTCGCGCAAGCCTCGGACTGCGCGATAATCTATTTCAATATGCGCTCGTAGTTCGAAAGAATGCATCGCGGATGTCCACCTTCCTCATCCGTTTTTGAGCAGTCTACAACAAGCAAAGGTTCGTGAAATCGGAGACAAGTCGCTGACACAACGAAGGCCTTCAGAAAACATGAGACGACCTCAAACTGCATACTTTGCACCGTCGAAGTCTGTTCGAGACACGCGCATGCACTATGGCGCGTGTATGCAGGGTCGTACATGGAGTACAGAGCAGAGCCGCATTGTCGCCGCAGGGCCCAACGACAGCGCAAGGGAGGCAGATCCAAGACGAAGACCCCGATTCCAGTGGGTGCACTTGCGAAAAGCCTTTCGAGAACAGAGACAGACTCAGTGTAAACGTCTTGTTCGCAAGATGTTTCAAGAAGCGGGACTTGACGGTCTCGGTGAGGGCCGGACCGCTAGTGTAGCAGAAAAGGGGAACTCAACCGGCTCTTCTCAACCCCAGCATCCGGGAAAATTCTGCCTTCTAGAGATCCACGAAGAGGCTTGTATGACTGGCGTTCGGCCGGGGATATAAGAACCAGTTTTAAACATTTTTTCAACGAGTCAACCCGACATGCTTGGGATTTCGTGGCAAACTCCGGTTCGCCCTCTTGGCTTAGTGGTAAAGCGTATCACTAGTATTACTCCGGTTTACAAATGATAAGATCGCTAGTTCGATTCTGGCAGAGGGCATTTATTTTGCTGTCGTGAAAGACTCCTCTTCCACGACTGCCCAGTAGCCATTAGTGATGTCCTGCTTTTTGGACATTGATCAATTCCCTCTCATGAGTAGGCGTTGTCCTCATGCTTGCGCGACCTCAGACAGGATGCGATATGGCACATTATATTGCGAGGATCGTCAACTTACGAGTCGATACGAGAGAGTTGCTTCACAGGAGCTCCTGAAAGATGGATCATGCAGCAAATCTTGGAACCCGTGTTATGTTTACAATAAGTTTTTGACTGGTCTTCAACGCACCAGTCCAGAAAGACGGACACTCTCGCGCTTGCATTCTGTGCTTCAAGGGAGATGTAACATCTTCTGCCTTCAAATCTACTCTCTGGCTGGCGATGAGGCATCATCAGTATTCATGACGTGCAGCACTTAACGCAATATATAATTGGAAAGTTATGATATTCCATAAGCCCTATATACTCATCATGCTAAATCGCTTGCTATGCACAAGTACGTCAACGCTGGACGCTGCTTCAACTTTTTACAAACCAAAAACAAGTCGCGGAACGGAACGCTTAGCAAGTACCGAAGGCTGATTGGCAGCCAGTGCCGCAGTGGCCAGTTGAGGATCCGCACCAGCCGTACTGCGAGCAGCAGTTGCCAAAAGTGGAGCCCTGGCAAGTCTGCTTGCCGGTGCCACCGCAGCTTCCATCGGTGGAAACCTTCTTAGCAGCGGCAGAGGTGGCAGCAGCCTGGGCCGAGGTAGCCTTGGTGGTGGGAGTAGCAGCCTTGGAGGCAGAAGCGCCGCTGCAAGTACCGAAGGCAGAGTTGCAGCCAGTGCCGCAGTGATCGGTGGTAGAACCACAGTAGTTGTACGGGGAGCAGCAGTTGCCAAAGGTGGAGCCCTGGCAAGTCTGCTTGCCGGTGCCAGCGCAAGTGCCGTCGGTGGAGACCTTGTTGGCGGCAGCGGAGGTGGCAGCAGCCTTGGTGGATGTAGCCTTAGTGGAGGTAGCCTTAGTGGAGGTAGCAGCCTTAGTAGAGGTAGCAGCCTTGGTGGTGGTGGCAGCCTTGGTGGCAGAAGTGACAGCGCCGTTGCCGCCGCAGTTGCCGAAAGCAGAGTTGCAGCCAGTTCCGCAGTGGTCAGTCTGTGGTTTTGTCAGTAATGGATCCAGATGAGAAAGCGATGGATAAACTTACGGTCGAACCGCAGTAGTTGTACTGAGAGCAGCAGTTACCGAAGGTGGAGCCAAGGCAGGTGGTGCCGGCAGTGGTGCCGCACATGCCGTCAGTAGAGACCTTCTTCGTGGCAGTGGAAGCAGCGCCAGTGGATGTCTTGGTACCAGTGGGCTAATGATGATGTCAGTTGAGTCCACAGAACAAGATAGTAAGCCACCGCGAGCCGCCCATTAACAACAGCAGGGAAGGAGTGGAAACCACATCTGTGCAGAAGTGGACTTGTCGCTATGTCGACGTTCGAGCTCAGACGATCGCGCCTGATGGACGGGGCTCTTGGACTTGACAATTCAGTTGAATCGTGCCAAGCCCAGGCCATCGGTCTCAGTGGGATCACTTTTGCACATCATCAGCTCCTTCTCAAGCATATGCTTGGATGACAGTGCTCAAAGTAACGAGACAAAGGAGACTCGTGGACGGCTCTCGAGAAGGCTATGCACGCAGAGTCATGAACTTACTTGGGTGGTTCCAGCACCAGAAGCGGGGCGGTACCAGTTGTCAGATGGATCGCCGAGGCACTCACCAACGGTGACAGCCTTGTAGCCGAGACCGGTGAGGGTGGACAGCATGTAGTCAGTCAGGTTGTAGACAGTCTGGTAGTGAATGTCGTGGCCAATGCTCAACCAATCAGAAGTGGCAGCGGTAGCACCGTTGGCAGTGATGTTGCCCTTGAAGTAGTTCTTGGAGTTCTGGATCTTGTTGACGTCGTCCTGGTTGTAGTCGTCGGTGTCAACGTCGAAGTAGGTGACGTGGTAACCGAGATCAGCCATGTCCTGCTCGCAGCCAGACTCAGCTGTGCAGCTCGAGTAAGGAGGGCGCATGTATGTGGGAATCTTGCCGAGGATGTTGCGGAGAGCCATCTCGTTCTTCCACATCTGCTGCTTGCGGTCGAGGGAGGAGACGGCACTCAAGTCCAAGTGGGTCCAGGTGTGGGAAGCGATGTGGTGACCCTCAGAGTCCATGCGCTTGATGACGCTGGTGAACTCAGGAGTGGTGTCGATTTCACCCTTGTTGATGTTGTTGCCAGTGATGAAGAAAGTGGCCTTAGCGTTGTAGGTCTTGAAGACGTCAAGAACGTGGGAGGTGTAGTCCTTCTGTGGGCCATCGTCATATGTCAGAGCAACTGTGCCGGGGGTGACGCAGTTGTAGATACCAGCGCCGCCATACTGAACGGAGCCAACCTTGGTGCGGGCAATTGAAGAAGTGTTGGTACCAGCGGGAGTAATGTTCTCAGGGCAGCCAGGGCCGTACTTGTAGTCACAGCCAGGGGAGTAGCAGTAGTCGTCTCCGGTTCCGCAGTCTTGTTTCTTGTCAGTGTCACAAAATCAGGGCCTGACCAAACGTTACATACATCCAGCACCAGAGCAGCACTGTCCTGCGGCACAGGAACCAACACCAGCACCGCACTGGCGGTCGTCCTGGCGGACAGCAAGACCATTTGCGTGGGCGTGAGCAGTCTGGACCTCAGCAATGCGAGCCTCGAGGCTGGCCAGCAAGTCTCGAGACTTCAAGTCTCGCATATTGATACCAGCGATCTTGGGTAGTCCCATACCGCCATGGGCACTGACGAATGGAGCAACAGCCGCAACGGCGGCGAGTGTGGAGAAGTGCATGTTGTTTAAAGGGTCGTGTTCGTATTACGGGATTACTAGAAGTAGTTTGTGCAGGGTCCAAGGAAGCGAATGACAAGTGTGAGCCAACGAAGACTACACGACTGGATGGTCCTGAGAGGGGTAACGAGAGGCGGACCGCGAGTACGGCGGACGGAATTAAGACTTCGAGGAGAAGGTAAAGAATAGAGGCATACAGGACGAAAGGGACTGACTGTTTATGAAGGGGACGCAAGATCACCCGCCAGGCAGATATCCCTGCACCAAAGATGCTAAAGTTAACGATGGCGCATCGAAGCCTGTCTCGCCAAGAGCCGATTAGGCCCAAGAAAGTTCAAGCCTTGTGTCTCGGACATCCCTGGAGCCTCACGCGCTATCAGCTCTCGCCCCGTCGCTCCGGGTTCGCTTCGGGAAACGCAGAGTCATGATTGGCTAAAAAGCTGGATAGCGGCATGGTCAGCCTTCAATGCAGGAACAGCCATACAACTGCAACCCCACTGGGAGGAGACTGAAGGGAGATAAAGTCGAAATTGAACGTCGTATTGAACGGGGAACTGAGGTATTGCGCTGAGCTGCGCTTGCCTGGACTCAGTCGTGCCGTCTATCGTGGGACAGATCGTCGAGCTGTCTTTGGCATCTATCGAAACGGCGGCTTGCTTCAGAGGCTGACGACGACGTGCTTCCGTTTGTGGGAATTCTTCGGCAGCAGCCCGCTGTCGTTCTTGGAAGATGCATTGCGTTTCCGCGCATGCTACCTGCAGCTGCCATGGCTGGCTTCTGGGCTCTCTCTGCGGTGGACGCCTGGTGCATGGCAGATGCGTCAACGACGTGGGGATTACATGATGCCGGCCATTAATGTCGGCGCTGGCGGCTCAACACGACGTTGGCGGACACATTGGCAACCGCTGCCAACCCTCCCAGAGAAGGATGCACTACTCTTGAGAGGAGCTTGTTGATAATAAGGAGTGACAGCCCCGCCCCGCTTGTTGTCTTCCAAGCTCGATGCCATCATCCGCACGCATCTAACTTTAGATCGTTTGAGTCGCTGCGTTTCAGGGGCGTTCCGCGCATGAAGTTTCTTCCAGATCCCAAAAGCAGCACCGGCCGGACGACAATCTCGACTGAATCATCCTTGAACCTGGCGGTTTGAGAACTCGACCGATAAATATGGGTCCCGCTGGGTCTTGAATCGCCAAGGGGCCTGAAGCGCACTCCCGTTCGGGATGCTGACCTCTGCCGACGACATGGAGAGAGTCAAGGAGCCAGCCACGCGTGCCGAGGAGCGAAGCTCATTTCGTCTGCTGGCAGGCATTTCACGTCACTGTCTCAACTTATCGATGCACACGGGCATCAATAGCAAATCTATTCTCCGAATTCGCTGCCCAGAAGGGCAAAGACACCATAAAACAGAATGATCCAATACTTCCTTTGCAGGCTGCATGGTCGTGGTGCCCCGGCAATTCTCTTATTTCTCCGTTTTTGCCATGCAGGAGAGTGCACAGCTAATAATGTACTGACAGGCCCTACAAACCTCCACTACTCCATAATAATTCAAGGCGGAGGTCATTGACGGGTCGGGGATGCCGCACGAAATTAAATCCGAGATCGATTTGTGTTCCTTCAAGACGAGAGTGAAATTCAGGTGTTCTGTGGCCTTCCCGCGATCATCAGCCCTACTGCACGAGAACCCTGCCAACATCATGATGCGCAAATTGGCAATGCTTAGTGCAGAAGCCGGATCGATATACCGTTACCCGTTGTCTAGACCGATATTCATCATGACGGACTAATCGAGGGTCGCGAATTCGACATGACTCTCCCACAGTCTTCCACTGGACCACGTTCTCTGCAGAAACTGCTGTATGGGAAAACAGTTGCAGTATGCATACCTAACACCAGTATCCTAAATGCTGGGCGTTGCACGCCTTGCTGTGTCCCGCTTGCCCCTGTGCTGTACGCCAACATGTGACTTGCACGAAGTCTCTCAGCGTGGCACCATGGCACGCCGTACGAGAATACGTCAGCTTTATGTTACACTGCGTCTTGCTAGAGCATTGGCAACACAACAAGTGTGATGTGGTAGCTCATCGTACATCGTTGACTTCTGGAAGGGGTGGAGAAAATCCCCAAAAATCACGCGCGTTGAGCACGAGGATGCTCTGGCGTGAGCTCTAGCATCAAGCGGTCGATTCCGTGCGCTGATCGATATCTTGCACTCTCCAGAACATCAGTTCTCGTATCTCCGCATCCGGCGATCTCCTATCTGTATACAACGACGCGTCGTCGTCCAATCGACGGACTTTTGGCCCCAGAATTCACCACCGATCACCAGCAGCCTCTGTCAATCAGCGGATGGCACGCAGCGGCCCGCAGTGATCTCACCTCGCTCGATCCGCGTGCCACTTGCATTCTGGGCATCTCTAGGCAAGCCTTCGTCGACAACGCAGCGCATCCTGTCAAGGATAGCATCACAGTAACAATGCCCAACATATCCGGTCACCACAGCCAAAAGCAACAAGGTCTTCAACTCCAAGGCTAGCAGCAGATTCCACATAACACAGAACTTGTGTGACAAAGAATCCTCTGCGAAATGCCCTCGCACGAGGCGGCGCTGAAGCAGTACTACTTCGCTTGAGTTCGAAGACATCACCACGCTTCCTCGGAAGCACATCAGCGCCAGCCAGCGCGCCGCTCGTAGATCCGTTGCACCAACGAAAAGAGACTTGCAGCTGAGTTTTCGGCCAAGCAGGCTGCATGACCAAGCCAAGGCCTTCCTTGCCACGAGCTAATAGAGACTTTCGGATATCGGTATGATCAAGTCAAGATGACATACTTCGGTTGACCTGCTGTTTGCAACGAACGTCTGAAGGCTGTAAAGAGAAAGTGACGGGGTCTACGTATGCGCTCCGATCAAGCATCTCCAAGCCCGTGACAAGAATTCTGGGGGTCGTGTTCGTGGGCCAAGACGTGTGGTGGCGTGCAGTAGCGCGGATCCTTGGTTGCTGGGCCTGCCACCCTGCCTCCGCTGCTGACATGCGTTTCAATATTTCATCCCTGCACGACTCTAACACCGGTGGCTGAGTGGTGTATTGATCAACATTTCGAGGTCAACGGTCGGATCTGCGCTGTTGTGTTAGCGCGCTGTTGTGATGAGAAGATGAAACGGGTCTGATGATGTCCGCGGACTTGCCCCTTGATCACGATCGAGTAGTTGCATCGTTCTGAAGGTGAACGTCCTTCAGAGGTTTTCAAAAAAAAAAAAAAAAAGAAAAAAAAAAGTGTCGACAATTCGACCTCGTCGCTTTTCATCTTGCGACTACCCGTCTAATCTGCCGAGTCGATCGTCGCTCTCTGCCTGAAACGTTTGCGCAGGGTCTCTCCCCTCACCGTCCAGTCACAACCTTATTCCTACCGGCCATCCCATTATTAACCGCAATCGCCAACGCCACGATGTCGTTATTCAGCGGTACTTCTCGTGGCTTGTCAAAAGGAAACACCACGCTCTTATCCCGTATGCCTAGCGCGTCGACATAGAGTACATTGGGAAAGCTCTCAGGGGTGAAGGCGTTCCATGCTTTTTCAACCAGGTCATCGAACGCTGCAGCGTTGAGATTGAGAATCGCTCGATCTAGATTCAGCACGTCTTCAGGTTGCTGCGTGAGCGTCCAGGACAGAATGTGGAACTTGTCTTTCCGTTTCACAGAGTCTGTAACAACGTTCCGCTCGTCTTTGAGCTTTTGGAGCTGATCGTTGCGCATAGAAGCCAGGTCGTTGCTGTTGCTGTAAGAATCGTATAAAGGGAAGTTGTTGCTGGTGAAGAAGCCCTGCTTCGCATAGTCGCCGAGCTTGATATTTGAGGGCAGCTGAGCGACCACAAGAACCGATGCGCGGTCGGTGATGAAGTCTCCGAGGGTTTTAGCAGAGAAGTCGGTGTTGCCTGGGTTTTCGACTGTGTAGCGGTTGTTGATACCTTTGAGCTTGTCAAACAGTAAGTTCCACTGGTCCTGGTCCAAGTCTTTGTACTCATTATCGGTGTCGAGGGTGTGGCTTAGGTTGATAATGACGAGCTCTTGGTACTCGGCCGTGAATCCGTTGATCTGCTTGATGATGTCGTCCACCAGCTGTCCGTTTCCACCTACCCACACATCGTCTTCGCCCACCTTCAGTCCACTATAGTGACCAGCTACCCATTCGCCGCCCGAGAGGACCGGCCTAAGATCGAAGTAGCGAGATCCTGCTATGAGCTGGCCTTTGAAGTCCAGATACTGAGTCTGGGTGTTTGCGAAATGCGCTCCAACGGTGCCAGGGCTGAACGCACCCATACCAGCATCGTGACTACCAGGCATACAGATGTGCTTCAAGGTCCTATTTGCCAAGGACCCCATACTTTGCTGCATCCAGTCAACGTACGTTCCGCTGTTCGACCACCACTGCCCATCCTCGTCGGTTGACATAATCCAATTGACGGCTGCATCGTGGCGAAATCCAAGACCGACTTTCGATCCTTTTGGACTCTGTCTCGTTGCCATATCAGTCAGGGAGATGGTGAGCTCGTAGTCCTTGGGTTTGTTTGCGAGTACCGAGAACTTCTCCGATGTTGTAGTAATACCATAGTACGCTTCGCCTGCATCGTCCTTTGCAAACCATCTCGTACCGAACTCTACGTATACTCGTTCTGCTCTACCTGAACAGCATCAGTATCGCAGGCTACAGTTGATATGGTCGAGAGATCCTAGTTACCTGACTGAATATTCGGCCATTTCCATGTATCCATCTGGTACGAGGTCTGGCTGTTCAACGTCCATTCGAATGGCGAGCCATTTACCAACGTAAGCGCGCCTCCGTAGCCCATGAAGCCGTTTGCTGAATTGTTTTGGGCTTTAGAGATATCTTTGATGTTATCGTTCTTCAGGATGCGCTGACTGCCATGCTCTTTAAATTCGGTACCGCTCATGTGAAGGCCGACACCTCCTCCCGCGAGGCCCAGAGCCACCACCAGACTGGCCTTTCCGTGGGCACCATAATGACCGAGCATTGAATTTAACTGGGGTTGGTCTTAACTGTTCCTGCTATTCTCGGGCTATTCCTCAATCACAGCCCAGCTATGGTTGCACCCGCTGCAACGAGAAGCGCACCGCTGTCGATCAGCCAATCGAGCGCTTCGTTAAGATACCTGCCAAGTATATTTCATCTTCAAGGCGAAAGATTGTGCTGTCCGTTCCGATGATTTGCGCATATGCCTCGTGGGCGTGGTGATGAGGGGTCGGCCATTGGATAGCGCAATGTTTCAGCAGGTCCGTCGATCACCCACTGCGAAGCCCGAGGCGGCATTGCCAAGAAGATTGTGAGCTCGCAGCGCTACCAAGGGCGCGAAACAAATTGATAAACATAATAGTATGTACTGCACAGGCCGTGTCGTTGCAGAGTGTCACTTTTGAAGATCCATGGACAGGAGAGAACGTGTAGAAGAGGAGATAAGGTCCAAGGCTACTGACCATTAAGGTGTTACTAGCGCAGAGGCTAGCCATACCCAGGCAGGCACGACTAAAGGCACAAGATAGATTTGAATGGTCAGAATGAAGATGTATTGGATGCTCGCTATCTTAAGGGAAGAGAAGTAGGTCTTTGATGCAATGCAACGACAGCACTGAGTAATGCGCTCAGCGACCCTGTCGCGTGGCTCTGACCACTCTCTTCGAATACTTGTTGCAGCTGCTCCGGCTTGACCACGACAGCGTCGTTGTCTTCGTTGCTAAGAACATCTTCAATGGCTGGAATAGCCAGGACATCGTCCTCTTCGACGTCCATGGCCTCATCAGCTTGGGTATATGTAGCCTGTTGCGGGATGTCTTCCGGTGGAGGTGTTGGAAGCTGCGAAGTCCGAGAGGTGGGGCTGATGACTCGAATGTTTGCTGCTGAGTCAAGGGTGACATAGCCTCTCTCGCTCTGTCGAGATGCAAGAGCGAGGTTGAGAGAGGAGTTCTTTGTCGACCACAGTGCTCCTGCGTGCTGAGGCGTGTAGACTTGCGTAGTCGACGAAGCTCGCTGGAAGCGCGCATTGCTGTTCTCAAAGCGTGGTAGTGACACGGCAAATGTGCCGTCGGTCTCGTTGATAGCCAATTTGACAAGAGGTACTCGGTCGAACCGATCAATGCCGGGAGTGTTGACAGGCACGCAGTAAACCAACTGATCGCGTACCATGTCCCAGACTGTGATGGAGTCGCCAACCACGACCAAATGGCGATCAAGAATGGCAAGGCCACTCAAAGCAACGACGTCGATCTCTGTCAAGGATCGCTGGATGGTCGTACTATTAGCATCGATTAAGTGCACAACTCCAGGGTCTTCATCAGAAGCCCATGAGATGGCCGCAGCGATGACTGATCCATCAGCGGAGAAAGCCAGACGCGAGTTTCGGAGCGGCAGAGTCTGCTGAGCGTTTGCACCCGCATCAAGAACATCCAGCTTGTCGCTGATCTCGACAGAGCAGTCGAGCGACCATGTGACAAGACCTTGCTGCTCAGCTCCGCGTACGACCAATCCGTCTCGCAATCTTGTCTTCGGTCTCCATACTCGGACGAAGTGGTCCTCTCCCACTGTAGCAAACCCTGGAGCTGTAGGATCTGCGATCAAGTCGAATACCTTGCCATTGGCAGAGATGTCCTGGAAGAAGTGCGGGGCGTCCAACCTGGTCTCTAGCTTCCATTGGCCAAGCTGTGCATCTCTTTTCCAGATCTTTAGGTAGACCTCGCGGCGATGAATGCGTTCCTCCTCCTTGAACTCAGGAATCCCCTCGTCCAGGTACGAGGTGTCGGCTTGAGGCGGTGTCCATTCGTCGACCGTGGCAAGCCATTCACCATCATGGCTCACTTGTGCTAAGGTAACGGTGGGTTCGAGGATTCGGCGGCCTTCAGGCGTCAGATTTGGATCGGTTGCGTTGTTTCGAGTCAGAGCCTGCTTCGAGGTCGTGTGCTGGGTTGCAAGATCGTACGTCTGCAGATAAGGCTCAGCGCGGAGACCGTCGTTTCGGTGACGGGGCTGGGACGAGGGCACGGGGAACATGACCTCAGCCGGGCTCACAGGATTGACGGTCAAGGGTACCGGTCGAAAGATTTCGTAGGAAGCGGGCGGCGACTCCGTATCAGCGTTCTTTGGCAGTTGGTCGATCTCAATACGGCGAGATTGAATCCCAACGATGTTGGTCTTAGCTTCGAGCTCAGTAGTCGAGAGCACAATGACGGAATTGTTCGCCAGCGTAACTCCGTATGACGCGCCTGACGGCGACACTACAAGGTTCTCGATCGCTGCTGTGAGATGCGGCAGGTGCTGTGGTTTTCCGGTGGCAAGTTGCCATATTGTCATGACAGTCTCGTCGCCTCCAGAGATGACATAATTGCCTGTGTGTGTCAGCGAGATCGATCGCCCATGATTATCAGGACGACTTACCATCCAGCGACCACTTCACCGACCCTACCGCATCCCTGTGCCAGTGCAGCTTCTTTGGCCTCAAAGTCTCAGCGCTATCTGCCTTGGTCTTACCACCCTTCTGAACGCTCTCGATAGCAGCAAAGCTTGCAAGGATATCTTCAAACAAGAGTATGACACCAGACGCGTCGCCGATCGCAATGTCGATGATATCCCTATAGTCCTGAGCGGACTTGACAGCCTTGCCGGTCACCTCAGCTGGATCGCGAACGTAGGCGTTGAATGTGGTGAGGCGCTGAGCGAACTTCAGCTCGCGCCACACATATTCGAAGTCCTGCACAGCTGTCTTGCTCTGCTTCTGGCGCTTGCCCACCATGAGCGAGTCGCCGCAAGCCACAACCACGAACTTGCCCTCCAGAAGCACCTGAATGTCCAAGATGTTCAAGCTGGTCTTCAAGATCGGCTTAAGCTCGGTCGTCGCAGCTTGCGCGCCTGTTCGCAGGGCGTGTACATTGACAATGTGGCTCTTGCCTGGCTCGTGGCAGTATACGAGGTCTTCGTCGGCGTGTGTAATGACCGTCATATTCCGGACGGTTGCGCCAATGTCCCATCGCCCAATCTTCTGCCTTGACACCCAGTCCCACAGTGTGATCAAGCCGGTAGATTCGGCAACGTAGACACGATTCGAGTCGGTGGTAGAAAGAGCGTATGCTGTGACTTCGCCGGAGCCGCTCACTGGGAGCTTGTATGCCAGAAGAGATGTCTCGGCGACGTAGATCTCGAGCGCTTTCTGGGTAGCCAAGACGATGAATTTCTCATCGACTGAGAAGATAGGATCGTGAGGCAGAAACCAGCCGCCCTGGGCAGACGAGACGCTCCAATCCTTTGCGCCTTTGGTGTTTGGCTTCTTCGCTTTCACTTTGGACGCCGCATCGTCTTTGGCGGGATTCGTTTTCGCAGTTTTGGGTGTGGCGGTGGGTGCAATCTTCGACTTCGGCGTTGCCTGGGGCGTCTGCTTAGGTTTCGGTGTCGATTTGGCTACAGGCGTGGCAGCGACTTCCACTTCCTGAGCGGCGCCTGCTTCTTTCTTCTGCGCCATTTTCGCCTTCTTTCTTTGCGCCTCGGCGCCTTCCCTCTTCCTTTTCAACTGTGAAGTGCTGTCCGCCATCTTGGAGCAGCTTTGTAAAATATTATCGTACAACGAGCGTATATCACAGCTGTCGCGAGGTCATTATTTCAAAAAAGTTCGACCCAGCTTCGCGCTAGCCCTTCACCGCCTTCTGACTAAGCGCGCCCGCAACTTTCTTTGACCCGCCTGCGCCAGGAACCATCGCGAGCTGCGCGCAACGACAAAACCAACGTCAACCTCAAATCCAGCCGAACCTGGTCGCGGAACCCCAACAACGTCTCTCGAATAATACACATCCGCGAACATGATTGTCCCTATCCGTTGCTTTTCCTGCGGCAAGGTGCGACCTGCATTCGCGAGCCTGGAGGCGGCACATACTAATGTCTGGCCAGGTCACCGGTGACCTTTGGGAGCGCTACATGGTCATGTTGACCCAGGAGAACAAGCTCGAGGTGTACGCCTCCCCTATCCATTTGCGCTCGACACTGCGCCCTTCCTATAGCAACACCTGGACTATGATCATAACCCTAATATTGAACTTTGTTCTGACTAACACGACTTACGCACAGTGATGCTCTCGACGAGCTCGGTCTCACCCGCTACTGCTGCCGCCGTATGATCCTTACCCACGTCGATCTGATCGAGAAGCTCCTCAAGTACGTTCCCAGCGCGGACAAGGCAGAAACCGCAAAGAGCATGCGCGAAGCTGCGCGCCAGCAAGATGCCATTGCGTCCCGGTCAGGGGCTAACGGTCGTCACTAGGTACAACGCAAGCGAACGAGAACAGGCACGCGCCGCACGCCAGGGACGGTGAATGCGCACCCGACCTCGAATAGTGGTACTCGATTTGTTGAAGCATTTACATGGCGTTTTGGATATTTGGCATGGGGGGACATTAGGAGGTCTTGATTTGAAGACATCGAGAGGGAGGACATTCTATGGCAGCAAGTCAATCTATGTTTGAATTGACTCACCGGTCCAGTCAAGACGACAGCTTATGCACGGCTGGTCTCTCCGATAGCTGCAATTGTGCGAGGCCATCTCGAGCCTCAGCGCTTCATGAATGGATTCCCGAGATGTCCAAGAACCTTCCTTGGACAAACGACCTGGAGAGTTCTCGGACAATTTTTCTGTTAGTGACAACCGGGATTTTACAATATCTCAAACATGCCAGCTGCAAGGATGGGAATCATTCATATGGAAGGCGAAAGTAACCTGCATGGTTTCAAGGCTTCACCATAGTCCAGACGCAGTGACGCATCGGGCCAGTTTCCTTCTCCTAATCGGCCCCAGGCTACTGGCATAAGCCCTCAACTCCCTCCCTGCGTCCCTCCACGGCAGAACCTTCGACTCGATGGCCGAAAGCTATGTAGGGGTCGATAGAGTGCAGCGGTCAATTGCCTACTAAGAATGGGTGCATATAGGAAAGGATCACACAAAGTATGGTACATCTTCAGAGAATCGATTATAGACGCACTGGCAAATACTGGAGAGGTCGAGGCACAGGGCGAGACTTTTAGGTCGCTGAATGCACATGAATCTCTCCTCTATCCGTATTCGTGTGTGTAGCAGCTAAACATCTGTTTGATGTACTCAAAATTATGGCGGGAGGGTGTTGCTGTACATAAAGGCTTGCCATCCCAGTATTTTATCGAGAGGCACGAACATAGAGCAACAGGAGCTTTCACAAAATAAGAACAAGTCAGAAAGTTTCTGACGCTGAGCGCCTCAAAATGCCTCCTCACGTGGCATCGTGTGTATGAATAGGGTTGTGTCTTGTAGGGGAGGAATTCCCAATCGTAAATTTGGTCCCTTCTTCGTAAATCATGATGATGCTACCCTAGGTATTTTTGTCCAAATCCAATAACCCCTTTCAACGCCAGGCCTCTTATCAAGGGTCTATATGAGGGTCCTTCAAATGCACATACCACACGCTCCATGCTGCCTCGCAGTCGCGAGCAGGAACACAACGCCTTCGTCAGCACACAGCACCTGCTGCTTAGCACATCTTGTATGTGCCGGTACCCTCGGCTTGCCTGTGCATGTCGTTCGCGTTGAGCTTGTAGTCAATGGTGATGTCGAGATCACGGTGGTTATGCTCGCTGGGCTTGTTCTCGAGAATACCGGTAATGGTCTCACCCTCCTCGACTGTCAACATGTCCTTCAGGTAGAAGACGGTCTGCTTCCAGTGAGTGTACTTTGTGTGGGGTCCGGTGGAGAACTTGATGGGCTTGTGGCAGCAGGCGAATTCGATGTCGAACCATGCGATCAGGGCGTGCACAAAGTCGTTGCGGCGGACCTTGAGCTCATACGGTAACCTGAAAGCGAGATCCTCAACGGTGCACTTGTAGAGATCGAGAGTGATAACGGCGGAGGGGTCGGTGACAACGGCCTTGATGTCGACAGTATCGACGAGGGGCTCGGTCAGGGCGGTGTGCTTAAGAGGGGTGTAGTCGAAGCCCCAGACGTTGTCCCAGACTACTCTTGTCAGTGCCAGTCTTCTCAAGTGAGCGCGGTGATCGACTTACAGCCAATCTTCTCCTCCTTGTAGTCGCCATCCTCAATACCGGCAACGTAGATGGTGGCCTTGTCGGGGAAGATCAGGCCATCCTTGACCAGGTACTTATCCCTGGCGTACAGGACGGTGTCCAACATGGATTCGTAGAGCAGGAAGTAGCCCATCCACTCCGAAATGATGATGTCGACCTTGTCAAAAGGAAGAACGACCTCCTCCATCTTGCCCTGGAGCAGGGTAATCTTGTCGGACAGACCGTTCGCGGCGACGATCTCCTTGGCCTTGCCAATGATGGTCGACATGTCGACACCAATAACGTGCTTTGCGCCGGCCTTAGCGGCGAACCTGTGTATGCCATATCAGCGTCTGCTCGTGTGATGCGTAGCGGGGTCGGTCGCGGGGCGCGTACATGGAGAGGATACCGGTTCCGCAGCCAACATCGAGGACGACCTTGTCCTTGAAGAGGTGGGGATTCTGGTAGATTGAGTCGCGGTAGCTCCTTGTGCGGACTTCATCCTTCTGTATTTGTTGTCAGCTATTGTGTCTTGTTGTACGTAAGGTGCAAACTCAGTGAGGCCTACCAGCATTTCCTCGTGGATGCCTTCACTCGCGCATTAGTACTGTATGTGTTCATGTAGAGCGCGGAAACGAACCATGGTGGTTGTAGCTGTTCAGAACATGTTAGCAAGTGCTTCGAGCTATCCTAGCCTGGTGTTTTGCATACCTGTTGAAGTAATGGGCCTCAGTGTGGGGGAGGGCGGCGATGCCCTCTTTGCCGGCAGGCGCAGAAGCGTTGTTTGCCATTTCTACAAGTCGAAAATTTAGAAAAGTAAAAGTAGGAAAGACAAGAGGAATTCGCGGGCTCTTAAGGTTTACACGCTGGGGTGCAGGATGGATAATTTCGTTGCTAGTGCCCCACCTGCCCTGCACTACGAAAGCCCTACAGATCGCCCTAGGCTCGAAGAGGCTATGACAAGAACATGTCGCAGAAACTGAGCCGCGGCGAAAAGTCAATCTGCACTTCAACAAGAATTGCTTTGCACATAACGAGGGCAAGAAGAAGAAGAATGAGAAAAGATGAGTGTTGAGGTCATCAAGTCATGTGTCATTAGGTACCTGGCCTTCCATGCATCCTTGCCTTGGACGCCCCTCGACATTTTCCCTAGCACGACCATGCCATGCATTCGGTCGCCTGCCACTGTAGGTGCTACTCTAAGTAATCCATCCTCGATCCCTCCCGCACAAAGGGGGTATATGGTAATTATTATACAAGAACGTCAAACCGCTGCCTTTTGTACGCCTGATGCTTCCACCTGTATGTATGGGGTTGTATGCTGAACGCCAGTCGCCATGAGAAGTGTAAACAAGAATGCAGAAGTGAAAGGTCGCTGATGCGAATGTGATGTGATAATGGGAGAACTTAGCTCCTCATTCTTCGAAATTTGCGGCTGGCACGCCGCCTGAGACCACCCATAGTGCGGCGAACGCTCTCGCCGTCTGTCTCGTCGCCTTCTTGGCGCTGCGTGGGGACTTGCAGGCCCTGCTGGTTTTGCCGTGCACTCTTGACTGAGTTTTGGTGAGCGACTGTCTTGTTTTGTTCGCGCCAGAACATCCTCTTCTGGTCAATCACCCGTTGGTCGAGACTTCCAAATCCTTTCCTGACGAATGCGTAGTCGTGAAGAACATTTGGGTCGATGCAGGTCCTAGGCAGATTCTGGACAAGCATGAAGAGCTCGCCGTCGCCGGGGCGGTACTTCTTGATCTCGGGTTCACCGAGCTTGAAGATAGCAAGTGCGTAGCGGTACAAAGCCCGCGGCCCTTCCATCAGGAAGGCGTCCCAAATGCGGAGTACAGTCTCGATGGGCAGGACACCAACAAAGAGCGACATGAACCAAGATGTACAAGACAAGGCCACGGTAGGTTGGCGGGCGAACTTGGAATTAGGGTGGGCATGAGATCCAGCGCCGGAGTTGATGAGATCGGTGTCGTTGATCGAAGCCCACACTTTAGGGAGGTAGTCCTTAATGAGCATCATAAGGACATTTACCTCCGTATTTGCAAGAGAGCGAGCGTGAGCGCCAGGAAGGTGATTCTGCGTGATGATTGTGAGAAGGATGAATGCTTTCTCTTTGTCCTGTTTGAGAAACAGAAGCAGCAGACCAGCGATGAAATTGAGCGACTGGCAGTAGCCAATGCTTGGGTTGTTCAACGCAAAGCAAGAAAGAACTTCGCGGAGGTCCTGAATCATAGCAGGTTCGTCGTCGCACTCTCCATCAAGTAAGTCATTTGCCGGTTCAGGACGGAAGTGGATGTTGTCCGGGAAAGTTCGGTCCAAGTCACGCTCGATAGCGTCTTTATCGTCCTTGTTTAGCTCGTCGTTTCTGACGCGTGCTGCTAGCAAGGCATACAGGCCAACAAATTGCTTTTGCTTGAGTGTGTGCTGCCCACCCGAGTAGTACCACCACATAGCTCCACGCCACTCGGGAGGGAAGCCTTTGCGAGCGTAACGTTTGACTCTCTCAGTCTTGTTTGGCGGAAACTCTGTGGGCTCATTGGTTGAGAGACCCTCCTTCGTCATCATAGAGATCCATTTGCTCCTGCGCCTGTTGATGTGCTCTTCGTATCGTGCGGCCCAAGCATCGTGCTCTTGAACACTAACGTTCAGTGACTCTTTCTTGAAGCCATAACGGTCGCGCGGCGCCTTTTCCGCCATCTTCCGTACAGTTGGTGAAGAGCCAGGGACATTTCCGTTGTAAAGCGTCGTAGCTGAAGTCTTGGCCTCAGCGTTTTTCGCGGGCTTCAAAAAGGAATCCAGTCCGAATCCGCTCTTTCGGTCGTACACACTTGTCGATGCTCGGCGCGGGATAGCCTCGTCCTCATCAACTTCTGGCAGTGGCTGAGACTTTTGCAGCGGCGCCGATGGCAAAGCCGGATCGACTTTCTGAACCGATTCAGTTGATATCAGTCGCGCGACACTTGGCCTCTTGGAATGTCTCTTCGAATAGGCCTCAATATCAGCCCAATCCCGTCGCGACATGCGCGCTTTGTTCATGGGAAATCGTGGCAGAGCGGCGATCTCGCGATGGATTTCCGACATTTGGGCTCGCTTGGCACTCGGGACTCTAGCGGGCAGCCCGTCATCCGGGGTCTGAACTAGTGCGCTCGGTGCACCAAGGGAGAGTGCTTGTAATGTCATGGAGATCGGTCGTGGCGCCTCCTCACTTGACCTTTGTCTCTCATCCGAGTTCTTCTTGTTGGTCAAGGCTGTGACAGCTTCGATCGTCCGTGGGGTGTATGCAGCTTGGAAGGGGCTGATCTGAGGAAGTGGTGATAACTGGTGTGGCTTCAATCCTCCTTCGGCTCCAGCTTGTGTGTCATCGTCGAGAAGGCTCTGATCCGAGGCATCTGTGGCAGAGGGAGGGCGGATGGAAAGGCGATGCTTCCTGAATCCGGCCTTGGCGATCATGCCATTGAGAGGAGGGGCGGGAGAGGTGTCCCACTGTTTGAGGTTCTCGGACGATTGAAAAGACGACAATGAGTCTTTGTCGCGCGAAGGCGTCTGCGATAGCTCGGGCGGCTCGAGGTCCAGAGCCATTGGCGACGGATCTCTTGCTTTATCTGCAATCATCGAGTAGCCGCGGACGTCATCATCGTAGCAGTAGGCATCGATCACGTCGTCGACAGCGCTGAATGGATCCATCTCTTCATCCTCCTCGGCAATCTCAGAATTCTGTGTGGTCTCTGGCGACTCGTCACGGTCACGCAACCTGTCTCTTGACTGGTCGCGTGAGTATATACTGGTCTGGTTATCGCTGGCCACAGAACTGCGCGCTGTCGCTATACTGCTGCGCTCGGTGCTGGCTTCCATGACGCTTCCAGAGGTGGTTGTGTAGCCTGATCTTGAGCTAAACCGGGGCTCCTCGCCGCGTAACTGTCTAATTGGCGGAGGAGGGTAATAGTCGGAGTGAGACCAATTGGGTACTCCGCGATTGGGCTTGTAAGTCCCCGACAGATTCGAACGCTCGCCGCTGCGATACTGTCCATAGTCGGGTATCGATGTGACAGAGCGTAGTGGTGGATGGGGAGTGAAAGAGGCTTGTGATGAGCTGGTGTAGCCGCGAGCTCGAATGGGCGACATGGAGCCAGACACGTCCTCTGAGGATGAGTCCCATTGCGGCCCGTTCGACGTGGGCGGGTTGCTGGCGAGCGGGTTGAAGATGGCGCGTAGGTCTGGGGAGCCAGGGCCGCTGCCGTCGCGTCTCATTGCTGGTGCCGTGACTGGAGACGACGTGGGACCTTCGTTCTGGGGGAACTGCGCGTATTTGGGCGAGGACACGGCGGCATGGCGGAGGAGGGACGGCGCTCGCTGTCGCGGAGGAGGGAATTTAGGCGAGGGCAGGGCGACGGATTGGAGGGTGGGGCTCTCGGGAGCAGGGCTGTATGCACGGCGCTCGTAGGCGGGCGACACGGCGGTGTCCATGTTCAATGGCAGCAGTCCCCTCTTCGCACTCAGGCCATGTGTGTATGCGTCCCGCGGGGGCGGGGAGGCCGGGGGGGTTTCGATGCTCGGGGGCTTGTACGCGACGTACTGCAGCCGCGAGGACGACGGGGTCGACGAGGGCGAGTCGTACGGAAAGGCGGTGCTGGGGACGTCGTCGGTGGGAGTCCAGTGGGAGATTGTTCTGTGGGTAGTGGTGGTGCCGGCAAGGTATAGGGCGTCAGCCATAGCGGCGGACCTGGTAGCGCGCAGTGGTGCTCATTCGAGCGGAAACGCAGGGAGCTCGGTCGTGGTGGTGGCTTGCGGCGAACACATTATCGAGAGAGACCGGACGGGAGCTGTCGAGGAAGCCTGTGACGTGCACCTGGCGGGTGGCTGCTGCTCAAGGGCTCGCCGATGCTGCTGCTGCTGCTGCTGGGCGTGGGTGCGTCTGAAACGCGGAAACTCAAAAAGCACGGAAGCACTGCACTACTGTCGGGACTCCAAGATGGGCACCGCCGCGGCTCGGGACCACAGAACGCAGTGGTAAGAATGGACGAGAGAAGGAATGCGGCGAAGGGGCGGCTGCCTGCGTGCGGTCAAGGAGTGTATGCCGCGCCGCGTGCTGGGCGACGTGTTGTTTGGGGAGCGTCAGAATGAACTCCACTGGGAGACGGTGGTAAAGAGCAGAGCGTCGCAGAGCGTCGCAGAGCCTGATCAATACCAGCGGCCCGGTCGCGCAGGAGCCATATTGACCATTTGCAGCGGTAGTGCATCGTCCATCTTCGGCTTCCGCATCCCCGTCCGCAGCGTCGAGCAGCCTTGGAAGCGACTTCAAGGCTCAAGCCGCGACCTTCACGCGCTACTCTTCATTACCGAGATTGGCACTGGCGCCGTTGCTCGAAGGTGGAGGCCCTGCATGTCTGGCTGCCCGTCCGCTGTTTCCCATTGGCAGGGCCCGCTACAACGCGCCGTGTACCTTTCACTCCATGCTCATTATTTCCTCACCATCCGCAATGTGGCGCTCAGGAGAACTGTAGTTTGGCCAAGGGCGGTCAGTTGCATCTCGCACACATGTCTGACAGCTGCGTTAACTTCCGCTTCCTGAGACGTCTTTCGGTGCAGCGCTGACTCGTTAGATTACTGCAGCGCTGGCACCGCCAGCAGTGCCAGCATTGCAGTCCGAGCGCCTCGAAAACATGACTTTGAGGAGCACATGGGTGTCGCCGCGACCAGTTCTCCCGCGGTGACCATGCTCCACTTGGCCGTTGTACGTCACGCTGTGTTCTCGAAGGCTTTGAAGAGCGCGTATCCTAGCCCTCTCATTTCATTCTCTTCATTTGCTTACACTCCAGGCACACACCGCGGCTGAGGAATTTGCTCATGACGACACATCTAGTCGTGAATGTGTTTATTTATCAAAAGAACTCCGGGGCATCCCTTCCCCGGTCACTGCCCGAGGTCACAACCTGACTACCACAACTCAGTCAGCCTGCGGCTCGGAGATTTTCGCTCGCCAAACCGCGATCTTTGGTGCTATCCATGCTGATATAGATTCCTTGCTTGCTCTTTCTGTAAATCATCACCGTTCAGCCCATCGCCAGCTGCCGAAGCAGCTTCGCTAAACGCCAGTCATGCAGTGTCCATCAACTTATACTTTGTTTCCCTCGGCAGCCCTCGCCAATCCTGTCGCGTGACGTCCTTCCTGCTCACTTCGCATAGCGCTTGACCCAGTCCTGCACATTCTTTTCGAATTGTTTGCGGTTCTCCCTGTACTCGTTGGCAATAGATGGTTCGATAGCGTCGTCTGGGTTTGGCTCGACGAGGAGCGTCTGAATGAGGCGAAGGACCGAAACAACCTTGTTCGGCGGCTTCCACTCGTCGGCACGCAGCAACCCCAGGCACATGGAGCCCTTGTCGTCGTTGCTGACGTTGGGGTGGTAGATCTTGGTGCGGAACGAAACGACCGGCGGCTTAAATGGGTACTCGTTGGGGAATGTGATCTCGAGCTTGAAGTGCCCACCCTGTGCACCGTTAGGCTTAACCTCATACTGCAAGTGTGCGCGTGATGCGCGTGAGGCGCGGAGACTTACGGCGTACGCAGACTGGTCTGGTCCATCCATCAGGACCTCCCACTTGGTCATGTTCTGCTCGTTGAAGTTGATCTTCATGCCTGGTGGCATATCGGCCATGCACTCGCCGTACTCCTGCACTGGTGTCAGTATACTCTTTCAAACGCCATGTATGCAGAACCTGCCTTCATGATCCTTTTCTTTGCTCCTGTGCTCATCTTGGCGGTGTTGTGGTGTACTGGTGGAGTTGGGTGTTGCCTGAGAAAGTATTGCGGCGCTACAGCTGCAGGGCGCTATATATGCGTTGCCAGGCTGGAAGTAGGCAAGAGGACGCAAGAGACAGGCAGCACCAGTTTCACTGTGCAGGATGTTGTGATTGCTACGAAGTGGTAAAGTTGGGCGTGTAGTGGGGAAAGTCTAAGAAACCATGACGCAGAGGCAAACAGTGTGTGTGGTTTGCGATCACTGACTAACTCCAGACAAAGCTAATGGATATCCGGCTGCACATGCAGCATCTGCTCGGCGCCTCCCAAAATATTCTTGCCTAGTTCTTTATGTCATGATTTCAAGCTCAGGGTTTGTTGCTGTTGCATGGATTTCATATCCTGTCGACGTCACACCCGCTTTTAGTCTACACACTCGAGAATCGTAAGGTCGACCCAGTATGCCGATATCGGTGTTATCTCTCCCGAGTTTGGCACTGCTCGGGCGTATCGACGATCACCTGAGTTCAAAGTGCTGAAGAGGGCAGGCATGTGCTGGTTTTGAAGTTCAGGCAGACCCTGATACAGCGTTGCACCGATAGTCAATCGTAAGTGGATGCATGAGGCACAGCATTGAGCACCATAATGGACAGCGCAGAAGTGTATATATCGTAAAAGTCTCAATTTCAGTGCTAGACTACAGGATATCTCAGTTCATCGTTCATCGCCGCCAACTCCACTTTTAGGTTGGCACCATGGCACATACTTATACAAGTTGCCCAGAAAGAAAAGAAAAGTCGTCGCTCATAACCCTCGCAAACGCCTCCAAGCAAGATGCGGATCTACTGCTTTGGGTCGGCAACAGCAGCGTAGCTTGCATTGACCGCCTGGCCGCTCTTCTCGTTCTTGGTGGTGTCCTTCGCACACCCTGAGCAGGCGCACTTACCCTCGGGGCACGGGCACTTTCCAGAGACGGAGCCGCAGTTACACTGAGTCTTTCCGTTACCGACTTCGTGGACGTTGGCCTCCTCAACGCTGGGCTTACCGCCGTTCTCAGCCTTAGCGCAACCGGAGCAAGCACACTGGCCCTCGGGACATGGGCACTTGCCGGCCTGGGAGCCACAGTTGCACTGGGTCTTGCCGTCACCAACACCGTGGACATCGGCTTCCTCCTTGGTGGGCTTGCTGCCGCTACCGCTCTGGCCCTTCTTGAGGTCAGCCAAGTGGCGAGCCTCGTTGTGTACGTCCATGACAGTCTTGTTGCCCTGGTCGTAGAAGGCCCTCAACTTCTGGCCTGTAGGCGTTCCCTGGGCCTTGTCAAAGTAACTGGTGAGACCAGCCCAAGCACCCAATGCCTTGTTGGAAAGGCCAAGCTTCTGGTCGACGACCTGGGCCTTCTGTGATGCCTGGGTCTTGGAGTCGAGGTTCTGGAGGGTCTGGAGGAACTTCGTGCTGTAACCGTGCTGCTTGTCGGCAGCAAGAGCGCTCTCGATGGCCTTATCAGAAATGACGTAGCCGTGAGCGAGGTACTCGGCGACGATGCGAGCGCGAGGCTTCTGCTCTTGGGAGATATGGTCACCTTCGTGGGTGTCGTCGACAGCCTTTTCGGTCGCAGACTCTCCGCCGGACTGTGCAGACTTGACGTGGACAGAGTTAGGGCCTAGCTGTGTGCTGTCGAGAAGAAGCGCGGTCTTAGCGGCAGCGGCCTTCTCAAATGTGACGGACGCAGACTGTGTGTCATTGCCAGTAGACTTGACGGAGATATCCTGGATCTTTCCGCAGAAGCTGAAGAAAGACTTGATCTCATCCTCTGACGTCTTCGTGCTGATGTTCTCAACGTGGACGGTGGAAGCCATTGTGGAAAGAGTCGTGTGTGTTGTTTGGAAAGGGTATGTAAGAGTGTTTCTGGTTGTTATGTGCAACAAGAGAAGGCTGAAGGAGGTATTTGTAGTGAGGAAGGAATGTTTGTGTTGGCGGGGTGTTCATATGCAAGAAGAGCAAAACAGATGACGTCGCCGCTGCTCCGCCCCGCGTTACAGCCACATCGCCACTCGCACAAACAGCGCAACGAAAGCTATCGAATCACGAAGCAACTCCACGATCATTGACATGTGCAAACGGCACTTTGCGGTTATTGTGCGGTAGGCCATTGCTAGGCTCGATACGTATTCAGTTGCGAGCTACGCAGTCCGCGACTTGTACAACCAGCACGAAGACCTGTGTCGCCATATTCGAGGGGTACGCGTCTGATACCTTCAAGACACTTTATGCGAAGCTCCGCCCACGACTTGTGCATACAAGGGTGGGTACAGACATCAGGCGATAGGAATCAACATAACTGCTACGTCACTGTTACGAACGAAGACAGAAGTACGCAAAGCTATTTCATGTGCATGTTTCTCGATAGGTTGCAATATTTCAGTTCGGAGCCTTTGGCAGCACTGTTGGTGTGCTGAAGTTCGAGGAGATGGAAGGTGCAGCCAATGTGCACGTGCTTGCCGTCTACGGGTCGGCCTAATAGTATTCGCCTTGAACTCGAGTTAATGAACACCGGCTGCCTTCAACGCTAATGTGCAAACGCAAGACTACGATTGACAGCCGCAAGCCGCCACGGGAGGTCCATGAACCACTTCCGCCTGGCAAGCATTTCAAAATCAGGGTACTGGTGTTGCATCCAGGCAACACCGACGACACCTTGAAATGCCATCTCGAAGTTCGAACCCTCAGGCGACTCAAGAATCAATTCGAGGCGATCTCGTACGTTTGGGGTGACCCCGCAAGGACTGCAGACATAAGCTGTAATGGTCGTGTTGTACCAGTCACACTCAATCTCGCAGCAGCGCTTCAGCAATTCCGACATCGTCGAAGAGTGAGAAGGCTTTGGGCCGATGCGCTTTGTATAAATCAATCTGATGATGAAGAGAAGGGTTTGCAGGTTTCTCGAATGGGGCAAATTTACAAAGATGCCAAACGTGTATTGGTCTGGCTGGGCCACGACAACCAGAGACAGGCATACAGTACTTTCCACATCATGCAATGGGTCAACAAGCGTCTCGACACTGAGTATGTTGAGCATCAGAGATATCCTCCGGCAATGCCCGCCTTGAGAGGCTCGCCTCTGGGAATTGATAAGGAATTCGGTCCCGGTCTCATTGCTCTCATCTCGCACCCGTGGTTCTTCCGAGTCTGGACGGTTCAAGAGTCTGCTCTGGCAAGAGACTGTCAAGTATACTGGGGCGGATTTTCAATGCCTATCGCGGATGTCTTCGAATTTGCATATTGGACCACCGAGAGCACCGAATTGGCTGATCTTACCGATACTGGACGATTCCAGCGCAAGTTTCGCAACTTCTACATCATGTTTGAAAATCTCCATAGCCACTACAGGAGCAGAGGGTCGTGGCACACCTCAAGATCAGCCCTTGCCTTCTCTGGAGGCCGGTTGTACGGCAATTTCTGCTTCTCTTTGATGCTATTTGCAGGTCTCAGCCTAGACGCAACAGACACTCGAGATCATATCTATGCTTTTCTTGGAAGCCGTTACGCTAGGAACCAAGCAGGGGGTCTGCTAATACAAGCAGACTATTCTATTTCCCACACGGAGTGCTACACAACCTTAGCAAGAGCGCTATTGCAGGATCCGCAGGAAGGACCCTGGTTTCTCATGTGTAATGCGCATACAGCTCGCGATGACGTCTTCTATCCTCGAACAGATTCTTCCTGGATCCCAGACTGGGGCAAAAGGAAGACTTCTGTAACAAAAGCCGACCCGTATTGCCATTACAAGGCGGGAGGGCCGACGGGTACTTTCGAGGCAGTACCACTCAGTCAAAAGCTTTTGGAGTTATTGGGCTTCGTGTTCGACACAGTTGTCTACGTAAGTGAGCCATTGGCCGATCTTTCAGGATTCCGTTCTTCAGGAGCGGACGAAGATGGCACACCAAAAGAGCTCGCCATAGATGTTCTGTGGAGAGAAGTCTCGGCGCAATCGGAACGCCTGGGACTGGATTTGAAGCACGATGCATTTCTCCAGACATTATTCGAAGGGAAACTTGACGCACACTACAAGCTATATAACCATGTCGATGATTACGAGAACTGGCGCAGGGTCACTACCTGGGAAAGACCAGAAGCGATAGAATCTAGCGCAGATGCGCCGAATAGTCGTCAGCACATGCTCGCTGCCTGGGCTTCTAGCATCCTTAAGGGCCTTCGGGGATCAAGTCTGATTCTGACAGAATACGGAGGGGTGGGCTTTGCGAAAGAAGGTGGACCTATCAGGGCTGGCGACGTCTGCTGCGTAGTCCTTGGTGCCCACTTCCCTTTCATCTTGGCTCCTGTGGACCATGGACGGCACAGACTTGTCACCGAGTGCTACATCCATGGGGTCATGGGAGGTGAACTCGTCGACAAGCTTGACGCATACAAGATCGTGTTGGAGTAGGATCGAGGCGGTGACTAGGTGTGTTTTGGTCTATCGACGGTTTCCTCGGACGATCTATTTGCCCTCCCCTCCGCCAGATACAAGCTGTACGACGATGAAGAGCGCAATAGCCCACCAGTACCTTCAACCACGTTAGTTATTGCACAATTGTCCTGTGTCAATGATGAAACATACTTCTGCAAGAATGTCTTCTCGGGTTCCTTGCTCTCCAGCTTGCCCTCAGCATTGAGCACAATAGGCTTGTTCAGCACCGGCTTGGGCCCCGGACTTCTCTTCACAATCTCCACCTCGACTTCTTTCCCGGCGCTTTTTGCGCTTGTTCCAAAGCCTACATGGAATGGTTCGCCCTTCTCGTCCACGTGTATGATGAACTTCTTGTGGTACTGGTCGGCGAAGCTCGATGCTGATGTAACAATGCCCCGCCATGAGCCTGTCTTTGAGTCTGTCAGACCGACGCGGAGGAGGTGGCCATCAGAGTAAGATCCTGTCGGCGGTGTATAGGAAGCTAGCGTGCCAACGGCCTGGTCTGCATCGTACTCGATCTGCGCAAGGGGAATTGCTGATGGAATAACGGCGGAGCCTTCGGTGGCGGGGACAGAGGAGACGTATAGCGTGACAGTCGATGCGACTGCAAACGGCAGCAGGATCAGGCGTGCGAGTAACATGTTGGCGGATGATGCAGTGCAGTATCTGTCGTATGCATGTCTTTGGTGCTGTCGGCCAGACCTCGTTCGCGGCTGACTAAGAACATCTCCAGCAAGCTCCCCACCAGACCTCGATCACACTCTCCCCCCACGCTATCGCGTCGGCTCGCGTCGCCACAGGCTCTGTCACCTTTCGGCGATGCCCCGAATATCCCCGTGGCAGCACTCGCTCCAAGAATTGCTTTGGCTCAGTGGCGCTCCTTCCAGCCAACAACACCCCGGGTTGCCAGAAAAGGTGGATCCGGGGTCTCACGATCCCCACAATTCCCCAGCTGTTCTGGGAAGCGCTCAGAAAATCCCAACCGCTGGCTCCGTGAACGACAGCCAGACTCGGTCTCATTGCTGGAAAGCTGAGGATCACTAAGCTTCCAATTGCCCCGCCCCCACCGTGGTGCTAATTGGAAAGGGTCTTGATAGCTACCTATGAGCTCATCTCGCAGCGGGGAGGTGTAGAATGTTCTCAACACGAATGGATAGCTCTCAAAACAGCTGATTACTCTGACATTTCCCCCTTGCTTCTCTCACGTACCACTTGACAGCTGTATACACTTCACCATGGCAGCGACAATTCCTTTCAGACAAAACTCACGGCAGCCGTCACGCCAGATGACCGACCCACGCAACGAGATTCGTCCTCATGTCGACCACTACATTGGTATCGATGTTGGTACAGGCAGTGCCAGGGCGTGCATCATGAACGATCAAGGCGACATTGTTGGTCTTGCTTCAGAGAACATTGGCCTGTGGCAGCCACAGACCGGCTACTATGTACCTCCACATGTCCATACCTAGGGAAATAAGCTAAGACCAGTAGGAACAATCAACGACAGACATTTGGCGATGCATTTGTTCCTCGGTCCGCCGAGCGATGGACCAGCACAATATTGACCGAGACTCCATTCGCGGCATTGGCTTCGACGCTACATGCTCGCTCTCAGTCTTCGCAGAGGATACCGACGAGCCCATCTCAGTTACCGGTCCGCACTTCGATAACAGAGACGGGAATGACCGCAACGTAATCCTGTGGCTTGACCACCGACCTGTGGAGGAGACAGAGAAGATCAATGCTACCGACCACAACCTTCTCCGCTACGTCGGCGGCAAGATGTCCATCGAGATGGAGATACCCAAGGTGCTGTGGCTGAAGAACAACATGCCGAAGGAACTGTTTGACCGCTGCAAGTTCTACGATTTGGGCGACGCTCTTACACATCTGGCGACTGGAAGTGACACACGAAGCTACTGCAGTGTCGTTTGCAAGCAAGGCTTCGTGCCAGTCGGTGTTGACGGCAGTGTAAAAGGCTGGCAGGAAGATTTTCTGAAGGAAATTGGATTGGAGGACCTATGTGAGGACAACTTCAAGCGCATGGGAGGCGTTGACAAAGTGGTTTGTCCTGCTGCACTGATTGACGAGAACAAGCTAATGCATAACAGAACGGCCGCTACCTTACCGCCGGTGAACTTGTTGGCACCCTCAGCGAGAAGGCTGCGGCAGAGATGGGCCTCAACCCCGGGGTTGCTGTCGGAAGCGGTGTCATCGACGCCTATGCTGGCTGGATCGGCACTGTTGGTGCTAAAGTCAAGCTTGATGAAGACACCCTCGACATGGGCCACGCAAAGAACGATGTGGAGCAGGCTTTTACAAGACTCGCCGCAGTCGCGGGAACATCGACCTGCCATCTTGCCATGTCACGCGATCCCGTCTTCGTGCCCGGTGTCTGGGGACCCTACAGAGACGTCCTACTGCCAGAGTATTGGATGGCAGAAGGCGGTCAAAGTGCAACAGGCGAGCTTCTCAAGCACGTCATCGAGACGCATCCTGCCTTCAACGAAGCTTCTTCCGTCGCAGAAACCTTCAACACAAACATCTACGACTACCTCAACGAGCACCTGCGTGAGCTAGCCGAGCGCGAGAACGCACCCCACATCTCCTGGCTCGGCCGCCACTTCTTCTTCTACGGCGACCTGTTCGGCAACCGGTCTCCCATCGCAGACCCTAACATGAAGGGCTCTGTCATCGGACTGAGCTCAGACAAGAGCCTGGACGGCCTGGCACTGTACTACTACGCCACGCTGGAGTTCATCGCACTGCAGACGCACCAGATCGTATCCACGATGAACAAGTCAGGCCACGTCATCTCCTCAATCTTCATGTCTGGCTCGCAGTGCCAAAACAGCCTACTCATGCAGCTTGTAGCTACTGCGTGCGACATGCCCGTGCTGATTCCCAAGTATGTGCACGCTGCTGTTGTCCACGGTGCTGCTATGCTTGGTGCAAAGGCAGCCAGCACAGACAAGGACGGGAAGAGCGAGCCGCTATGGGATATTATGGATAGGTTCAGTAAGCCGGGTAAGACGGTGAAGCCGATCAAGGATCAGAACGTGAAGAAGCTGTTGGAGGCCAAGTACAAGGTTTTCCTTGAGCAGATCGAGGGGCAGCAGAGGTACAGGAACGAGGTCGACGCCGCGATCTCGGGCTGGGCCAAAGCTTAGACGGTGTTTGAGCAACCGATGATATCGAATCATAGAAGGTAATGGAGATGAAAGATGCGCCCAATCTGATTACTGCTGGTTGTGTATCCCACTGTCCGTACAGGGTGGGTACTTCAGTCGGTCTGCGAGCTTTGCAACTTCAGAACAGAGTATATCGCCTCGATTGCAAACGTGTGCAAGATACAGTTTTGTAGTCTCCTTCAGGTCCAATGATTCGATCAAAAGTCCTTGTTGTGCGTGTAAAGGCGGTTATCTTTGCAAGAGCTGCGAGTATTTTGCGAAACCTGCGAAGGGGCAAAAACGATTCATTCGTAGATGACCTAAGGTCCCAGTATATTCACGTCTTGTCCAACCGTACTCCTCGCTTGTTCAATCGAAGATCGTCGTATTCATTACGCATCGCCCGTATCTCTGGAACTGCGACAAGGGTTCGAGCGTTCACGCCCGTGACAGGGGTATCGTACAAAAGTATTAGGTGTTCCTTGTCGCGCATCTAGTAACGTCTACGGGGTCCTCGGGGCGGGTCACGGCGACCGCCTTCGCTAAAGCCGTACCGTCCATCCTGGTAGCTTCCACCGCGGCTACCGTCGACTTCCATGTCGTCAAGAGCTTGTGTACCGCGGGCAGGTGGTGGTCGAGAGTGGGCAAGGGCATTGCTCGAGGGTGTTTCCTTCAGGTACACGTAGAGAGTTCTTCCATCCGCCTGCATTCTTGTTAGTCAAACCAAATACCCATGGCTGAATGTCGCACCTTCTGGTTGTTGAATGTCGCAATGACGTTCTCAGCGCCTTCTCTTGATGTGAACGAGAGCTCCACCATGACAGTAGGAGACGCAGTGAGTATTTTGCAGGCAAGGCACTCTCCTCCGTGAGGAGCCATGACAGCCTCGATATCCTGAGCTGTTGTGCCAGGCGCAAAGTTGCTTGCGATCACAGCGAACGGGCCGGTGCTCGCTACACCTCGAATGCTGAACCCTGGCGCACTGTCGCTGCGCCCATTTGCGTTCTTGTTCAATACTGATGCAAACTTGTCGTATGTTCGGCTGTTACGGTCAATTTGCGAGGCCGAGGCTGTGCGACCGAGTTTCGCAGCTCGTGCAGGCGGTCCATTGGGGTTGTTGACCTTGTGAAGATCGTGTTGCCATTTCCCTTCAATGTTGCCGGACGGCTTCGCTGATGACGAGCGACCCTTCTGGATGCCAGCACCGCCGCTTATGCGACTCAGTAGCGTGGGTTTCTCTGAGTTCTGTCTTGACTTTGCACCGGAGCCAGATGTTGGTGTTGCTGTGCGGCCACGAGAACCTAGGAATTGCTGCGCGAGGTTCTCATGCTTCTTCTTCTCTCGCGAATCTTTGACGAAGCTGGCGAAATCGGCCATGATGATAGAGGCGGCCGAGGATGGAAGACAGTGGAAGAGGATTATTCGTAAGGCCCAGCGAGAGTTGAGCCTGAGTTTGGGGCGCGTCAACGGTGAGCATGGAAGGAGCGCACGGTTCACGACGTCGGAGGAAGCGGCGCCCGGCTACCCGCCGCTAGCACTTTCCTCTTAAATCTTCGAGCTGCGAACTTCTTCTGCGACAACACAACCGCCATGAGGTAAGTCAAGCGCCCTTCCCGAATTCCCGTACTTTTTATGAGGAACATACGTGTCGCCCCTATCTTACATGTAATATGGTGATCCGACCACTCAAGCCAAACGAGATGACTGAACTTTTCAAACCCTTGCAAATCTGTTACGAAATCGCGTACAAGGAGCTTTCGCTGACATCCTCGAGTTGCTCGTAGACAAGAGAAGAAAAAGAGATATCGGTTATTATGATCGAATCATATCATCGCCGGTCGCACGCATGCGTTGCGCGACCTTCGTAGCTCAGCGGAGCGCGTCCTGTCGAGTTCGACCCATTAGATTGAGGTAGTAGCAGGACGTCGCTGGGCTACGATACGCCTATACCTGTCAGTCTACCTCACACACCCCATCACCCCTCCAATGATGAGCAACCTATATACTATCAAATGCCGACCTATCGTGGGGAACAAAACAAGTTCGATTACCTGATACCCTTTCCACCATATCGTTCAGTTGTCATGCTTTGTGGGAAGCGCGAGACTGACAAGCATCCAGGATCAATAAGCTTTGTGTTACTTCACTACTCACTTCAGCTCACAGATTACAATATCGAGGTACGTGCTTTTGCATTTTTTCAATCGCTCTTTCGCATGATGTTAAAAATACTCCATGCTAACTCCTATGGCCTTCGGGCTGATGCTGGATAATACGTAATGCTTTTCATCTTTCATCTGACCTGCTTTCACGACTACGTTCTTGTCAACACCGCGTCTGTAAATCTTTGACTGACGTTCCACAACAGATCACTCTGGCTTTGATCGCAGAGCGAATGCAGCGACAAGACTTTGATGTCTGCTCGGCTATGGTGGGGACCTTTGGTCGATGGGGATGTGATTGGTCTGTAGCAGATGTCAAAAATATATTATTGGTACTCAATACCCATCGCGCTCTCTTGAAGCTTCGTCTCCATGATACCGGATCACCGATCGTCAACATCGTGACGACTCTTTCGGCGTCTCCGGGGCGTTCTCCGCCCGGAAACACTGTGCATCCGGATGACGTTACGTTTCCTCGGAGATCTGGTGTTGCACACAGCGGACCTTGTCTCAGGCCCGTTCATGTGTGAGGCATGTATCTCACCCTCGCATGGCCATCCCTATGACGGCTCTATCGCATTGGGCTCGGCGTCGGCGCGTTCACTGATGCATTCAGACTAGTTCTCAAACCAGTGCTATCTCGCTGATACCGAACTTATAGCAGGTCGACCTCAAGGCACTCAGCTGGTCATGGTCTTGACGCTCGGCCACTCCTTCCTCCATGATAGAAACAGCGGACCAATGCGGTTAGCGCTCCCAATCCTACGGGTTAAAGAACATTCCCAACCCACACCGCGCGAACTATGCACTTCCTTTTTAGCACCATCGAACCACCGCAGTTCACAATTGCGATACTGGTTCCTCTCGCTCTTTCAATGTACATTCCTTGCAGCTGCAGATCCACAGCGCTTTTGTTGCAGGGTGACACCGAAACCAAATGATTGCGCAAGACAGACATGAAGGCAGCGACATCAACGGCCGGCCGGCGCCCAAGAGGCAGTCGAGACGCCCTACCAAGTTTATGTTCATCGACTCGAGTAATGGTGGCGTGAACGCGAAGCCGGACCGGACCGTCCGGTCCTTTGTTATGAAGTCAGCCAGGAACAGGAAGACATGGAGCACGCGGCCTAGAAGTCCGAAAGAGGAGGACCTTATCGACGCGCAACTCCCGGAGGAATCACCCGACTATACTGCCATCAGATACGATCCTACATTTTCCGACGGTTCATGGGCCCTTCAGGACATTCGTAAAGATTCCCTATGGGACAATCAGGCCCCAACATCACCAGCAAGCAGCAGGACCGGAAGTATTTTCTCCTCACGCGGTGGCAACTACACGTGTGAGAGTCCTTTGTCAAGTCGTACAAGCCCCTTTCCGGTAGCGGAGTACAACCACGCTGCGCACGCGTTCGACTTTCCTTTCGAGCAGCGATCCGTGGTGACACAGAGACCTGACTTAAGTCTTCGTTCACCAAGTCCGTTCGGTTGCCTCTCGGTACACCTCGATCCTCATGCACAGCAACTGCTTCATCAGTGTAAGCCTAGTCATGGAATATGCACTTTGCAACTGCTCTTTGCAACTGCTGACCTTTCCTAGTCGTTGGAGGCTCAGCGTCAAGACTCATACCGATCGATCTTCACAGATCCTCATCTGTTGTTGCGACAGATTGGATCGCAAGATGCATCCAGAGCCCAAATGGTGCACCATACATCTACGCAGCGCTCACGGCTTCAGCACGTGGTGCCGGTCTGGAGTCAGAAGCTTACAAATGGCGAGCGATAACAGAGGTCAACAAGCTGTTGTCAGATCCGAGAACTAGTATCGATGATACTACCATCGCTACCGTCCTGATGCTGCTCGCTATGGAAGAGTCTGAACTTGCAGACCCAAGACGGCAGGGTAATGATAGAGAGTGCAGCCTGTCTGCCAACAATGCCCATCTCAACGGGCTAAGAACGATGATAGGACAAAGAGGTGGTCTTGCCTCACTGAACAACAACCGTTGTTTGCAAGTCTTCATTTTGATGTAAGTCCAACGCTACTCCATACCGTCTGACCGCCAGCTGAAGGCGTACCTGGTTCCAATCCTTGGCTTTTGTGCTAACAATACCATTAGGCACAGTACGGCGCAATGTATCACCACCTTCAGACGTCCTTATGCTCTGTTGTTCGACACCACTGGCGGGATTGAGGACTATGCTGAAGGGTCACACCCCAGTTCCCATCATCCTGCTATCTCAACACCGTTTCAGCAGTTGTGCTCTGACGGTTTGCTCCCCAAGATCTTCGAGTCTGTCAATCTCTTCGTCTCTGATCTGGCAAATTGGTACGAATCCGGACGAAATATCCTCATACTTGACCCCATCGAGCTCCAAAAGCATGCTTGTCTCTTGACGTACCGACTATTTGACTGGTATCAAACGGGCGAAGAACTCGAGATGACCGGTAATATCGGAGGGAACCCGCTCGATCAAAGTATTTGCCTTGCACATCTCGTTTTCCTGGTCATGGCCACAGAACCACTCGCTCGATCTCTTGGTTCGCGATTGGCTAAAGTCGTGCTCAAACTTCGGCACGCTTTGCAACGAGTCCCTCTGTCAGGTTGGGCAGCTGCCCCAGGAGCGTTTCTTTGGGCATTGACCATGGGTGCATTGGCTGCAAAGGATCTCCCACGAACACCACACGTACGGCCTTCAGAGTTCGCTTTCTTCGTGCAATACTCTCAGTTGGCTTTCCCTTCTGAGAACAAGAATAGACTCGCCTCTGCACAGGACTTATTGCGACAAGTGCAGGGATGCCCTTGGATTTCGTCGATGTTCGATGCAAAGGCAAGGCGACTGTGGGCACAGATGGGCCTTTGCGTGCCAGATGTCGTTGATCTGTACGAGTCAAGCAGTGAGGAGGAAGGTCTACCAGTCGATGATGAGCACGCGCTTGGTCAGTCAACAACTGCGAGGTTCTTCCCCGCTATGAAATCGGGGTCCAAAAAGTCAAGTCCGAGGTGATTAGTTGTAGTCAAAGTGCGAGCTACTACTGAGTCTGGAAAGCTGAGGTCTCAGATATCTCCAAGACATGGTCAAGCAAGGCATCTTAGGGGGCTCACCCACCATCCATTTGGGGCATACAGATGCCGCAACACAGTATGAGCTCGAAAGATCATTTCAGGGCCCGTATAAAGTCGAGCAGAAAAGCAAAGGTTGTGACAAGTTTGATTGATCAGCGGTAGTGTTGTGAGATCAGGCGAGCATTCACTGGCAACAAGAATCGAAATTGCAGTCACAAGTTGCAGTCACAAGCCCAGATAAATTCGTTCTTTCTTAGGCACAAAGTGGTTTCACAACAGTACGCACGAGTTGATCGCAAGAGAAGGTAATCTACAGTTGAGTGCGAGAAGTCACATTGAGGCTGCGATTGGGTGACCCACCCTGACCGTTGAAGCCAGGCTTATATGCAGCACTGATTCGCTCAAATTGTATTGCAGCCTGCATCTGTTACCTACAGCTACTGACGTGGTCCAACGGTGACCTGAACTTCAAGCTCTAACTTGTCTGTAAGCCACACACGGAAGCTTCAGGCATGCAGAACCGCAAACGAACATCTCAGCCGCAGGACTAAACAAGCAAGCGGATGCGGCGCACCTTGTCGACCGATGCTACGGTGAATTTAAACAACGCCAAAGGGCCAGACCATGAAAGGTTTCCAGCAGGCGAAGAGCTCAATACTCCACTTGAAGACGAATCTCACTCCGAGCTGTATTCTTCACGAAACACTGTTCTCTCGTACCATCGGACGCGCCTCGAGTCAGTGTACACCTGCAGCGCGACCGAACGCCCTGCTGCGCGCTCTGACTACTTTTCCGTAACCGTACAAAGCAGAGCATTCGCATGCAGAGTATACGCTCTTATTGACAGGACGAAACACTTCCACTGAGTTACACGTCTATCCAAAAACCGTAGAAAGAAGGTCTTACCTTCAGGGTTGTTGTTTGAACTATATGGGGGTAAACGGAATAACAGTCTTTGCTGGGTCAAAGAAGTCAAATCTTTGCGCCCGCCATCAGCAGCGGTCTCTGAGGCAGGGAGGGCTGCACATCAGATTCGAATGTGGCTAACAGTATATCGTACCAAGCCGGTCATGAGCTTCCTGCAAGGGACGTGTCACATGGCTATCATGGCTTGCAGTCGGATCGAAAGACCGGAAGCTGAAGGCCACTGTTCGAGAGATATCAGTGTCATTGATTGGAGGTAATCCCTTAAGTCAGCCAGATGGCGGGCAGCTCTGTCTGGAGCGATACTGCTTGCGTATCAAGCCCAGTAGTCAGCCTACTGGCCGGACTAACTTCGAGCCTGTGCACAGCGATGGCTACGACGTACCGGCGAGTAATGGCTTGACTACTGCTGGTTTCATGCCCGCGGCGCTCCGTATTGGTTTCTGTTTCCTCAGAAACTACTGTCCTCAAAGCGCGTATCCAAATTTTTGAACATCCTACCAGGAGATTCCCCAGACGAGACTGTGTATCTACCGAATGGAACGTTATTCAGAGACCTTCAGGGTCTACCAGTATCTCCGCAATTTGCCTTATTGGTCTACTTGGAGAAGACCTGTTGTGTCTCGCGCTGTCCCCCGGAAGTCTTCCTGCGAGGATCTACAGAAGAATTGGACATTGCACATGGTCGAGGTGACCTGAGGGGGTGCGTGCAGATCTTTGAGGAATTCGGGAATACTGAGGAACTGGCTGTTGTGTAGACCGCACTCATTGCTATGTTGTCAATGTCTTTATTCGTCGCGCCCATTCTCTGTGCTCAGGACTGAAGTGACACTAACTTCTGACTGTCGTCTGCATCATGCCTGTCAACTCGGAGTTCTCGCGCGGAGCGTTGCTGAGATGAGCTTTTTGCTGACAGAGCAATCGAAGCGCCTTAGTACCTCTTTCCGCAATGTGAGGTAGAACAACATACCACCACCGTTCCATATGAGCCAATACGGACATTACTCCACGCAGTGGAAGCTGTTCGAGCGCCATCGAATTCTTCAATTGCTGACGGCACTCTGCTTGATAGGAATCGCGTGATCGTTACAGACAAGTCTTTTCGATAGCTTGGATTCATTGTCAGCAAAGTACCAGTGTGTCAATTGTCATAACAAAGGCATTACAAAGCCGCAAACACCCGCTCACTACCACGTACCTGTAGATCTTACACAGAGCTCCACCAGCACACGATCAATGAGCTAGCCACCCATGACTGGCAGAAAACTCACACCGAACTTTGGCTCCACTCGACCTGCCAAGCCCATGTATATGTGGCTATGCCGACCCTCCGCCAGCCGTCGCTAACAGTTCAACACCACGTCGAACGAGTCAGACGACCTCACGATATACGGTGTAGGATTCGTACTAGCTTCAGGCACAGTACGAAACAATACGACCGAACCTCGGACGAACGATACGGTGAGTTTGAAGTCGTTCATCGGATGACCACTGCGAGATTCCGTAGCGTATTGTCTCTTCGTCTCTTTTCCGGCATGTGGCATGGGCGGAAGGCTTTTCCGCAAAATCTGCACCTCAAGCTGTTCGCGGCTTGCTCGGGGATGTCCCAGTCCTGTCGTCTGCTGATCAACGTTTGAACAGATTGACAGCGCTAGCGACATGGGAGATTGCTCGCAACTGAATTGTCAGCTGCCCAAAAACTTCACGTAAACCCTGTGCAGCTCATTTTTCTGCCGGTGGGGCGACATAGCGCTGTGCTTCCCGCTGCAAGTGTGAGGAATTTGACAGCCGAGCTTAATTCTGTGAGAAGACCGTCCGTGCGGCTAATGCTGTCGTGAGGCTCAGGAAACTGCAGCCTTGCGGTCGCTCTTCAGGCATGATGATTTTGCCGAGGTGCGGCTCGGCGCGAGAAAGCGAAATGCACACCTGCAAAGAATACATCCCTCCTGCCCGAAATGCAGGTGCTGGGCATGCAAAGGAGCACGTGTCTTCGAGAAGGTTCGTAGGGTAGAGATTGGGCTGACAAAGGTTGATTGACGGCTACGTGCAGCCTCGTCCTGCTGGTTCTTGGTGTTATCAACAGACACTGGCTTCTCAACATGACGATTTTGATTGTGATTTTCGTGCGAACACGCGTTGCGTGACGGCCTTGACAGCGCCTCATCCGCGTGTTCCTTACATGTGAATTCTAGAACGACCGTTATGAGCGCAGGTCTCGGGAGCAGGCGCGATCAGGGTCCCCGATTTGGAGGGCCACAGGACGAAGGTTGCTCCCGATCCGGACGAAGAGTTTGGGTCATAGACGTCATGAAACTTGCATCTTCGAGTTGTGCGTCATGTTGACCTCGGGATGGTCTGAGACGTGTTCGAGAACTGATTGTTCGCTGTACGATGGTCTGAAAGATCTCAATTGGCGAAAGTGAGCTCAGACAGCGGAGGCCGCGGTAAGTTGCTGATGGATGTGGTGCTCACTAGAGACTAGCTCAAGGTGTGGCTCAGTTATGGCTGCCCGGGATCCTAACGCACAAGCCTGAGGCTCAAGCGCATCAGCTATCAGCATCTATGGCGTCCAACATCAGCAATGATCTGCTGGCAGAAAACATGAAATTGATAGGTGGTTGAAAAGGCCGTTTAAAGTCTCCACGTTCAGCTGCTGTCTGGATCCGCTCAGCAACCGCCTCATTGCGACGTGGAGATCTCGAGACCACTTGAGCTGCTGGACCCCAGCGGAGGTTGGGGCTGAGAGCGCATTGCCCCTCTCCGGCGAGTTCAACCATTGCACAGCTGGTGTTGATCTTGTGTGGAGATTGTATGGAGAAATGTTGGCCAGACCGTCAATCTTCGCAGTCAATCAGCAGAGCGAGAGGAGTGATAGGCACTCACATTGCCAGCTCAGCATTTGGAAGACGAAACACCGCCTCGACAGCTGCAATTGGAGGGCGCTATCTGATGATCGTGGCTGTTGAGTTGTGCCAAGTTATGCAGACTAAAGGCGTACCTGTTTCACGATGGAGTCGGTGAGCAAAACAATATCCCACGCACGCTTGCCGCGCTTTAACACTCAACTTCGCACACCGCATGGGGAAGGAGCGGTTGCATATAGCGTATGGAGTCGAAAATCAACACTTGAAACAATGAGCGGGCAGCTGGTAATGCCAACACTACACTCAACCTGCAGCTTCCAGACTTGCCGACTGAGACGAGAGAGACGAGGTGAGGAGGGTCATGCCGGTGTCGCAGTGTGCACGGCTGCAGCGTGGAGAAATGGGAGATCAGCACTGTTACCGCCCTCTTCGCATAGACAGCGTGGGGTCGGGAGTCCTTGCTCAGATCTGGTGCCAGATCTGTGAGGGTCATTCAAAGGCTGTACAGTGGGTAAACACCATACTGCCATACGATCTCGCGATCATCTCTCGTGTCCTTGAATCAGATGGAAACCAGTTGTTGCCTGGTGGCACAGGACACACGGAGCTCTTGAATTCCATCATCCGTCCCCCTCTCTGGCTCGCTGTGCGCACCAATGATGCCTCGGCCGAGTCTTGACGGAGCGGGAAAGCAGCGTGGCCGCACCGTTGGCTCGCGGCAAGAATCTGTGCGAATCTGTACATGCCAACCCCGATCGGACCCAAGTGAACCCCGACGGGACGACGCAGGCCAGGAAAGCCGAGCAGTACCGGCGACCTGCGTCGTAGCGAGTACGATGGCACACGCAATACGCCCAGGCAGCCCGTCTTGGTCGTGACTAGCAGAGTAGTCATCTGGTGATGTGCAGCGTGCAGGTCGGCGGAGCACTTTCGTAAGACACGTCGCAATGCCTCACATCGAACGGATTGGCAAGGCTCAGTCGTGTGGCAGCACGGGAAAAACTCACCGGAAGTGCGCTTTCGTCTGGAAAGAGTTGCGACGGTTGGAGCAGATCGCTCGCGTGCGATGTGCACAAGATTGCCGCGCGTGCACCGTGCTGGTCGCGACTGCCTGGTGCCGCAAAAGGCAGGGTCTGCCGCACCTCACTAAAAGTCGGTGACTGTCGGTCAGGCAGAACTTTTGGCAATTTTCCAACAATGCGATAGCCTGGAAAAGATTGCGGTCTGGAGATTGCATTCTTCTGGATGCGAGGACACAGCAAACAATTGTCGGCGAGATGCATGCAAGGCGACAATGTCGCACAGCGTGATCGATGCCTAATGATTTACTTTTTGATTAGCGTGCAGATCGCATCGATAACAGACGTCACATGAGGATAATGATGCTCAAGATGATGTTTGGTGAAATGATCATGATTGATAACTCTAGCTATTGCAAGGGGGAGTCTCGACCAGCCAATATGGGGGAGAATTCAACCGTGCCTTGCGACCAATTTCCCAATCCAACTCTCGTATAACATTCCGTAGATCTGAGTAGAGTTTGTTCCGCGTCCATCATGCTTCATCGCGGCTTCGCCGCGGTATCTAAAAAGGAAATAGGTATAATGCTCGAAAATGCTACGCTGAAAGGACTCGCTCGCTAATATGCTGGATCAAATGCAAAGACAAATCAGAAGGTCGCCGAAGTGGCCTAGTAACTTGAGATGAGCGGCGCATTTGTGTCCATGAATAGCGGTTCGTCGTCGTCGAGGTATTTCGATTGTGTCTTGCCGGCGTAGAAGGTGGTTGTGAGCATGGCTTCCTTCTCAGAGAACTCGAGCGATGATGTAGGTGGCGATGTGGGCGGTGAATCGTCCTCGGAGTCTTCCTCGTAGACAAGTTCAGGTGGCGATTGAATTTGCGAGGGGATACGAGTAAGAGTGAGCTCGGCGTCGTCCTCCATGTCATCGTAGTACTCCTCGTCGTCCTCATCCTCGTCCACCTCCATTGTGGTGATCTGGATGGGTGCCTGTGCAATGCGGCGGGGCATAGGAATCATGTCGAAATCGTCCTCGCACTCGGACTCGGAGTCAGAAGAGTCAGACTCCTCATCCTCCTCAGCGATGCTGTCGGCCCACTGGATGTGGCGGGGCTCCTCAGTCTTCGAGGCCTTAGCCATGGTCTGGTTGAACCATGCTTCTTGCTGGCGCTCGGCATCCTGGAGTTCGATCATGAGGCTGTCGAGAAGGTTGGCGTGTCCGACGAGAAGGCGGAGGTCGTGGTCGGCCCTGCAGGCTTCCTTGCCCAGCTTGGAACGGGCAGAGGCGGCGATGTAGTAAGTTTGGGTGAGAGACATCTTTTGCTTCTTCTGGGGGGGCGTCGAGATGAAGTGGGAGGCGACGGTCTCAGCAGTGAATGGTTCGAATTCGTGTTGAAGGCGGAGATGCGATGAGGAAGGCATGTTTGTTATGTATATATGGCTAAGAAAATGAGTCAGTTTGGTGACTGGAAGGCACAGCGAGGAACTACGAACCTTAATGTGCTAGCCAATGGGTGGAAGGTGATCCGAGCGGTGATATTCCCGAAATGTATGATGTGATTGTAGTCGTCGTGATGATGTACCTGGTATGTCAAGTAGATGTCGAGGATTCGATGTTACTTTGTTTGCTGTTTGGTGTGAAGCTGGATTGGTGCTCTCTAGGAAGTGGGCAAGCGTGGTATTAATGTTTCTGACGCTCGGAGGATGACCACGAAGCTTAACGGCATCTCGGAATTATTGGCGTTTAGCACTTCCACCGCCCTTGACCGAGCGGTGAATCATACATGCAGGGATTGTACGCTTACGCTACCAACGTGCGCACGCCAGCAAAGCCTTCCCTTCGTTTCGGCGGATCCGGCGATTTCACGTCTCCATCAGCTAGCGCTGCCGGGTTCACCGCACTCGTGCGGACGGAGAAGAGACGGACATACACAGCGAGCTGTGCCATGGTTCACTGGATTACCTATCACGCTTGCAGCCCTCTTTCGCTTTGTCGGTGTTTACTCATAACGACGCATTTGGCATGCCGTCACTGTCTGCAAGGCTCTGGCTCAGGCACCGGTGAGAATCTAAACCCCGTGTTTTCAATATGCGTGCGACTGCGCGTTGTTGTCCTGACAGGGGGCGTTGCGCGAGGTTGGAGAGTGCCTGGCTGCCTGCTAGCCATCCTAGCCCAAGGCTCCCAGCTACAGCCACGGTACTCCACAGAGCGGTCAACCCTTCAATCTGTGGCTGTCAAACGTGTTCGGGCAGCGGTCTCCCGCTTGCCCTTTCTTGGGTTGCAACGCGACCCGCCCAGAAAATCCCTTTCTTTGTCCGCTGGGCTCCTGTTCGCTCGCAGCGCGAGGCTGCCGGCAACCGACTCTGCGACAGCTGAGATGAGCATTCCTATAATTTCCTGAGATTGGCTGGACGTTCTCAATGCAAGCGCACGCTATAATGGCAGCAATTGCTCTTCTGGGCAGTCTAAGCCATGTCACAGTCACTCATCCAAGACTGCCCGCGATGACAAAGTCTCCGCAGATCAAATGAGCACTACGAACCCTCCGCCCCGAAGGGGAAACCCACGATAGCACCGCTCGGAGGAGTCGGACTAAAGGTTCACGATAATTTGGGTGCGCATGATCGACAGCGGGTGCAGGTGTCATCACCCCGCGCGGACGAATGACCTTGACCTGCGATAACCAGACGCGGGCGCTCGGTGCTCCGAAGTTCCTCCTGCTCCGGATGTCTCTGGAAAGCGAAGACCAGAAAGGCCAGACCACGCAAACGTGTCATCCAGTACTGCTTCACGTTCACGTTATGAGTTGGAACCTCAAGATGTTGGCATTCCCCATGCCTTCCCCACGTTCAGCATCGAAGGGCGCACGCAGGTGTGACTCGCACGTAATAGGGACGCTTACCTATACTCGCTCAGCTGCATACCTGATTGGTGGAGATAGTTCGCTTTGTAAGGCGTGATGAACAATCTCGTCTGACAAACACCTCTGCTAAGCTTGCAGTAGCCTCTACCTTAACGTTAATCGTTAACCTTGGAGCCTGATGACTGAAACATGCTGATCGTGACGAGCATGGGACATTCGAGCGTTGCAAATCAATTGCACCATAATTCTGCCATGGTGGCTGCCCGTGCCCGGTTACTGCACGGTGAAGGTCGACAGCTGTGACTTTCGACGATGTTCACAATGTTCAAATGTCACGATGCAATATTGACAGTACATTCTGCCTCACTTCCATGTAGATGTTCATTTTCGCGTCTTCAACATCATCGCGCAACGTTCTGCACCACAGCCGTCGCACTGTCTCCCCGCCAAATCCACAAGTTAACGCCCTATGGATGGTGGTGCCGAAAGTGGTATAACGTCCAGTCAGCTGCTCGCTTGGTACGATCCCAGTTCCTGTTTGGATGCGTATGTTGCACAGCCCTACGGCTCCATCGCGCAGTAAGCACACGGATGAGAACAGGTATGGTAAGAGTGTACCGTCTCTCAACGCTCACCGCTGGCGCCGTGCGAGGCTGATGCTAGATCGGCGACGCGCACGCCGATAGCATATGTATGCACACTGCCCCCATGAAGCGACTGCTATACGACACAATGTTACCACGCGATTCGACATAGCAACTGGCGCAAGGGTGAGTCGACACCCGCTTACACACAGCTGATTGGGACGCAGTGCCAACGCGGCAGCCACAATACGCCTGCGAACTGTTGTCCACATTGAGCGAGTGCTGCGAGGAGAGATTACACACCCTCTCACCAAGCCCCATTCCAGTCATGTGTTACGCATGCAGCATTGTTAGACAGCACCACGACATTCCCCGGGCTGTGGGCAGCAAACACGACTCAATCCATTCGGAAGCCCAAGTACACTCGGTGCGGATTGGTGTCCTGGCGCACAACTCAATTTAACAACGTGTTCTTGTCTTGTCTTGGTGCACTGATCGAATTGTTGACAGGGTCCGCCGATCCATGCCGTCATTGGCAATCTTCTAGAAGGCGCAACGCTTTGGCAGCCGCACTGACGGGCACTGACTAAACACCAGGGTCTCTGCAGCCCTACGCTCTGACCTCTGTACACTGTTGACATGACATCGCACGGTCAATGCTTTCGTACCTGAAAACGCTGAAGCTTTTCGCTTCATTCAAGGTGAGGTCCTGGCTTCAGGTCCACCCGTACCTGAGCTACGAAGACAGAACAGGCAAGTGCCTGCTTCGTCAGGCACCACTCAGCAACAAACACCTGATCTTGGAGATGGACCCAGAATTTCGAAAAACACTGACGTTCGCAGTCTCGCGTTGCTCTCAACAACGGGCAACAACCCAGCGACCTTGTCAGCACTTCCTCAAAGCGCGATTTGAACACAGACGTCTCGGCTACCGAGTGATTCCGCTGCCGAGACAACTCCACGACCCTCCCCGAAGCTGACTCGGCACTTCGGCGAGCGTTGTTGCACCAGCAGTTACCAAGCTCGGACTCCCGTATGGTTGTCTTGCGAGATTCGCCGACCTGCAGAACACTTGACGTGAAAAAGCATGGGTCGATTAGACTTTTGCACGCGCAACTGTCTTGTCGGGGAATTGCCATCAGCATCGATACCAGCAAGCCCGTGTGATCACGAGAACAGGACCCTGTCTTCGTTTTGCAAATTCATCTGAGACTTCCATCTGTTCGGAGGGGGTTTCGACCTTTCTCAATGTATGGTCGGAGTGTTTCAGGGTCCAGAGCTCGAAGCAAGTTCAGTGACCTTTATCAGACTCTACCAGTAAGTTGGAACATCTGAAGAAAGTTTAAGATGATACAACTTGATCCTCATGATTAGCGTAACGAAGGAAGTCGCATGGTCTCAACATACGCACATTCCTCTAAAGCATTAGCCGCAGCTCGATCTGCTGACGCGAATAGCGGATTGTATGGCACAGGGCAGCAAGTTGAGAACTTTGGCATCTTCGACGATCGCATGCGGTGGTGCGGCATTACATACACCCTCCAATGAACCACAACCTTGAAGCTCTTCCACTATGATCAGAGGCCTGGACACTCCAGGAGCGTCGTCTGTCACCAAGAGTGGTCCGTCGCGGAGAAGATGAAATGTATCGGGAATCCATGGGGAGTACATCGCGCGGATGTGCTGTCTTCTTCAAAGAGCCTCCGCGACCAGGCCAACGGCTATTCAAGCACGAACACATAATGTTCTCTGAACAAGGATTTTACTGTAGACCTGGCTGACTACATGTTCAAAACCGTACACAGCTAACGAGCTCCTGCCGGTCCTTGTTTTGATATCGGTCATCACCTGTTGATCGCTCGATGTGAGACCAGGTAATGGAGACATGTTCCCGTTAATATTGTCTGCGGGTGGCGGAGCTCTAACAGATCTTGCTTTGGTCATGTAGTCCTGTAAGAGCTCTTGAGGAACTCAGCTAGCGGTGACGGATCAGTTCGACTTCAGAGCCTTTGGTTCAGTTAGCGCTCCAGGGTTGCTAAATGGTTAAAATCATATACTTCGGTGTCTACTGAGTACTGCTGCATCATGAAAGAGCGAGATATGTGAGCCGTAATTTGGGGGCTGCCCAATCCGCGGCTGTCTACCTCGAGCGACTCTGGAAGCTCGTTGTTAAAACGGTGTGCAAGGAAGTGGAGGCAACCCTGCCAGTGGGCTGAAGGTCGAGGGTGGGAATCAACAAGTGCCTTCTCGAAAAACCTCAGCGCCTCGGTGGAGGCTACTTGAGATCCGGCCTGGTAGATCCGCCTCGAGATCTCCCTTCAATATCGAATTGATCACTTGCTCGATCCACCAAAATCCCAGCCCAACTCCTGACGGTAGTTCGTCCTCTTGTTCTTCGCGCATGGCTCGAGGTTGAACGGGCCTCAATTGCTGTTAAACATACCACTCGATCTCCCAGAAATAAGCCCTCGAAACATTTACAGAGAGAGTAAAGCTCTCGCTACCAGTTGGGAAGAGCCAATCTCTTGACGATATGCACACTTTTATCCCCCGTTGTCGATTTTCGGCCGTGGTTAAGATATCCTGGACATATGCACCAAGAGTTACGGGTCGTTATCTGACTCGTTGAGCGCGGCAATGAAGACTGTGATCTAGTTATAAATGCTCTCATGCAAGAGAGCGTCTGAAAGAGCTTCATCTAACTCATCGAGCCCCCACTCCCATTCTCTCAACTCTTCCGCAGCACGATGAGAAGCCCAGTCAACGCCGCTGATTTCTACCTCAGGAGAGAGTACAACAGGGGTTGGAGAAGCCATAATGCTGACTTCCGCAAGCTCGTGCCACTGTTTCAGAAGAAGTGAGAGATGACAATCTGCCCAGGCCGAGACGGCGTGCATTCAGCAAGGTATTTCATCAGAACAGACTTGCCAACGGCAGGGCCCCTTTGATTTAGAGGAGTCCGCGACTGTTATATCTCCAGATTTGAAAATCAGGCTCTCGAAGATACATCCGCACGCCTCTGTGACAGCGGGAATACGATCCTGCTGGGAAAGAATCTCCCCAAGGTGTAGTGAGTCAAGACAAGTTACCAGCCTTTAGAAACTTCTAGTACACCATCTAAAAACATACCAGTCTCCTGTGCTGAACGTCAAGGCACTATGTCAATTGATGCGCTCCACAGTCTTGGCTGTAAGAGCCAATATGTCGGCGTAGTCGCAGAAAGGCATGATGCTGCCCTTCACCGTACAGAAGAGGCACGCAGAGCCCAAAGAAGCCAATGAGGGAGTAGGCTTTGTCTTCTTCCCATATTGTGTTACGTATACTCGTCCAAGACAGTCTTTCTTGAAGGAAACGTCAATAAGCGGAGTACCTCGAAGGGCAGCAATAGGAATCTCGATGATTGCATGCATCAGCTGCATTGCTTCACCTAAGTCTTTCGCGCACGAGAGGCGACCTTCTTTATTATACTGAAGAGCTGTACAATCCGTGACGCAAGCAATTGTTGAACCGTCCAACCCCGAGTAAACCAGCGGCTATCTCGAAACGCTGACTGCCAGGGCAGTTGTGAAGTTGACTCGTCTGAGAGGTACGCATAGCACCTGGCTGCATGGCGGTACCACTCAAACATTGAGTTGATTGAGTCCTGAACCTCGACAGGGTTGAATGTCCTGATGCAGCAGGTATCCACCCAACAGTACTGGAGGTTATTGCGAGCAGCCTAATCAACGCAGAACTTCAGTTCAGCGTAGCCAGCCTCGTCGGTACCGGTCCCGTTCCTGAGATCGTTGAGTGTGATTTCCTGGTCCTCGTCGAGCCATGTATGCGAGAGTATGGCGTACTTAGGAAGTTTCGTGCCCCAACCGTCGATCAAGTGGTCAGTCAATAGAATCTCGCCATGATCGTCGAGACGAAGAAGGCGCATCGTTGCAGGAGGTCAGTCGAACTGGTGCTGCCACCCAAGGTGTGGGTGTATGGTCATCTGGTGTAACCTGAATCTAAGGCATCAACGAATTGGTGGGGTGGAGGTTATGAGTAGGGAAAGCACAGCAGGCTGGTTGCCCAGGTGTGGCGTAGCAGTAAGCCACGTGCTTCCTTGCCAAAGCGCCTCTTTCTTCAAAAGCTCATTTAAGACGGGACCAAGAGAAGTAGCACTTTACAAGCGCCTTCCAGTAGTTCGAGGAGTATCTGTATTGGCTTCCATCCGATCGATATCGCTCCGAGAATATTATCTTTGCTCACCATAGTCGTACAGTCTCCAAACCGATTAACCCAACGCATTACCCAGATTGTGCTCCTTGATGTACTCCCCGCCCTTCTCAGCCCATTCCGCTTTCGTGATGAAATTGCGCCTGTTCTCCTTCTTGCCACCCCACTGCGCTGCACCTCGCCAGCTGTCCAAAACGCAGTCCTTCGCCCTCCTGACCTTCATGCTCTGCTCAGCAGGCAAGACAGCCCTGAGCTCGTTCCTCAGCCTCTCTTCGAAGCCTTGAAACATGGTGTTGCCACCCGTGAGGAAGATGTCGTTCAGCACATCGTCTCTCCGCGAATGGTTTGCCAGTCGCTCGGTGAGGATCGTAGATGCTATCTCCACGATACCTGCTTGATCGAGGCCGGCAATCGAGGGTTGGAAAACGACTTCCGGAACACGGATGCGCTCAACGTTGAGGTGCAGCTGATGTGCTTCGCGCTGCGACTCGGGATCGTATGGGTACGGTCCGTGGAAGAAAGCGTGCAGGACGCTCTTTGTCCAATCTGTCTGCGCCTCTCGCGTCGAATCTTCAGTGAAGTTGGGGTCATGCTCGAGCAGTTGGCCTTCGATATCCTTCAGTGATTTGGAAAGGTCTTCCTCTTCCTCGTCGTCGGAACCCTCGCCGGTGGCGATTGTGCGGTACACGCCCCAGTCTGCGTCGTCAGCACCGAACGTGTCGTCGTCTCCTCCACCACGGCGGCGTTTCTTGGAGGGCGCGTCAGAGGCTAAATTGGCGATAGACTTCATGCGCATCTGGTTGGCGAGTGACTTGCGGTTGCCGAGTTCTGCCTTGAGGCGCTCGCGGTCCTTCATCTTCTGCACAATAGCCTGGCGTGCGATGCGGCGTTCACCGATCCAGCCTTCCGGGTCGGCTTCTCGCCGCTCATCGTCGAGTCGTTGCTCTTCTGCTTGTCTGGCCTTCTCAGCTTCTTTCTCCACTCGCGCACGTAGTCGAGCGTCGTAGTTCGACTTCATTAGTCGCTGTTGCCGCTTCTGCTTGATGCCCTCTTCGTCTAGCTGGTCGTCTGGAACCTCGAGAAGAGGGAATGTGGGCTCTTCCTGCTGCTCTTCCTCGGCCTCATCACCCAGATCCTTGTTCCGTGTCTTTTTAATCGACTTCTCAAGCTCCTTGACTCGCTTGTCGAGCTGGGCTTCGTCGTCGAAATCGTTGGATTCGAGTACTCGTGCCTTCTCCTTCTTTGTGGGTATCTCTTGTAGTTGTGCCTGCAGTTGTACGTAGTATTCAAACTCTTCTTCTTTCTTCTTGAGCTTTTCCAACCGCATCTTGGCAGCTTGAGCCTGCAACCGTCGACCGCTCTCTTTGCGCTTCTCTGCTGCTATTGCCAGCTCTTCCTCTGTCTTCTGAACCACGACTTGCTCGGTAAATGGCGTCTGGACAATGTGATCGCGGTCCTCTAGCCCTGTCCAGTCCAGATAGCGGCTGAGCTCCTCCTCGTAGTTCTGTGATAGGTAGCAATGCTCCTTAACCAGGTCCTCGGCCTGGACATCGCTGAGCTTGCCAGGGAATGAAGGATACTTCAGCCTAAGCAGCTTCAGCAGATATTGCGCTGACTGGAAGCGCCCCCAGTTGAGACGCGTGGCTTGTGAGAGAAGAGGCTTGGTGTCGACAACGGGTATCAGATGGGTCGAAGTGTATGAGGAGTCGACTATCAGGCCACTGCGGCCGCCGTTATACGAGTAGGAGAAGAGCGAGTCGACACCGTATGCAACGGAGGGCGCGCCGTAGCACTCGAAGAGGATTTCGGACATGGCTATCGCAGAATTGTCAGCACTCTTACCAGTCTTGGTGGGCTATGCTGTACGTACTCTTCCTTGTGTAGCCCAAGTTGGCTACCGGCTCTGTCATGACAATGGGCCTGTCTATGCTGCCTGACTGCCCGTCGATGCCCATTTTGATGAAGCAGTAGTCCAGCACACCCTCGACAGCATCCCAGTTGTTTATGATGTTGCTCCCAGGCTCATAGATGGGCTTCGACTGCCCTCGCGCTGTGCCGTCTGAATACACATCTGAGCCGATGAAAGTGAAGGTACGGTTGAGCTTGCGGTCCCGGTATCGCGCCATGTTCGGGAGCACTGAGAGTCGCGGCTTCGAGTCGAACGACCATCCGGCGCGTACTGCTGATGACCCTGCGCGCATCGTTAGCACCTGCGACAAGTTCCGTTCTGCAATTCCCATAGTATACCATTATCGATGATGATAGCTGTCTCTCCACTGCTGCGCGCGTAGCCTTCGGTGTCGATCGCTCTGTAGCCCTCGAACGGCGGCTCGCTCACGTTCCAGATGCGCGCCGGCGGAGGCTTGGGGGAGTTGCGCCCCGAGGCGGCCGGCGCATCGTCCATCGCAGAGGGCGCCATTGTCGTCGAGTCGTGGATTGGGGTGCAGCTGGCGGAGAGAGCTTCAGTTCATGTCGTGTGGTCAGGGCGGCGTAAGCAGGACACTAGCGCGCGGATTGCTGGGGTTCTGTTGCATGCTGTGCATGTTGGAGCTGCGAGGCATCACGGATGGTCCAAGCACTCCCGAGGTGTTGTACGCTTACTACGCTGCGTACTTTGAGGTGCACACTGTGCTTGAAGCTCTCGCGTGCAAGATTACTGAATGTGGTTTTGTCGAAAAGGCTATTTCCAGACTGTCATGTCCTATCTCGTACATTTCATTTTCTCTTTGGATATGGGTATCATTGCGTACATCCTCATCTTTGTCCTATCCCCACACCATCTGAGCTCATCTCAGTCGCAGAACGTCAGGCGTGGATCTGCCAAGTGGACGCAGCGAGTTACTCAAGCAGGATCCTTCAGGCCGTTGGTTGCTGCCATTGTCAGTGTCGTACTCACTCATGGGATCCACAAAACCCAGATACCTTCGAGATGGAACAGAACGTTCGATTGGTAGTTCTTGAACATTTGCGCAACCAGCTCAGTGTCCATGTTTTGAATATTGATCTCTTGAAGGTTCTTGTTCAGCATCATGATAGCTTCATTCAGCTTCTCCTGTCGTAGGTGTCAGTGGGCGCATACCGGTGTTTACCTTGGGCAGCGACTCACAACATTGACGATGATACGCGAGAGCAAGAGACTCTGCTGGTGCTCGTGAGGGCTCTCCTGGTACACATCAGCGTGATCTTCCTTTTGCACTCACCTTGCTCGTGACCTACCATGCTTGTGTGACGTGCGCGTTGGTGTTGGTGGTGGGATGGACCAAAACAGTTAGATGCAGGGCGGCTTAGTGAAGGTCCATGGGCGGGCGACCAACCAAGCTCCACCTCCGCAAGCTCCCATCAACAGCTCCATAACATACAACACGCCACAGTCGCCGCCGCAGCCCGACCTCACCAGCATGGCGCCGCTCACAGCTCAGTCCGATGAGAAGACGCACCAAGCGCTGCTCGACAAGCTCGACATCTATGCCGTCCACAAGCCGTTCCGCAACCCCAACTGGAAGCCAGCGCAGCGCCGCAACAAGAACCTCAAGCAGGTCCTCGGCGAAGCATCGCGCAAAGAAGCCTCGATGATGAACACACAAGCCAACAGCGGCGCGTCAACGCCAGCGATCGCGTCTGAAGGCGGCTCAACACCAGCTGGCATCGGCCGACCACCGAACATCGCCCAAGCTGCGCAGAGCCTCGACAGGCTGGTGCTCGAGAAGAATGGTCGGGCAGCTGCAGGCAACGCGACTGGGCCTGCGCCTACATACACGAACATCGAGTCTGCACCAAGCTTCCACCCCAGTGCCCAGAAGAAGTACTGCGACATCACCGGGCTGCCTGCGCCATACACAGATCCTAAGACGAGGCTGAGATATCACAACAAGGAGATGTTTGGGACGATCAGGACAATGCCGCAGAACGTGTACGAAGGGTACCTGGCGGCAAGAGGCGCGCATACTGTGCTGAAATGAGCTATCGTGCTACACCCTATCAAAGAAGCATCGTCGATGTCGCGCTCAGGCTCACACAGCCTGATCTCAGCCTCCGGACCCAGCATAAACCGCAGCTATAAGCCGCAGTCGGCCACAGGGCACAAGACCAACGCGGTCAGCAAGACACGGCAGCAACAGCATGATATGTATGACCATCAAAGTCAAGCACCTTCCACCCACGCAAGCCCCTTTCAAGGCAAGGTTCAAGAAGGCGCTCCGGCTTAATCGTGATCCTGTATTGTTCTTCGCCCATCAGACGGGATACCAGGAGCTCGGGAGGAGGCTTCCTAGTTACAGCAGCACGGAATGGGCATACTGTTGTCAGGGCGATTCTAAACTGTTCCTACACCGCAAGATATCGTATCATAGCACCAAAAGAATATACATGAATTCTTTGCATGTAGGTACTTGATCTTGGCGATTGGATTGTGGTGTTGTTGAGGAACACGACAGCAAGGCTCGAAAATCTGCGAACTCCCGCGAGGCTCCACGCTAGCAGGGTGGGGCCCCGTAGCGCAGACCGAGGCGCGTCAACAGCTGCAGGAAGAAGGGACACGAAACAAAAGTTGTCAGGCACCGAACAACTACCCCATAATCACACGCACTGATACAGGCTGTACCATTGCCGTTGCCGCTTTCCGTTCTTCATCAGCACCATAAACGTACACTTTACAGGCTCACGGCCCCCCAACACTCAAGATGCCTACTATGTGGCTTTCGGACACCCAAAGTACGCCCTTGAACCGCTCAGCACATGGCTCTATGCTGACGAACAACAGAGATTGGGGTCGCCTTCTGCTCGGGAGGTATGTACACCCTTGCCCACAGCAATCGGCCGTCCCATCAAGCCCGCGACAGCGTCGAACACAGAACTGACGATGAAACTACACAGGCGGACTCTTTCTCATGGGCGGCGTCATGATGTTTTTTGACCGCGCCATGTACGCACAGCTTTCCTCAGGGCACTATCCTTAACTAACATCGAACAGGCTGGCCATGGGCAACGTACCTCTCCCTCTAGCTGTCCCCTTACAGCCCCCCCTGACGAACGACAGATCCTCTTCCTGATCGGCCTCACTTTGATCATCGGCACCCAGAAAACACTCGCCTTCTTCGCACGACGACAGAAGTGGAAAGGTACCGCAGCCTTCGCTGCTGGTATTACACTTATCCTCATGCGCTGGGCCTTCTTCGGATTCCTCATCGAGCTATACGGCATCCTGGTTCTGTTCGGCGACTTCTTCGCTACAATAGCAGGCTTTGCTGGAGGCATCCCAATTGTAGGACCGTATATTGCCAAGGCGCTCAACAGCCTAGGCGGCGCAAGTGCTGCTGCGAATGGCGAGAGTGTGTAGGACCATGATCACGGCAATCGTCGCAGAGCACACAAAGAGCATAGGGCGAGCGACCCAAGGATGATCGTGCTGGTGTCGATTCCATGATAATGAAAGAGGAAACGAACGCCACCGAACGAACATCGAGTTGTATATTACGAGCTACGATCCGGAGTCTGGCGCATATGTGGTACACCATAGACGCCGATTGGGACATGATACCATACGATATATGATACGAGAGATAATTTGGAAGTACAACGCCAGGTGCGCTTGTCTCAGCGCAACAAAGGCCTGAGCGATTGTTTCTTGTTGCACGATTCACATTCTTTCGAAGTACGTGGCTGTGAAACAAAGCACGAGGTGCTTTGTCGCAGATTCCACGACATCCCAAAGTCGAGAACATCCGCTCATACTTGACACACCACAGTTTTGTTCACGACAACATGTCCTCCGGCTATGGAGATGGAACCCAACTACCCCAACGATGCGCGCGCAGACTCCATGCAGAGAGGAAAGCTAAGTCGTTTCGACAGGAACCATACATCTTAGCGTATCGTTACAGAGACTATATGAAGCAGCACCCAATCCGGAAGAGCTATGGGAACAAGCAGTACATCAATGAATACTACCAGAACCTTCTAGCTAACCAGCCAGAGCCTGACCTCGACGCCACAGACAACCGTTCACGCGCGATACGATATGCCAAGGAGCATTTTGAGTGCTACTTTGAGATCAGAGACGTCGCGCGCATCGTAAGATGGCTTGATGAGGCGAGGGAGAAGGAAACCCATGCCGATATGACGACGCTCCTCGAGCGCATTCGCAGTCCATCGCAAAGTCCGCACGAGACCAGCAATCTATGACCGCACACCCCGCCTGATCTTCCGTCCTCGATGCAACGCGCTCGTGGATATGCGATAAAGCGTGTTTCAGCAGTACGCAGCGGGACTGGTTGCAAGGCTGCGGCACTGCATTGGGTGCAGCAGCAGCAAAGCCGCACGCTATGCCCCTCCTTGCCCCACGTTAGGTCGGGAGCTTCTCCGGGAACTATTGCAATTGCATCAAATTCGATGGTAGCTAAGCTTTGCGCAAGAATTTTCATTGGTGGTGGTTACATTCCTCAATATTGGCCGAATCCGGAAGCGCAACGTCGGCCCAGCGAACTCCACAGCGCTCAGCTTCAGACAAAGACGTCTTCCGGATGCGTGTGGCGGTTATTTTTACTCTCGTGCTTTACCGTGAGTCCGTCGCAAGCACTAGCAAATGTCGCAAACGGTCGAGGTGAGATGTTGAGAAACATTTTTTCTATATAATGAGTATACTGAAGCGCAACATGGAAGAGCATCACTCGCTGAACATCTGCTTTTGAACATACTCACTTTCGTTCTCAGTTCGAAACAGACTACAAATCTTTCGAGATGGCCTACCAAGTTTCTTCCATCGTCTACCCAGCTTACGCTTCAGTGGCTCCTCCTCCTCCGGTCTATTCGGTGCCTGCTCCTGTCTACACCCCGAGCCCTCCTCCTCCTCCTCCGGTCTATTCGGTGCCTGCTCCTGTTTACACCCCGAGCCCTCCTCCTGCGCCTCCGGTCTACTCTGCCAAGATGCCTACCACGACTACCGCCTACGTCACTTCGGCCCTGACCATGACATCCTATGTCACTGCTCAGTACAGCGCCTCTCCCGTCCCCAAGAAGTGCGACAAGGACATCATTGGTACCGTCGAGAAGCTTCCTCAGTCTGTCCAAACCTACGTCTTCGAGGCCATCTCTAGTAGCAAGTGCAGCCCCTGCGACTATGCCTGCATTTGCGGTGACCTCCACGGCAAGGATGTCGCTGGCAAGGTCAGCAAGGGTTGCAGCAAGGCCGACTACGAGACCTACATGGCCTTTGAGAATGGAGTTTGCGGTGCTCCCGCGCCTTATCCTACCTCGATCATCGTCACTCCTACTGCTTACCCCACTGGCAACAAGACCCAGGAGCTGACCACTTACACCACCACCACCGTCTGCCCTATTACTACCAGCGGAAAGGTCACCACTACTACCAGCACCATCACTGTCACCTCTTGCAAGGCCTACTGCACCGCTCCTCCCCCGCCACCTGCTCCTAAGCCCCCGGTTCCCGCTCCTCAGCCTCCTGTCTACCCTATTGGCAACAACGGTACCACCACTGTCACTTCTACCAACAAGATCACCTCGACCGTCCGCGTTCCCGGCAGCTCTGCTCCTCCTGCCGCTCCCTCTGCGCCCCCTGCTGGTCCTCCTGCCGCTCCCCCTGCGGCTCCTCCTGCGGCTCCTCCTGCGGCTCCTCCTGCGGCTCCTCCTGCTGCCCCTCCTGCTGCCCCTCCTGCAGCTCCTCCTGCCGCTCCCCCTGCCGCTCCCCCTGCCGCCCCCCCTGCCGCTCCTCCTGCCGCTCCTCCTGCCGCTCCTCCCGCAGCTCCCCCGGCCTCTCCTTCTGGTGCTCCCCCTGCGGCCCCTCCTGCTGCCCCTCCTGCGTCTCCCCCTGCGGCTCACTCCGGTGCTCCGCCAGCTGCACCTCCCGCAGGCCCCTCAGGCGCGCCTCCCGCGGCTCCTCCCGCCTCGCCCAGCGCACCCGGCAGCGCCCCCTCGGCCAGCAGCCCTGGTATGCCTCAGTACACTGGTGCCGCTGCTGCCAATGCGCCCGCTGTTCTCCTTGCTGGCGCCGTCGGTATCTTCGGCTGGGCTTTCGCTGCTATGTAGAGCGAGATGCTACTAGACATTCTCTGTGAAGAGACGAGATTTCTTATGTCCAGGTGGTTATGGGATTGTAATAGAGAAGGGTAATGGTAATGAATGGTGGTTGGGCTTTCGGTAATCGTAATCCGTAATCGTAGTGTCGTAGTTGTTTATTTAGGAATAGAAGAAAATTTAGAAAAGCATACTGTTATTTCACGTTCGCCCTTGACCTTATTCAAACACAAAAAGATTGATTGTTAGAAGGCTAACGAACAGAAATTTCCAAGTCATGAAGTCCCGCACCGAGAACCTCTGGCCATGCAGAGCACGCGAATGCAGAGGTCTGATTGGCTCCGCTAAGTTTACATACCTTTGTAGGGGGGAGCCGCCCTCTCTTATACCTAGGAAAAGGGCGAAGAAATCACCTTTGGAGAGTTGAACGACAGCACGAACCATCACAAGTTTGGCTACCAGAAAGTCGTCTTCTGTGCTAGGCAAGCAAAGCTCGACGGGCTCTCGCACTTCTGGATTGACACCTGCTGTATCAACAAGAAAGACCCGCAAGATCTGGCACAGGACAGCTCTGACGCATCTGATCCCAGGACAGGTTAGAATCCCAATCGTAGATCGGCGTTTATGTTTACCACTGTAGGATGCAGCTTCGCTGCTCATGATCGCAGTGCAGGCTGGCAATCTGTCGACGGTGCACCGTCTTCTTTCAATCCCACTGATTGATATAAACCGCCAGGATATTCAAGGCACGTCTCCGTTGCTTACTGCAGTACACAAGGGTAACACACAATTGATCGCCGCTCTACTTGCTACATGGGGAGTTCGAGTAGACGTGAGAGACGTCGTTAGGGACACGCCACTCCTGGTCGCAGTAAGAAGAGGGAATGCAGCGATTGTAAGCATGTTACTCGCTACAAGAGCGGTCGACGTAAATGCCAGAAACGACATGCTACTCAACCAAAGTTCACATCTTGCATAAACTGTGGGCCCTGAACTTTACTGCTGCTGGTTGCAAAACATTTTAGAGTTTTAATGAACAGACTACGCACAATGAGCATTTCTATCAAGAGCAAATCGTTATGTTCGGTCACTCAGCGGTCTCATCCCTCGTCTTCATGGGCCGTTTGATCAAGAAAGAGAGGTCGGCTTGCTACGAAGCTTGTGATGCACTTAAACGATGTTGTTGTTTGGAGAACAAAAAGACACTAAGAACATACAGCTTATATCCTAATTCGCTGGTACATTGCTTGAATAGGGCTGAGGGAACGGGTGATTGTTGGCATCGACTGCCCATTATCGCACACTATCACCACACCATCTACCGACCTTTGACGACGGCAAATACAAAGCTTGCATCGGCTTGAAAAACCCAGGACCAGAGTTGAGCGAGGGGCTCTAGAGCCGAGGTGCCCCACGTGATCCACTCACCGAGCAAAAACTCCAAGCCTGTCTACAACCACCACCACCACCGTCTCCAGACCATCACGACAGCAAAATGCATCGGCCGGGAATCGAACCCGGGGCTAGCCGAAACTGTCCTGTCAATGTGAAGGATGGCAACGGCTAATTTTACCACTAAACCACCGATGCGATCAGGTGATTTGATGAATGCTATCCGACTTTCATATAATATCATCCCAGATTGACCACAGAAATTGCTGGCCTTGCTCTTCTATCGCTGGCAAAGCAAACTCTGTCCTGGCCGTCCTTTACACAAGTCCCAATCTGCGGTTTCTGCGTAGCACGAAAGAGAAGAAGATAGGTACGCGAATCTGTTCAAGACAGTCGGTAATTGTACTTGCTATGATCACAGACATTAATCGTGAGCAGGACACAATTCACCACAACCTGAACGGCGTCTTGAGGAGGCGTTCGGGAGGCAATGCATTCTTGTATGACTCTAACGTCGGCTTTGACTTTGGTCTATCATCTCGCGAGAGATGTACTGCGGCCCCATTCCTGGCGCTCAACAGCCCCCTTCCGTCATGTACATCGGCGTTTTGACCGTGGGTAACATTATTACATTTTCAGCTCGGGGTTGTTCTGCAAAAGAAGAGAGGGTTGTAGTGAGCCACCTTCCATTTTGACAAACATCGCAATCGTTCTTGAGATTGGAAGATCGTCATTTACGGGCGGTCAATCAACTCGACCGCAGACTTTAATTTACATGAGCAATATCACAACGATTTCCGCTACAAATAGCTTAGCCTTCCCCGCAGAGTTGGGGTAGAAGTGCCACCGGCACTTCTGCAGCATCCCAAATCAGTATATTTCGCGACTGTTTTCGTATTCCGTAACAATCTCAGGACGTGTATATAGTATGCACAGAGGCAACCGCACTTCAGTGCTGTCTGAGTTACTTTGGCGTACTACTTTGCAGGTGGAACAACCATGGCCATTCGAACGGTGTTGAGAGACCTTTGTGGCTTTTTGCCCATCCTAGTTGCTCTCATTGCGATTTCGAACCTCACTGGGCCAGTCAAAGCGGATAATCCGATCATCCAGACTCTGTACAGCGCTGACCCAGCACCGCTCGTGTACAACAACAGCGTCTACCTCTTCACCGGCCACGATGAGGATGGCTCAACAGACTTCAACATGCGCGACTGGCGTCTGTTCTCGTCGGCTGATATGGCCAACTGGCAAGATCACGGCGTTGTAATGAGCCTGGCCACCTTCAGCTGGGCCAGCTCACGAGCCTGGGCCGGTCAGGTCATCCCTCGCAACGGCAAGTTCTATTACTACGTACCGGTCCAGCAGAAGAGCGGTGCCATGGCGATTGGTGTGGGAGTCAGTGATAACATCCTTGGTCCATACCGCGATGCCATTGGCAAGCCTCTGGTCGCGAACAACGAGATCGATCCGACAGTATACATCGATGACAACGGCCAGGCCTATCTGTACTGGGGCAATCCCAACCTGTGGTATGCGAAGCTCAATACGGATATGATTTCTATCAGTGGCAGCCCTGTCCAAGTCCAGCTCACTACCGCCGGCTTTGGTGCCCGTCGGGGCGGCGCAAACTCACGGCCAACTTCGTACGAGGAAGGACCCTGGATCTACAAGCGCAACAACCTGTGGTATCTGGTCTACGCCGCAAATTGCTGCTCGGAAGACATCCGCTATTCCACGGGACCAAGCATAACAGGACCATGGACATACCGTGGGCTCGTCATGGCGACCGCAGGCGCAAGCTTTACGAACCATCCCGCTGTTATCGACTTCGCTGGCTCGTCTTACTTCTTCTATCACAATGGCGCCCTTCCTGGTGGTAGCGGCTACACGCGTTCTGTTGCGGTGGAGAAGTTCACGTACAACTCTGACGGGACCATTCCCACTCTCGGCATGACCACTGCCGGCGCTCCCATGATTGGCACGTTGAACCCTTACACGCGCCAGGAAGCCGAAACCATTGCGTTCTCCAGTGGTCTCAAGACGGAAGTGTGCAGCGAGGGAGGCATGGCGGTTTCGTTCGTTAACAATAATGACTATATCAAGGTCAAGGGTGTGGCGTTCGGCACCGGTGCGAAGACTTTCAGTGCACGCGTCGCTTCGGCTGGAAGTGGTGGAAAGATCGAAGTCCGCCTCGGTAGTACGAGTGGCACATTGGTCGGAACTTGTACTGTAGGTGCGACTGGCAGCTGGACTACGTGGGCGACGGTGTCTTGTCCTATCAGCGGCGCGACTGGAACTCAAGATCTCTTCATGAAGTTCACAGGAGGGTCAGGCTATTTGTTCAACTTCAACTGGTGGCAATTCAGCAAATGAGTTTCGTGGTCATCGGGAGAGCTAGAAAGTTGCAGCGCTCAGATTCAGTCCCATCGAAAGATACGAAGCAACTGCAATCAAAGTCTTGAGTGTGTCCATCTCGTTGCTGATGTAGCAGATGAAGAGTATGGCATTTTGATGCAGTCACGGTTGGGGAGTGAAGTGAAATCAAATAGTCGCTACAAAGTTACGGCTGGCGCAGAAGGTGCCCCACTTGCCCCACTTTCTCTGATCTCGCCGTTGCTCTTGCCTAAACACCACATCCAGAACACCAATTGCTCCATCATCGAAATGTTGTTGCGCACCTCAATACACTATAGACTTTGCGCGAATGTTGTCGACCTTAATTGAGATGAATGCGCCACAGCTCTCGATCGACGCCAGCCTGAAAGGAGCTCCTTGTGTGTAACGTCGAAATGTTATTGTTGACAATCAGGTCTCCGTCTTACAACGAGTGCCAGTAGCACATCCTGCGATCATGCAGCAGTGACTCCAGAAGGTCATATACGCTATCGTCGCCATTCTCAGTCGCCACCTCCGTTGGATCAAAACGTGTTTTCTCCTGCGGCCACCGCTCGTGGTACCTGAGGTACAGTCGACTAGTCGATGGATGCGCGGCGATGAGCGTCATGTTGCCAATGACAGACTGGTCGAAAGATGGTGTCTTCACCGACCAAGTCAACAACTCAAGACACGGCAATGACTTGCCCTTCGGCAGATGATCGAGCACAAGCAATGGCGTTTTGCTGACGATGGGCACGGGTAAGAATGATAGAAGCTAGGGGGGTGGTAACGGTTCTGGTGAACGCTTTACTTAGTTTAATGTTCTCAGGTCAAGAGAGGGGAGGCACGCCGTGCTTGTGCAAGCGGACTCCTACGATGAGTTTGTCGGAGATGTGGACGGGGTCTCGGAATACACCCAGGTGCGACTGCCCAATCTGGCCAAATGCTGTATATAAACGTAACGGTGCTTTGAGATGAAAACAGGGGTTGTCTCATTCCAAGCATTTCAAATTAAGATACAACTGCTGCTACCCATATGCGCAATCATAAAATGCCTCAGAGTGAGAGGGGTATCCTGCAAAATGCTAGAGACCGCCCTCCCAAGATGATCATGAAGTCGTGAAGTCGTCAATGAGTTCGGTCAATCGTCCAAGTCGTGATGTTGCCATGGCACTGTGTGATCATACCAAGGTTTGTCTTCTGCTTCTGCCACGGATCGTGTTGATCCAGCTGCAACGTAGCTGGACCAGACCCTGCCCAGCAACATCTTTATCTCAAGTCCTTGTTGGCTCATCGTCGAGCCCGAATCCGGTGGAAGGTTTCAATGAGATCTCTCGCATCTGTCAACTTTGTCAGGACAGCTCATCCAGAGTGCGTATGGACGTGCTTACCCTGCGAGGAGGAGAAGGTCAACTGGTAACGCCCATTCGCCGCCTTTGGCACCTTGTATCCCTCACAGAAAACGTACGGATGCAGCTGCCGAAATAAAACAGTAGGACTCGAGCCGAATTTCTTCATCCAGCTCCGATCGCCCACAAAGTCCGTGACAAACGCCGTCCAGATGGGCACATCCTTCAGCGGCCCGCGGCGCGGCGTCGCCTCGAAGCGCACAACCCCCGAGTCCACATCACGGTACACGCGCAGATGGTGCAGAAAATGGGCATCCGAGATCTCACTGCTGAACTCAAGCCGCTCCGCCCTGTCCTGGTCAAAGATATCCTCTAGCCCGTCGGCCATGCGCGTCTGGTCCTGGTGCTTCATCGCGATGCACGTATTGTAGAACAGCACCATGCGCTCGTACAGCGGGAAGCGCAGGCGCGCCCACAGATCGAGACGCCCGTCCTTGCGGTTCACGCGGCACAGCTGCAGACACGAGGCTTTTCTGATAATCTTGAGCCCGGTGAGCGGGAAGCAGTAGCGCCGTCGTGTGCCGTCGGGGTCCATGGTCAGGAACAGGATGCGCGCGCGCAGGTCCTCGTATCGGCAGTACAGCCGCAGCCAGACATTTGTTGCTTCCAAAGGCAGCTCGAGCACCTTTTCGAAATGATCGTCACCGAGCATCTGGATCACGCTGGGCTCGTCGCGGCCGGCGCATTCTGTGGCGTCGCCGAGCGTCCGGAAGGGGGTTGATGGGTGCCGGCCATCGAAGATTCGCATCGCCCAGTGCGCGACTGGGCCGCCGGAGTCGGTGGAGTGGGAGGACATGCCTTGGGACGAAGCGGACGAGAACGTAGGCGATGTGGGAACGGATGGAGCGGCTGGTGGGACGAAGAATCCGCCCATAGGAACTTCTCCTATGCCAGCATATATCTGGGACACTGGACGAGGCGTGCGAGGTGGTGGAGGAGGCGCGGGTCCATGGCTGTACGTTGGGTAGGACGTGAAGCTCTGAATGATTGGTCTCGGATTGCGAGGAGGCTTCGGTCCAGGTGTCCTAGCAGGACCATGGGTGGGTATTGACAGCCTGCTGAAGTACGAGTCAAGGGGTTCTTGTTGCTTCAGTAACTTCTTCAGACGGACTTGAATTCTGTCGATCTCTTCCCCTGGATCAACGCTGTGTGTGGTCAGCCTGAGGCATGGGCATGAAGTACAGCACTTACTCTCGCAGCTCATCGTACATGCCCTGCAGATACGTGCGATAGTACTCAAGTCGATTTGGCAGGGAGATACCCTGAGTCCTGAAGTCGGCAAGAGCATCCTCCCACATTTCGGCATACTGCGGGGTACCAGGGAAGGCGCCAGGAAGTCGAGTTTTCCTCTTTGACTTGTTGAACATATCTCGCACATTGTCGAGCGTGTAGCCCAGACTTGGAAGGCATATCTCCAAGTCCTTCGAGATGCGGCCGGAAGCTCTCCCGAGGCGAGGGTGCTCAATTGCTTCCTGGAGCGTTTGCAAGGCATTGGAGATGGCGTACAGTTCAGCAATATCGCCGGTGATGTCTTTGCGAAACTGTGGAATCTCGCTGACGAAGGCGCCCAATCCCGCTGCTGTGTCTTCAGCTTCCTTCGCGTAGTCCAAAAGTCGAAGTCGCCAGTCCATGATCGCGTGACGGGAGATCTTGAGCCGAGAAGAAGCGTCGCTAGCGGCGCATGCTCTAGAGACCAGCAGAACGAGTGGGAGAAGAAGAGATAATGAGGCGACAGGGCTGAGAGGATGATCTTGACGTGCACTGGCGCGGCCGGTCTCGATGAGGGTTGACCGGTGTTTGACGTGTTCAAGCTGTATGCAGGAGCGGCATGCAAAGCCAATCGCTGACGCCGCAGCTCTCCTTCTCTTTCTTTCTCGATCCGCCCCTCAATTGTTTTGGCCCCCAAACTTACCAAGTTGATTGCCGGATATCCAAGACTCTGAAGCCGTTCGTCTTTGAGGGACTGCAACGGCCTTGAGAGAAGAAAGAAGCGTCTGCGGCGCGGACACCAAAGATTGCAAACCGCGGCTCTGTCAGGCGTCACGTAGCACCGAGCTGCGGTATGCCTACGAAATTCAATCGGTGCGACGGACGAGAACACACGAGGGGTGCAGCCGATGACATGGTTGTCTGAACGTCTGTTGCCAATATCCTAGGTGCTGCAAGAGGCCTGTCTGCCTGGCGATGCTCCACCTCATGCCGATCTAGTCCTGCAATGTCAGCACGATCAGGTCAGTGTTTTTCTCTCGATCAAAGGCTGCTCTGCTCGGCGGCAGCGGTCCATCTCTATTGAGCCGAGTGATGTACGGACGCACGACGTGGACAGCTGTCAACGGTCGTCGACTGCAGGCTGGAGTTTGGTTCATGCACAGGCTAGGCAGCAGCAGCTGGGGACCGTGGCTCGACAACAACGAGACTATCATCCTCGAATGTAAGTGCAGGTAGGTCCTCAAATATGATAGAAGAAGATAAGGCGTCTCAATAGACTGCGAGCGCTGTACATATAAAGCAATTCTAAGAATGGGGCTAAGCCTCACTCCCCTGCGCCACGCTGCCGTTATGCCGGGTTTCAGGACCGCCCACACACCCTCAACATCACTCACAAGGCCATGGCTGGGGAGGGAGGAGGTAGTCTATTGGGTATGGTACATAGTGAGTCGTGGGGGCCATCTTTTGGTAGTCGTCCAGCCAGTAGCTGTGACTCTCCTGCGCCGATCCTCTTACTTTCCAAGAGCCTTCAGCCTGTCATCGACAAGCTTCGCAACCATCTTCTCCAAGATGGCAAACTCGCCCTTGCTGCCGTCCTCGAAGTAGCCTACGACGCTCTTCTCGACATACTTGCCCACCTGGTCGACCTCCACATTGACATCATCGCCGGCCTTCTTGCTTGCAGTGACAACCTTCTCCTGCGTGTACGCAATGAGCATGACCTCCCAGAACCCGTCCGGGCCATCCGCGACCTTTGTCACCGTGAGACTCGCGCCGTCTATTGTCACGTAGCCCTTCTCGACGATGTAGCGCAGCACGGCGGGGTCGCGCGGCTTGAAGCGGAAGGTTTTGGCGTTGCCGTCGGGCGTGACGGACTGGATGGTCGCGATGGTGTCGACATGGCCCTGCACGAAGTGGCCGCCCATGCGCGTGTCGGCCGAGACGGCGCGCTCAAGGTTGACCTTGGAGCCCTGCTTCAGCGAGCCCAGGTTTGTGCGGCGCAGCGTCTCGGGCGCGCAGCCGATCTTGAACGACGACTTGTCGAACTCGGTGACGGTCAGACATGTTCCTGCTTAGTCAGTTTCGAGAGCATGAGATGAACGGGATGGTACTGACCATTCACGCTGATGCTGTCGCCCAGGTGGCAGTCGCCCAGAATGTCCTCGCAGCCGGAAATCGTCAACGACGTGCCGCCGCCGCCGGACGCCGTCTTGTCGAGCTCCTCAAGGGACGAGACAGCTAGCCATGATCAGCTCAGCTGCTCAGCAAAGCGGCGCAGAGTGGACGCTTACTGCCGATTGTTTCAACGAGCCCGGTAAACATTGCGGTGGTGGGGTTGCGATGGGAGATGGAGGGGTGCGTCAGACGTCAGACCTGCCAGAAGCCTCGGCCATCGGAGTTTAGAGCTCTCGGGTATGCTGAGGGGAGCCTGCGCGCCGATCCGGGGACCATTGCAGGTACACTCTCGTGGGTCGTATAACTGCTGCTCGCCATGTCCCGCTTCGTGTTTGCAGGCCCAAGGCCGCTCCTGCAATGTGCTGCCCGAAAGACGGCCTCTCGCCACACCATGAACTGGCCGCTGAGGAAGCTCGCAACAGCTGCGGCCGCAAGTGGAGATGCGTCCAACCTGCCGCTGGCCGGCATCAAGGTGCTCGACATGACACGAGTGCTGGCGGGCGTACGTCCAATTCAGTCCCGTAGCTACAGCTGACCCTCCGCTAACGTCACCAGCCATACTGCACACAAATTCTCGGAGATCTTGGGTATGCTGCGACGAGCCCTGCATGAACCAACAGCCGAGGTTGGAGGCTATCTGGACAGTCCATTGACCCTGAACAGCGCAGACGTGATCAAGATTGAGCATCCAACAAGAGGAGGTAAGAGCATCCCCCACCCAAGAAGGCTCGACACAAGCTCACGCGTCCTCAGACGACACACGAGCCTGGGGCCCTCCCTACGCACAATACACCAACGGCGACTCGGGCCCCGGCGAAAGCGCCTACTACCTCGGCGTAAACCGCAACAAGCGCTCCATCGGGCTCTCCTTCCAGCACCCCGCAGGCGTCGACATCCTGCACCGCCTGGTTGCCGAATGCGACGTGCTGGTCGAGAACTACCTGCCCGGATCGCTCGCCAAGTACGCGCTCGACTACGACACTGTCGCGAAGATCAACCCGCGGCTGATCTACGCCTCCATCACGGGCTATGGACAGACGGGCCCGTACCGCAACCGCGCGGGCTACGACGTCATGGTCGAGGCGGAGATGGGGCTGATGCACATCACGGGCGCGCGCGACGGGCCGCCGGTCAAGGTCGGGGTCGCCGTTACCGATCTGACGACGGGGCTGTACACCTCAAACTCCGTCATGGCAGCGCTGTTGGGGCGCGCGCGGACGGGCAAGGGCCAGCATATCGATGTTGCGCTGAGCGATTGCCAAGTCGCAACGCTGGCGAATATTGCGTCGTCGTGCCTCATCAGCGGCAAGAAGGATTCCGGGCGCTGGGGCACGGCGCACCCGAGTATTGTGCCGTACAAGGCGTTCAAGACGGCGGACGGCGACATCCTGCTCGGCGGCGGAAATGACCGATTGTATGGTGTGCTGTGCAATAAGCTTGGGAAACCAGAGTGGATCACGGACGAGCGGTTCGTTACGAATGCTGTGCGCGTCAAGCATCGCGATACGCTCGAAGAGCTCATCGAGAACGAGACCAGACAGAAGACGACACAGGAGTGGCTGGAGATCCTAGAAGGCTGCGGTATGCCGTACGCAGCCATCAACGATGTGCAGGGCACATTGAACCACGAGCATGTGCTGGCGAGAGACATGGTCAAGGAGGTTGAGCATCCGGCATGCGGGACGATCAAGATGGTGAATACGCCGGTCAAGTGGAGTGACAGCAAGCCGGGAATTCGAATGCCGCCGCCGACGCTGGGGCAGCACACTGATGAGATCCTAGGCGAGACGCTGGGTATGAGCAAAGACGAGGTGGAGGGCCTGCGAAATGAGGGTGTCATCGCATAGACGCGGGGTGTTTCGTATAGCTAGGCCCACTGATAGACGTACATTAACGTGTAAGCTCAGTCAACCAGCTCTTCCAGTTCATCCGAGTCCATGTCACTGAGGCCATCACTCCCACTCTGGACAGGGGCCTTCGAGTCTTTCCTGTCCTTGAATCTGGCTCTCCTGCCCTCGACTGCGCGCGTCTTCTTTTCGTCCAATTCGTCAACGACGGCCTCAGCCACCTAGGCCTTATTCTCTAGCGTGCCATCTGCCCCCAAACCACTCCCGTCGCCTTTCCATCCATGACTGAAGACCTCGAAGTTATCATCTACCAGCCACTGCAAGTCTTCACTCTCGGGTCTCAGTGTTCGAGCGAGCCCCTGCCCTGCCTTGGGGTAATGTGCGGGTGGGTCTGTATCGTAGCCATCGTCTTCCTCGTACCGATTGCCGGCCATGTCCAATGTAACGCGAGGCTGAGCGCGCATTCCCATTTCTCGCAGCACTTGCGCTTCAGAGGAGGATGCGGACGTGTTCGGTGTTTGTGCGGAAGGTGTTACTGCCGAGGCGACAGTCTGTACTGTGGCGGAGCTGGGCGCAGGCTGTGGTTGAGAGGCGATGGTTGACGCGTCTGGGATGAGATTCGCAACATTTGGAGGGAAGATTGGAAGTTCAGGATGCCGTATTGTAGCGTGCAGGAGGAGCAAAACAAGCTGTGGTTGTGCAAGGGTAGACAAGTATGCGCGTTTCTGTGAAAGTGTCAGTTCCTTTTCTGAAGACCAAGACAGTCCAAAGTACCTCGTCTATCGATAGGCTCTCAGCAGCGACCAGGTTCTCTGTCCCTTGCACCACGCTCTCCTTCGACCGAGCACAAGGCCCGCATAGCCACTCCTTCTCCAGCACTGTAACCACCTCATTACTAACGGGAGGGCTATGGCAGTACTGGTGATACGCCGTGCTACATGAATCACAGAATACTATTCTGTTCTGTGACGGGTCCGTATCGCGTTGGCAGGTCTTGCATTTGGCGGCTAGCATGGTCTTGGTCGATTTCCTGCGCTTGACGCCTGGGGTTGGCTCTGGTATTACGGGAACAAATGTGACTGGCTTTTGAACATTTCGCCCGGACTTGGTTCTCGTAGGTTGCGGTGTGTATGTCTCTGAGGCATCGGAGTCGTCGTCATCGTTCTGAGAACTGTCAGATGCGCCTCTATAGCTTTTCCTTCGTACTCACGTCACTCTCCTCGTCTGCACTGTCAGAGCGTTTCCTCTTGCCGCCGCGACCTCCCCTACCACCTCTTCCTCGCCCTCGTCCCCCTCTGCCTCTGCCTCTAGCTGACCCTCTCGCCGAGGTGGGTGTGGCGCCCAAGGGCGACGCTCCAACTTCGGTCTTCAGTGGCGTCCCTGCCTTTCCTCCTCTGCCCCTCTTGCTGACAGTTGGTGCTGGCGGCGGTGTCGGCAAGTTGTCGCTCGTGGCGTAGTTTTGCATGATTTCGGCCTTCTTAGCCTCGAAAGCAGCTGATGTCGACGCATGTCCAGACTTGCCTTGCTGCAATCGCTCCAGGATTGCAGCGGTAGAAGCTGAGAACTGTGGGAAGCTAGATCCAGCGCTGGCGCTGCCGTTTACAGAGAATGTATTCATTTGTGCTGACCACGCAGGTGTAGTGGAGTTGGGCGCATGTGGTTGTTGCGGCGTTACGGAGGTTGTGGTATTAGCTGATGATGCATCGGTCGAACCTGACGCGTGATTGACATCGAGCGCATGCTCCTTCGAAGGGTCCGAGGGATTCATCTTTGCGCTGCGGTACCCGCGATTGCTATGTGAGTATTATTGATGTTTCATTTCGCTCGAACTGAACGTTATGTAGGAGCAATCGTCGGCCCAAGTCCCAGAACTGAGCTCGCCTTGAAACGCACGGGCTGTCGATCATTGGAAGCCGCGGCGACATGTAACTGCCGGACTTGGCTCAGCCCTACATTGGTGCACCCATACTTCAACATCAGCGCTCTGTGAGAAAATAGACAAACTCCATTGACTATGCTACGCTTAAAAGCGGGGTATCTATGCCGGAATAATCCCCAAGTTGAACGCCGTCCAAGCCGAATCTGCCAGGACTATGGATGCAATAAATGTCTAACAATGCAGCGCAAGCCGCGCCAATGCTCAGTAGTCATCGCCATAGTCGTCGCCAAACCCTTCGTCTTCATCGTCCCTGTACTGATGCTCTTCGTCGAGGTCTTCTTCCTCATGCTCCTCTTCCTCATACTCCTCTTCGTCGTCTTCTGGAGCCTCAATGGGCACAGCTGCAGGTGTGGCTGCAGTCTGGCTCGGCGCCGGACTTGCACCCAAACCACTGCCTGAAGGCGTGCTCGCGGCATCTGCGTTGCCACCGGGAAACAACTCTTTCAGCCTGTCGTAGTTAATGTGGTTACTGAAGCCCTTCGCACGCTTCTTCAGCATCTTGTGTGCAGCATCCGCTGCACTAGCCGCAGGCTGGCCTTCCAACACACTGCCATCGCCCATCTGGTGGTGCTTACGCTTCTGCTTTGGCTTCTTGGGCTTGTCGAGGGCGGCCTCCAGCTCGGCTGCGAGTAGCTTAGCTTGTTGCTCACGCAGCCAGTCTTCGTTCTGCGTAAGCCAAACGCGCTCCTTTAGCTTGACCTCGGCGGGATTCAGAATGCAATTGGCGACGTCCGGATCGTCCTCAAACTCGTCTTCACCAATATCGGGCAGTGTGCTGACATTACGATTCGGCGTAAGAGTGTCGGCGAGTTCTTTTGCAGTGAGGCCGGTGCGCTTGAGGACTTCGTGGTTATCGTTATCGGCGAACTCTGCGAAGACCTTTTCCCACTGCTGTACTTCATCCCTGATCTCCTTTTCGATCTCTTGTTCGATGTCGAGATCTTCAGGAGATATTTGGATCGGTTCGCGTTTCTTTGGTGGGCGACCGCGCTTCTTGGGCATAACGAAGTTCTCGTCGAGAGGATCATCGCCATTTGTTTCTGCAAAAGCACTGCCAATGGCATCGACGAGACCTTCCTCGTTGCCTTCGTTAAGTGCGTCAATGTCTACAACTTCTTGAGGTGTCTGTTGGGTAGGGTCAGGTGTCTGCAGCTGGGCTGGCGCATCCTGAGATCCTTCATCATTGGTCTTCCGCCTTTTGCTGACCCTTGTAGGGGCAGTGTTTGGCTTGGCTTCTGCTGCTGTATCCATCTCCTCTAGCTCCTCTACGGTAATTCCCTCCGCTAGAGCAGCCTGTTTCTCTTTCCTCTTTGCCATATTTTCCTCCTTTTCCGCCCGTCTCCAGATGGCGGGTGGCAGAGTCTTGACTTTCATCTTGTCGCCAAACTCACGGAATTGATTGACTGTCAAGGCCGAACTCGGTGTCCGCTTGTACTCGTATAGACGCGCGTTAACTGTAGAATCGGCGACCTTGACGACGTACACGACTTCTCGGACAGAGCGGCGGAAGTTGTTCATGCGAGCTGCAAGAATGATACAAGCACCACACAGTCCAGCAGGTTGTCGACCTTGTATCATCCAGTCCCTGCTCATGCGCTTGAGGAGCTTGCACGCATCATCGGCGACCTTGTGCGACGCCTCATCGAACTCCAGCTTACGGCAGTACTTCAGCATCAGAGGTTCGATTTCCTGCACTGCCTTATTGCCTATAAGTTGCGCAGGGTCCTCCTCTCTGAGCTTCTTCAAAAATTGCTTGTACGTGTCGCCCAACTGCCAGACGTTGACTTGGACTTTCTCTGCAAGGTCCATAAGCATGAGCGTGTTCTCTGGTTGTCTTCGAGCTGCCATGTACAGAGCGACGGCTGCGACATTGCGGATCCTGCGGCCTTGGACGAAGTTGTGGTTTGAAGCAAGCTTGTACCAGCCGATGGCCTGGTCTTCGACTGCTTGTCGAATCTTCAGAGCATGTGCGAGCTTCTGGATTTCGCTCCTGCCATTCATCTCGGCTTGTTCCCTGCTGCCCATGCCACCGAGACCGCGCATCGTTCCGCCCATGGAATTGGCGTGTCTTTGATTCTCTCCAATGAAACCACCCTCAACAATAGCCGCTCCGCCGGATGTCTCGCCAAATGTGATTTCGGCCACAATATGGCTCTCTTCGATAACCTGACCGCAGTTGTAGCAGATCGCTCCTCCTTCGTCGGCGTCGCTGATGTTGGGGTCGTCGCAACATTTTGGTCGCTCAGGTTTCGAGGTTCGCACCGGTGCTGGTTGTGCCTTTCGTTTCGTTTCTGCGGACTGGTAGATATACCCGGTACCCGCCGCTTTCGAAGGGTTGATGGAGCCGAGGCGTGGCGCCTTGGGCCGCGCGATTGCGGCAGGCATGCTGAGGTGCGTCGAAGGGCTTGCCTTGTGTTGTGGTGCAGGCACGTGTTGGTCGAATTTTTGGCGTTGAGGAAATAGAGAACCAAAAGTTTAGGCATCAAAGTCACGATTGATGGTTTCGCGCACGGGGAGAACCAATGCGGGGCGGTCTTCGATGTTAGCGTGCCGCGGGCCCCACAGCCAGCCCTACACCTCGAGCTCTGAGCAACTCCGTAGAATACATCGATCATCGATCTGACACGGAAGTGCAAACTGATTGTCATGGCTGAGGACTGAGCCGTCTAAGAAAAGGCCTCAGCTTTGTCAGGATCTCAAAAACAAAGATCAATTGCGATCGCTTCATGGCATGTCACGATGAGACGGACAGAAAATGACGCATCCTTACAAGCCACAAGACGAACGAGTGTGCTGTCTTTCTAACAGGCTGCATGCTACTTGAGCTTCATGGAATTCTCGTGTAGTCTTGCGAGCAGTGTAACCAAAGTAAGATGGCTGGCTTGCACAACCGCAGATTTGACGATCTGTCGAGGTGGTACCTGCAGCTCGCGACGCAAACAGCGCGGGAACTCGAGCCCTTCCTTCGGCTCGCTCGACAGCCTGCGGGTGCCATGAGCGCTCCAAACTATTGGCTGGACACCAGATTCCAATTATGGCACAGAGCTTCGTCCCCTTGCCTGGTTTCCCAGCCATCCGCCTAAAGGTACGTAGCTGATCCGGTCCCCGCTCCCAGGCTCGGGACTCGCAGCTCACCCTTCGACCCAGCTTCAACTCACAACAACACTTGCTTTGCACCCAATTTTCCACCCCACGCAACACAATGTCTACCCGCAAGAGGAAGCAGGACGCTGAGGAGGAGGAGGAGCTCGTCGCCCTCCCATCTGATGAGTCTGAAGAAGAAGAAGAGTAAGTGAGCCCTTCCTGACGTCATGCCAATTCCCCCTTCTGTCTGCTGTCGCATTTTTGCGGTTTGAGCTTCATCAGAGTCGCGTACGATCAAGTTGCTGAACGCATGTCTTCAATTCGTGCGGTCAAGCTTCGTTGTCGCAGCGCAGCAGCTAGAAAGACGCTCTCAGCCTGATGCAGCGCGACAAGCTACCGCGTTATTGCGACATCACGTAACATGACCATGGAAACACGTCAATCCCGCATCCAATACACGCAAACTCAAATTCCTATGAATCACATTGGATTCGGACACACAGTGCTGTGATTGCGCCTGCAAGAACGCACAAGGCTGACAGATTCTCGCACAGATACCAGGAATCTGAGGGCTCAGACTTCGGCGAAGAAGGAGAAGACTCAGACGCTGAGGCGCCTCGTGAGCTTTACTTAGCTATCAATTGAAGCCTGACACTGACGTGCAATCCTAGCCCCAAAGAAGAAGACAAAGCGCACGTCCAAGGCCAAGGATGATGATGAAGAAGATGACGAGGATGAGGAAGCCGAACTAGATGACGAAGAGGAAGTTGTGTCCGATGCGCCCGATGAGGATGAGGATGATGACGAAGATGCCGGTGATAAGTCAAAGAAGCCCGCTGGTGCTGAGAAAGACCGCAAGGTCAGGACCACCAAGAAGGACGAAGCTGTTCCCGTAGTTGACGATGACGACGATGATGACGAGTAGGCGTTCAGTCATGCGCTGTAATGAAGACCCGCGTTCACCAACAAGGCAGCCATTTAATCAAAGGTTTCGTCAAGGGTGCTTCAATGCTTGGTGAAGATTTATGGAGCGATACTGCCCTCCCCAGGTGATGAACGTGGATGCCCCAACGCCCCATTGTATGGCGGCAACACCACACGCCTGCAGGTGATGCAAGTACTGCGCGAAACGCCATGCTTGATTAATGTTGGATGATAAGAATAGGGCATGTAAGATGCGTGGATATCGATAAGAAAGACAGTATGGCAATGAAATAGACTGTGCCATCGTGCGTGCATGGTGAGTAGATAGCCTCCAGAGTGAAGAGCAAATGGGACAATATGCCAACCAATTAACCAAGCGCTTGCCTCCAACAAACAAGAAAACTCTGCAACAGATGACTGATGCTTTAATACGACAGGAACGATGCGGAACGGTGCTTTTACTGCATTCTCTTCCTCTTCCTGGGATCCTCGGGCTCGTCTTCGTCTGCTCGCTCGGCCGTCTCCGCAGGATTCAGGAGCGAATGCACGTTTGACGCCATACTAGATCGGCGTGTGGGAGGCCCCGGAGTATCGAAACCCTTGAATGGGTATCGAGCTCCTGGCAGTGTCCAGCCAGCATCTGGGTTCAACGACGATGATGGGGGACCATCCGGTGGTGTGCCTTGTCGTGATGTCCGCCCTCGGGGGCCTCGTGGCAGCTGGTATGATTCGAGAGCGTTACGGAGTTGCTCATCGCCGCCGCCAATTGGGGCTCTATGTGGTGAAGACGGCCATTGTGTCGAATTGTGGCCAGAAGCGTAAGGAGAGTGTGCAGGCGGAGGCTGGGGCTGCCAGCCAACGGTACGGATGTCGGCCGAAGTGTGTCGACGCTGGAAGTGGTTGTAGGGTGGGGATGCCCCGTTTCCAGGGTTGTTGCCTCCAATTCCACCAGGAGCTTGAATAGAGGGTGGAGGAGGTGGTGGCGGGGGTGGGGGTGGCTGATGTGCAGCTGGCGGTCTGGCTGATGAAGGGGAATAGGTCCCCGTGCCGATAGAGCCGTATCGACGTGGAGAAATTGCAAGGTGTGCTAGGACTGGAGGCTTCACAGGCGTCTGGCGTGGCAGGCCGGCCAATGATCCTCGCCGCGAATCTGGATATTGATCGTGAGGCATTGCGCGTGGGGATAGCGGTGGTCCGTTATCAACCTGCATGAAGTACGATTGGCGAGCCGAGGAAGGCTCTTCAGGTTGATCTAACGAATTCAACATCTCGGTGTAGCGACTGATGTCTCGCTCCATCGCCGCGATATTCTTGTGAACGGTGTGTTCTGGATCTGGCACAAGATCCAGAATCTGACGGGTAAGCTCTCTGTTCCACTGCAAATCGTTAGCTTAGCAATGCAACACTAGATCAAAAACTGCGCACCGTGTGGCAGCGTAGCATGCCTTCCATCAAAACTGCCGCTTTCTGGCTAAGATATGCGCATGTGTCTTCTGACCGTTGTATTTGCGAATGCATGTTGTGCATGTTGTACTCGAGCGCATTGAGTCGCGATTCGACGGGGTCGGGCATCTGCTGCTCGACAGTCTGTGCAGGAGGCGGGCCTGTTGGGATTTTAGGTGTAGAGAACGAGTCTCGGTGGATGAGTGCGTGCCTCGAGGCTCGTCGTTTGATCTCGCGAAGGCCTACAAGATCGCCACGCTTGAAGTTCCCGTTCCCATGCTTGAACTCCCAGAGCGGAGAGTCTGGCGACCCTGTATGGAAGACGTCGCTCACTGCTCGACATCAGTGGACGAGTCATGCATGTCATGCGCAGCCACCCACCTTTGTGAAATCCGTACATGTTCAATTGGCGGACAAAAGAAGAGATGTTGGTATGCTTGAAATATGACCTGGACAGCAGGTCAACATTGCACGACGTTAGCATGGCCGGGATAGCACGTACGACAAAACTTTTGAGAACTCGCTGGAGGGCGACATAACGAAGCTTTCGTTTGTGCTTGACCAGGAAATCAGATGCTGGATACTCTGGTCCTCAAGCATGCTGTGTCCGTGTCAGTAACTGCACACCAGTGTTCAGATGTAGAGTACACGCACTTGTACAGCTTGTGTATAAATGCCGTCTGGACAACCTTGGGTTGCTGTGCAGCTGCGGCCGCGCCCACCGCCGGCGCAGAACTGCCATTGCTGTTCTGCGCATTGTTGTCTGAGTCGCCATTTGCTAATTGGCTCTGCGCGTGCGTCTGGTGTGTCGGCGTGAGGTGCTGGCGATCTGTGCTTGGCGCAGTGAGGCTTGGAGGGCCCATGGCCGAGGTCGAGGACGGCGTGATGTCCATGCGGTCTTGCGGAGGCGCGAGCGAGCCAGAGGACGGCAGAATGGGAATGGAGCGGTGCATGTTTGGGTTGTTGTCGCCAGAGAACGGGCTTCTGCGGGCCTCTGCGACAGAAGCCATCGAGTGGAGACGCGGCGGGGGAGGATGGCAGCAATGTTGAGATGTTGGGCTGCTAAGCCAGTAAGGCCTTTAACGGCGCCGTGAGACCGGGATGGAGGTTTTCGCAGCGAGGCAATGTTCTGTCAGTCCGTAAAAACGCTGCTGATTGGGATGCAGGGTCCCCGATATGGGGCAGATTGACAGTGCGGAGGAAAACCGGAGGTTGTTCCAGAAGTCGGCAACGACGACTCCAGCCGTCGTTCGCTGCTAAGAATCGGGAGCTGCCCGAGAACAGAGGGTGGCCGTGGCGCCGGTTAGCAGCTCGGGAGCTGGCCAGCAGCAATGGGGCGGAGAGGCGTGGGATTATCTACAGCATCTACAGACTGGGAGTTGGGGAGGGTGCCTCGCACGTATGGCTGTGCTATGCAGAGAAGGGCAGGTGCACAGCGCGTCGGCGATGGCGGGACTAGCAGCAGCGCTGGTCGCAAAGGGAGCTGCTGAGACAGTGGAGGGCATGTGTCGCAAAAGTATCATGTGTGAAAGGATAGGAGATGCCAGGCACAGGCCATGCGCGGAAGCCAGCAGCGTTCCCCTCGACTATCTGGCACAAGCACAGGACACTCTTCGATATGAGGGGATCGATGAGTGCTGAGCGTCTGGGGGCCTCTGCGCAGCCAGAGACGCCGTGGAGCTGGAGCTGGAGCTGGAGGGGCACGATCAAAGAGAGCAGATGGATGACGGCAGTTCGCCAGATCTGGGGCTTGCGCACCCTGGGTCGCGGCCAGCAAGCTCGTAACGGCGTGCCGGAGCAGGTTAACCGTTTCTTCTCCTGCAGCGTTGTGAAGCAGTTCAAGGTTCGCCCAGGCGTCGGCCACATGCATCCCCAGCGATGAAACGGCCGCGGCACTCTAGAACAGTCTTATAATCACCCTGCTATAACGTTAAATGTCTGGCTGCGGGGTCTGATGCTCTGCCTGAGAGCTCCACAACTGTTCAGTTGCCAGTGTATTCGCCGGTGTGGCTGCACAATACCGCAATGTTAACAAAGGCAACGCATCGGCATCGTACCCAATGCATGCTATCCTTTCGGGTGTTTTCGCGTTCGCTGCTGCAGTTTTGTAATGTGCATGCAGTGCTTCGCTCCTGCAAAGTACCGGCGCTAGTAGCCACGAGGTTGCCATGCCTTTGTTGTGGGAGGGAGATCAGCAAGAGGGTCTTCCCTTTGACAACCGTGCCACGTTCCTCCGAACACTTCGATTAATATCACCGAACGTGTCAGATCGACAAATTCTCCTCCTCCGATTGCGGATATTGCAATCGCTTACCAAAAAGAGGTTGCTCACTTACCAGATGGCGAACAACGTTCTGGTGGAGGCGTTCGCGCAACTGTCGACCTCTGACTCGAAACAAGACGCTTTGGAAGCTTTGATTCAGAAGCTGACGCCATACGAGTGGAGATTTGTCCAGTCCCTCACTAGCACGCGAACCTTCCAATTCGACATCATCGGACGTCTCCCCGTGGAGCTTGTGGCGGAAGTGATCCCGTATCTTGACACGGTCACGCCATGGAGACTACAGCACGTAGGTACCAGCACATTCCGAAAGCCCTCGGCCACATCAATGGCTTCAACTTCCCGTAGACTGCGTTCCCAATCTCCGCATGCAGAGGGCGTGTGGGTTTTCCAAAGGCCTTGGTATTCAGAGCACGCACGGCCGAGTCGACCAGTGCTTGGACTGGGACATCGTCGTTGAACGTGTCGCAAGATGACACGGCATCCTGGAGAAGAACTTTCACAGTGCTGACCGACTTCACCATGAGCTCGATCACGGATACGCCGATTTGCTGTTGGTGCTGGAGAGGTTCTTTTGAGGGACTATGCCGGATGTTTGAACCTATGCATACTGACATCCTCTACAGGTATGTCAAGCTTGGTATGAGAAGTTACGAAGCCTCGTTGTGCTGAAGTCAAGTCTTGATAGTTGGTATGACGGCACGATCAACCTTCAAGGAGTGGACCTGGAGTTTTGCCGGAACAAAGCTCGAAGTATCCAAGCGTTCCGCAGCGGTCGAGCACCGCCAGACACCAGATGGGAGATCCAGCATCAGAAACGACAGGCACAGCCGTTCTTGGTGGGAGACAACCTCATATGGATTGCAGAAGGGCGGCGTCACGTGAATATAGTCAACATGAGGTTGATGACCTCCAAATTTCTCGTGGACCCAAGTCGTGGAGAGATTGGTCAACTGTACGCGGCTGACAACCTGGTGGTTTTCTCTAGTCGAAGCAGAGGAGTTGTCTTCGCTGGCGAACTAAACGATTCAGGACTTGTGAAGCGCTTCCGGATCCAATCCTCACAAAGCAACCTCGTCCTGACCTGTCGACGCCGAACAGTGGCCTGCGCAATGCCCTTGGAAACACACACGCTCGTTTACATCTGGGACTTCGATAGCTCACGATGCAGATCTTTCGAAGTTAACAGAGCCGCTTTGCAGACCCCGATGTCGAGTACTAAGGGCCTGGGGCTGCTCCTGCAGCCAAACACGGAGACCATATTAATATGCCATTTTTCCGATCCGTCAAGTCCCGAGACAATGTCAAGTTCTGAGACGGGTCACACTACGCTCCTACACTGGCGTTTCAGCTACGCAGGATCATGTCTCCGCGGTGCTGAACAGGAACTCGAACGCTACGACAAGAGGGGTGAGTTCATTTCTTGCCGTAACATCTCGGGCTTGACTTTCATACCCGTCAGCTACAATGGACTTTACAAGTTGCAGTGCGAGTTCAATACACACCAGATACCTTCAGCCGGACCCTTGCAGTATGACGACAATATTGAAGCTTTTACAAGCCCCGAATGCCCCGGAGTACGTCCGATCAATACTCGCAATCGAGGCGATGCTTTTTGGTGGAAAGATGTTTTCGTCAAGACTGGCGCCCACTCAGAAATTATCGTTCACAGAGGCAATGCCTCTGTTCCGAACCCTGGGTCAAATGCGGCACGTGCTCCCGGACAGGAAAGGAGATTGGAAGACCTCCTTATCAATGACAGATACATAGTACGATCATTCGATGATTCATTCGATGTCCTCTGTTATGATCATACGGTGCAGTTGCCGGGCACGACAGGCTCATTGCATGGAATCGGACCATGGGAGGCCATTGAAACTTGATTTCAAACAACAGAAGATCGCCTGCAGGCATCTTAATGCCTGTTATGGCAAGGTGAGAAGGTTGTAAGATTACTGGGATAGTTCGCATCTCGCAAAGTGCAGCGATATCCGTCGAGCCTATTCAGTGTAGGTGGAGGCACTCCACAAAACATCCCTAGAAGTGGGTAACCCCTCCCGCCCAAAATAGCTTGCGTAGGAACAAACTTTCGCGGCCAATAGGGAAGTTTCGAAAGTCTGCATTGAGGTGACTCGTAGTAAGTGCTGAAGAGGCATTCCGAGGTTGCCTTATATCACCGCGCTTTACAAGCTACTGAGGAATACAAAACACTCATGGAATCCTCAAGATTGGACGTCGTACGTTCGACAGTATCAGGGATTTTGCGCACATCTGGAGCAACTACTAAGGTTGCCCCCCAAGATTTCCACCATAGCGAATTTACGTACAAGAGCAAATACAGTCAGCAGTGTTGGGTCACGGCCGCCCTTCACGATTCAAATATGAGGTTTTCCTGTGACAACGAATTTTCAAGAAACTGACGACATGGTTCCGACGTCAATCTAGTGCTGCACCTTTCGGGCAATCTAAACTCACCAAATATCTCAAAGATCTTCCGAGGTTCGAAGTGAAGTGCAAGGCTGTCGGAAGCTAACGTCTTCCACTCTAGCGCGGGGAATTGATCCCCCCGCGCCTCATTGTCGGCCATCGCCGCGCCAGGATTTTTCTTTCCAGGCGCGTTATTAAACCACACCGACTGAACTCACTACTCTGTAACTTACACTTCACATCTCACCCGTACCTTCGTACAAATCAACAACAGCCGCAAACATGGTCGAGAAGCTTTACGTCACATACAACCAGGTACGTACTGAGACGCGCCTGAGTGGGTATGCGCATGTTGTACTACGGTTGATTTTACTGTCACCATATTACCACGCGACACAATTATAGCGGAAAACATGTGGACAGTGCTATGAAAGCTATATTATTCTGTGCCCAAGCATACAATAGCGCTACGAGGAAAGAGTTAGTATTCATAATCGCATACTAACGTAAACCAGGTGCACAAGCACTGCCAGGATGCCGCCCCCAGGATCCTCGAGGAGTTCAAGCCCAACCTTATGATTGCCATCGGCGGCGGTGGCTACGTCCCTGCGCGCATTCTGCGCTCATTCCTCAAGCGCGACGGCTCGCCCAACATTCCCATCCAGGCGATCGGTCTGTCCCTGTACGAGCAGCTCGGCGGGTCTGGCGACTCTGAGGTCGAGGTTCCCGGCACAAAGGTCACACGCACACAGTGGCTCGATCTGTCTTCTCTCGAGATGGCCAACCTGATCGGCAAGAACGTTCTCATTGTTGACGAGGTCGACGACACAAGGACAACGCTTGAGTACGCTGTGCGCGAGCTGGAGAAGGATGTTGTCGAGGCGCAGAAGAAGTCTGGCCGCACAGGGGAGAAGACTACATTCAGCATCTTTGTGCTGCACAACAAGGACAAGGCTAAGAAGGGTACACTTCCAGAGGAGACCCTCAAGGGCAGGTATCTTGCTGCGCAGACCGTCGGTGATGTCTGGATCAACTACCCGTGGGAGGCTATGTACGCCCCATCCCGAACCCAGACTGTCAATCACCCAGCTGACAACACCACAGTGACATCGATGAGCACGACCGCCTGGCCGCCGAGGCCGAGAAGAAGTCCGCTTAAACGCTTCATTCGAACTACGATATCAGTGAAAACATGAGGAGGCAAACAATGGAAGAGAAAAGCATCACATTGACGACTTGGCATTTGAGCATTTGCAGGCAGGGATATACAGGAGTTGGCGGATACTGATCTTCAACGACAGTTACTTGGATAATAGGCACAGGTCACACAGTGGAATAGACACCGAATGGAAACGAATCACAAGAGAGAATGCACTAGCCACTTGCCTCGAAAATAGCAGAGAATCGGGTCTGTTATGCAGCATGTGCGTTTGCCGGGTTCGCAGTCCTTTACTTGCAGATTTAGCTGATATCTTAGGCTCTTCTCACTCCGCAGCAGCCGCGTACAACCTCAAGCTATCCAGAGAACCAGAGCTTGTTGGTGTCCATTCAAGCTTTGTTCAAGAGCAGATGAATTGTGTTGGCTACAATGGAATCTTGCATTTATGCTCGGATTTTCCTGGGGCGCATGGGTCATGGCCAGGACGCGGAATGAGGATGTGCATAAAGACGGGAGGCAGGTATCTCAAGATTGCAGTTTGCATCTTCCATCTGCATGTGACGGACTGCTTAAGGCCTCCTCTACATCCTCTCGGGGCCAGCAAAAAACAAAGAGAGACATGCAGCAGCGGATATTTGTTAGTGGTCACCCACCTAGCTACAAATCCGCCGGTACGTTGCTTGACTAGGGCTGAGCAAATGGGAAGCCTTGCTTTCAAGGGCTTGTGTTCGTATGTAGAAAACAAGCTGATTTTGGCTTTGCGTATCGTAAGTGGTGTCTGTCTTAGACCACCGAGTGACTGCCCCCAGTCGTTGGAGGGGCGATGTCACTCATTTCGAAGAGAACCAACCGAATCCACAAGTTCGCTACGCTCCCAACCCTTATTGGTATCCAACCAAAGTATCGCTGAAAGTTTCGCTGAAAGTATTGCCGGCCTTCCGTTCGCCTGTTCTGTGGGACACCGTCCTCTGCAAGATAGTCGGCATCCATGCAGTTGAGAATAGAAGCCGAGGGGTCTGACAACATCTCATCATCAGCGAAAAGAAAAACCCGGCGTGACTGTAAGCCCATGCCCATAGGTTAGCTATCCTTACCACTATTGTATAGCCAGCGAAGTTGACCCATGTCGAGGCCAGCCAGGGCAGGGTCTGATCGTGTATCGAAATGGAGGAGCGACCAAAATTGCTAGAAGCGAGCGTCCTCTCGTGTAGATCCAGTTGCGGCCAGAGCCCCTTCCTACGCGGCCGTCTGGATCTTTCCAAAGTGTCGTTACCATTGTTGTTCAGATGAAGGTCCGTAGCAAACCTTCAACTCTGGACTTCCGATGATTTGCAGGCCTGTTTAGGAGAACGAGTGTTGCTCGATGGTGCAGGCTTCTGGACCTGAAGAGGATCTTTCAATAGCGCCAGCCACCGGAAGGATTGCTAGCGGCGGCTAAGTTGGCGATAACAGGCACTACGCATGCTGCTCTTGTTCACAGGTTTCATCAGATCGCGCTTGGTTGTTCGGAGTACTTGTGCTTGGAAGCATGAGAACTGCGACGGAGCGGCGTTGTCATTCCTTCATGTTGTTCGCGGCTGTCATTGCGAGAATGGACCGAAATACGGGCCCGACCCTCTAGCATTCGGTATCTCCTGTCACTTCCAATCATCTTTGCAGATCATATCTGGAAACATCAATTTTTGGTGCTCGATTGGCTTTATCGCTGCTGCATGCTTGCGTTGAAGGTACTCTTACGATCGTACACCGTTTTTGCATTACTTTCCACACCATCCAGTCTCCACTCTATGATCTATAATTGCCCTGCCACAATTCTGCAGGTGGCGCAGGAGTTGTATGGTCCGGGACCTCCGCTACATGCTGGCTGTGACTTTGATCTTTCCAAGGCTGAGCTACATCCTTTACTGTGTGAGTGTATATCTCCTTGGCCTCCTGAGCGGAGGAGTAGTGTTGGTAATGCCCTCCCTTGTATCCCACGTTTCCCTGGTCATGTTGATGCTTCTGATCTCTGCGTTTGCGTAAACAATACCACATGAGTGCAGCTCCTAGGGCTATGCCAACAACCGGCCCGGCGACAACGCCTGCGATCCAACTGTTGTCCCTCGACGATGACTCCGCCGCGGGCGTTTGTCCTGTGGGCAGCGATACGCCGGAGCTGGAGCTGGAGCTAAAGCTCGAAAGGGCGGCACTGGCGAGAGTAGTAGCAAGACTTGTGGACGACGAAACAGCAGATACTGAGCCTACAAAGAGTTCAGCATAATAACGCAGGTTCGGCAGGCGGCAGACTTACTGCTTGACGGCGCTGCAGTCGTGCTGAAAGCTTTCACGAGACCGCTGATCTGGAAGCCGGGCGACGAGATCTGTTGGGCGTACGGATCCGCAGAGTCAAAGTACGTGAAGCGAAAGACCCAAAAGGCACTGGATGAGAATTCGGTCGAAGCTATGTTAACGTTCCAGTCATAGGATGTGGCCGTGGTGAGATCGATACCGCCTAGGCACAGGGTCAGCCATCATTGCAGTGAAGCAGGGGGCTTTACTCGCGGCCAATCTTTGAGGTGTACTTGGTGCCGTTGAAATTCGTTATCCAAAGGTCGAGCTTCGCGACGTCGCACATGGGACAGTAAGTATTGAAGTTGTTTTGAAGAGTCGGCTTCCAGAGGAGGGTGAACTTGGTGCCACTCTGCAGAGGTGTAGAACCATCAGGGGCCGCTGGTGCAGTCCAATCGTCCTGTACAGTCTGGCACAATATTTGCAAAGAATAGAGGAAAAGAGCCAGGAAAAGCGAACGTAGAATTGCCATCTTTATCGGGGTGTTGCCACTTTTGATACACTACGGTGGTGGAAAGAGTCGCGCGGCCTGGCCGTCCTGAGTGAAGGGCAAGGCTGGGTATAAGGTGGACACGGCCGACAAAGAGGCTGGAAAGCCACTGTTCCGGTACGAACGACCAATATGCAGGAGGTGCGTCGTTTGATTTCGAGGCTGACCATTTGCTTGCTTTTTTGGGGAACTGCGCGCTACATCAAGGTTGAAATGGGGGCTAACACGCTTGCCATGATGTGATAACACGAAAATTAGCCAATCAGGTTCCGACATCCTTGCAGAATTTCAAACGAAGGATTGCGGCACAGATCCATACCAGGATGGTCTAAGATAGGTACTGTAAGCGCCGAGTAAAGTCAGGCTGCCCCATGCTCGGCGCACCACCTCAACTCTTTTACGCATCGCTCCCCATGGCACTTTATATCGGTTGAAACCACCTGCTGATGTTCGAAAAGTCCAAGATGTTTTTAAGAAGATACAGATGGCCGATATTCATTGTCGCGGCCGTAATCTTCCTCGCGACAATAGCTCCGTTCTCTGCTCGCTTTGCGCCGTCTGCGGATCTGAGTTTCCCGATCAACGATCACACATCCAAACCCCCACCAGCAACACCGAAGTCGAAGACATGTCCTACGACACCGCCCAATCCTGCACTTACCCCGGATACAGAGGGACGTTTCAACTGGAGGACCGTCGAAAGCCATCACCCAATCGAGCAGTACTCTCAACTACCACTAGGAAAACCATCACCCAGACCTACTGTACAATACGACTTCAAGGCAGCGACTAGTGAGGCCGAAAAGTTGACTAACGCCCGTAGAGACGCTGTGCGGGAAACTTTCAAGCGCTGTTGGACAAACTACAGAGAGCGCGCATGGACGAAAGACGAACTTGCCCCCATCTCTGGAGGAGCCAAAGACACCTTTGGAAGCTGGGGCGCCACTTTAGTCGACAGCCTGGACACACTCTGGATCATGGACTTGGAAGAGGAATTCACCGAGGCCGTTGAGGCTGCTATCAAGATCGACTTCGGTCCCAAGACCGATGGCGAGATCAATGTCTTCGAAACAATCATTCGCTACCTGGGCGGTTTTTTGGGCGCCTACGATGTGTCCGGCTGCCACGATGCGCGCCTTCTCAACAAAGCCATGGAAGTCGCAGACCTAGCGTACGCCGCGTTTGATACCCCAAACAGAATGCCAGTGTCAAGATGGAGTCCCAAGAAAGCTGTGAACGGTGAAGAGCAGCTACCTGCAGAGTCGATGCTCATTGCTGAAGCCGCTTCTGCGAGTGTAGAGTTCACTCGCCTCTCACAACTCACTGGCGACACGCGTTATTTCGATGCTATATCGAGAGTGACGAATGTGCTCGACGAGCAGCAGGCTTTGACCAAGCTCCCAGGCATGTGGCCCATCAGTGTGAATATGCGGAAGCCAGACTTGACTTTCGATGGCTTCTTTGGGCTCGGCGCAATGGCAGACTCTGTGTACGAGTATCTGCCAAAGATGCACCAGTTGCTCAACGGGCTTGGTCCGGCTGCGAAGTATCGGAAGATGTACCAGTACGCCATGTCGACTGCGATTACCCATACCATGTTCCGTCCAATGACACACGACAAGGCCGACATCCTTATTGCCAGCGGCAATGTTAACGGTGAAAAAGAAAGCAAAGGTCAGCACCTCGTGTGCTTCGCTGGTGGCATGCTTGCACTCGGAGGGCGCCTATTTGAGAACACGACTCATATTGATGTTGGCCGCAAGATCTCGGAAGGCTGCGCGTGGACTTACAAGAATGCCCCAAATGGCATTATGCCAGAAGTGTTTTCGATGACAGCGTGTCCGACTTTATCAGCATGCGAGTTCACTGCGCAGTCTAGCTCAAGCCCGTTCAGCGAAGTCGGCGACGGACGGTATGTACTCAGGCCGGAGGCGATAGAATCGATATTCTACATGTACCGGATCACTGGCGACGCGAAGTACCGAGATATCGCCTGGGAGATGTGGGAAGCGGTCAGCAACCATACCCAGACAGACTTCGGTAATGCGGCGATCAGTAACGTGATGGAAACGCCAGTGAAAACTTACGACAGCATGGAAAGCTTCTGGCTAGCTGAAACGCTGAAGTACTTCTATCTCATCTTCGCCAATCCTGATGAGATAAGTTTGGACGATTTTGTTCTCAACACCGAAGCACATCCTTTCAGAATACCGCACCGGTAGTACACTGCTGTCAATGACGCTCTGTCGCTGTGAAGAACTGGATACGAAGAAGAGATATTCCGGGAATGAATTGCTGTGACGATTCGTCAGTAGAGTGCCGAACGAGTCGCCATGAGCATGAATCACCTAAGTCGTCGTACCCTGCTCTTTGGTGAAGGGATCGTACTGCAGGAGAGTGAGAAGAATATCACACCAAAAGTCCTAGCTGCACGCTTAGTCGTAGAAGTAGAGCTACCCAGAGCAGGTTCTCCGCATCGTGTGGAAAATCAGACTGTATATTTGTTAAGTCAATGCCACTAGACGCAAAAGGTGTATCCAGAACCGAACTCCGCTGTTGGATGTTGCTCTCAACAGAACGCCTGCCCCATGCATATGCAAAACTCGCAACGCAATGCATCACCCAAGAACTACCAATCACTCGGCCCAAAGGTTGATCCTTTTGGCACTTCTTTGTATGAGCAAGCCGTGTAGTCGCAGCCCTGTATTACTTTTAGCAGATTATTGGAGACGAAGACTGACGACACATACCTGCTTGTAGACCTCTGTACCCCACCATTTGAACCCCTTCATCCAGCCAGGGAATACAATGCCAAAGAAAATGACCACAACACCGAACGCAAGACCGGAGTCAAGAGCAGCGCTCAGCATCATATTGTACTTCCTCCACCAGTTCTTCCTGCGGTTGCGGATCTCATAGTTGAAGATGTAGCACACGATCGCCCAGACGGAGAAGTTGAGACCAGTAGCAGGAGGGATCCAACTCAAACTTCCAAACACAACCGCGAGATTCACCTTTCGGAGGATGGATTTTCGATCTTTGCGGGCAAAGTACCACAAGATGACCGGAGAGACGGCACCGACGAAGAAAGCCCACACGAGTGGTCGATACAGAGCACCAGGTCCAAAGAAGCGCTTGGGTCCTACGACACCCCAAAGGATGCTGCCGTTGAAATGAACGCGGGCAATTGGGCAATTGAATCCGTTGATAGCTTCGGTCGTGCAGATGCCAGGAATGTAGTTCAGCATCCAGTTCAGCACACCGATTTGGGTAAGGCTGGAAACGATGGTGACCGTGAGCTGGAGCCTGAAAAGAAGCCTTGGTGGGATCTTCATGTAGTGTCCAAGCTTGAGATCCGAGGCGAACTTTAGACCTTGGGTTGAGGAGATGTACCCGAATGTTGTGAAGACCATGTTTGCAACTGGACGTCCAGGGAAAACACCACCACAGATCAACTGGCAAATAAGGTAGATGCTGCTCTGCTGATTGGTGATGGCCATAACAATACCGATTGGAATGAAGAGGATTGCGCCGATGCCGAGAGCCAGTAGAAGACCGTACCACGGAAGATGGACCGGGTAGTACTCGACGACATACATGCCAACGGCGGCCATAGTAATACCCGTGAGTAGGTACCATGCCATGGGCGCATCCGGATATCTTCGCATGAGCCGGTTGTGAACATCCTCAGCATCCAACAAATCCTCCATGTCAGGCTCAGAAGTCGTGCTGTTCCTATGGCGGTACGCATTTGGAGAGGCAGCGCGGCCGTTGCCCTCAGGTAGGTTGTTGAGTGGCTCATACTCGTTTACAGGTGCCTTGCGAATCTCAGCCCACGAACGGCTCCACTGTCTCCAGATATCCTTGCCGTGCCAGAGTGCTGTATGCGATAGTAGAGCCGTGAGAGCCGCGAATTGGAGTGCGTAGCTGAGCACGTAAGTGATAGGAAGGAACACCCGGCTGTAGTTCCTATATGCTTCCGCATCGAAGAGAAAGTCTTCAGTCAGGATCTTGCTAACATCGTACGGTTTACCGGTGTTGTCCCAGACTGCAGCCGAGAGAATCGGCATGTAAGACGAGTACATGACATTCGCATAGTCTTCAACAAGTCAGCAAGCGGCGAGAAAGTCAAGATGCATCATACATACACATGATAGGGGCTGCAATCCACATAACCAGCACAAGGCCACCGAGAATATTGAGAGCAGCCCAGAATGGTGTCACGAGTGGAGAACCAATGTATGCGATCTGTGCCCAATCAAATGTCACAGGGAACAAGCCCAGTCCGGACGATACTCCAAACTACTGGAATCAGCAAGGCCATGATCCGAGCTCAGTGTGCGACTTACGAGATTGGCAACGATGACGTTCTTTGGCGCAAACCAAGTAATGACGCTGAAGTAACTCAAAGCAGGAAAAAGCAGACCGGGTAGGAAGTAGAATGCAACAGATCCAGAGAAGACGCGTGTGAAGAACTTTCGAGGTGAGATCGTCCATCCGTCGGCTGGCTTGTTCTCGTCCTTATGCAACGCTGTAAACATGGCGGTTGAGACCAAAGTGCTTGGCCAGATCATGCCACTAGGCCGGACAAGGTATCGCCTTGTAAGTCCTGCAAGAGAGTACCCAAGGATCTGAGTCGAAAGAATGAGCAAGACCTGGTACATGATACCCAGGTCTTGGTGATAGAATTTCACTTGCTCGACAATGACCTGTTCCTAGGTCAGTATGTCAAGTCATAGAGTCGAAGATGCACTGACATCTGTAGCAAATGCAAAGCCAAAAGACACGTTGCTGCTGACATAGACACAGCAGTGTTCTTTCTCATTCCAGCGTCCTTTTGCAAGGTAGAGTCGGAAGCGGCGTATCCAAGGTGTATTGGGCGGTAGAGCGAGGCTGGCTCGGCAACCATCGACAAAAGTTTCCTCAGGATCATCTGGTCGTTTGAGGACTTGGTCCCAGAACAGACCAAGAGGGTGAACAAGTAATAACGCAATGATAGGAGTAAGGCTGACGCTAGGGTATCGTAGGGAGAAAAACAAGTTGGTCGAAGAACCAGCAATAGCAAATAACAAAGACAGGACCCACATCCGAGGTGTATCGATGGATAAGGATATGTTGTCGGTGGCAGCGACCGACGCTCGAACTTGGGCGTAGGGAGAGTTGTCAGAGGGGTTGCCTTTTTGGTCGTGCAAGTCGTCGTCAGAAGCATCTTCATCGTCTTCATCATCGTTGTCGTCGATGTCAATATTTGTACTGCTTGTTGATGACTTCGGACTCCCATGAACAGCTGGTACTCCAGCTATCGAAGGATCCAGTGCGCTGGCGTTGAACCGAGCTTCGAATTGGGCTTCCTGGCCCCCAAGATCCTCATCGAGCGTCGTGCTGCTGCCACTCTCGTCCCTCAATCTTCGTCTCGATGCAGAATTTGTGAGAATGGGCGAGCTCCGTGCAGATCCATGGTTGCTTCTTAGGGATGTGTTCGACACGGCGTTTGAGAGCCTGCTCTTTCCCTTCTTCTTTCCATGACGTGCAACGCTGGTCACATGATCCTCATCAGATTGGTCGGGGCTCAACGAGAGTATCGGTAAACCACCGTAGGATCCTGGAGGCCATTTTCAGTGTTTGTTCCAATGCATATAATTACCGATCAACACCGTGGGAGCGCACGTTGCTACCCGTCATGCGACGCCTGAGCGCAGCTCGAGCGTGGAATGCGAGATGATTCATTAGCTTACCTGTGCCCTGCGCCGGGGATGATCGCACCAGCAGCGGCGCGCGCGACATCCTTCTCTGGCGAGACGGAGAGAGGTTCCCTGTGAATTGTGCGGAGAGATCGCGCTCGTCATCTGCTGCGGCTGTGGCTATGTTCCTTGCTTTCTGGCGGAAGTCATGTAATTCGTAGCTGCTGCCTACGGGAGAGGAAGTGCCCGGGTCGTAGCTTGTGTCACGAAGAACGGGCGAAGAAGCGACAGGCGGGAACGACGCTTCTCCATCCATATATGTGGATTCGTTGGCCACACGGGCGCGTGGCACTTTGCGCCGGTATATGTTACGAAAAGGGTTTCGTGCGAAAGTCAGATATCAGACGATCAGATAAATCGTAATCTTTCGATGATCTGATTAGATAAAGTCCCGGAATCGAGGCTTGATCTAGACGAAGAGCGTTCAGAACCAATGAGATGTGCGTATGTAGCGGGGACTGAGGGTGCAAGGGCTAATCGCGCAAAGCTCGGTTGGCCGTCAAACAAGGTGCGGGAAGAGCGGCTGCGCATCATCACCTACATTTGCTGGGTCCGGGCGCGGCAACCCTGCTCCTCGGGCCCTGTGATGAGGAAAATTTGACCTGCAGGTCGCTGAATTCGCTCTAACATTCGCAAGTACAATAATTGTACACTAGGCAATTACGCAAACGGGCCCAGGCGTACTGACACAGTTCGGTGTGATGTCACGCAGGCCCCGCTTTATTTTACATCTACATGTCCAGGGATGCCCACATGGCCTTCACGTTGACTGTGACCAGCGGTGAGGCCCGAGACCATGCTAATGGCTCCCTCGACATCGTCCTTGTTATACAGAAACAGTCCCTGCAGCGCTGCTGTGCTTACTGACTCTACCAGTCCTAGCTCCTTGACTTTGGTCATAAACCTCTTCTTTGCTTCACCACTGGCATCGAACTCGGCGTAGAACCGGTCCCATAGTTGCTCGATCTGATGCTCTGTAGCCTCACCGAGTCTTACAGTCATGTCAACACGTCCAGGTCGCACCAAGGCTTCGTCCAATCTCTCGACGTGGTTAGTCGTCAAGAATATGATGCGCTCCTCAGCACTAGCAACACCGTCCAGAGCATTGAGTAGCCCGGAGAATGTCACGGACGCACTAGCAAATCCATCTGCGCCCGGCGTCTTTCGGTTCATGAACGCAACGTCCACGTCTTCGAGGAGGACGACGGTCCGTCGTGGCACGTTGGTCAACAGATGGTTCAGGCGATCATCGGTCAATCCTCGTTCGCTGACGTTCAGAATGGCGATGTTGAAGTCCAAATGTCCGGCCACAGCTTGAATGAACGAGCTCTTGCCTGTGCCCGGAGGACCGTAGAGCAGATAGCCTCTTCTGTATGGGATGCCACGATCAAGGTACCATGCGCGCGAGGAAATAAAAGCTTCCATGTCTTCGACGATCCTCTCTTTCACACCCGCCTCTAGAACAACCGAGTCCAACGGGCGCTTCCGCTTCGGGTTTCCGAATGGTTGCCAGCTAGTACCCATGGAGTTGTAGATGACCGTCTTGCCCTCCTGCGACTGTTGGTATAGTTCATGCGCTTCCGCGAATATGTCTTCGAACACGCCGCGATGGCTGTATAAGGTGGTCAGACTGATCGTCTCGAACGGGGTGCCGTCTCGCATGTCGAAGGCGTCGCGTGTGCGTTGGCGATCCACTAGCAAGAATGCATTCTTGTAACGCATGAAATGCCGCCCGGGACCAGGTACAAAGGAGAAATGCGCAGCGAGGGCTGGGCCGTCCTGGGGCGCCGAGGTCCGTACTTGGAGGTGGTGCATGCGTGGATCGATGCGATTGAACAGCTTTGCAAGGAGGCCGTTCGGCGCAGGCGATGCGCCTTTCGCCTGTTGAGCGCCGTTCATCTGCGCTCTGTGATATGTTGTCATCCATTGAAGAAGCCACGGGTAGGCATCATCGTGACGAGTGATCTCGAGATCGATAAGCATTCGTCGCCGTATGAACGCGGCACCATGCTGGAGTCCTTTCTGTCCTGTTCGTGCAGCGACGCCTAGTGCTGCGAGGCCAAAGCCCTGTGGCTATTGTGAGCACACTCCATCTCAGCGAGTCGGCACAGGGGTCGATCGTACGGCTGTGAAGAAAGGGTTGCCCGTAAATTGTGAATACAGTGAGCCAGCATTGTCGCCGCTGCTCGTGGCGAGCTGCTTCACCAGCTGCGATCTCGGGTCATTGGAGTCCATGAGCTTGGAGATGCACGTCACAAAAAGTTGGGAAAGCGCGGATCCCACTAGGCTCGGAAGGAACAGCTTCCCGTTTGGCGATCCTCCCGAGGCAAGTGATGAGGACGCGTCAAGAGTTACACAACAAACTCAGCGATGCATCTCAACACCAGACTATCGTAGTGCGATAAGCATGCTCGTCTCGTGTAGCCAGGTTGATTTTTGTTTGCAAAAGGACGAAATGAGCTCTCGTCGCGTCGCCTCTGCCCTGTTAAGTGGGGGCCTGCAGCTGCAGCTGCACCTAAGCTCCTTCCCCAGATTGACAGTGACCAAACGGACGGCCAAGATTAGCTCTGGAGCCTTCTCTATGTCACCTCGTCCTCTTCTCGAGCACCTTTCGTTAGGGCGTCTTCAGCCTTCAGCCTGTTCTTCATCTTGTTCACCATGAGCACCATCACCATAGGCAAAGCCTACTTCGATGCTCTTCTCCGAAGGTGAGTCCTGTTCTTGTACATCGAGACCAAGCCTTGCATTTTTGCTCACAAACAAAACACAGGGCTCAATTTGTGCGTCGCCTTTCTCCGTCTCAGCCAGGGTCACCAGCGACTGACTTTTGCCAGCACATTTCTGGACACGAGTTCGAGCTTACTCCTGATCTGCTTAGCAATGTGGTCATTTCAAAAGAGGAGCACGACCATTTGGTATGTTTCTCGCTGCAATTACTTGTTTGGACACACCTTCGACATCCTCACCTCATATTCACAGCGCAGTCACTGACAGGATATGCAGCAACAGCGCAGCCAAGATTACAGTACGCAAAGTGCCTTACCGAAACAAGTATCTCCAGAAGATAGCATACTGACCTTCTTCTAGCACTGCTCAAGAGTGCCCTCTTTAGAGGAGGTCTGACCATGGACACACTGAATACACTTCTCGCCGGCGAAAGCGAGGCCGGTGTTGACGGCGCTGCACAATATGTTTACAGCCCGGAAGAAACATTCACGAAGCCCAAGTCGGTCTCTGTCTCCATGCGAGCACCCCACATGCATCGCGGCTTAGCCAACTCGGACGACTCCGAGACCGGCAGTGAACAGCTCGACCTACCTCAACCGCGACCGCTTCATCGAGCTAATAGTGACGAGTTAACCGAGTCCTGCGCTGATGACTACTCAGATGACGAGCAGCATGGCTACAAACAAGAGCGCGGCGCTCGTCAGAGGATCCCGTTGCACGATCAGCGCACTATCTTGATCAGCAATCTCGCTGAATGCACCACTCACAAAGATATTGCGAAAGTAGTTCGGGGAGGCAGAGTTCTCGACATTTTCCTCCGTAACGATCGGTCGGCCGCAGTGTCTTTCGTAGAAGGCGCGGCAGACTTCCTGACCTACGTCAAAAGGAACGACGTCTACCTGCATGCCAAGCGTGTACGTGTTGCGGAGCCCCTCATCTGCCGCTTTGACTGCATGCTGACCAACTGCAGCTTGAGTTCCGCTGGGCTGATCGTCAATTCCATGTCCCACCTCATATCTCAAACAAAATCGTCGGAGGTGCAACCAGGAACCTCATCGTGCGCGGAGTGGCCAGCAGGGTCACTGAAGAGCAGATCCGAGAACATCTTGACCACATCCACAATCTTGTTGTTGTCGAAGTATACTTCCAGAATGGAGACGCACACATCTCAACCAACTCGATCCACAACGCACTGTTCGCCAGGACTTGCATGATGTCACGCACGGTTTACAAGGGTACACGTATCGACTGGGGACCAGACCAATGCGCCGCTGCATTACCACAACCTGCCATGAGATCCCGACCGCCCGTCACGCGTATTCCTCCAGTACCATTTTCGATGACGAATCCCTATGCACCCCTCGACACAGGCTCGGAGATCGACTCGGACGGACCGAATGAGTTGTTCAGGTCGAATGGCATACCTCTCGATCGTAATGACTGGGCCAGTGCTGCTGTAGCTTGAAGGTGTGTTAGACTCAGTATGGAGACTGGCAAGGCGATGCACATTACTTGAGCAGTTTTCGCAGCGGATGTAATATCTGCAAGTGCGACGTGCCGACTTCTCATAGAGTCGAGGGCTGCTGTTGCTTGCTTGAGTTCCATATTCAACTTCAGGTCTCATACCTTAGGAAGACCTCAGTGGGATCTGACCAAACTCAGGTGCGGTGTCTTGCAAATTCTATATGTTGTACGGAGTAGGAGGAGCATCGATACCATCAGTACCTATATACCCCCACGCTCGTTCGAATGATTTTAGCATCTTATAAGAGGCTTCAGTTCGAACGAGATCATCTCATAATGCAGCTGCTCATTACCGACCACTCTGAAGATAATGTAGGGTGGACATAGGCTGCCCATTATTGACCAATCATGCTGGAGTGGAGCTTAGCTTCGGCTGATGGAGCTTACCCCATCTTCATGCGCGTGCACCTTACCGAACGATATTACCTCACGAATCATCACTGGGTTGAGACTACTCATACTGATTATCGAGATGACAGCACCCACTGTCAAAGTTGCAGTGATTCAGCTGTACCCAAAGGCAGGTCCTCTCACAGCCAACGTCATAATGACTGCACGCTTATCTTGGTAGCCTTTGGACCTCGAACACAACTTCAATAAAGCAGCAGACTTCGTCCGATCTGCTGCTGCTCAAGGGGCTGAGCTCGCTGTGCTACCAGAGTACCATCTCACTAATTGGCTGCCCAAAGATCCGTCCTTCGCGTCGCTGTGCGACCAATGGGAGACGTATCTGAAGAAGTATCAAGATCTGGCGAAGGAATATGGAATTTGCATCGTCCCCGGTACGATCGTTGAGGGCCATAGGGGAGAAGAGAAAGAGGAGGATCGTTTGTTGAATGTTGCGTACTTCATTGGCAAGGATGGAGAAATTATTGGAAAATACGTCAAGAAGAACCTGTGGTGAGTTGTCTCCATGCATATCCTTATCAAGCCTTGAAACAAAGTCCTCTATGGATTAAGGCAAGCAATTGACCCGAGCATTGTCACTCACTCGACCCAGGGGCCCAGAGCGCGACCACCTTACCTCATCCACCTCTCACCCGCACGAAGTCTTCGACACTCCTGTCGGCAAGGTCGGCATGCTGATTTGCTGGGACCTCGCCTTTCCCGAGGCGTTCCGTGAGTTGATCGCTGCAGGTGCAAAGATCATCATCATTCCCACCTTTTGGACGCTCAACGACTGCAACAAAGAGGGTCTTGCAAGGAACCCCGCATCCGAGGCGCTGTTCCTGGACTCCATATTGACGGCGAGGGCGTTCGAGAATACGTGCGCGATTGTGTTTGCGAATGCAGGTGGGCCACCAGGGAAGGGGTATGCTGGACTAAGCCAGGTAATTGCTTTGCCGTCTTTGCTTTTGCTCAAGCAGAGACACTCGAATCCACTTGCTGATCATTTGCAGGTCGCGGTGCCGTTCGTAGGCCCACTAGCGAAGCTGGGCAGTGCAGGTGAAGGTATGATTGTGGTTGATCTTGACTTGCAGATGCTGGAGGATGCAGAGGCGAACTACCAGATCAGGAGTGATATCAGCAGAAGTGACTGGCACTATGACTATAGGCATTCGAAGTTGGACAACCCTCATTCGGCCGACAATGAGGGTACCAGGGACGAGCAGGATGATAGGGACTAGGCACGCTCTGATGTATGCAGGCTGGCACCTGGTGGGTGCTCAAAGCTCCCGACACAGTAAACATTATGCTCTATACCGTGGTATGACCGAAACAAAGAAAAGCACCCCAAAATCAACATTTGCATATGCAGCGGAGCAGACTCCTTGGGACATGATGGGTACCAAGCCTTGCAGATACATGTATCTGCCAATGCCTCCCAAACTGCTCGCAATTTGCAGCCATGCTCCTTTGGCTCAAACTCGAAGAAGCTGAGCTCTGTCTTGAACGGTGATATTGCGCCAATGAAACGCCGCAGTAACCGGGCATCGAGCATCGAGCATCGAGGGTTACACCAGAATCCATCTCGGCCATAGAAACCGTCGACCAATCCCAACGCCAGAACAGAAACCACGAAACGCCATGCCAACTCTTGGTCTTGAATCGAACCCTTCAGCTCTGCTCACTCAAGCTGCCCTCGCTGTCCGATGTGTCATTGGTGCGTATGCAACTTTTGAGAGTCCGGGTGACGCCGTGCTCGGTCGAAATGGTCTCACCGACCACGACCACTCTCGTTTTCCCCAGCTCGAGGAAAGTGACTTCGTCTGCGGCTAATTTGGCCGCCACGTCCTTCTCGTAGACTCTCTTATAAAAGGCCTGGAATGCGTGTTCGTTCTCGAACTCCATGTGGCTGACGCAGTCGTAGTCGATGTCCTGGGCATCTCCACGCAAGAGGAGCGGTGGGCGGTCAGGGTTCGCTGGCCCACCGAAGCCTTTGCGTGTGACGCGGGCAAGATATTGGCGGGTGAAGCGGAAAGGCCAGTTTCCAGCACATAGCCGCTGGGCCAGGGGGATGTGCACGTTCTCGTAGTGGTCCTTGAACTGCTCGGGCGAGAGATTTGGCTTCCTGGTAACAAAGAGGATGATGGTGTATGTCATGGCTGTCAGTGCAGAGCGAGTAGGAGGTCAAGAGTATAAGACTCAAAGTACATGCAGACAGAGACCAGGGCCCACGGTTCTTATCGAGCTGACAGCGGGAATGCACTTCCAGAAGCTCCGTGGAAGACTGGTGGCTCCTAGTCTGCGGTCCTTTCAGACGGCGGAACCAGTCCAAGCCCTAGCCTCGTGCGCAGAGTGCCGCCGTGGCTCACGCCGTGGCTCATGATGCGACGACGATATGGAACGAGCTGTGACGAGCCAAGGGCCGCGCAGGATGTCTCTCCGCGTGCACGGCACAGGCCGGTCGCGCGCTCGCCAGACCTGCTAACACGACAGATGGAGGCAGAGGACGTCAATAGTGAGTCGCGCCGACTTAGGCGTGAAACAGGGCCGCGGCCGTGTGATTGGGCGGGCGGACCGTGTCCAAGCTGCGCGCCCCTCCAGGCGGTGGGCGCTAACAACGCACTTTCGCTGCGAATTGTCGGAATTGTCGAATTCTCAGCGCGGGGAGCCTCATCGATCACGACGCCGCCGCCAACACCTTGGCTTCACACAGCAGCCCCGACGCCGCACACCCACGACCGCAACCATGAGCCGGAACGACTACGGCTCCGACGCCGAGGAGGACAACATGGCCGGCGGGCAGGTGCAGTACGACGGCATGGACGAGCTCGACCGCATGCCCTCGATCGGCAGCAACCAGGACATCCACGCCCAGCTGCAGGCCGCCGCGACGCCGCTCGAGTTCCAGGCGACCCTGGAGACCAAGTTTGCGTCCTACGACAACTACTGCAACCTGTTCCACTACATCCTCAACTCGGACGGGCCGGTCGACCTGGAAGTGCCCAACGTAAGGACAGCAAGCTCGCGAAAGCAGCCAGAGTGAACAGCAGGGCTAACTGTGGCAGTACTACTGGGCCTGGGACGTCATCGACGAGTTCATCTACCAGTTCAACAGCTTCTGCAGCTACCGCCAGAAGGTCGCCCTGAAGAACGACAACCAGGAGGAGATCCAGCTGCTGCGCGAGAACCCGAACACGTGGGGCTGCTACAGCGTCCTCAACGTCCTGTACTCGCTCATCCAGCGCTCGCAGATCAACGAGCAGCTGGCCGCCATGAAGCGCGGCGAGGACTCGAACCTGTACGCCGGCGAGTATGGCCAGCGCCCGTTGTACAAGATGCTGGGCTACTTCTCCATCATCGGGCTGCTGCGCGTGCACTGCCTGCTGGGTGACTTCAGCCTGGCCCTCAAGACCCTCGACGACATCGAGCTCAACAAGAAGGCCCAGTTCGCCCGCGTCATGGCTGCCCACTTCACCACATACTACTATGTCGGTTTCTCGTACATGATGATGCGCCGCTACACCGACGCCATCCGCATGTTCTCCCACATCCTCGTCTACGTTTCGAGGACCAAGAACTTCCAGAAGAACGCCCAGTACGACTCCATCACCAAGAAGAACGACCAGATGTACGCGCTCGTTGCCATCTGCGTTGCCTTCCAGCCCACAAGACTCGACGACACCATCCACACCGCCCTCCGCGAGAAGTACGGCGAGCAGTTCAACAAGCTGCAGCGCGGTGGCCCCGAGTCGCTGCCTCTGTTCGAGGAGCTGTTCCGCACCGCTTGCCCCAAGTTCATCAGCCCCACACCGCCCGACTTCGACAACCCGGAGGTCAACATCGACCCCGTCGAGCACCACCTCAGGATCTTCATGGACGAAGTCAAGAACAACATGATGTCGCCCACCGTCAAGAGCTACCTGAAGCTGTACACCACCATGGATCTGAAGAAGCTCGCTGGTTTCCTCGAGGTTGAGCCCGAGAAGTTGAGGTGCTGGTTGCTTGTCAACAAGCAGAGGAACAGGCAGACTAGGTGGAACGAGGGTGGTCTTTTGGAGGGCGATGTTATCTCCGCCGGCGACCTTGACTACGCCATGGAGGGTGTAAGTGCACACATTCCGGAATTGAACAGCGCATCAACTAACGCGAAGCAGGACCTCATCCACGTCTCCGAGGCCAAGGTCGGCCGCAAGCTCGTCGACTGGTACCTCAGGAACCTGGCTCGCACTTACTAGAGAGTTGAAATGACACAGGAGGCACTTCAGAGATATCCTTGGCCAAATCGAGATAGAGCATCCGGCTTGGAGTTGGGGGTTTACGGCATTATGGAAAAGCATTTCTGCGGATAATCGAGCGATAGCTCACGGCATCAAGAGGTAAAGTCGCAGGGCTTTGGAGCTCCGCTGAAGGCCATGCCACCACTGCATGTGTGGAGGCAGAGCGGTGGAAGGAGAAGAAAGCGCCACGATTCAGGGTGCAGAGCGGAAACGTAGAGTGATGATGTATGTGTCAATGAATAAATCGCACCTGACGCTGCACCAGTTTTGCTAGCTGTAAGTCGAATGGCTGCATCACTTTGATGATGGCCCCGTCGCTGACCGGGCCACTACCTACCCAACTCCCGGGAAACACTTCTTGTCGACCAACGCGGTCCGAACAGGCATTCGCGGTTAAGTGCAAGGTCTCTCGTTTAACGCAGTGTCTCTTCACCGCGTTGGCACGCACATTCCAACATGAGCTTGACCTTCAGCTGATGCAGCCTGCCCCTCATCGGTTGCTCCTGCTCCGCTGAAACCCTTCCCTCGTTAAACGACACCGCCTGCTTTCACCAACGACGCGTACCTTAAACACGTCCTGACGCGTCTCTGTCCGCACCACGTCACGAGCTCACTTGCGTGCTCCACAACGTCCATCCTTGTTATCAGCCGCCAACACCTTACGCGGGGTAGATAAAGGCTCTATTCGACGGTTCTACACGCAGAAGGACACAACAGCACACGCTGCACCGCAGACCAGATGGCTCCAGACTTGAACTCAGTACCGGTGTCCCCACGCCCTAGCGTCACAAGTAATCCCTCGCACACACAAGCTGGTGCCTCAAGCTCACGCCAGAACTCGACTCCAGCTTCTCGACGAGCCTCACAGATCTATCCCATGAGCCCTCCTCCACTCCCCTTGGCTTCGCCAGGCGGCACACTCCCTCAGACCTCCCACACGCACGCCTTCCCGCCGCTGTCTCCGAATCTACCCAGCGCAGACGCAGGCAGCATCCCCATGCGGCACCCACGCCCCATGACGGCCGCGGAGATGCACCTTGAGCTCGAGAAAGAGCAAGAAGCGGTCGTCAACCGCCTCACCCGCGAGCTCTCTGCCCTACGCGCACACTCGGCATCCGTGGCCTCAACGACATCCTCCATCGCCTCCAGTGCCCTCCTCGACGTCACAGACCCGGCTGGCAGCGCAGCACACTCAGGTGCGCCCCTGCAAGGCGCCACACACCCGACCTCCTCGCGACGGCACCGTAGCAGTAGCAGTGTCAGTCGTAGTGGTCCTCTCCCGGCCCACAGCCTCCCGCAAAGTCATAGACAGAGTGTCGGCAGCCAGCAGGGCGGCGTGGAGATGCGCAGGAGCAGCAGTATTGTGAGTACGCCAAGGTATGAGGAGGTGGCACTGCAGAGAGCGGAGCTGGAGGAGGTCAAGAGGGAGAACGAGGTGCTGAAGCAGAGGATCAGAGAGCTGGAGAGGGCGATCAGGGGCGGCGAGGAGGTCCGGGGGAGGAGTGGTGCGCCCGCTGTTGAGGGTAGTGCGCCGTTGGCGTCGTAATGCTGTATGTTTTGACATCGCTCACACTTTGAGCATTACTTTATTGAGGACGGCCACTCACCCAATGCGAGCGCATCGGTTTGAGCGCTCCGAATTGGGATAGATATCTATGGGGTCATAGCACGGCATGTTTACAGCGATAATGACTGGCGGTTTAGCGAATCAACGCAACAGTCCTTTGGAATTACAGATGCAAGACCTACAGAACATTTGTTCTATACCTCTTGTCACCGGATTCAAGGCTTATCATACGTTGCTTTTCTATCATGAAGCTAAAGAACCGATCGTCCACCCAACCAACGGAGATCAACCACGCACAAGCATCAGACCCCCGCGTCGATCAAACTCACTGCTTTGACCGCGGAACAAGGTTCTGATACCCCATGTCGGATATTCACGCGATTTACTACCCTAGGATGACTGATCGCACTGAGGGACAAGAAAGGGAGGACAGCCAAGTACTTGGACGACATCATGTGTACAATACAATGATACACAAAATGTCAAGCTCAACGCATGCTTCTGTTTCTTCAAAGAAACGCCCCAGAGAAGTTTACAAAGCACCGTCTCTAACCTTGAGCAAGTGGTTCGACTTTACAGTGGAGAAGCGGCAACGATGGACCGACGCGGCTTAGCAATGAGATCATACCGCGCTGCATCACCCGACCTGAACCGCGGCCCTGCCAAAGACCAGACATGAGTCAGGAATAAGAACAGAAGCTGTGCTTGGAACCCACTCCACTTGACACATCTTGTCCTGCGACACAGATCAGTCGACTCAAGTCCAGCTTCCGGTACGTCATTTGCTCAGGACGAAGTCCGATAAACGCACACAGCCGGATACTGCAATGCACACTTCTAACGACTTCAGAATACTCGGGCCGTCTGAGTCCAGCAGCACAGCCAGCAAAGGTCACCATGGTTGTCCCAGAAGCCATCATCGAAGCCACGGAGAAGGGCATGGTTGGTGAGAACTTGCTGTGCTCCAGCATACCGTCCATGGAGAAGTCGACATCGACAACCAGCAGCTCGAAGCCTCAGGTCCTGACGCGCGCGGAAGAGGCGTGTAAGAGCCCGCCCAAGACTGCTGCGGAATTAGATGGGCATGTGAAGTTCAAGGGCGTCGATGTGTGAGAAACGAAGAGTTTGTTCTGGATTGAGCGCCGGTGCTATGCAATGCTATATTCCGTCTTTCATATGCAACGACCTTCCCTTGATGTGATTCGAGATCTCGTGAGCTATACCGTTATGCAAACGTCATTCTCATATACACATCGTTCCGGAAACACACGCTTATCCTACACGCCGCCCACCAGTCAGCTTCCGGTTATCAGCGTGCCTCTTCGCCTTGAGCGCTTCCCGCCTCCTCTTCTTCCACGCTCGGTTGATATCGCCTCGGTTCTCCCAGAACCACTTCCTGAACTCGCTCTCCTCCTGCTTGCCCTCAGCATCCACCTCGCCGTCGTTCTCATCGACTTCCCGCACATCAGCCAGAGCCTGACTATTCGCTTTGGTGTTGAGATCGAGTTGTCTCCCCGCCTCGATCCCGCCATCACTCAGATCCTCATCGTCGTCGGCTTCCTGACTTCCCTTTCGCCAATCAAAGCTGAAACGCCGCCCGATCGCGGCTGTGTCGGGCGTTGGCGCCGCGCTCCGCTGACCCCTCCACTCCATGTCGCGCTGCGTGAAGGGCGTTGTGGGCGCGTCGATGGGCTCGCCGACCGGTTCACCGCTGGCGGGAGGCGATGTCATCTCGTTGTCGAAGAACGAGAAGGATGTGTTGATGGGAGGCGGTTTTGTGGGGGTGGAGAGAGATGGTGGAGGGGCGCGTTTGAAGAGGGCTTCGAGGGGGTGGACTTCTTTTGACTCTGTTAGGGTTGAAGTTGTCGGGGCAGAGGTTGGCGCAGCGGGTCGTGAGGATTTGGGCGTGGGCTTTGTTTGCGCGGGAGACGGGGTCGGGGATGCCGATGGTCGCTCGCTTTCGTCGTCTTCATCGGAGGACGCTTCTGAGGCAGAGTCTTCGTCTTCGTCTTCGTCTTCGGACGAGCTGGAGACTACGCTTGAATCATCGTCTAGCTCGGACTCGGAGGATGACTCTGGCGGCGGCGTGGCCTTCTTCTTCTTCTGTTTCGGAGTAGGCTTTGGCGCGTCTTTCTTGACGATGGGCCGTCCTTGCGAGTCCGTTGGCGGAGGCTCTTTCAGCGGCTGCCCGTCGACAAGCTGCAAGACTCTGCTGTGTGCAGCCTTCTTGGTCTCTGGCTCTACGACAGCACCATCCTCGTCTACCCAGCCCACACCGTCGACGTAGTCCACGGGAGGCTTCATCGAGACCTTGGCAGCCTTCAAAAACGAAGGCGTCTTGGTATTCTTCTCAAATTCATGGACGATGACTTCCTTCGTCTTGGTCTTGCGCTCCTTCTTGTCCTTCTTGTCCTTCTTCTTCTCCTTGCGCGTGTGCTCTGTCGCAGCGACCGGCTCGAGCTTGGCCTTGAACAGCAACTCGGGCTCTTTGGTGTACTTGGACGGCTTCGCCTGGTGCTTGTCGTCCTTGCTCTTCTTGTCCTGCTTGTCCTTGCTCTTGCTCTTGGCTGTGATGGGCTCCGTCCAGCCGCGCTTGACCTTGCGGTCCTCGGGCAGCTCCACGCCGTCGAAGACGCCGGGCGACCGCTGTCTCTTCTCCGATTTTCCTTTCTTCTCCTTCTTCTCCTTCTTGTCCTTCTTCGAGCGCTTCGCGGGCTTCTCCTCGGCGTCGGCCTCTTCGCGCGCCTTGCGCTTCTCTGGCTTGGCCATCTCGATGCGCACTTTGGAGCCCTTCAGTGTGGTGCCGTTGAGCTTCTTCCTGAGCTTCTGGGCGTCTGGCTCGGGCAGCTCGACGTAGCCGAAGCCCTTCTCGGGGAAGGTCTCGACGGCGTGGTAGGAGACGTTGCGCGCGAGCGGTAAGACGGACGGCGCGAGGTAGACCTTCAGCAGCTCGGGCTTGAGCGGGGTGATGTGCAGCCTGACAGTCTTGGGTTCGTCGGCTTCTTGGGTCTCTGCCTGTGTCGCGGGCATTGAGGCGCCGGGCGAGTTTATGCGACAGACCCCGAGGCTTTGTTCTGCGCGTGCGAGGGCAGCGGGACCGCGGCGGTGGGCAGAAAATCAGAGGTAAGCCTTAGCGCCTGCTGATGGTCGATCCGGCGGTCCATGCGCCCCAAGCTTGCGGGCTGGGACGTCGGCGGGCAGACAACCTGGTCAACCGTCGAGACGTGTGAGATAGAGCGAGCCCCTTGACGTATTGCAGACCACGAGTGCTGTCGACGGTCGTGTTCTTGTAGGCAACGCGACGACCTGCATCGGAGACCGAGCGGACCCTGTCAGCCTTGTCGACGCAGTGCCCGACAGTGCTCGCGCGAACGAAGCCACCGGCGCATCCAGCGACCCGTTGCGCGACTGTACTCGAGACTCTCGGGTACCCTCGAAAGCCGCCGCAGCCATGAGGAGACACCTGTTGGTCGTCTTGACCTTCCTCGCCTTCTTGTCACTATCTCTCGCTGCATGTAGGTCTTGTTATATCCAACACGCACAGGCGCAATGCAATGCTAATCCTGCAGCACCCACGTCCTTCTGCAAATGCACATGCTTCGGCAACAGCACCATTGTCGCTCTCGATGCCCCCCGGGGAACCTCCAAACCGAACCTCGAACTGCGCCCGCGAGCCAGCAAAAAGTCGTGCAACGACTGCAACCGCCAGTTCTGTCTGAGCTACAGCTTTTGCAAGGGCGAAAAGGACGAGAACGTCTTCACAACTTGCTTCCAGCGAGATTCGACAAAAGACCAGGTGGTCGTGCTGTCGTTCATTGCGGCGACTGTGGGGCTGCTGGGCTATGCCGCTGTCAGGCCCTGGGTAGACCAGTGGAGAGAGGTATGTCGACGAGAGTTCAGTTGCTTCGATGACATGCATGCTGACCATACTGACAGCGTCGACGGAGCTACATGCCAGTCTCAGAAGGCAATCGATAGACGGAAGCAGCTGATGATCAATATGCAATTATAGACATGAACGACGAAAATTCCCAGCGCCCGTCTACATGTGCCGTCCAACTCCGCGATGCATACATGGTAGTGAAACAGCATTGTACAGCTGGAAGTCGTGTATAGTACACGGAGGCCCTTGCCTCCTTTTCGTCAACGTGATGCTCCTCCTCTTACTTGGACGATCCCCACATCCATCCCAGCCAGCCCTTGCTCGTCTGCTCAACCTTCTGCGTCGCCTTTGCGGCTTCCTGGTCTAACGGGCCACCAATGACCGGTGCTGAGGAAGACGATGTGGTCGACAAAGTGCTCGAGACCTTGCCAGAAACCTTGTCCCTCGCCTCCTGCACAGCAGCTGTGACGCTGGCTACGCCCGCATTGACGCCTGAACTTTGCCCCTCCGCCTCTGTCTTCTTGAACTCAGCCAGCGCGGCCCTCCTCTGCTCCTCCAGTAGCTTCTCCTCCTTCCAGTCACCGTGGAGCCACCACAGCAGCTTGGACGGTGCCTTCCTCTCTGCCTTCTTTTTCTCCATCGCCTCTTCTTCCTCTGCAATTCCTGCGACAAGCGCTGTCTGAGCGGGCGATGCGGTGCCGGCGACGACGGCTGATCGTGCGACTTCGAGGATCTTGGCTTGTTCGCGCTCCTGGTCCGCAAAGTAGATGGCGCGCTTTCGGCGGTTGTAGACGATCATGTCGCCTATCGAGAAAACGGCGAGGACACCAACGCAGCCTAAATCGCGTCAGTAACAATCCTCTACCCACTCAGAGCCCATTGTCGCAGCAATTGGCCTGTGGGAGACTCGACATACCCGTAGCGAAAATCAACCCGTACACAGTAAACCTATGCGCCGCATCTGCAGCCATTCTCCCATACAAATACGCCCAATCCCACTTTGTGACCTGCGCCATCTTCGCTCTGTTCGCGGCCTCCCTCAGCCTCTTGACTTTCTGCTGCGGCGTCTCGTTCTTCGGTGCGGGATCTGCGAACTGCAGCGTCGTGGCGCGGCCGCCCGGTTTTGTGTGCGCCCATACTCCCGTCGCCGTGAAGCGCGTGGCGTCTTTGACGTGCTTCGACATGCTGCGTGTGTGTGAAGGGAAGACGCCGGCGGAGGGGTGCGAAGTGGTGATCGGATGATTTGAACAAAGTTGCGATCATCGACGGCTGAACATCGGCATGCGGTTACGGAGGTGCCGACCTCATCTGTCAATCAAGTGTCCGTCATTGGAGCTGTGCGCTTTTGAACGTTTCTCTAAATCTCATTCGAGTCTTTGATGCATAGCAAGTCATGAGGAAAGAGGGATCGTGGTAGTCGCTTCACTCCACGCAAACCGAATTCTCTTCACTTTCGACAGCTTTCCATCAGCAACGACATCATGTCCATCAAAGTGCACAACTATCAGCTATCCAGTGCACGCTCGCCTTGATCGCAGAGACAGTTTGTGACAGCTCATCGCTATAATGGCCGGGGACAATGCGCTGCCGCCCAATATCGATCTTGATGCAATTCTTAGGACTCTCGCTAGTCTACCAAAGCCAGAAGAGCACCATGGACAAGTTCAACCGCAAGCATCCTACCTACCGCAGCAGCAACCTTCATCAGATCCCCGCCTATCTGGACGCTCACTGCAACCTCAGTCTATTCCAAAGCCTCAGACCCGGTCTTCCACGCCCCTGATCGACCCGGCGACAATCATCGACTGGAAACAAGGACTGCGGTGTGTGAGCAAGATCGCTGCGCAGAATCCACAGTTCTCCATCTCAGTTCGCAAGTTGATCAAAGATCAAGAAGGCAATGTTAGACAATGGGAAGCTGGACGACAGCGACTCATAGAGGAGCAAGCGTTGAAGAAAGAGAACGAACAAACGCATCGAGCCGCACTGTGAGTTCGCCAGTACTGCAATGCTGGTCTTCGCTAACATACCAAGATCACTGCCAGGTCTATTGGGGAACGCCCCCGTACTTCGTGTATGAATATTCAGCCTGCTCACCGACCCACAAAACTAACTGCTGTTAGACACTCGAGCGCGAACAGGAGGAGCTCGGTCAATATGATGCCAAGGTGTACCGAGCCAGCAAAGCGATGGTCGACTCTCAATCCTTAGCATTGAAGGTCTTGGGTGTGCCGTTCTTCGGGGTGCGCCCACACCTTCTGGCGAGCGACAATGAGACGAGTCCCACAGCTGCTGACGGTACTCCTACTAAAATCACCCAGACTCAAATACTGGAGCTTCAACGGAAGATGTTGACACATTTGCTGGACTTGTACGGCGACTGATCGAAGCCTATTGCTGTACTACACGTGAAGGGCAGGACGCTACAACTCTTTGCATCTAATGTAGAAAGGTACTGTGGAGGCATTCATCGTCCGAACGCTGTAGATCCCCTTGTGCATTCGATTTCTCGGGCCTTCGAATCATCCTGCTTCTGTAATCTAGACACATCCAGGCGTACGGCACACGCTGCCATGTGCCAACCAATCGAGTGCGATCGCAGCTGAGATTGCAGGCACAACATGCGCAACACTACTCAAAAACCGAGTCGTTCGTTCCCATGCGGCACTCGAATTCCATTGCATTGGACACGCGAAGATGATGCCGGTTGCCAATCAGAGCGTTGTGACAAACGCACAGGACCAGGAAAGAGCGACGCGGGTGCTTGCGTCACTGGCACACAACGACACGAACGATGTTCACTGTTACACTAATCACCTCTCTTGCTATTGGCTTACGTTCTGTCAACTCGAAAAACAGCTTTCATCTCGCCTTCACTGCGTGTCGCCGTGCCAAGAAGCGCGCAAATCGCGCTCACCTACACTTGCTCCTTCTCCAACTTTTTTCCTCCTCACCAACATCCCCACACTCATTGTCCCTTGTTGGCTCCACACTCGTTCCACTTCACAACTCTCTCCAAACAAAACACCTCGCGTCACGCGCATCCAGTCACTTTCGCAATATGAGCACTGTTCGCACGCTCGCTCTCGCTGCAGTCGCTGGTAGGTACCTTCCCCTTCGTTCTCCATGTTTACCCTACAACAACATGCCTTCCCCGCGTGCCGCCAACACACGAGGCAAAAGGTAAGGTAAACTTCTCAATGACTTAAGCTGACGCGTAGGAGCTTGCGCTGCCGCCGAAGCCTTTTACGCTGGCATTCCCCAAGGCGATATCATCAAGATGCTGCCCAAGGTCGCCCGCGATGACACCTGCGCCGAGCTCCCAAAGCTTTGCACCGCTCCGGCTAAGATGCACGGCTACCCCACGACTGTTACCTACCTCTGCCCGGAGACTACCACCTCTCGCGAGAAGTCTACCGTACACGTCACTATCACGAAGACTACCACGGTGGCGCCTTCGTCTGATGTTTTGGTTACCGATTCCACTACTGCTCCTGTGTAGGTAATCATTGATCCCCTCGACTCCAATTTTGCTAATAGTACAGGGCCGCTCCTTCTACCTCTTGCACTGAGGCGCCAAATGTCACGACTACTATCCACTCTACCAAGACTGAGTACACGACCGTCACGCTTGTCTCTGGTACTCTCGGTGGCGCGCCTACTGCTCCTATCGCGGTCTCTATTACGGGCTACATCTCCGCGACCATGCCCACAGAGCTCTCATCTGCCGCAACCACCGAGACAGAGACTGATCCGGTCTACACCATCCAGACCTCCACCGATCTTGCCGTGACGTCTACCTCCGGTTACGCTTTCCCTACTATGCCACCTCCCGTCGTCAAAGGTACCACGACTGGCATATTCTACTCTGCTTCTGTTGCCAACTCTACACTAGTTCAGCCTACGCCCTTCTTTCCCAACACTACGTCTGCCGGCCCTCACTACATCGCTCCAACCGCAAGCTTTGTCAATCGCGCTCCTGAGGAGGTCACCAACGGTGCTGTAAAGCATGATACCCCTCTCGCCGTCTTTGCCGTGGGTACACTTGCAGTGCTCTTCGCTGCTTAAGCGATTTTGAAGTATCTATGTACAGCTACGTATGAGACGTACGCAACACTCCAACATATGAGATCTTGAGTGTCATTTGGGGTGGAACACGCTAGGATATGTGGCGTTTTCCTCGTGGACGTCGTTGCGATCTGAGATGTACAATATCACGACGATGATGGTAAGCGCTCATCCTTTGGTTCACATGGATCACGCGGGCCCTCACCCAACACACGGACATAATTCCAATGCAAACTATATTCGAACGTCTCTTTTCCCGCAGTTTGTCATTAGCCCAAAGGGTCTGTCAGGTTAGTCTCTTGAAAGAGCCAAGGATTTTATTACAGTCTTACACCGTAGAAGAAGTCCGACACAGATATAGGTCTATTACAGCGTACAGAAGGTCTATCAGCAGTCAAGTACGAATCTTACAACATACCTTATAGGCAAATACCGCGCTTTTGCTAAGCTGTTACTAGCTGTTACGATCTCCTTATGTCTAACCAATTGCTAACACCAGTTAGCATTAGACAGCAGGTTAGCGTTGTAATTCTATAATAGCGCTATAAGTAGTATAGTTATAGCATAGTATAATTACTAGTTATATAACTAGCTTACTCTTTAGCAAGTAAGCTAGGTAGGTCTATAGGTATAGGTAGGTGTTAAAGTTGTACCTAGACAAAGTCTAATATTGTACTAGTTCTATTAGGTCTTAGGGATAGGTTTAGTCTCTAGAACAGTAGGGTAAGTTGCGTCTAGACAAAGTTTAATATAACAGCTTAGGGTAACAAAGGTCTAAGCAATATGTAATACAGCTTATTATTATTAAAGTAAGATTCTAAGAAGTAACTTAATTAACAAAGTTAAACACAAACTATAAGGGTTATATTCCTATATACTATATACTAAGTAAGTATAGGGGTGCAATACACAATGCTCTATTGCTCTATATACTCTTAAGAGATTATAAGAGCAGAGAGAGTACCTCTGTTATACTCTCTTGTGTTTACTTGCTTAGTAAGAGCGACCCTAGTTATCCTATAAGTATAGTAGGGCTTGGCTACAATAGATTGTAATAGTAGGACTTATATAATAGCTTACGTAGCTTGAGGTAGGCTTAGTAAGCTAGCACTATTATTATAGTATATTATATATAGGAACACAACTCTTATAGTTTATATTTAATTTTGTTAATTAAGTTACTTCTTAGAATCTTACTTTAATAGTAATAAGCTATATTGCGCATTGCTTAAACCTTTGTTACTCTAAGCTATTATATTAGACTTTGTCTAGACGTGTCTAATAGATGGGATGTTACAATAATAATATTGGTTGGATGATTAATATATTATGTTCTGTTTTCTTAAGGCTGTGCCCGCAGTGTTCTTTTCTAAGAGTTAAGGTAGCCCCTGCGTCTGTCTTAGCAGGTTAATTGCTAAGCCCTCTTACCTTAACTCATGCTATCTAACACACACCCTTAGCTTAGAGCCCTATTGTAAGCTACGCAAATTAGTTAATTAATCCTTTAGTATAAGGTCCTCCAGTGGCTCTTATATCTTCTTAAGCTCTAACTCTTTTAATTAAGGCTGCTGTTGTTAGACAAGCCCTATCTAATTAAGGTATACTCTCTATTTGTTAGCTAGTAAGGCCTTAGTAAATTAGTCCACAATTATGTTGTTAGATAGAATATATTTTACCTTAATTATTTTCTAGTTAACCTCTTGTTGCAGCTAGTAATTGTGTATGTCTACGTACTAAAGCTTTGTCTAAAGCTTAGCTATGTCTTTGTTAACTAGTAAAATTGTCTATATATTATTACACTTAATTATAATAACTAGGTCTTTAAGGACAACTTATAGCTCCTTGAGTAGCTATATTATAAAGATTGCTTCTTTAGCAACCTAGGAAAGTGTTAGCAGTTTAGCTTTAGTTGTTAATGTAGTAATAGTGTCTTGTTTGCTTACTCTCTATATAATAAGACTGCTAAATAGCTTAATAGCGTATCCCTTAGAGCTTTTTCTATCTAGAGTGTTATCTGCAGATAATATATTACTAGCTACTTCTAGGTCTTCTCCTTTGCTAAGTTCTGGGCAAAGGGTGCTTGTGCTTTTTAGGTAGAGGAGCACATAATTACTAGCTTCCTAGTGCTCTGTTGCTAGATTAGTAAGAAAGCAGGCAAGCCTTAAGGGTGCAAAAGTTATGTTAGGTCTTATAGTAACTATAGCAAACAGTAGAGAACCTATTTTTTATTAGTATAGGTTAATCTTAGCTAATGCAGCTAGGTTGTTGCGTAGCTTAAGCTTAATCCCTGCTATTAGAGTATTGTGTCTTAGGTCTTGCTAACTTATTAGCTAGCTAATCTTACTAATATATAACGCTTGCAACAGCTTAATAGTTCCTTATAGTTAGTTCATTATAACCTTGACGCTAAGGAACTACTGCAGATCTTCTCCTCTAGTACATAAACATCTCTCTTTAATTAGGTTAATTACGTTTATTACCTCCTGCCTTTGCTCTTTGTAGTACGCAATTATAATATTGTCTATATAGAAAAAGATAAAAATACTATTCTTTATTATATAGCATAGTTCTTAGGGAATTTGTTTAAATCTAATTTAGGTTAATATTGCAGTAAACTCCTTCTACTATAGTAGTAGTAAGATTTAAAGTCTATGTAGGGCCTTCTATACCTTAAGTATTGTGCCTAGCTTCTAGTATCCTTGCAGCATCCTTATATATATTTTATAATTAATTGCTGTGTGCACAAAGGCGTTTATAACATTAAACTGCTTTAGCTTAAGATTATACTTTGCAGCAATTGCTATAAGTATTCTAAATAAGCAGCTTACTGGTATTGCTGCGTATATGTCTTAAGATGTAATATTACGTTGCTAATCTCCTCTAACTATACGTCTTGCCTTATATTTATTAAGGCAGTAATGCTTGTTGAGCTTATATATATAGATCTATATATAGTTAAGTATCTATTGTCTAGATTGTTTAATTAGCGTAGCTAGGACTTTAACCTAGGACTCTATTTGCTTATAACTATTAAGGTGCATCTTCTCTGCTTCCTTAAACATCTCATAGAGTAGGTGTTCTTCTAGCTTTAATTAAGACGTAGGTAATAGTAGCAGTTAATTATGATAGGGTTTAATCCCTTTTGCTAATAGCCTCTCTAATTAGGCTTTGTTGATTAGTTTGCCTTTATGTTGACTAATTAGGCTAGCTTTAGCGCCTGCTATAAATGCAGCTGCCTATAGTACTGTCCTTAATATAGGTTAGTTTGCTTAATCTACTAGACCATTAATATTATCTTTGCTTTAAACTAGAAAGGATACTAGTAGAGGAGTAGGTAGAGGTATAAGGTATAGCTTAGCTACTTTCCTTCCTTAAAAGTATTTTAGCTAGCTTTTGCGTAGAGGTTCCTCTTATATTAAGTTATCCTTACAGAATGTTTTAGTTTCTAGTTAGTAACTATGCGTTCCTAGGAGTTTAACTATTGTTACCTATATAGCAATTTCCTCTAGGGTGTTGTGCATAAGGTTCTCTATTAGTTCTTTAATTTTTTCTATTAAAGACTATCTCTTTATTAAAGACCACGTCTTAGGTGCTAATTACCTTAGAAATAGATAGGATCTAGATGCAATAGATGTTAGTTGATTAGTATCTAACAAGGTATCTAATCTAGGCTTTTAGATCTAGTCTTTGCAATTAAGGCTTTCTATAATATGTGTTGTCTGTTATAGCATATGCTTTGCAGCTATATACTCTTAGGTAGGCTTAATTTAGCCTTTAGGGTCCTATAACTATTCTATTTATAGCCGCTGCGCAGGTAAAGAATACTTTGTATAGCAATTTCTACTCATTTAGGTAGTTTGGCGTTTAATTATATAGGCATACTACTACTCTAGTAATTTCTAGCCATAGTTCCTATAGGAGATTTATGTCTAGTTAGATTGCGCGTGCCTTCTCTTTTATTACACCCCCTAAGTGTTTAGCTCCTCTATTCTAGGCTTGCGTGTCTAGAGCACAAGGCTTAATTCTAACTAACAGGGCTATACACTATCTTTTAACCTCCTACTTAATAGTAACTATCTTATTATCTGTCTTAATAACTTCAATTATAATATTGAATCACTTCTTTATAGACTAGACAAAGAGTTCTAGCTATATTATAATTAATAACGCTAGCTAGTTGTCTTCAAAGTAAAAATGCTAGATATATTAAGAGTACTAGCAGGTAATTAGCATCTAACTCCTTTCCTTTATAAAGCTTTCAACTTTATATTTATAGAAGTTAATAGCAATTCTTTCTCCTAGCCCTTTATTATTTAGCCTTAGTACTCTGTGTATTTGCTGCTAAGATTTTAACTGTCTATAAGCGTTGCACTACACAGTAGTAATTCTCATAATCTTCACCCCCTTAGATTGTGCTACAAGATATTTAATGGCTGCTAGACTAGGATAATAAGACGCTTATACTAGGTTATTGCTATTGCTCTTTGCAGTTGCTGTTTTAATTAGTTTATGCGTATATAAAAGACTGCAGGTCTATTAGTTAGTTATTCTGCAATCTACTAGCTATATTATTCTAATAGGTTAGCAATAATTGTGCTATTCTACTATTGAAGGCTAGTTAGGCTTTCTCTGTTTTCCTACTATATATGCCTTGTCTTCTAAGTAGCCTAAATAAAATTAAGCTATAGAGAAAGTCTAGACACTATGCTATATTTTTAAGATATAGGGTTTGCCTGTTCTATAAACCTATTATGGTTATAACAACGTTCCTGTATCCTTAAATAGAGACTTTAGTATTTCCTGCCTATAGGTAGTCTCTACGTGCTAATAGTGAGAGGTTATTTAGTCTTAAGAAGTTATTGCAGATGTACGTAGTTAAACTAGAATCTAGGATAAATACATCCTTTAATAGATATCCTTAATTAGTTGCGCTAAATGCTGCTTCTATTATGCCTTTATTAACTCTCCTAACTTCTTAACTATCTAGTTACTTAGTAGACATGTCTAGAGTATAAGAGATCTTAATGCTTGGTATAATTGATTAAGAAGACGTTGTTAAGCAGGGTCGCTTTACGCTCTAGTTTAGATTATCTACTATTCTTTATAAGTCTAGTTTATACTTAAGTTCATACTATTTTAGCTTTGTTATATTCTATAACAAGCTTGCAAGACTGTACTTAGGTAATTAATAGATGAATTAGTAATTATCTTGATCTATCTACAAAGTTGTATATATATAAAGGGAATTTTAGAGGTAACGTAATCTTACTTACTAGAGCTTATAGGTAATAGGTAAGGAGCTTATTATCTTAGGCTAAGACAATTAAGCTCCTAACTAGTATAGAACCTACTTAATAAGCAAGCTATAACCTAGTAGCTTACCTTATAAGCTATCTACACGCTTAACTACGCGACACACCCCCTAGGCATTTCTATAAGTAAACACCTGTTTGCAAGCGCTTAAGCAGTTAGTATAGTACTTAATTTGTCTAAGTCTGTTTAGCAACTAAATCTAATATTTAAGTAGCTTCCTACTATAAGGTAGTGCTTCTAATATATAGTCTAAGCGCTTATTTATGAATATTTAACAACACGTATATAGATGTATCCTAAGCTACTTAGTATAGATGCCTCTGCAATATCTTGTTCTAGTAGTAATAGTAAGTATAAGGCTTACTATCTATTTATTTAGGTCTGCAATATTAATGTTATAGCGTTAGGCATAAGGCAGCGTAAACGCGCTTCTTACCTTTACCTTTACTGCGCTCCCTAGGTATATAGGCAGCTTACCTCTACTAAAGCCTCTGTTTCTCTAGCTATTAACTCTACTATAGCTATAAGTATACCTATTGTTTTCTAAGCTTCTTTTTCTTACTTTACTAGCTCCCTTAAGTATAGTTGTTTTCTCTGCTTTTCTTTAGTTAATACTTATAATTAGACAATATCTAATAAGCTTAATACCTTATGTTTTCTAGCTCTTTTTAGTAATTTACTAACTTTTTATAGAGAGTAACTAAAGCCTAACGCGCTATATGCACTACTGCTACTTTATAAGCTTACTATAACTACTTTACTACTACTACTACTACCTCTACCTATACTACTTCTGCCTATACTCTTTTTACTGCACCTTAAGCGCCTTCTTACCTACGCACTAGCTTGCTCCTACGTGCTTACTCTCCTCCCTACAGTTTAGCTTTAGCTAACTACGCATTTTCTTCTTAGCCTGCAGGCTTGTCTTCTACCCTAGTAGTAGACATAGCTACTACTGCCTTAGTAGTAGCAGCTATATTACTGCCTATATTACCTCTGCCTGCGCCCTTACCTCTAGCTGCGCTGCCTACCCTCTAGCAACCTGCTATAAGTGCGCATAGACTAATCCCCTGTGTATACTATATAGACGCGCTACTAGCTAGTAGCTTAGCTGTGCTATACTATTATAATACTGCCTCTAGGCACTATAGCAAGTAGTACTTCTACTATACCTCTAGGCACTCCTACTGCCCTCTATATATTGTCTTAAATAGAGTATATAATATATAGACTAATAGCTTATAGTCATAATATATTGCAGCTGCTTGCCCTTAAGCTAGTAGCAGAGCTTGTCTACTCTAGAGGCACTACTACTAAGGTAAGTTATTATTTCTACTTATAATAGAATTTAGGCTAATTAAGCTTATAGCAGGTAATAGAGCTATACGCTGCTATCTATACTATAAAGGGGATAATCTTAGATAGGTATTATCCTTAATTATCTCTAGTATAGGTAGTTAGCTAGAGTTTTAGGTTCCTTTTTTTAATTCCTCTAGCTACTAGCTAAGCGCTTAAAAGAGCTGCTGCTAGTAGTTAGAGGGATCTCTATAGAGAGGGGGGTGTTCTCTCTAATAATTAACAATCTTCTCTTCTCTTATCTATATACTCTGTTCCTATAATCTCTTCCTCCTCTATATAATATAAATTAAGATATGCTAAAAAGCACTTATAACCCTATCTAGAGAGCGCTTTTATAAGCCTATTAGCTAGCATCATGCTTGTTTTAAGGTATATTACTTAGAGGTTTCCTTTAGCATATTCCTGTTTTAACTATATGTTTTAGATATCTATATAGCGTAGTTTAGTAGTAAGCTGCTTGCTCTCTTCTACTATAAGCCTAATTGTTTGTTAATTATTGCAGAAAATCTCCTATAGAATACCTAAGTCTAATTAGAGCTTATAGAGGAACTGTTTTAGAGCAGCACTTTCTTTAGCAACGTGCTCTAAAGCTAGTAATTCTGCCTTAGTTATTAATATTATAACTATTGCTTAGCAGGCTGCCTTCTATATAATTAGACCTCTAAAGAGCTGCATAATATACCCCTAGGACAATTAATAGGATTCCTAATTATCTATAAATAATATGTCTTTTTATATAAGTAGTTAGCTTCCTTTATAAGCTCTATATTGTATATCTAGACGCTTTGTTTAGTATAAGTATAATAAAACTTAATTAGCTGCTTAGAAGTAAGCCGCTCTAGGATTAGTTAAATAATAAGAGAGCTAGGAGGCAGCATATACTATATCTAGGCAAATTATAATTGCAGTATACAGTATAGACCCTACCTACTCCTAAAAAGCTTTAACTTCCTGTTTTAAAGCTTCTCTCTTATATTTAAGGAGCATTTCCTATAGCAAAGGCGTGTGTAGAAAGGATCCTTTATTTGCTATATTAAACCTAGTAGTAAGCTTGTTAACATAGGCGTTATAAGCAAGCATTATTGTATAAGCAGCTTAATTCTGCAGTATTTAAACTCCTAGGAACTACTTAGCTGCTCTATAATCCTTAATTTAGTATCTAGCTTTAATTAAGCTTATTAGCTGCTCTGCAGCCGCTTAATTATCCTTATAAAATGCTAGGAGGATATTATCTACGTAGAACAGCAGTACTATCTTTTAGCCTATGTTATAAAAGAGGCATAGTTCTTCTTTTAAGGCAGTTAAACTAAGCTCCTAGAGAGTTATAGATAGCTCCTTATACTATAAAACTAGGGAATTGCGTAGACTATATAGAGCTTATAATAGCAGTACTACCTTTTTAGGGTTAGAAAATCTATCTAGAAGCTTATAGAGCACCTTAGGTTGGTGCTAATAGCTTGTATTTAGGAAAGCTCTAGCAACATTATACTATAGGAGCTTTAGGTTAAACTGTGCAGCAATTGCTATAATAGTTTAGAAGGAGCGCGCAGCAAGCGTTGTAGCATAGGTTAAGATAATTAAGTCCTTTGCCTAGAGGTCTTCTCTAACACAGATTCTAGCTTTGCACTTTATAAAGTACCTATCCTAATCTAGTTTGTATGTAAAGATCTATTTAAGCAGCAGGGGTCTTAACAAGGCACTTAATCTGTCTACTTCTTTCTAAGTTTTCTTCTCTATAAGTGTTTAAATCTCCTTGTTATAGGCCTAGCAAAATAGAGCGCCTAGTAGGTAGTAGAGAAGATCTTTCTACTTCCTTAGAAGTAGAGGGAGCTTATTATAGTGTCTCTAGGGCTTAGATTTAGTAACAAGTCTCTAATTTCTTAGAGCTAAGCCTATAATCACTGCGTAGATAGTAAGCAGCTTGTTTTCCTAGAAACTATATTTATTTGCGTGTTTAAACAAAGTGTAGAGTAGCTATAAGTATCTATATTACTCTATTAAGCCTATTGTAGAGTACTAACCTACTCTATCTAGGTCTGCAAGCTTGTTACGCTTGCAGTCTTATAACCTGCAGCTCCTCTGTAAGAGACAGCCCTAGGTTCTCTGCTAATACGCGCGTCTCCTGCCTACATTATCTACTTGCGTTGTTCTTTAAGAAGGTATTAGAACAATTAGCAATCTAGGCCTTCTTTATAGTAGATCTTTGCAATCCTTAGTAACTGCTAGCAAGCTCCCTTCTTAGTTAGTTAAGTGCACTTTCTATAAGCTACTAGTTATTATCTCCTCTTTGTATTAAGGAGCTTCCCTATTTGCATCTAGCTGCTCTAGTTTAGGTGTTAGATTAGGGGAAAGTAGTCCTATATTACAGTATTATCCTGCATAGATCTCCAGCAGCTTGCTAGCTAAGCTAGCTACACATACAGTCTCTAGTCTAGAAGCTCTCTCTATACTAGACTAGCCTTCTAGCATTTAAGATCCCTCCTAAACCTTACCCCTAAGCTATTACTTAGTAGACAAGCTAAGCAATAGGTCTTCTATAATAGGGAGCTTAATTGCTTCTCCTACATTAACAATCTTGTCCTCTTTATAGAGCAGCTTAACAACCTTAGACAATTTAGTAACTAGTATTGCTGTAGATTTATCTCCTTTGTTATAAAAGAGCTGCTTATTAAAGATTATGTTGCGCGTTATAATTACTTAATCAAGGTTAGGGACCTATATGCAGTATATATTAGAAGCTTAATATCTAACTAAGTACCTAATATAGCCCCTTAGAGTAACTTTAAAGCCTCTCTAATTACGCCTAGCTGCTTGTTCCCTATTTAAGGGATATGCTCAGCAGCTGTATGCATATATTCTGCTCTAATTAGGCCTTAGATTAGCTATGTGTAGTCTAACCAGCTTAGGTTAGTACTAGCAGAAATACTAGGCAAACTACTAATTAAGCTCCTTATATAGGCTGCAGAGATTGTTTGCATGCAATAGACTTATGTTGTATAGCCATGCTGCCGCAGTAACAACCTTAGGCTAGAGCTTCTTAGGTAGGTTTGCACTGCTCCTTATCTTAATAGATTTAGTAATTACCTCCTTACCTACTCTTTCTGCTGCTCTATTTAGCTTATGTGTGTATAGGGGCATATGCTTAATATTAACTCCTTTATTAATTGCCTAGTATTTATATTCTAAGCTCCCTCTCTATAGCAGTGTTGTAGTGTTGTTGTCTTAGCTAATCTTATAGATTTAGAGCTTATATTAATTGCGTACCTAGCTTAAAAAGTTTATAAGAATCTATAGGATCTTAGCTTAAGTCTTCCCTTAGAGAGTGTACACAAAGAGCTTCCTACTGTAATACTCCTTAATTAAAAACATCTACAATTCACCCCCTCTGCCTATAGGCATATTAAACAAATCCTAGCTAATTCTCTAGAAAGGCTAGGCTAGTTTTTTGCGCTTTCTATAGGAGATAACTTGCTTAGCATAGGCTGTAGAGCACACCTTATAGTCCTGTTAGAGCGTCCCCTATATCTACACCCTACGCGCTTTCTTTACTAGTGCTTTTAGAGCTTCTAGTCCTAGGTAGCCTGCTTAGGCGTGCCAGAGATACTCTTTAGAGCAGCATAGATATAGGTAGTATAATTATTTAGTTACTGCGTTAATAATTAGAGGATAGTAGGGAAGAGGCTTGTATTTAAAAAACATAAGGTTATAGGCGCGCTTTAGGGTAGCGCATACAACACTTATATTAAGGTTGTTAAGATATCCTACACAAAGCAAGCTATCTAGCCCTAAGTACTAGACTCCTTTCTCTTGCAGTCTAGCTTCTAAGATAATATTAACATAGAAACCCTTAATAACTACTACGTCCTAGAGGAGCAGGTCCTTAGTATATAGGCCGCGCTTGCTATAAAGGGCGTTCTTAAACAAATAAGCTCCTTAACTACTAATAGGAAGCGCCTAGGTGCCTACCTCTACTATATTAGTAGAATCTGCAGGGCAGAAAGTCCTAGGTACTAGCTAGTTAGCGCTATTAACTAGGTGCGTAGCTGCTTTATTATCTAGAATTATGCTTTTAGATAGTAGATAAGCGTTAAAATCTATAATATTATATACCCTAACAGCTCTGTTAGGAGGGTTAGGCATTCTTATTATCTTAGGGTTAATTAGAGCAGCCTATATGTTGCTAGAGAACTCTACTTTGCGTATACTAGTATTTAGGTACCTGTCTATAGAAGCAGTAATTGCTAAAGGAGTGTTTGGCGTCTAATTAAGCTAATTAATTACTTTCTTAACTTCCTTAAACTCTCTATACTTGAGTTTCTGCAGGATATCCCTGCGCTAGGTTTTACTTAGCTTAGTAGGCAGTAAGGAGCTCCCTTATACTGCTATCTTAAGTTTTTAACACTCTATTAGCTTCTATTAGTAGGTAACACCCTTAGGCTTGCACAGGCACGTGTATCCTGTTAATTTAGAGCCTCTAAGGTTACTGCTAGATACTCTATTATATTTATCTAATTAGTTTCTAAATGTAGCAAACACCCCTAGGGTGTCTTTGCCTAACTATATAGTATGCTTATGCATTAGGCTACCAAAGACCCTACTAACCTAATCTAAATTAAGCAAATTAAGCCCTAGGATATTATCCTAGATAATCCTTTAGTTTATTATATAAGCCTATTCTAGGGCAATCTTATAGCTTAAAGCATCTAAGAAGTCTTAAACTACAAGCAGCCTATCTACCTCTATAAGCTTGTATAACTTTGCTTGCATATAGAGATTCAACCACTTTTAATACTAGTCTTATAGAGCTACTTATCCTTATTTAGCTACTCTAAGGTGCTAATAGTACTTAGCACAGACTTAGGTCTGCGTGCTAATATCTGTAGGAGCAAGCTCCTCCTTAAGTGCTCTAATAAGCTATTAGAGTATTATAACATCTATAACAATAAGCTTTACTATTACTAGTAAGAGGATTGCTAGAGAAACTATAGCATTAACCTAGTTCTAAAGCTTCTGTAAGCGCTCTGCCTTAGCTGCCTAGGCGCTTAATTATACCCTATACTTAGCAAGCTCCTAGTTCTATTACTCTATACTTAATTATATGCCTTAGGGTTTGTTTAGTTAAGCGCTTTAGCTATAAGTAGAGTGCGCAGGCAGACGTTTGTTAGGGATTAAGCTTAAGATAGGTAGCTATAGTGCTCCTTTGTGCATTCTAGGGGCGTTAGGAGCCTCTAGATTAACTAAGTCCTATACATTGCGTAGCTTAGCATGCCATGTTAGTTAGATATACTAATTAGGCTAATTAGTCCTTGTTTTAAGCTAATATAGGCCTATAGGGATGCCTACTAGAGCAGTTAGGCTAAAGTTAACAAGCTTGCCTATAGTGTATTATTAGAGGGTAGTAAGGAGTAGGAGTAATAGAGTAGGTAAGCTTAGTCTTACAAGCTCTGCTAAGTGCGTAGAGAGATCTACTGTGCTTAGGAAGCTAGGCTTATAACTGTAATAAGCTTGCAAGACTATACTTAGGTAATTAATAGATTAATTAGTAATTATCTTAATCTACATACAAAGTTGTTTATATATAAAAGGAATTTTAGAGGTAACGTAATTTTGCTTAGCAGAGCTTGTAGGTAATAGGTAAGGAGCTTGTTATCTTAGGTTAAGATAATTAAGCTCCTAACTAGTGTGGGACCTGCTTAACAAGCAAGCGGTGACCTAATAGCTTGCCTTACAAGCCATCTACACGCTCGACTGCGCGATATTTAATAATTAGTTTAGAGAATTTTAGTACTTTAGGTATAATACTTAACGTACCCTATAGGCGAGCTAATTAATAGGCAAGCTAATTACTTTTGCCAAGCCCCTACTAAACTTTACTCTACTACCCTAATGCATCTCTAACTAGCCTAAAATAACGCATTAAATAAAGCTTGGATCTAGCTTGCGCTTTAAGCTCTTAAATAAGACGCAAATCTCTCCTAGTAACACGCTGCAGCTATCTATAAGGTGCCTTAGAGTACACTAAGCATATAACGCGCAGGACAACCTTTATAAGCTAATACTATACCTAACTTATAAGGGTTAGACAATAGTAAGGAGTAGGTAATTATTAAGCATATACTTAAGCTTAACGCGTAAGGATTTAGCCCTTAGCTAGTAGATATAGCTACTATAGCTAATTCTCTGCGCGCTAAGCGCAATCTAGGCTATATTAGCATAAACTAGCCTAGTACATTTGTTAAGCGTTAGCTGGAGCTTAAAGTAAAGTTTAATTATAGGTATAACTATAAGCAAGCCCTCTGCAAGGATTCTAGAGTTATATAGGGCTAGTTTAGCCTAGTAGCTAATATTAAAGCTAAGTATAGTATCGAGGATAATAACATGTACAACTTTAACAAGACAGGCTTTATAATAGGCTAGATCTTCTAAGGAGTAGTTGTTACAGCTTTAGAGAGATAAGGAAGGCTAAAGGCAGTCTAGCTAGGCAACTAGAAGTAGATAATAGTTATATAGGGTATTAATACTACTAGATAGACTATTCTACCCTTTATTATCTTTAAAGCACATTACTACCTTACTAGCTAGTATAAAGAGGAAGACCTACCCTAGGATTAGGTTATTAGAGTCTCTGCTAACAGCTAGACTACTAATAAGCTTAGTCTTAAGTAGTTAAAGCACTTTAATGCGCATATAAAAGAGCGTACTATTAGTACCTACTAACTGCTAGTTATTAATAGCTATAAGAGCTATAACTTACTCCTATTCTAGCAATACTATAAGGATAATAAGATTGTTACCTTATGCATGCCTCCTTACTTATTATACCTCCTATAGCTACTTAATGTAGGCTGTTTTGCCCCTTTAAAGCAGGCGTATAGACGCTAAGCTAAAATACTTATGCGCAACTAGATTAGCTACCTTATAAAGACTAAGTTCCTGCTATACTTTAAAGCAGCCTATAATACAGTATTTACTCCTAGTAATATCTAAGGAGGGTTTTAAGGTGCTAGATTAGTCCCCTTTAACCTAGAATAGGTTATAATAGCCCTTAATATAAAGCTTTAGACTCTATTACTACTACTCCCTACTAACAACATGCCCTAGCAGTCCTAAACTCTAAGCAATACTATAGAATTTAGGTTATAATCTACTCTAATTTAAGAGAAGTATAAGAAGCAGTAAGGTAGCTTACTAAACTCTATACTTAGCGCGCTTAAGTACTACGCAAAAAGGGGAGCTATTTTATCTTATAAGCTAGTTTTAGCTTAACAGGAAATTAAGGAGCTTTAAGTAGCTAATAAGGCTACTACGCAATAGAAATTATATAAAAGAAAGTAGGTTTAGAAGGAAGAGACCCTAATAGTTAGAGATAGGCAGCAACTAGCAGCTCTAAAGGAGTTTAGGGCGTATAGTAATAGAAAGAGGGTAAAGAAGCAGGTGCGCACTTAAGGGGGTAAGCTGTCCTAAAGGCGCTGCAGAAGGTGCAATAAGACTAGCTATAACACATAAATATATAAGGTTAATATAGAAGTAGTCTCTAAATAATAATATATGCTATAGTCTACTATAGAGCGCTAAAGTGTGGTGTTTTAGGCTAAAATAGGTTAGGATTTAGTAGGGGCTTAGCAAAAGTAATTAGCTTACCTATTAATCAGCTTGCCTGTAGGGTACGTTATAGCTAGTTAATTATATTACCTATAACTAACCTAACCTAAGTTGTTATATTAGACTTTGTCTAATAATTTGCCCTGCTGTTCTAGAACTAGCACTTATCCCTAAGACCTAATAGAACTAGTATACTTAGGACTTTGTTCTGTGTACGACTTTAATAGTGTTCTGCTTGCATATAAGGTATGTTATATTGTGTTCTATCTATTCTTAGTGTGCCTGTAGCGTTCTTTCTTCAAGTTATAGGGTGGCCTCTGCGTTCTTCTCTAAGCAGGTCGATTGACAAACCCTCTTATCTCAACTCCTCCTATCTGACAATTAGAAGGCCGCCCGCCAAGTTCTCTCACATTCAATCATGACGTCCATCCTTGCAATCAACTCTCGTGCGGTTCTCACGGCCAACATTCTACGATAGTCTCGCTCAACCCCGTAGTCCCACCCGCCATTCGCCTCAAGTAGGCCTCGAAGCTCTATCCTTTCTTCTTTGTTATGCTTATCAGCAAGACTATTGAACTCTGGACCGCCGTATCGAAGGTTAATCTGGTTCAAACCCCTCAGACTCCTCAGTTCCTTTGCGCACGTACTATCAGGCTCTTCGACCTTCTCGCCGCGCAAGCTACGTCGGTACACTAAGACGTTCACCAGCGGCCAGTGAATCGTTTGGATAGAAGACAGCTCTCTCTCTGTCAAAGACTGAGTGAGGTCACGAATTGCGCGGCTGTAGTTGTGATGTTTGTCCGAGAATGCGAACGAGTTGAGCTCGTACACCAACGATTGGAGATCCGCGCGTATCTGTCTGCATACGCTAGCCAGACTAAACAGACCGTGAACGCTAACGCATCGTTTGTGCTTTACGAGGGTTGACGAGGTCGTCAACTCTGAAGGACAGGTTTGTCCAGGCGTGAGCCATCTGCGTCTTGATGATGATGTGACCTTAGTGCCTTTAGCGTACGTTTCGTCATCCTTGAGCTCCACTCGAAAATGCAGTCGGTGTTCGACAGTGTCAGTGCTGTAGGTGCGATAACATCGCGTGCCGCATGACGTCTGAACGGTCGGAAGGCTGAGGACTTCGATGGTGTTGCCTCCAATGTCGGTGTAAGAGTAGATTTGCAAGCGGATTTCAGCGGGAAGGCGCAGGAAATGACAGATTCCTGTCTTGTTCGACGACCTTCCTGGAAGTTAGCATGTCCTCCAGATGCGCGTGTTGATGCACCCACAGTTGCGTGTCGAGGACTGGTTCAGGCGTGTCTGTGTGCCCTGACGTCACACCTTCCTCAACCCTTCCCTGTTCCTGTACGCAACTGCTCTCACGAAATGTTAAACTTCGCAGAGTTTCCCACATCGCTACAGTCTGCAGTGGTCTTTTTAGATGACCTGGAGATCGTTGACGTGGCTTATCTGAGTAAAGACTCGAGTGATGTTCAGTTTCGTGTTAGGCAACCACGACTGGCTGCAGATCATGTCCAGATGCGAAGGCCTCGTGCAAGACTAGGCCCTAGTATGTGTTTTTGCTTTCATGAATAATAGGTGGGCTCGGGCCTGGTACGTCTTGCGCCTCGAAACTCATGGCTGATGGTATGCTGCAGGGATCCATGTGTTCGATACCTGTACAATTTTCTATTCCATTATTGAAGTATACTCATCGTTCTACCTACCCTGTAGCGATGGTTCCGAAATCGTCACGACAGGTGCTGCACTCGGCGAGGATCGATTCCAGCTGTACTACAAAATGTGGTCCTGCTCGATCTTCAACCACTGCTTCACACTTCCACGAAACTTCGCACGCTTACCACTGCTCCGACGAACGAAGTCGAATTGCCTGATAATATCTTGCATTCGCGAGCTCTGCGACTCAGTATTTTTAACCCCGCCAGAAGCGTGGGAACGCGAATCGCGCGCATGCATCTCCGCAAAGTTCTTTACACGCTCTTGATGGATGTCGGTCTGATCGAGTTGCTCACTAAAAGCAAACTCAGGGAGAGCAAATTCAGTTTCTGGTGCAAGGAACTGGCTGTCTGTATTTGTCGTTTGAAGATTCTGTGATCGAGTAGGTCGATCAATGTTGCGTGACCAAACACGAGGCTGCCCGTTGAGCCCCCAAACGTGAGCAGGGGAATGGCGCGGGACTGTAGGCCCGGGGTTGGTCTGGTACAACGAACCAGTATCACGATACCTATCATATGTTTCGAATACCGCATGGTCCCGAGGCTGTCGAGTTGTTCGGTTGTGCCCGTGCTGAAGCGGCATGCCTTGAGGGTGACACACTTGAGTGCTTGTGTGTAGACGATCGGAGCCTCGTGCTGGAGGTTGATGGACTGTGCCAGTAGCACGGTAGCCTTGATGCACGCTGTCTGAAGAGAATTGCTCGGCACTGGAGAGATGGTTGTGGGGAAGGTATTGCATGTGAGGAGAGTCAATCGGCCTAGGGTGGACATGTGCCCTAGATGGATCTCCACCAATCCGTGAAGATGGGTAATTCATGATTGGAATGTGTAACAGAAATGAGTGAGGAGTTTCTCGGAAACTTAGAGGGACTTTGAAGGTGTGTATAAAATCTGGTGGTGACTGCAATGTTGATCTAAGAGAATCGACGACAAGAGGAGGACAACATCTTTTGTAACCTCTGGGACGCTACTGTTCAGAACATGCATTATCATGGTGAAAACTTCGCCAGCTACAGCAGATGCGTTATTCGGAAAGTGCTGCCAGTGTGCTGTTGCACGGATTACGCTGACAGGGAAGGTACGCCCTGGGCCAGCCCTACACTGAGCCGGCAGCGACATCCCGACACGGAATACAGACTCGTGGTGATCTCCCAAAGCATCCATAGTCTCTGTGCAGTAACACACCACTGCGAGTATTAGAGGCGGTCGGGCCGCTTCCGCGGGGAAGCGGTATGCGAACCGAGCGTCCCAGAGACGACAAAATCACGGCGACAGACAAGACTTGCGTTCACAGAACACCAAAGGGTCTAACATGCACTTTTGCACTTTCTTGGCCTTCGATTGATGAGATCTGGGAAACTTCGTCTTCCAAAACGCTCCAAACCTCATCATGTCAAGTACCTCCAGAGCTTGGTGCCCAGCTCCCTCCCTGGACCTCTTCACAGGCTCTCTCAATACTAATCACCACAGTACGTTGATATTGAAGCCTACTACCCAGGGCTGGTAGTTTTTCAAGTGCTCATCGTTCTCGCACAGAAGCGGCACGCTCAGCCAATCGTTCACCCTGCCGCCGCCGCCCCGAGACAGTTCTGAACAGATTCGGGCCTCGACGATGGGTCCCGTTGAGGCTTCTCTGTCGCGATACTTTCACCATGTTGGAGGATACAGTATAGAAGGCTGAGTGAGCTTCCCTCAATGATTGAAATGCTGTAGCGATACGAAGCTTCCTCACCATACCCATTCAAGCACCACAGCCTCAATTCACTCCACCAGAACCCGTCACTGACCTGTTTACGCACTTGACTCTATTCAACAGCGTACAATTATGTCAGCAGGCCCTTACATCGATCATTACCTCTATGAGTATTGGCCCACACCTTCTCGCTCTGACTATACCGTCAAATCAAACTACTCCTCAGACCATGAGATCCGCCGTCAAGTTCAAGCTCTTGGTGACCAACATGCCTATCACACGGATGTTTGGTATCTCGGCCTCGAAAGCTACGTGACGACTGAGACCGAAACCTGTGCTAATCATCTTCCGCACCACGCGAGCCTTCCCGACTACAGTCTTCCCAATGTCTTGGTCACCGGCAAGCGCAAGACGTCCGAAGATGATGCTCAGTACATTCAGCCAACTGCATGTGCTAAGGTCGATGTTGCAACGTCTGAACTCCGTGGTAACGAGTATGACCCTCTTATGGAAGTGTACGAGCTTCCAGCAGACACTGACTATGTAGTAGCCCTGGAGGTGGGCACCAGTCTTTCAGAGTCCCATCCCCCCGTTCTGTTCCGCGCATAACATTCAGGACAAGTCAATGCGGTCGAGCTTGCTGCCAGATTTCGGCTACCTGCGGCCGTGGATTGCTTCCATCTCTCCTGTCTCAGCTTTGACGCAGCACGTCCAGTACGTCAACGACTTGGCATACCTTGGCCGGTACATCACCGTAGACGGAGCTCCTCAACCAGTCAGTGCACCTTCTACCTTTCCACCTGAGGAGTACTTTAGCTACTTGGCTAGGCTCACCGAAGTCGAGCATGCGCCTATTTTGCCACCACTGTCGCGAACATCATCATCTTTCTCACCGTCGGAATCATCGTCACCCTCTCTCTCGCCAACCCAGTCCGAGCTTTCTTCAACGTTTCCGACGGTCTCTTCCTCCCCAGCTACCCCAGCGGGCTCACCGATGATAATTGCATCCGCCTTCTTGACCACTACACCAGCCGCGTCTCCACCACTGCCACCTAAGCCTCCCCAGTACCTGGATTTGCAGTATCAAGACATTCCACCCATCAATCCTCACGAGCCTGACTCAAGCGAGCCATTTGGCGCCGCGCAAGATCTGCTCATCAACATTGCTGAGCTTTCTCCTCCACCGCCACCGCCTCCTAAGCCCGAGCAGTATCGTGTCTGCACATGTCCGGCCCCGATCAACTACGAGGAGCGCGTTGAGGTCAACTACTACCGCGGAGTTTCTCAGCGACTGCGGTTGCGACCGGAACGGTTCCGGCGAGACGATGAGGAAGGTAGGGTGTTGCACGTGGTCCACAAGGGTGTGCCAGGATGGACATTCTCTGACTATGGAGAGAATCGCTAGAGAAAGCGACCTTTTGAGGTATGAACCTGATGGTGAGTGCATGATTGGAAAACTTCATAGAATGAGATGTAGTATATGCTATTAGCATGAATGAAAATGATCATGATGGTGGTGGCCTCTGAAATTTGGTATTGAACGCCACGCTCAATTACCTAGCACTCCTGACCCAGCCAACAACACCAACGCTGTAGCCCACGAGACCACCAACCCTCTCTCGTTCCCTCTTGCTCTCGTCTTGCCACTTTCTCAACAACCCAATAAGCTCCTCGTCTCTCACAACGACATCGCCATGCAGCCTGAGGAAAACGCTCATCCAGGCCTGCACAAGCTCATAATCCCTTCTCTCCTGCAGCCTCGCCGTTAGCGCAGTGATGAATGTCATGAGTTCCGTGTACGGTTCCTGCGTATCCAGCGTGCGAATAGCTATGTCCGCCGCGCTCGGTGGCAGACTCGACAAGTACTCGAGAAGCTTAGTGTGCTCGCCCGTCTGTTCGGTCTGCGCAAGGAGACGTGTGAACTCGCTCGTGCTGGTTGCAGCGCTGCTTCTACTTGCGAGCGCGGAGCTCGATATCCTGCTTCCCGGCTCGCCATCAGCATCAAGAGGCTTCAGCGCATCGTTCTTCTCGCCGACAGCAGGCAGGAAGAAAGGTGCGTGTTCGGGCTTCTTAGGGGCCTCCTTGGGCTTGTTGCGGGCGCGAATGGTATCGAGGTGCAGCAGGGTTTGCCATCTTGACTTGGGTACGAGTGACAGCGTCGTGATCTTGTCGCTGAGTTGATCCATGACTGGCACGGCTGTGGTGTCCTCCTCCTCTTCTTCGCCTTCCTCCTCAGCCAGCGCGACGATATTCTCGCCACCTTCGCCGGAGGCTGTGGGTGCGGCGACAGAGGCGACATCTGTCTCGGAGATCTGCCTGGTGGGAACGTGGGTGAAGAGAGTGCGGTTGGTGAAGATGTGGACACCGACCTCGCCTCCCAGGCCGATGGCGAGGAAGTCGCCAGCAGGCGAGAAAGCAACGCTGTTGATGGGCTTGGGCAGACGCATGGCGTCGATCAAGTGGCCAGTGGGGAGATCCCAGACGCGGACCGTGCTATCTGATGACGCAGAGATAATCCAGCGACCATCACTGGAAAAAGTGTAGTCAATTGTGGTGATGGGAGTGGAAGTGCGCGTGGCCCAAAGCTCACGAATGAGTTTGCGGGTCGTGATGTCGAGAACGCGGAGCGACCCGTCGTCACAGGAGAGTGCAACAAGGTCCGAGTTGGGGTGGTAGCGCATAGAAAGGATCTTGACCATGGGATACCAGTCGATCTCGTGGAGGAGCGTGCCGGTCGCGAAATTCCAGAACTTGATCTTGCCATCGTCGGAGCATGAGATGACGGTCCTATTGAGGTTGTCGATGGCGAGGCCAGTCACAGCGGCCTTGTGCTTGCCCTCACCCTTTGCAAATGTTTTCGGTGCATCGTCTGTCTCGAAGCCAGTTGACTCCTCGAGCTGGAGCTGATGCAGCTTGTACTTCTTCGCCTCAGCAGGAGTCAGACGCGCGGGGAACCTACGTCGGTGCTGGCCGGACTGCAGGTTGTACATGTCGATGGAGCCACCAGCGGATCCAATCAATGCGAATGTGCCGCACGGAGAGACAGCGATGCTCTTCACCTCAGTACCGTCACCAGTGTCAAAGGCCCATCGGCCTGCTCGCTTGCGACCCCAGAACCATGTCCTTGCTGTCTTGTCTCCGTGTGCGGTGACGATGCTCTCCCAGCCCGTCATGTTGACCTCGGTAGCCTTCTTCGAGTCGCCTTTGACCTTGGATGAATTGTTCCAGATACCTGTCACGCCTGGCATAGCGCCCATTCCACCGTCGCGATTGAGTGAGCATGCCATGCATGTGATGGCGGGAGCCTTGAGATCCTCCAGCTTGGCGTGGTGCTTGGATGTGTCGGAGCTGCCGTGGAGCAGTCCCATCTTCTTCGCCTTCTTTTGAATGGCACCCTGGCTGAGCTCCGTGCTCTGGCCGTCTCGTCGCAAACTCCAACCCCATAGGCTGCGGTCTTTGCTTGCACTGAGCAGCCACTTGCCGGTGTCGTCAGAGCCGTCCGAGTTGGAGGGCAGGAAGCGCAGGGTCGAGACGGGCGCAGCGTGGCCACCGCGCTGGTGCAGAATTCGCGGTACGGGAGAGAAGGGTGTCTCATCAAAGATCCAGCTCTTGAGCGTGTTGTCCAGACCGCTCGAAACAATGACTGCCTGGCCAGCGAGAAACTCGATCTTGCTGATGCCGCCACCGACGCCTCCACTAGCAGATGGCGGAGGGCTGTGGGCTCCGCGCAGAGTGCCAGTCTTGCGACCGCCCTTGTTCAAGTCCCAGAAGGTGATGTCTCCGCTCTCGTGGCTAGCAGTCGCCATGACGCCGTCTTCACGGCCATCTTCGCCAGCACCAAGCCCGTCGGTCCTGAAGGAAATGGACGTGACTGCGGCCTTCTGCGAGCCGCCGGTGTTGAGTCGCAAGGCTTCTTTGTCGGCGCGGATGTCGTGGATCGTAATGGGGCCGGACTCGTATGCGATAGCGAGCAGCGAGAGCGCAGGCGTGGGCTGCAGGGCGGTGACTGCGCCAAAGTCGGCGGCAGGTGGCAGGAGAGTGTAGAGCAGCTTGCCGGTGCTGACGTTCCAGATCTCGACAGAGCCGTCCTGTCTGCCGGCGAAGATCTTGTTGAGGTATGTGGGCATGTTGGTGATGCAGCCGGACAGTTCGCTCGAAGAGGCGCCCTGCAGAGTCGTGTAGTGCTCCAGGGTGGATGTCTTCCAGACGTCGATTCTGGTGGCGCCGCACCCGACAATCCACTCTCCCATGACGACGAGGCGTGTGAGGTGCTCGATGCCGCCCAGTGGCAGCTCCAGCTCGGCCACCTTCTTTCCGCGCTGGAAGACCCAGACACCGCGCTCATCGCTGGGCCCAGCGCCGCCCCAGGCCGCAAACACCAGCTTCTTCCATGCCAGCGTCGCAGTGATGTCCGCGGGCGTCTGCGGTCGGGTAATGAAGACGAGGTTCAGTCCGCGCTTGAGGTCGTATGTCTGCAGCGAGCGGCCGACGGAGGTGGTGATTTGGAAAGTCGTCTTGCCGAGCGGAAGCGATGTGAAGGGGACGGCGGTAGGAGAAACGAGTCCGACAGTCTGCGAGCGTCAGTTGCATGTCCGCGGTCTGTATGGTGCCTGTGCGAGCTCACGCGAAACGGCGCAAAGATTTTGGACTGGCGCACGGCAGGCGCAGAGCTCTCCTGGCCGTCGCTCTGCACTTTCTGGCGCTTTGACACGGGGCCAGCAGCTGCGGCGGTTTGTTTGGGGCCGGCCATGGTCAGCAGGTGTGTGTGTTGCTGCGCGTGGTGCTGTGAGGCGCTACAAAAAAGTTCAACGGAGATGCAGAGGCCCCACATGCGATGCGCGCAGGGATCTGGTCGGCGGGAAGCATGACGGCCGGGCTCAAGATTGCATGGGAAGAGCTCCAGACCAGCTTTTCGACACCAAGCCCTCCATCACGAGCCGTGTACTTTTCGTACTCCAAGGCAATCTGTCCGTGACGCGTGATTGTCCACTGCGAGCTGTGTTCCTCGCCTTGATGTGATGTGCAACCGTCTACCCAATGACATGCCCTATGGTGACACGCTACACCTGCGGCGCACCATGTGCCGCGTCGAAGCCCAAAAGGCCCAAGATGCCCTGGGGCCAGCGTCGAACTGGCCTCGACGTGGCTGCTAAGGCTGCGGCTGCGGCTGCGGCAGACGTCATGGGCGCTCGCCTCGGAAATCTGGCAGATAATCTAGTCATGTTGTTTTGATTTGAAGCCGCTCAGAGCGCAGCCTCACCATGGCCGACCACCAGCCGCTGTCGCGCACCACGTCGACCGAGAGCACGCCCTCGCAGCCCAGCACCTCGTCATGGCAGCCCCCGAGCGGACGCAAAGCCCGCGCCTCAGAGCCCCAGGCCGGCACAGAGAGCATCGAGGTCAAGCTGAGCTCGCTGGGCACCGCCGCGCTCGCGCCCACGCGGCCCGTTGGACTGACTGCGCGGAGGCCGTCCAAGGCGTCCGATAGCCTCAAGGACTACTTTGGCAGGAACAACATGCACAGCGGGTCTGCCATCGACGAAGACGGCGATGCGACCCCTCTAGCGGCGTCCCGTTACCCGTCTTCCTTGTCGGAAGCTAAGTCGCGGTCTGACGTCGACGCTGCGGAAAATCGGCTCTCTTTCTCTTCGCTGTACAGCATCGGCTCGGCCATATACGCCAACACCAGAGGCCACTCGTGGAGCGGAAGAAGCTCAGTCGTGGGCAGCGAACCAGACGGTATGAATTGAGCCATTGCTCGCGTGCACCAGAGCTGACCCTCACAGCAAAAATGTCCGAGCCCACTGCCCCACACAGCACCGGCACTACAGCGACGACTTCGCTGAATGTGACTACCCAGAGCCAGCATGGCTCGCTGGGCCCTAAAGTGTCGCCCACCCAGCTGCTCTTCCCCCAGGACCAGCAAGCCGCGCAGCAAGCGCCCTCGCCAAACACCCACACCGTCTCTTCGCCCACCACCCTCACTTCACCCACCGCCGCCGCCGCCTCCGCCGCCTCGCCCCAGCCCTTGAACCCCCAGGCCGTCCCCCGCCGCTCGCGCAGCCGGACCACACACCGACGAGTTAGTGGAAGCACTGCCGCCAGCAGCAGCCCCGCAAGCGTCGGCATGCGCGAGCCCAAGAAGCCCATGAAGGGCATCATCGGCGTCTGCGCCCTCGAGAGCAAGGCCCGCAGCAAGCCCGCCCGCAACATCTTCGGCAAGCTGGTCGACGACTTCGAGGTCAAGATCTTCGGCGACAAGATCATCCTGGACGAGGAGGTCGAGAACTGGCCCGTGTGCGACTTCCTCATCTCCTTCTTCTCCGACGGCTTCCCGCTCGACAAGGCCATTGCCTACGTGCGCCTGCGCAAGCCCTTCTGCGTCAATGACCTGCCCATGCAGCAGGTGCTGTGGGACCGCCGCCTGTGTCTGTCCATCCTCGACAAGCTAACCGTACCCACGCCGAAGCGCATCGAGGTGAACCGAGATGGCGGACCCAAGCTGCCTTCAGCCGAGTTTGCTAAGCAGCTGTATGACCGCACGGGCGTTAGTCTGCCTGGCGCAAGTGATGGCACAGGCGGAGGACTCCAGCCACCGAAGAAGATCGAGATGATGGACAACAACGACACCATCTTTGTAGACGGCCAGACACTGACCAAGCCTTTCGTTGAGAAGCCTGTGAGTGGCGAAGACCACAACATCCACATCTACTTCCACAGCAAAGATGGTGGCGGTGGCCGCAGACTGTTCAGGAAGATCAACAACAAGAGCTCAGAGAAGGATGACACCCTCTCTGTGCCCAGATCCATGACCGAGACCGACACAAGCTACATCTACGAGCAGTTTTTGCAAGTAGAGAATGCCGAGGACGTCAAGGCGTACACCGTAGGGCCAAGCTTCTGCCACGCCGAGACGAGGAAATCACCTGTTGTGGATGGCCTTGTTAAGCGCAACCCGAGTGGTAAGGAGGTTCGCTATGTGACCAAGCTGAGCGACGCAGAAGCACAGATGGCATCAAGAATCTCAGAAGGCTTCGGTCAGCGCGTCTGCGGCTTTGACCTGTTGCGAGCCGGCGACCAGAGTTACGTTATCGACGTCAACGGGTGGAGCTTCGTCAAGGACAACGGCGACTACTACGACAAGGCAGCGAACATTCTTAGAGATATGTTCCTGAACGAAATTTCGCGCAAGCTACGCAAAGAAGCTGCCCAAAATGCCGCCAACAACGCACGAGAGGATTCAGATCGGAGCGAATCCAGAAAGAGTATGTCAAGCCACCGCCAGGCGCTGAAGGGAATCTTCAAGAGTCCTAGTATGTCCAAAATGAGGGACGGCCACCGCCACTCCTTGCACCTCCCCCATATCCGGCACGCCAGCACAATGCCTTCTTCTCCTGAGACCTCGCTAAGTACTACTCCCATTGCAGCGAGTCCCAGTTTCGAGAAGTCCGATCCCACCGCCGTACTCAGTCCGCCAACCGTTGGGTCCATCCCACCTGCGCCCGCCTCTGAGCCAGATCTGTTGCCTCCGCCCGCTGTCCGGGACGATGAATACGCCCTGGAAACCGAAAGATCGCACTCCGCGGACGACCAGATTCCCGTGCCCCCGCCAGCATCGAAGGCGCAGTGGAAGTTGAAGGGTGTTGTGTCCGTCATCCGCCACGCTGATCGCACGCCAAAGCAGAAGTTCAAGTACACGTTCCACGCGCAGCCATTTGTTGACCTACTCAAGGGGCACCAAGCCGAAGTGTTGCTGATTGGAGAGCCAGCACTGCAGAGTGTCAGCGATGCCGTCAAGGTCGCTTTGGACGAGAAACTGGAAGACCCTAAGAAGCTCCGTGAGCTACAGCTGTACCTTCAGAAGAAGGGTCCATGGCCTGGTACAAAGGTGCAGATCAAGCCTATGTTCCGTAAGAGGAGGAAGGATGAGCTGCTTCCCGGCGAGAGCCTACCTGAAGAGTCACCCGAGAGACAGAGACAAGGCTCAACATCGAGTGTGCTCCGGGACGCCGGCAACGAAAGCAGCAACGAGAATGACCCCGAACGATTGAAGAATAGGAGCGATTCGATGTCCGGCGTCACACTGTCTCGCATCACTGCGCAGGACAACAACATGGTGCTCGACAAGCTACAGCTGATCATCAAGTGGGGCGGAGAGCCTACTCACTCGGCTCGTCACCAGACACAGGATATGGGAGCTAACCTGCGCAACGATTTGCTTCTCATGAACCGTGATGTGCTCGACGAAGTGCACATCTTCAGCAGCTCAGAACGCCGAGTCACCACTAGCGCGCAGATCTTTGGAGCATCGTTCTTGGAGAAGGATCAATATCCGGCTGAGCAAATCCACGTTCGCAAGGACCTGCTGGATGACTCGAATGCCGCCAAGGACGTCATGGACAAGGTCAAGAAGAGGCTTAAGACCCTGCTCCGGGCTGGAGACAAGGCACCGCCGCAGTTTGCGTGGCCGAAAGATGTTGCGGAGCCATACATCGTTGTTCGCCAGGTTGTGGCTCTCATCAAGTTTCACCAGCGTGTGATGAATCACAACTTCAAGAAGATCGAGTCTGAAGCTATCGCGTCCCTAAACGCTGTCAGCTCGCCACCGGGTCCTGATGGCCAGCCAGGACAGTCGAAATACACCAACGTCAACCACATTCAGTCGCGATGGTGCTGCAACGAGGGCCCAGAACTGTTCAAGGAGCGCTGGGAAAAGCTCTTCAAGGAATTCAAGGATGCCGATAAGGTCGATCCTAGCAAGATCTCTGAGCTCTATGATACTATGAAGTTTGACGCCCTCCACAACCGCCCCTTCCTCGAGTGGGTGTTCACGCCTGACGATACCTTCATTGATGAGGACGCTATCGCCGACGGCCCCAAGCAGAAGACGCCAGAAGAGCCATCCACGCTTGAAGTGAAGCCGGAGACCAAGGAAAGCGAGAAGCCGCTCGAGCGCGGCAGCATTGCTCGTCGCATGGGTTTCAGACGCCCATCTGAAGTCGCCATGAAGCCTGCTGCACCACCTTCCTACGTCAACGAGTCGTACTTCAAGCTCTACACAGGCATGGGCAACGCCGCCTCCAAGGCCGCCATGGACACTCGACTCGTCAAGTTGCGCGAGATGTACCATCTCTGCAAGGTTCTCTTCGACTACATTGGCCCGCAAGAGTATGGCATTGAGTCCGAGGAGAAGCTGGAAATTGGTCTGCTCACTTCGTTGCCCTTACTGAAGGAGATTGTCGGCGACCTTGAAGAGCTGCAGGCGAGCGAAGCACCGAAGGCATTCTTCTACTTCACGAAGGAGAGCCACATTTACACGCTCCTCAACTGCATTCTAGAGGGCGGCATCAAGACCAAGATTGAACGCAATGCCATTCCGGAGCTGGACTACCTTTCTCAAATCAACTTTGAGCTATACGAATCGGAGAATGCCAGCACGGACGACGCACCGCACACGTTCAACTACAGTATTCGCATCACGCTTTCGCCTGGCTGCCACGCGTTCGCACCGCTCGACGTGCAGCTTGACTCCCGCCACATGATTGGCTTCTCGCCCCGCCGCAGTCTCACAGCCCATCAGGACTGGAAGGAGGTTCTCGAGACGCTGCGGGCGAAGTTCCATACGTAAGTCCTATCCTTGTTACCAAGTCATTGGAAATGTGACACTAATGCAACCCAGTGTCAAGCTTCCCAAATCTTTTGTCGCCATCGATCTCAGCGAGAAGGAAGCATTCGAGCGTCGCGGCAACGGAACCAATGGCAATGGTCTCAAGAAGGATAATGTCGAGCCTGAGGCTGGTGAGAGAGGCAGGAGCGAAGAAAGGACGGCAAGTGCGAATGCAGATGTACCGCCTGTGGCCGACCTGCCGCCACCGGCACTGGGACCGTGAAAAGCCTGAGGAGTCGTGCATAAAGTGGTGTTTGGAGAGGGCGTTTCAAGAGGGCGGGTAGACATGCATTCTTTAAAGGATCTGGGAATTCATCGCATCGATAGTGGATGTAACGTCGGATTGTCTAGATATAACCAGACCAGACTCTGGGCTGTGATATACAGCACCAGTTCGCTCAACACGGCTCTAGTCACTATGTATGAGGCACGTTATTGAGCAAATCCGATGCTAATCCAATGTCTGAAACGGATGAGGTCGCAACATTGTCGCCCTTCTCTGCTAGCAATGGCTTGTCGTCTTACCCCATCGGCGTGCTTGAAAGGAATCCATCCTGCAGTCTGGTGCCGCCATACGCTGCCTCGTGATTTACCCAAACGACAATCCGTAGTCTTCTATTGACAGCAAATGGATGCGTCGTCCACACACTGATGCAAAACTTCTTACTTCAAGCGCTCTTTACCCGCCAAGAAGCAACATTACAGATCTCAGCCCGCGTGCTCATTAGCCATTTCCCGCTCCTGCGTCTCTCCAGCGAACGTCATCCTCCCGAGAGACCGCTCAACAGCATCCAACGTCGCCATCTGCTCCTCGCACGCCTGCTTCTTCTCCAGCATCTCGCCTCGCAGCTCCGAGATGGTCGCACTGAAGCCCTCGAGTGCCTCCAGTAGCGACAGTGTGGTGTTGATGGTATCGAGATGCGACGATGCTGCGGATTTGGCTTCGTACAGTGTCGCGTGGACGAGCTCGCGCGTCGAGAAGGTGCTGATCTCGAGCTCGAACCAGGCGAGCGTCTCGCTCTCTGTTACTGAGGGCGTGTTGGGGCGGGTGTCCTCCTCGGCGATGTCTTCGAGGCCGAAGGGCTCGGGGGTGTTTGCGGGTGGTGGTCGAGTGCTAGGAGCGGCGCGTTGGGTTTCTTGGTAGATCGTGGTCTCGTGTGTGGTGTTTGTAGTAGGCCCGGTTGCCTGCAGCTTCAGCCCAAGCGGCAGCGCATCCTCGTTGACTTTTTCTCGCGGACCATGGCGGAAGATGTGGCGGAGTAGGTTTCTGGTCGACATTGCGCCTGCGAGTCGTTCTCTGTGTTGAGTTGCGCAAGCGGGGTCCTGCAATGTTTTGGTGGAAAAGGTGGCCCCCAGTATTTCCGAAGTGAAGGGGACCTCATTGGACCATCTTGGGAGTGAAGTTCATTTTCGAGGACTATTGAGGACTATTGGAAAAAACATAACGGAGATCTGGGGAACTTGAAAGACGGCTTACAAAAGCAAGCAGTGATCGCTCAGACAGGAGAGGAAAATGAGACATCGGAGAAGAGTGTTGAGACATCTTCAAGCGCTCGCCCTGAGATCGTAGGACTACAAGGTAAATCATCGCAAACGTTCGTCAAGTAACACGTGACATCGTGGTACTCCGAGAGCTTGGCCCTTCTTGCATAGGCCGGGCTTACCGTCAAGCGTAAGTGGTCGCGGTGCATATCAGCAGTAAAGGTCGACAGCAGATAAACCTTCGAGATACTCTTGTACGCCGTCAGTCTCCGTTGAGAGTAGACGCGTTGAGCTATTATGATATGACGCCGAGCCGCGTCGAGTCGTCGCTGAGGTGCACCTCTGCACAAGTCAAGTCAAAGCATCCTGCCCCGTGAACATGTTGAAGAAGCTGCATGATACAGTCTGTTTGGATATGGAACAACGGCGTACTCGACGGCTTTGATTGTGGCGGTGTATAGGATGTCAGCAGCGACTTCCAAGGTTCAGGGGGAATCTCGCCAAGGCGCCAGAGCGGCGATTGAGTTGTGGCCCCAATCTCGGAGGCGCAATCTGTATCCTTCTACCATCAGGGACTCTTCTCAGACGGAAGTCCGCATGATTGTTCATGACCATTCACGCAGACAGAATGATTAAAATCGCTATGCACGATGGACTGTTGGGATGACAAGCGCTGAATGAAATCGCTGCGACGTCTCAACTCCTCCGCTGGCCGGGCTGTATAATCTCTTCGAGTCCGCTTACATCCCATGCTAACACCATCGTGCGGTAGACCAGCTCACTCGGGCTACGCTGTCTTACTCGGATCTGTCCAAGTCTATGTGTGCAGCCAATGCCTGACATTTGCGTGCGTTCGAAGGCTAATTCCTGCGGCTGCACTCAGCCTTGTCGAAGCAGTTCACCAGAAATGTACCCAGGAATACGGGATATGGAGGATTCAGTTTGCCAACCCCTGCTGTCAGCTCCAAGACTCAATTTCGAGACTATATAGCAGACAGTGTCCTGTAAGGTCCTGGACATGATCTCACTCGGCCAATTTTCAACTTCCAAATCCAAACAAGACAATATGCGCAGCATCACCTTCGCTTCGGTCCTCCTTGGGGCGTTTGCTGGATATACGCATGCAGACTGTCGGCATCCAAATGGCAACATACAGACTGATGCATATCATGCACCATGTAGTGAAGCGCTTGGCAACCCTCTCAACACCATGTGCTGCGCAATTGATCGCCCCAACCCTTCCGGAGGCTTCTCTGCAGATGGACCGTCCGCAGACTTATGTCTCCCGAATGGGCTTTGTCAGCAAAAATGGACGCCAGACGAGAATAGTACGACTAGAATTGAATACTACCGCGAAGAATGTACGGTCGAAGGATGGAAGAACGGCAGTTGCTTGAGTGTCTGTCTGTCCAACAGCGTAAGTGACACACGTGTGCACGTCTGCTTAACAGCGTTGACCCGCTACAGGCCAGCAGTAACGTTCTCATGACGCCTTGCGACGATACCGCCAATTCGACGAGATGGTGCTGTGGTACAAATAAGGATTGTTGCGCTGGCGACATTGGAGTGGAGATTCTTTCTCAGACCTTCTTGGGTTCCATTGCTACATCTATGTCTGCACTGAGTCTTTCGACGTCCTCGGCTGCATCCGGGTCCACTTCTTCTGCAGACCCCTCCCCATCGAGTACAGGTTCTGCCAATCAGTTTCAGCCATCATCATCATTATCGGGTGGCGCGATTGCAGGCATAGCCATAGGCGCAGTTGCAGCTCTAGCGCTTATTGGAGCCGCTTGGTTCTTCATTGCACGTCGGCATCGGTCTGTTGGCTCATCACCACCAGCATACGCAGAGGAGGGTCACCATACGGTCGCCGCTCCCAAGATGCAGTACGCTTATGAGGCGGATGGAACTAGCCAACAAGTTTCCGAGGTCTCTGCTGCCAATACCAAGGACCACGATAGAGGGGCTAGGGTATATGAAATGTAGTGATGCACCGCTGTTATGATTGGGCTGCATACTACAGCACATGCGTACAAGAAAGCGAGGGATCAGCCGAAACTATGGTTCACGATGAAGGCAGTCAACACGTACCTCACTCTCCAGCAGATCCGCCTCGCTGATCGGGAAATCCACTCCTTTGCAATTGTCCATTTCAGAATTACTGTCATCGCCTTTCAGTACCCGAAGGATCGATAACTGGCACGGTCTGGTGGTGTCGTTATAGGATCAGTACTTGCTCAAGCCGGACAAGCACTCCCCTTCACTTTGCTTAGAAGCTTAGCCTAGGATCAACGTATAGCCGGCTGCCCCAGCCAAACAATCACCTCCCATCGAGTCTACCCTCTATTGATCCATTGTCTATCAGGTTGGCCAGTAGTCGACAACCGCATGGTAAGTCCTGAGGCGCATGCATGCCCGCGTGCCACTGGACATTAACTGATTCGCAACGCAGATGGCACCACGATCCACCGACAGCTCTCCGCCCTCTGGTCTCTGCGCAGATATTACAGCTGGTGCGCAACATATTCATACGTGGATGGATTCACACTGACACCAGTAAAGCGAAGGAGGTAGATGAACGTGAACTGCTACTGCGCTAGAGACAATGTGAAGGCAACTACGGCTCTTGTTGCAATCAGGCGCTCCAGCTCGCGAAGCTGGTTGAGCAGCGTGTCAATGTTTTTCCGTTCGTCTATCGGCAAAGCAATGGCGTGTCCATGACTACCCTACCTCACCAGCCTTCGATCTGGAATTCAAACACCCTATCCCCTTCTCCCTTAGCCACAGGCTGAGCGTCGCTGTCGAAAAGTGTGCGCTCCAAATAAAACGCCTTCCCCTGCTTATCGACCAGAATCACCGCCTGCTTCTCCGTCCCATAGCACCCACTCGTTGCGTCCGGCGCCTTGTTCTTGACGACATCCCCAACTTCATGGCTCGGCATCTTATGCAGCTCCAGGTGGTCCCTCCCAATCGCCGGGACAAAGACGCTGTGTCGCAGCTGCGTAAGATACATATCCCATTCCTCGTTGTCTTTCTGCCGTGGCATGGTGTCGACCGACAGGACGTCCAACAAGCGCTCAACAAGCTGCTCGCGTGTCTCGTTCGCAGAGAGTGATGCTTTGATCGCCTCCTCTGCCCACTTCTCGCCATTGATGACCTTGGGCCACGTCCTGTCGCCATATGCAGCGTTACTGAGCGCAGTCGTCTCGTCCTTCTTGCGCAGAAGATGGATCACACCATCCACATCGGGCGTCCTGTTGCTCACTATGACAAGCCCCTCGCCCTTCGCAACGTCCTGCACGAAACCGTAACATAGCGAAAACCCTCCAACGCCCTGGACACCATCTTCTTCGATCATCTGCCGCGCGAAATCTGAGGATGTCTGAGTAGACTCCGGATTGGTCTTCAGCCAGGCGTTTGGGATCAGTCCTCGACTCCGTGCGCCTTGGACGATGGCCTGGTTTTCCTCGCGGTAGTTGGTCAGCACTGCGATGCGGCCTTGACGGGTGATGCCGAGCCAGGTTCCGTGGGCGGGGCGGTGCAGGTCATATCCCCCGAGGACTTGAGAATCAGGGGATGGCCACCATGTTGCTTCGGCTGTCGGGCGGTGGAGGTATTCCTGATGATGTAAGAACTCATATTAATCGCTCGACGGACAGGTGGCTCACATCGCGGTTGTTCAGCAGGATGAATGGATAGTCAGGGTGCGCGGTGGTGAGGATGGCGATACACATGGTCAATAGCAGGTGTGTCTACAGGAGTTTTCTTGAAGATGAAGAGGTTACTAAAGATGTGACGTCCAATTGATGCCGACGATATCATGCAGGTGCAGCGCGGGCGGTGTGGCTGCCAACAACGACACTATATACGTGTCTCCAGGCTCCCCGGATTCGAACACGCTGCGCCATGTGGGGTGAGGTGGAATCATGCACGTTCAGCGTGAGGAGACACGACGTCTCTGGGCCGTCAACGGTCGACAAGTCCTGGGCCCGGGCCTCGGGTGATCGGTCCCCAGCCCTACGGTATGTCATCGTTCCTGCATCACGCACGCCGTGTTCTTCACATGCGGCAACCCGCACCCAAGGAGCTTGGATCCCTGCCCGCACGCGTCACCGCCAGGTGAGCACCCACTATCTAGGTAGCCTTCCGTCTTGCTCTCAACGTCTTTGCCTGGCATTGCAAAACCAACGCGAATCATAATGGCAGCCAACTTCGCGCCCTACCAAGACATCCCCGAGACGCAACGTGCGCTCTCCCCCCTCGCGTCCCCACGTACCTCGGTCGACCGCACGCGCAACATCTCCGCCATCACATCGCCGCCAACGCGCGCCTACGAACAACACGATTATTTCGGCGCCGGCGACGAATCCCCGGACACCGAGCGCGTGGCATGGAACACGCCTGCGTCGTCGCAGCCGCTCGGCTTCGGCGCTGCGCGGGAAGATGTCGACATGTTCACCACGAGTCTGGGGCTGAGAATGGACTATGAAGCGTGTTTGGCGTACTTGCTCTTGCCGCCGGCGGGAGGTGTGTTGTTGTTGGTTATGGAGCATCAAAGTGATTATGTGAGGTTTCATGCGTGGCAGAGTAGTCTGTTGTTCGCGTTTATTTTCGTGGTGCACATCATCTTCAGTTGGTCGAGCTTCATCAGTTGGCTCATGGTGGTGGGAGACGTTGGGCTGATCGGGTGGCTGACTTGGAGGGCGTATCTTGACGGTAAGTCCGTATGCCTGTTGCAGCGTGCTGGGAGGCTGACATAGAAGTAGCGGCGACACTGGACCGGTACGAGATACCCTTCTTTGGTTCATTGGCAAACTCTATTCTCGACGACGAGTAGACCCATGCAAATGTATATCACGAAAACCTCACCCAAACCGCTCCTTGGCGATCTGCTTCAGGAACTCCATGGTCTGCGCCTCCTTCGCCCTCCTCGCACTCAGCGCCTCCTCCCGCTCCGCCGCCTTCGCCCGCGCAATCTCCTCCCGTCGAATCTCGCGCTCATTCTTCACCCGCTCGTCCGCCTTCTTTTTCGCCTTATACCCCTCGATTCCATCGTCGCCCATGAGCTCGCTCTCTCCCACCTCGACGTCTCCGCTCTCCTTGGCGTCGCGGAACGACTGCAGGGTGCCCGTCGTCTCACGCTTCTTCTCGAGTTGGCGCTCGCGGGAACCAGGGTCGGCGCGCGGCGCGAGCTCCTCCATACGCTCCTTCTGCGTCTTACGCTCAGCTTTGCGGTCGTAGCGCACGTCATCCGCGTGTGTAGAGCGGTCCCGCGCGTTCTCTTCGTCGCGCAGCTCATTGCGGTGCGTCAGGTCGTCGAAGCGCGGTATCGTGGGACCGTGGCCCTTGTGCGTCAGATGTGTCGGCGGCGCAGGCCCAAAGTCGTCATCGCTGTCGTCAGAGTTGTCACCAGCTTGCTGCGCTGGAGCTGCTGCGCTCTGTTCGTACTCCGGCGACCCGCGCTTGCCAGGTCTCGGTGACCTCGAGCCCGCACGGTACACTGCCACGGTCTCTTGCGCCGTCTTCAACATCGAAGGGTCGTACCAGCTGCGCGCTAGTTCTCCGTGGTTCCATTTTGACACGAAGCTCTTCCACCGTCCGCGCGCTTCCCGCTCGTCTAGCTCGTCCAGTTGGATGTGCTTCTGTATGTCTAGGTACGATTGAAACAGCGGCTTGTATGCATCGAAGTCATGCTTGGACAGTGGCCTGGCTGAGTAGGGCAGCTTCACTGTCTTCGTAGGCGGCGAGCGTGAGCGGTGCGAGCGGTGCGAACGATGCCTTGTGTCGCTGTGTCTCTCGTCGTCGTGGCGTGGGGAGCGCGAGCGCCGCGACTTGTGCCTCCTTTCGCGGTCGGAACGCTCACGGCGATCGGAGCGGTGGCTGTGCGGTGGTTGCGATGTGTCCATGGTTGTTGTGGTTTGGTGTTTGGTCGGAAGGGTGGGTGATGTCAAGCTTCGAGATTCGAGCTGGTGCGAGTCAGGAGCGCTAGTCATAATCAGCCGCACGAATCTACGTACCTATACACAGATGATGTACTTCACCAACCAGATAATGACTAACTCAAGCTCGATCGTTGTTCCCATTCAAAAGACGTTCGGATTATTGTTACATCTCGCAAAGCATGCATGACATTATTGTCTGACCATTGCCCACCTACCTTCCAACAATCTTCCTCTCCAGGAACCTTGCGGGAATATAGATCAATCCCGTGATAACAAAGGTGAACTCATTGGCAATGTCACCGCCACTCGCACCAATAAGCTTGCCCAGCGGACCGACATACCAAGTCTCGACCATGCCCATGATCCAGGCAATAATCCCCACCGCGAACGCAACACCGGCAGCAATACCCAGCGGTAGTCGCTTAGGGTCATTCCACGCGTCCAGATCGTAATTATCGAAGTTCATCTTGCGGAAGATAACGTGCTCGCTGAACAAGATGATGAAGTACTGCGTACTCCAGTAACCCAGCAGACTGAGGAAGTTCTGCAGGTAAACAGACAGCTGCTGACGGCCACCGATAGCAAGGCCCAGGATGGCAGCGAAGCAGAAGAGCACCCAGATGAAGCGGGGAACGCGCGCAAAAGGGCGTGAGAACTGCTGGCACGAGATGGCGGCGCTGTAGATTGAGATGACATTGACGTTGATGCCGGAAAGGACAAGGAGTGTCAAAATCAGCTTGGCGAAGCCCCGGGGGTACAGCATCGTCTGGATGAGGAAGCCAAGGCCGTCGTTCTCATATACATCTTTCCAATCGGGGCGATTGTTGAGGCCGGACGAGACGACTGCACCTGCAATCATACCGATGGAGGTTGGGATCGCGATACCGAATGTTGTCATGAGGAAAACCTTCCAGCGGTTGACGTTCACGGGGTAGTGGACGTAGTAGTCCGATGCCATGGTCTGCCAGGATGCAGAACTACCGTAGACGATAGCGATCAGGCTGAGTACAGCACCGCTGAGGTCCAGACCGTGTACTGTTGGGGTAGCAGAATTGTCTGCGTACTTTCCTGTCTCTGCGAAAAAGATGATGAAGATAATGAAGAAGATGATCCAGGCATATCGCTCATACACCAGGATGGCCTTTAGGCCGACAAAGGAGATCAGTGTGGCGACGACTGCCAGGATGACGATACCGACGATGAGCGAGATGTGGCCATCAGCGACAGCAGTCAGTGCGAGACCACCTGTAATACATGCAACGGCTGCCCAACCGATCTGTACAATGGTATTGAGGGCTGCAATAACCTTGTTGGGCCACCACCCGAAAGCATATCTGCTGACGGAGACTACGCGGGATCAGCCACCAAGCTCGGTCCTGCGGCTTTGACGGGTGTACAAGGACTTACTCTGTCGCAAACCCGTAGGCGCACCGAACGTCGCCGCAAAGCCAGTTGCCGCACCACCAAGGATAGACGAGAAGATGATGATGACGATGGACTGGCGAAGCGCTGTTTGAAGTCAGGTCTGAACAGCTGCACTGATACGCGCGTGTGTTCACGGCGACTTACTCAGGCCAAACTCCCATCCCAAGAATCCCGTAGCGAAGCAGGAGGTGTTCATGGTGCCACTGGCCCACAAGAAGAACATGCTCAGTTGGTGGGTCCAAGGAACGTGGCCCTTGTCCTCTGGCAGCTTCCTGGTGATGGCATCGCTTTCAATGCCAAACTTCGCATCCATTCTGGCTTCGAACGTGCGCAGCGCACCCAGAAAGCCGGACTCGCGCTTGACAGTCGCGTGACCGACATTCTCACCGCTGGAGGCGGACACGCTCTCAAGATCCCCAGTCTTTTCGTGAGACATCGTGGGCCGAGCTTCAAGGGTCCTGAGGGCTGCGGGGAAGGGTGACCGACAAGAGTGTCGGATGCATAACGGCTGGCAGCTGGATTATAACCGCTGTGACAGATCGGCGCCGCGTCATGTCTCTGGCGAGGCCCGGCGTAAAATCTGAATGGGAGATAGGACGGTGCCGTGTATGAACTAGTCGTAAAGCCTTTTGCACCCCACTCTTATCTAGATCAAGCTTTGCTCGGCATTGCTTCGACCCACGGCAAATCTTCTAGCGGCGTTGCTCCTGCACTCCAATTTGTCCAGCCCCTTCCAGAACAACACCAACGATGGAGCTCGGCTGCTCTGCTTATCTTGGCGGGTAGTAGAGCCGTTGAGGTAAGGATAGCCTCGGTCGTAAAATTGACCGCTTTGCGACCTGCCTCTCGCGGCGCTCGTGTCAACTTCGCGTCGACTGGACGCGGGCGTCCTGTGGCATTTCTGGAGGTATCGAACAGGACGGAGCCGCTCCGCTTGCAGAGGCTCATGACAAGTGGCGCGTCAGCTGAGGCGCCACAAAGGTAGGCGTGGTCCTACGGCGTTTGACTGGTGGACGTAAGACAATTAGACGAAGGCGGGCTTGCGTGAGCTCCGAACAGCGACGACACGAGAGAGCTGATGCGTGGAGGGATGGAAGTTTCGTCGACAGGGACTTCGAAACAGTGGAAAGCGTGCACAATTGGGAGGCTCCAGCTCGGCTGTTCGCCCCGCTCATTCCTTCAAAAGATGGACAGCAACCGCCCTCGCGTTGGCGTGGTCCGTATTCGAGGAAGCGCTCACCCGTGAGCAAAAGTCGAATGCACGTGCAGTAAGAATACTACAGAGGGCTTCTCGCAGCAGCCGACGCTGCCTTCCTTATTGATCGTACCTAATCCCTTGTGCCTGCAACCTCCCGAATCTCAACACCCTCCTTCGCATCGAGCACCTTACCAGAAGCGTACGTGGCGACATCATCGCCGAAGATACCTGCGATCTCCTCCAACGTCTTGCCGGACGTCTCTGGTAGACAGAAGAAGTAGAACACTGCAGCTGCGAGATTGGTCGCGATGAACAGCGAGTAGTAACGCCAACTCACGTTCGCAATCGCAATTGGCGTAATTTGCGACAGGACGATAGCTGTCACAGACTTCACGGCCACTGCGAATGCTAGGCCCTTTGTGCGAAGGAAGAACGGAAAGAGCTCGGACGGAACAACCCAAATCATGGCGTTGAAGAAGATGGCGTAGCACATCGAGTAGATGAAGATCGATGCGATAGCGCCTCGAGCGCCTGCCTGGTTCGTACTGCCACCCGTACCGAACTGCGCACTGAGGGCCATGCAGATGGCGATCATGACGCTCAGCACGAGTGAGCCAGACCACAGTGTACGCGTGCGTGGCCACTTGTCAGCGACCACCAGAAGGTATATGACCTGTCCGAGGATGCCCATCATACCGTAAGCGCCACTGATCAATAATGAAGTGCGTCCGGTAAAGCCAACTTGCGCATAGAAGATGTTCTGGAAGTTTTGTATGACACTGCTTCCCGACAATTGGCCCATCGTAATGATGAAGGCAGCTGTGAGCGTGCGACGAACGTACTTTCGAGAGAACATGGCTTGCAGAGATGTGACCCAATTCAAGTTGCCTTGTTCACGCTCAAGCTGGATCTGTTCCTGGATCTGAAGGAGCTCGCGATCGAGGAATTCCTCGTTATCCGCCGTGCCATGTAGGCTCGCGAGGACGCGCTTCGCTTCGTCATGCCGGTCACGAAGGACAAGCCAGCGTGGCGAGAAGGGAATATAGAAGACCAGAACGCAAAGAATGATCGGTACAGGCAACTGCATCGCAAGAGGAATCCTGAGGGCTGTCAGCATGCCATCGCCTGGAATGAGCAGAGCAACAGTCCTTACCTCCACTGAGCGTGTCCATTTGCAAAGGCGCCAGCGTACCCGACCCAGTTCGCGAGACCGAAGCCAACGGCAATCATCATGCCTTGTGTGCCAACAAGGAAGCCTCGTCGTGCAGGTGGTGCAGCTTCGGCAAGGTAGATGGGAACCACTGAGAGCAACTGACCACATCCCACGCCAGCAATAAGACGACCAGCAATGAGCATGCCAACCTGCACCGCCGCGCACTGGAGGACAGCGCCAACGATGGTCAGGAGAGCAGCAACCAGGATGGTGAATTTGCGCGAAATTCGGTCAGCAAGCCACCCTGTTGTGAGCCCACCGATAGCTTGTCCGGCGTTGTAGACGGACACAATGGCACCAGAGTATGATGTATTGACCATTGAAGGTCCATACATGATGCGCTTGAAGCTGTCATGCCCGAGGGTGGTAGCGATAATACCTGCAAAGTCGTACTGTCAGATCAGGAGAATGTAGCTAAGTCCCTCAGTGACGTACCAGAGTCGAAGCCGTAGATGAAGCCGCCCTGAGCGGCAACGAAAGCAACGGTAAGTATCAACCAGTTCATTGCGTCTTATCTAATGCCGACTGCCAGACGCGGAAAGTGTGGAGCGCAATCTGGAGAAGGCATGCAGGAGCTCTTATGTGCACACCCAACATCCCATGTTATTGGAAGCTCTTCGTATGCCGCGCTTTCACACTCGGTCTACACAAGACCGAAGCCCAAGGATCGGCATGCTATAAAGCCTCTCTGATACTGATGAGATGGAAGCATGGATATGGAATGAATGAATGGGCAGCTTTGGGTATTGGGTGCGTTCCACTGTTTTACGGCTTTGAATGGCTGCGATTCGCTTCCTCAGCTTGTCTCGTCTTCCCCAGTCTTTGTGGCGATTCACCCAAGATGCGGAGAAGCGCAGGCTAATCTGCTTCCAGCTAGCCGCCAAGTCGGCGGTGAGAAGACCGGCTTGTATCGGTCACATCTCAAAGGGTGATCTTATCCAGCCATCAGCATGACTCTCGTCTCGCCTCTGGCCAGCCCGACGACCGAGATACCTGGGACGTTGCCCTAGCCATGCCGATGCGTTATAGGTGCCACGACTTGGGGGCCATAGCTGCCTCGAACTTTACCAGCCCCATCCATCGACAACATGAGCAGCCCCAATGTCACAAAGCCGACGTTCGAGCATCACTTCAATGGCTTGGGCGTCGCTACCTCAACTCCACGTCTTTCTTGGACATTCACGCAGTCCGCATTGACTGTACGAGCGTGGACGCAGTCTGCCTACGAGGCAGAAGTAACTTTTGCCGAGGATGACAGGCCGTATCGCTTTCGAGTGAACAGTGTCGAGTCAGTACTTGTGCCGTGGCCTGCACGAGCGCTGGCTTCCCGCGAGGCGGCGTCGGTTCGTGTTCGTGTTTTCGGCAAGAGTGCAGAAAGTGCTCCATTCAATGAGGCGCAGCCAAGCGAATGGTCACTGTCGTCAAAAGTTGAAGCTGCTCTACTCGAACCGAGTGAAGAGTTCAAAGCCCAGTTCATTACATCAGTTCAGAGGTTTGGCTCTGGGGCGCCTCCAAGACCAATCCGCTTCCGCAAAGAGTTCACGTTACGTGACATTAGCTTGGCGAAAGCTAGGCTCTACATCACAGCGTATGGTGTCTTCGAAGCATATATCAATGGAAAGCTTGTCAGCGATGAGCTGTTTGCCCCCGGATGGACGAGCTATACCCATCGCCTGGCATACCGTATTTACGATGTCTCATCGCTCCTCCTGTCTGGACAGAGCAATGTGATCTGCGCTGAGGTCGGTGATGGCTGGTACGCCGGTCGTATCGGCCTGCGAGGCGGACAGAGCTTTACATATGGTGATGACATAGGGCTTGCTGCACAACTTGAAATCCGGAAAGGTGACGAGCAGATCCTTACCATCCACACCGATGACACTTGGTCATGCACCCCCAGCGCACGCCTCCACAGTGAACTCTACAATGGCGAGACGTACGACACAAGGGAAGAGCGTGCAAACTGGACTGAAGTCGGATCAGATTGGGCTCCGAAAGCGTCGAGTACCCGAGTGTTGCCACGTTCATCCGCGAAGCTCGTCGTTGTCAACGCAGCGCCCGTCCGGGTTACCGAAGAAGTGGCCTGCAAGAACATATTCAAGAACAAGAGTGGGCAAACGATACTTGATTTCGGGCAGAACCTAGTCGGGAGGCTGTTCGTTCCCCGCCTCCACCTCGAAGCTGGTCGCAAAGTGATCTTTCGTCACGCTGAAGTCATGGAAGACGAAGAGCTCGGAACACGCCCCCTTCGAACAGCTAAAGCAACCGACACCATTATAGGCTCAGGCGATATCATCTTCAACTGGTCGCCAAAGTTCACCTTTCACGGGTTCCGCTATGTGCAAGTCGAGGGATGGCCTGGAGGTCTTGAACTTGACACCATACAAGCGCATGTCATACATACGGACATGAAGCGACGCGGTTACTTCGAGTGTTCTAATGAGTCTGTGAATCAGCTTCATCGCAATGTTGTGTGGTCGATGCGCGGTAACTTTGTCTCTCTGCCCACCGACTGTCCTCAGAGAGATGAGCGGCTTGGCTGGACCGGCGATATACAAGCCTTTACACCAACAGCAACCTTTCTGTATGATACCATGGGCATACTTGAGAGCTGGCTCCAGGACCTCGCGGCCGAACAGCTTGAAGAGGGCAGGTGTGGAATTCCGCCTCTAGTTGTACCTTTGGCGTACATGCCACATTGGCCACATATCGCGCAGGCAGTATGGGACGATGTTGCCGTTCTGACTCCTGCAGCATTGTATCAGTACAGCGCTGACAGAGCACTACTCGAGCGACAACTTGAGAGCATGCAGACGTGGCTCGACATCGGTGTTGATAGAGCACCGGATGGACTTTGGAACCCGGACAAATGGCAGCTTTCAGACTGGCTCGATCCAGCGGCACCACCGAGCGACCCAGGCGACGCCCGTACAGACGGGACACTGGTTGCGAACGCATTCCTGATACACGTTACTCGTACTCTTGCAAGTCTCTGTCAGGCATTGGGCAAGTCCGAACTCGCCACAATGTACACCCACAACGCTGCATCACTCAAAACTACGTTTCAGAATCGATACATCACCCCGGAGGGCAATCTGATGGGTAACACCCAGACGGGCATCGGCTTAGCTGTTCAGTACGACCTCTACGCAAATGATATTGGCCAACGCGATACTGCTGTCACTGCCTTGGACAAACTCGTTCGTGCCGCTCGTTTCCACGTTGCTACTGGTTTCGCTGGCACACCCATCATATTGCATGCACTCACCAGACTTGGCAAACCACAACTGGCTTATCGCATGCTTCTTGAACAGACTTGTCCCAGCTGGCTTTACGCTGTGAGCATGGGTGCAACTACCATATGGGAGCGATGGGATAGCATACTGCCGAATGGACGCATCAACCCAGGCCAGATGACGAGCTTCAATCACTACGCTTACGGCTCTGTTGCTGACTGGCTCCACAGCACGGCTGGCGGCATCTCACCTTATGAGCCTGGATGGCGCGTTATTCGTATTCGGCCTGTACCTGGTGGTAATCTCACGAGCGCAAATGTGTCCTTCGATGGTCCGTATGGATTAGTCGCCTGTCAGTGGACGTGGAAGGAGAAATTATTCAGTATGACTGTGAAGGTGCCACCAAACTGCTCGGCTATCGTCACCTTGCCAAATGAGTTGAGTAGCAAGTACGATATTGAAGACAACAAGGAAGTTTTCAGGGTTGTGCTTTCAGGCACGCACACTTTCGACTGCAATTTCGATGCGGGCGAATGGCCACCCAAACCACTCATTGGGGCTTTCTTGGACATGCCTGAGGATCACATTGCTGCCTGACGATTCGGATTTGAACCCATTAATTGTAACATTCCATCCAGATGAGCTACTTTTTAGATGCCTCGGTTCTTGGTCCTCACGTGAATCAGCCTCACTCCCTTCACGACGGTCACAGTCCGAGAATAACCTTGGAACCGACTGTGTATGTCAAGAATTATCAATTGGGGGTTTCATTAGATGCATAGTCATATTTGTCCTTGATTCAGCTGTGAACTAGCACCAGAAGGGTCAATGGTGAGGCGCCGGCACGGATAGCGGCTCGCATCCTATCGAGCGCGCCGCATCTCACGCAGGCTTGATCTAGCCAACGACCTCGTCAAGAAGGTCAAGAAAGCTCCATTGGATGCATAATTCCAGACTTTGCGCGGGCACCGTTACTCAGGTGTTGAGGCGGGGCGTAGCTGAACATGCAGCTGCTTCCAGCCTCACGTATTAGTAGGTGGGTCGAGATCTGCAGTCTTGTCAAAGCTTATCGTTCATCTTCCATTTCCTGCAAGACGTAAGCAAATCATTGCATGATGGCTTCTTTGCATGAAGTCAATGATGCAGGGCGTTGTAAAGAAGGCCCACGTGTTGCTTCTCATTCCACAATGCTCTATGCGCTAACGTCAGCATGATCGATCACCCGCCGCCTATATGCAGCATGAACAAGGTGACGAGAGTTTACAAAGCCGCGATGGCTTGAAGCTAAATTGAGTGATGGTGTGGATTCCGCAGGAAGGATCTCCACTCAAAATAACTCAGGCCAGTAAAAGGTAGTTCGAGACAAATGAGACACTCTATAAAGGCCAGTCGTACGCGAAGGTACAGATACGCAGGCGACACAGGCGCTACCTGGTTTTGAAAGCACCAATGGATCTCACCATAGCGTCCAAATTCTTCAAGAAGCCAGTCAGCCCACTTGACACAGCTATTCCCGACATTGCCAACGCCTACTCCTCAGCGGAGGCCGACAAACCCTCCAAAGTCACAATCGAGAATCACACCGGTTATGTCCGCATCCCAGTCGGCATCGCAGGCCCTCTCAAGATTGCGGGTTCTGAAAACACTGACGACGAGTTCTTCGCACCCCTTGCGACCGTTGAACCGACCCTCGTCGCGTCTTGCTCAAGAGGCTGCAAAGTTTTCACAGAGTCCGGCGGTCTACAATTCAAAGTCCTTGGTGAAGGCATGAGTCGCGCACCTGTCTTCTTCTTCGATAGCCCCGCCGAGGCGATTGCATTTGCCGGTCGCGTACCAGCTTTGCAGGATCAGTTTGCTCGAGATGCGGAGGGCACGAGTCGCTTTGCAAAGCTCCAGACACTGACGCCTCATATCGTCGGGAGCAACGTGCACTTACACTTCTCCTACTTTACCGGCGATGCAACGGGCCAGAACATGGTAACCATCGCTACGCAGAAGGCGTGCGATCGGTTCCTTGCTCGCGATACTGCAAAAGAGCTTGGTGTGAGGGACTTCGTCATCGATGGCGATATGGCGAGCGACAAGAAGGCATCGATGCGAAACGCGGTCGAGACTCGTGGCTGTCAGGTTCTAGCCTGGGGCGAGATAACGAACGAGGTCTGCCAAAGAGTGTTGAAGTGCTCTACAGAGCGCCTGTACAACTTTCTGATGTTGATGAAGGAGGGCCAAACGCGGAACGGCGGATTTGGTTGCAATGTAAACAGCGCAAACGTTGTGGCGGCCATGTTCATTGCATGCGGTCAAGACGCAGGAAGTGTTGCTGAAAGCGCATGGACGCATCTCACCACAACTTACGACGTGGGGACGAAGACCCTCAAACAGAGTCTGTTCTTCCCAAGTCTGCCTGTGGGAACCGTGGGTGGAGGCACAATGTATCCTTCGCAGAAAGCGAGCCTGGAGTTGCTGAAGTGTCGCGGACCTGGTAGCAAGAGAAGGCTTGCTGGTTTGATAGCGTGCTTTTGCATGGCGTTGGACGTCAGCACGGCAGCCGCGATCGCCAGTGGAGGCTTCACAGATGCGCATAAGAAGTTAGCAAGAGAGAAAGGCGACAAAAGCAAGCTGTAGGCTAGCGGATAGTTCAATCATCGTTGTAAACCAAGAGCAATCTGAGATTGTTGAGAGTTTTGACTGATAGCGCGCTGAGTGAGTGTGCCGTGAAGGTTCGCGTTCATGACGTCGGAATCGTTTGCCTCATACAGGATAGCTCCTTGTCTCAAAGCCTGCGCAGGCAATCGCTTGAGCTGCCGATGATACGGCCGGAGTCGCATTCGCTGGAGTAGGTGTGGTTGCATCGAAGCCTTCGATTCTACGAGGATCCGGTGCGGGATCGGGAAATGTGCGCCGTCCCTAGCGCCCGCCGGCGGTCTAGATCTGGGAGCAGGCCCAACTACGCCGGAGATACCTCTTCCATATGCAGATGCGTGGAAAGAATCAGGATGCATGGTCGCCTTGGACCGACCTTTCTCCTCGAGCAACTATCACAGACCTTGCATGTAGGCTTTGATGAAAGGTCGCCGCTTCCAGACAGGGATGGACTGGATGTCAGGCACCGACATCTCCGGTCGATGTGATCGCCATCCCCACCCTGGTTCGTACCTGCAGCTAGCAGCTGCCTTCCATGCCTCCAAAGTAGATCGATGGACAGGTCTGGCCAATGTGGACGCCTGAGGTTCGGAAACAAAGCGGAGGCCCGCTCCACACTATCCCCGCGTCCACCCCGACAGATCAGCCTCAAGTCGACACCACACCGAGCGAGCAGCAACCGCCAAATCTCCAGCAAGACGCCATGTCGGCCACAGTCCCCAGGTCCCGGAATCTCAGCTCTTTTGTTAAGTGCAGTCGCTGCCGACAAGATAGGCAGAAGGTGCTTCTTCCGCCAGAGCGTCCATTGACGAGGTATCCAACACTTACTCATGTATAGTGTGAGCGACCAGACCCTTCGCAGAAATGCGTGCGATGCGCCAAGTTCAAACATGATTGCGATGCTGGACGGGCCTCAGATCGCGCACAACGCACCAAGAAACTCTCTACTCGTCAGCGCGCAACTCCTAGCGAGCTACTGATTGCTCTGCCATGTCTCACGCAGCATAAGGCCTCAGCGACAGGCGCAGATCCAATTACGACGGAAGAAGCTTTCTGTGTGAAGGTTGAGCAGTCGACCTCATCTCAGACATCCAGATCGTCTTCTTCTGAGCAGAACACGCCATGGCCAATGCCAGACATGAAGGACAGGCTGCAGTCGCAAGAAATGCTCAGCACTTATCCGTACGCAGATCGCCATAACTCGGCGTCCTCCCTACGATGGAACTCGGTTTCCACTAACATTTCTGGAATTTCTCCGAGTTCTGATAGTGATGTATCTTATGGTTGGGAGACAGAAGCCAGCGATAGCTCGGAAGTGATGCAAAGGCAGCTTGCATGTTCTGATGACCCTAGAGAGTTTGAGATAATTCCTGATCAGTCCGGGCTTTTCGACTACATCGCTGCTCACTCGGTTCCCACTGCGCACATGCTGTCTGGTCTCACAAACATCCGGCCGTCTCGGCATCGTGTCGCGACCCCTTTCGAACGGTATTTGGACAACCGGATCAATCGGCTGTGGGGCGACTACAAGACCTTCGCCAGTGCCAGTTCGAAAGGGTTCGGTGTGAGTCCTCTGTTTGGTCGGACCTTGTCAGAGCTCTTCCGTCAGTCCAGACAGATGGCCGAGAACGTAAGTCGAGAAAGACGATCATTGACCGTGAAGGCGATGCTCACGATGCGTCTAGGGCGATGATCTCGTTGCAGATGTGCGGATGTGCTGTGGTACTGCAGATGCATATATGAACACGAAGCTGCCCGCAAGGACACGAGCGCAACACCTAGAAGCATACAGCCGCTACGACGCCCGGGCGAACGTCAAGTATCGTCAAGCGGTCGACGATTTCGCAAGGAAGATCGCCGAAGACGAAAGCCCAGACGTCCTCCCGCTGTATACTGCCACATTCCTGTACTACGCAGCCGGAGTAAGCTACCAGACAATGTTCATGAAGGTAGATACATACTGACATTGCAATCGTAGTCATGCATGAGAGGGGCTTCCGATCTCGTTGCAGCAACATACGCTTTCAAGTACTTTGATCAGTACACTGCATGGTTTCCCATCCGTATCGAGGCTTCCTGCACGCCCGGAGGCACATGGTCAGTAGATATGCTTGCAAGTCCCACCCCAAACCTACCTTTGAACACGCGGCGAACTGACCTACCACAGCTTGCGAACAATAATTCAGACCCAGGTATGAGGATAAATACGCTTATGTTCGCACTGGGTCGAGCGAGGCTGGAGTTTGATCGACAGGATGGACTGTGCTGAAGCCAGTGGTTACAGCACGGGGTAGAGATGAGGACTTGCGAGCCGAAAGTGAGGGTAATGTGGCCTTTTAAGCAGCTCGCACTCTCATATCCTAGCTGTCTACCAACAACACTTGCGGATGGATACCCTAGTGTTCGTGTTGGGCAAAGACAGACTCGATATTGACCGCAAAGAAGGCCTGCTCGGGTGTGTTGAAGCAAGCAAGTACAGGTTTGAGATGGAGTAGCCGCGAAGAGCAAAAGCTGAAGGCAAAGCCTCGGTTCTTAGGTAGTCATATCACGCAATGAGCCGACTTGGCATGCTTCTCATTGGAGGTCTGCTGTTCCCGAGGTCGCTGTTCGCTGTTCGCTGTTCGCTTCTCAACCCCATCATGACCGCCAACGGATGCGACAGCAGGTGGCACGGATACGTTTAAGCGAGCTGGGAGCTCGCTCTACCAGCAATTGGTAGCGACCTTGGCACGAAGTGTAGGTCAGGAAGTGCAGGTCGTTCGACAACCTTGGAAGCCTTAGGTGTGAGTGATTCGAACTGTGCGCAGCTGAGGCGCGTCACTCAAGGCTCGTAACAATGACCCAGTTGCACATACATGCACCGTGAACGCATACGAACTCTGGCTTCTACTTTTGCTGTCGCGGCTGCTGCTTTCGTAACTGCGGTCTTCGTATGACCGGTCTGCTTCTGCTTCCATTTGGCTTCGTTCGACCCTGCTTCTCTCTGCAACAGGTACCTGCATATGCACCTTCTACATCCCTTCCTTCCAAGCGATTGTGACATCTTGGCTACTACATCCAACCAATTGGATTCTCTGCTCTATGGGCCCGGGTTTACTCATACGCGTGCTTCGCTTGTCGCGACTTAGCGAAAGTTTAGGCGAAAGCCCCTCTAGATCTAGACGCAGGACGCGATTAATTACTGCATCAGGAGGCTCTCTGCTTCCGGACTAAACGTACTTTTGTTCGTCTCCTCTGCTTGTATCAATTCCAGGCCCAAACCTCCTCAGTGACCCACTCAATCCCTCCATGTCTCACTCGCCCACCCAGCTGCACGACCTCTGTACGAAACGTGACTGCGCAAGGCAGAAACGCATCCCCGGTGCGCGCAGTGCGCTTCCACTTTTTCTCCTCCTGCACATCGTCCTTGTCCTCTACATCAAACTCCCACCGCTCCGTCGTCGTGACCTCTCCAAACTGCAGAATGCCCTGGCAGTATCGTCCAACCCTGATGACCACGCCTCTAATCCCCTGTTCCCTGTCCTCGCACCTCAACAGCACACAAACTTTCCTCTCCTCCCCGTTCTCCGCAGAAGCACCCGTCGACAAGACTGGGACATCGCGCCACAACTCCTCATGCCCCGCAACCCTACCCAAATGGGGGTGAAACGCGTGTCCATGCTCAAGAAACAAACCCTCCCCAAGATCATACATGTCCCCCTCATCCCTGGCAATTTCCTGGCCGACAGCAGCCCGCGAGTCCAGCCAATGCATCCACACCCAGTGTCCGTACGCCCCGAACTTCGGATGCGCCTCAGCCATAGCCTCCGACTTCGACGTGCCCGCAAACCCCCACTCCAGTCTCTTCGTCTCGCCGGCGTTCGGTAGTGCGCTCTCGCCCAACTTGACGGGCTTCAAGTAGCGCAGGTCTACGAAGGTTTTCCCGGGCGAGGTGAGGACGAGGGTGCTGGTTGGTTCGAAGGGCGTGGGGGGCAAGTTGAGTGGGTTCGTGGTGGAGAGGCCGGGGGTGTAGGGGACGGGTGTTTCCTTGGGGATGGGGTAAGGGAGGAAGTAGATGTATTCTCGTGCTGAGATGTTTGCGGTGCCGGTGGGTGATGTGGCTGAGGTGGAAGATTGCTCGGAAGGGGGTGCGGTGCAGATCAACTCTGGGGATGTGTGCGGGTGCGCTGAGGACGCCATGATCGCGGATTGGATCGTTGGGATAGAGCTGGTGATGGTGCTGGTTGGCGACGGTGTGACCTTTGCGCGAGCCGTATGTTTGCTGTTCTTGTGGAGCGGATAGGGTTTCCCAGGTATGCGTCGAAATATCGATATGGCCAACTGCGGACTGTTTCGGTGGGTTGTATTTCTTAGAGAGGACGGCAAGTGTGCAGAGGGCAGAAACGAGAGCCAGGATCTGTGGGGAAATGTCCTGGTGAGACAAAGTGAAAGCGGGATTGGCTTGTTGTATACTGATTAATCGTAACACTGCTCTTCAACGCTATGTGCGGTAGTGATCGGATCGCCAATATCAATGGTTTCTCCAATTGAGTTGAAACAGTAGGAATGTACAAAGATGATAGACAATGGACGAAGATAAATGCGATGTCGTGGTGTGGAAGCAAGGTTGCGGTAATAGTACCCGCCCCACCTACGATAGAGGAGCGGCAGACAGTCGCGTTAGACGCCTATTTGTGCATAATCAAGGATGATGTCGATATTCGAACTGGACCTTGGCATCAAGCATAATCGAAGACACCTCACATGCGATGGAAGCGATATCATGGGGACGAGTTTGCATTTGCAAAACTAGGTATCATTCACAAGCTGTCTTTTTGACAGACCTAAACGCCGCCCATGCTGGGAGTATCCATCACCAGACCCTGACTTTTGAATCCATCGTAAGGCATAGCACAGAACCGAACCGCTACTTTAGTGAGTAGCTTATTTCTTCTTGTTCTCCTCCTCCTCGGCCTTGGCAGCAGCGCGAGCGGCGCGCTTGCCCTGGTAGCGGGCCTCAGAGCGGGCGTCACGGAGCTTCCTGTAGACGTTCTCGTCGCTCTTGTAGTTGGAGATGGGGCCCTCCTCGAAAGCAGCGACGTTCTTGATGGGCAGGATGTTGGTGCGGACAACGTTCTCGCCAGACTTGGCGGCCTTGACGTCCTCGGCGGAAGCGTCACCCTGCTTGGTCTTGCCGTTGCGGCGGGGGAAGAGGATGAGGCGCTTGCGGTACTCCTGGAGGCGCTCGACGTTGGCCTTGAGGGACTCCTCAGAGAGGTTCTGGCGGCGAGGGTCGACGGAGATACCGATGGTGCGGGCGAACTTGCGGGGAATGCCAGCAGCTGGATTCGTTAGTTCATGTCGACGTTGCATCCGAGGTGATTCGTACCCTTCAGCTCAACGAGCGAGAAACCACGGCCGGGCCTGACGCGGCGGTTGTACTTGACGGTAGGGCATCGCACAACAGGGCGGAGGAGGTCGACGGGGCGAGGGGCGACCTTGGCGGCCTTCGCAACACGGGCGTTACGTCTGGACGACTTCTTGCCAGGCTATCGAGCGTTAACATCTGAAGACACAGGCGCCACTGCTCTCAGCGGAGTGAGAGGGGATTTACCTGGTCGAAGTGCACGCGGACGTAGCGTTGCCTGCGAAAGTCAGCAAAGTTTGCGCAATTGAACATTCAGGGTTGCATACCAGTCCTTGTGGAAATGGTTCTTCTGGATCTGCTGGTTGTGCTTGATGGCCATTTTTGCAGACTGTGAATCTCAATTAGTCCTCCGTCGAATAATTCCTTGCGATGCGATAACGTACTTGTCGATGGACTGTTGGTTAGTACTTCGAGCGACGGCTGACGAGCGAGGAAGTTGCGAGGCTCGATTGAAAGGTTTGTGGGTGGGTCTCGCTTACGATGCGTCCACCTATCACACGCGCGCAATCGCCCCACTAATGGGAAGGCGCGACTAGCATTTTGCCAGTCTTGGCAAGAACTTCAAATGACACAGCTGCAGTACAAGCATGAGTTCATAGACAAAGGATACATCAATTGCGTTTATTAATGCATCTCATAATGCATGTGCGCATATTCGATGCGCTGCGTATCTAGAGCGCTGCTCGCGCTGATATCTCACAAGACAAAGCAACAAAGGCCGGCGCGTTACAGCGCCAGCGAACAGAAGAGGATATCATAGAAACATAGCAAACCAAATCTCCGTCGCGTGTCCAAGGTCATAATATCGTAGCTAGTAGTAGGTGCCCTGCACGGGTCAGGAAAGTTACTCTCGCAAGCCTCCAATGCCGAGACCTACTCCGTGATCAACGCGTCCCCGCGGACTGGCATGATGCTCTGCGGACTCTGCTTGCCGCTTCTCAACCACCTTGGGGCGTGCCGAGCTGTTGCCTTTCTTCACGTGGCCGAAGATCTTGCTTTGGACCATCTTTGCGGCTGGCGTGGGGTGCGTTGCCTTGGGTGGAGGTGCTTGTCGCAGCATGCTGGTGGCCATCTGACTCGCTTGGGACTCGTTGATGCGGTCGTCCTCGCGGTCAGTGAAGGCCTCTTCCTCGTCTATGCTGGAAGCTGTGATTGTGGAGTTGGAGCTCTGGCGTCGCTCAGGTGCAAGCTTCTGCTGGTAGTGAGCAGGTGGTGCGGACTGAGGAATGGCCGCAGGCATGTAACTGGGCGGGGTGCGTGGTGGCCTAGCATAGGGATGCGATCGCCGGTTGGGGGTGTTGGGGAGGGAAGACATGGACTGCGCACCTCTGTGGTGCCCTCGAGACCTCGGTCCATGTGTGGCCGTCCTGGGCGTTGTGGGCGCCGTGACCGTCTCTTGGCTCAGCATCTTGTCGGCAAGGAGGAGTGCCTCGAAGTTGCTGGGTCCGCGCATGTTCTCGTTTGACAGAGGCGTCCTGTGCAACCGTCGCGGGGTGATTTGATACGGTGTACCAAAATTCGATCGCTGCGGCGAGGCATGCTCATTCATCTGCTCAAGAAGGGGCGCCATATGGTCTCTGTTCTTGCGGATTCGCGACTTCAAGCGATCGTTCTCGTCGATCACGCTGGTCAGCTCGCCCTCTCGGTGCTCCGTGAGGCGCTTCTGCTGCTCGAATAGGTCGCGCAGTTGCTCGTTCTCTGCCTGCAGAATCTGATTCTGACGGTTCATCTCGGCCATGATGACTGCATTGGCAGCGTTCGCGGTCTCAGCATAGCTCTGTTCTGGTGCAGCAGCTTGGCGGCGCTTTGCCTCAGCCTGCTGCAGCACGTCCAGCTCTCGGTGGGCCATGGCAAGCTCGACTGCCATGCGACTTGCGGCTTCCTGACTCTCCATGACGGCCATGTTGTGCTGCAACTTGTAGTGGGCGGCAGAAAGCCTCATGTCGCGCAGCGCATTGGTGAGGTGGTCGACCATGGATCGCAGCTCTTCGGCAGAGGCATTGTTGACCTGGTCGTGCGAATAGAGCACTGCTGCAGCTGCCTCGGCAAGGGCGGTGGTGTTGCTGAGCTTTGAGGTGGGCGGCGGCGAGGTGAGCTGCGGCGTGGGCGGGCTTGGGGTGCGCACGGCGATGGACTGGCTGGTTGGGAGCTGTGACGACGGCGGCGGTGTTATCGAGGTAGAGCGCGACTTGAGTCCCAGCGTCTCGGGATGCGCGTCCTCGGTAGTCGGCAGCAGTGGAGTGTCCATGGTCCCAAAGTATACCAAAAGCAATGGTGTCGTCCAAGGGTGCGGGTAGGGCTTAGAGTTTGGGGTTGGAGGTGGAGCTTCACAGTGACGTTCCTAGCGATCGCGTACGCGGCGCGTGCGGGGTGCGGAGGTGTCGCGAGAGCGATGCGACCGTGATGCGTGCGGCACAAGGTCGAACAAACGTCGCGCTGATGCGTGAAGGACTGCGGCGCGCGGGGAGTTGAGGAAGGTGTGGATCGTGCAGGAAGGCGCCGTTGTGGTATGTAGCGCACTGGACTTCTCCACTCATGCGAACCATGGCGTCGCTCCAGCAACGGTTGCGTGCAGTGACATCAGGACGGTCCCGACGCCCAGCATTCGAGCCATCCGCCTGGAAATTGTGCGAGACCAGGGGATGCCAATCCCTGCGCGACAGGTCCAACAGCCCTCGGGTGCATCCGACCACGCATGAACTGCGACGTCGACCGCTGAAACGTGAAACGCCCGCCTGAGGCCATGGACCAGTCCTCGAACCTCCCGAGGCCCTCTGCCATACCGCGCCCAGCGACATCGCGACTGCCGGTGCTGCGTCCGCAGAGCAGCCAGCCCCAGCTGCGGTCGCCCGCGTCGAACACCCAACTGCGAAAGAAAGCCTCCGTGTCCTCGCTATCGCGGCCACCACCGCACCAGCAGCCAGTACAAGCACCGGCCCGCACAGCAGCACCCGCACAGCAGCCGATTGTCCAGCGCAAGTCCTCGAGGATCTCGCTCGTCCCCTCCTACGAAGCCCCGACTGCCTCCAGAGGTGCCGTACCTGCACCGAAGCCGAGCACGAATGTAGCTCTCACCAAGAAGCCCAGCCGAGCCTCTCTCGTCCCACCTTCTGCCAGACGGGTGAGCAGCATCCCCTCTGGAGTGCCGCCGCGCGCGAGCAGCCAGCATGCACCTGCCTTCAAGAAGCCCTTCGCACGCCCGCCCTCTCGCCAGAGTAGGACACCCTCACAGCCAGTCCGTACACCCAGCATAAGCAAGGAGGATGACGTACTGGGTAGTCTCAATGGCTTCCGCTCAGCGTCACGCGCATCCTCAAGAGCAGGCTCGAGGGCCGGCTTCCACGAGAGCAGCTCTTCGCCCGAGTATGCGCCAGAGGTGCAGCAAGAGGGAGGTGAGAAGAGGAAGTCGCGGCCCTCGCTCTCAGAAAGGACCATGGAGAGTCTAGCACAGCTACCTTCCTCGCCGGCAAACGGCAGGAGCAAAGGGCGGAGGTCGAGCTTCTTCAACCAGGACAACAGCATGCCACCGCCCCTGCGACCTGCATCCGCCATGTCTAACAAGAGCAACCCCGGCAGGCCCACCACCAGCGATGGCACCGGCAAGCGTCTACCAACGACGCCCAGCAAAGCCAGCGCACCCTCTGCGCGCATGTCCATGACAGTCCCTAGCAAGAGGATCGTCAGTGCTGCAGCAGCAACACCCACTGGTACACCCAGTCGCATCTCATCCATATCACGCCCTACAACCGCTATTAAGAAGCCAGCATTAGTACCGACGCAGAACATCCTGACTCCGTCCAAGCCTCGAGCGCCTTTATCAGACAGCAAGAGCATTACATCTCGCACGCCAAAGGCGCGTCCATCTGTGGCTGGTACATTTGGCCAGGCAATCTCACCACCAGGCGCCGTCAGAGCAGTATCTCCACCTCCACCGACAGGCAGTGCTCGCAAAGCACCCAGCTCGTCGCTTGCCCTGCGCAACTCCATTGCCCAGGCCAAGGCCTCACGAAAGCAGGAGGCCACAGAGTCTCCCAATGCAACACCAAAAAAGGCCGAGACCTCCTCGAATGCCCTACGAGAGCAGATTGCGAAGGCCAGAGAAGCTGCAAAGCGTAACAAGACGGGTCCCGTCCGGGCAGACACGCCACCCAAAGATGCCATCATACCTGATCCGGAAGAGATTGCTGGCTTCGACTTTGGCCTCGGTGATCCTTTCAACCAAAATTCGAAAGGTGGCCAGTCGGTACTGCGCAAGCGTGTTGATGGAGCGCGGACAACTGGTCGTCTCAACATCGCAGGTATGCAGCTGACCGAGATGCCAGACGAGGTCCTACGAATGTACGATCCCAACGACACTACAGTGGCTTGGGGCGAGATCATGGACGTCACGACCATCTTGGCGGCTGACAACGAGCTGGAGACGCTGCCGGACAGCATGTTCCCAGATGTCGATGTCAACGACGTTGACGATGATGATGCAGGCCCCCAGTTCGGTGGCGTACAGAGTCTCGACTTCCACGGCAACTTACTACGAGAGCTGCCAATGGGCCTGAGACGCTTGGCCGAGCTCACGAAGCTCAACTTGTCCAGGAACAAGCTTCCAATGGAGGCCCTCGACGTCATCACCCAGATTGCTTCATTGCGCGAGGTGAAGCTTGCGGAGAACGACCTCGCAGGCATGCTCTCGCAGAGTATTGCGAATCTATCCCAGCTCGAGGTTTTGGACGTTGCGAACAACAGGCTTATCGGTCTACCGGCAGAGTTACGGGAGCTGACCCAGCTGCGGACTCTCAACGTGGCTGACAACCAATTGAGGTCCGTACCGATGGAGCTGTTCGCCTCCACATCTCTGGTCGACTTCACCGCAACAAAGAATCGCCTGGAAGGCACATTCTTCACCATCCAGTCTGTGCCACACCTGCAAGAACTGCGCCTGTCCGGCAACGCGCTCACAGCTCTGGCTGAGTCCGACGACCTGAACGTGCCTGTGCTGAAGCATCTGGATCTTTCAGCGAACAGGTTGTCCTCGTTGCCCGACATGACATCTTGGGCAAGTCTCGGCACACTCCTGCTTGGCGAGAACAAGGTTTCGACTTTTCCTGAGGGCTTCTTCTCACTCAGGCAATTGCGCATCGCAGACTTTACGGCGAACGATATCTCTAAGGTGGACGAGCGTATTGCATTGATGGATGCGCTGGAGAACCTGACCCTTGCTGCCAATCCCATCCGCGAAAGGAAGTTCCTGACAATGAGCACCGATGACATGAAACGCGACTTGCATGCACGACTTCAGCCCGAGGAGATTGCCACAGGTCCTGACGAAGATGACGAATTTCAAGTCGAGGCAGAGGGACCTGAAGTGTCGAACGGTTGGACTGTGACTCCATCGGGAACACTCGACCTGGCCAGCAAGAGTGTGTCCGATTTTGATGAAGACAGTCTCGTTGCTCTCGCAGAAACAAACGACATCCGTCAGATCAACCTCCAGGACAATCTGCTTCAGACTATACCCCTCTCATTTGGGCAGATCGCCTTTCTAACCATCCTCGACTTGTCCAAGAACAGCATTTCGAACCCACTCACGAGCCGGCTTGAGCTGCTGAAGCTCCGTGAGTTGCGGCTTGCAGGCAACAAGCTCAATTCCCTGACGCCTCTGACCGCGCATCTGACCGCTCCTTCGCTACAAAGCATCGACATCAGCCAGAATCGTCTCACAGGCTCTCTCCCTGGTCTCCACGATGCCTTCCCCGCTCTCATCGCTCTCATTGCCAGCGACAACGCCATCATCGACGTCCCCCCCGAGTCCATTTCCGGGCTCAAGATCGTCAACCTGAGTAATAATAACATTGAACGCCTTGATCCGCGCATCGGCCTGCATGCCGGCACTCTGACGAGCCTCATCGTTGAAGGTAATAAGTTCCGCGTTCCGAACTATCAGGTCTTGAGCAAAGGCACGGACGCGATTCTCAGCTGGCTGAAAGACAAGATCCCCCGAGAGAGCATGAGAGGACGAAGTGAGAGTGCGGCAAGCAATGTCACAAGGACGACGGAGGGTGGGAGTGAGTTCTTCGATGCTGAGGATGGCGGCGTGGCGTGGTAGTGCACGAGCGGCGTTCATGAGAGGGACAACTGACTATGTTTGACTACTGAAAGGGCTAGTCCCGACTTTTTGGCCTTCGTTTGTATGTTCTTGTACATCTTTACTTCCTTCTAGGTGGTGGAACTTTGGTTTGAGTGGCTGTACGGTAGTTTACCTTTTGTTATTGCAGTGTGTACAATGCACATGGCGTGTTGCACATGCCCGTTTTCCATCTTCATCGATGGCATCATGGCATCCAATCGTGTGTTCACACATCTATGCCGTGCTATTGGCGCGGCACAGAAGGTCATGAGTCTTCGCGAAGCTTTTTTTATGTTGAGAAAGAGAGGCGGGAAGACGGCGGACATGTAGTCCTTCTGCTCGTATTTTTGGGTATCGTAAAACGCTTGTTGATGAACGGTGTTGAAGAGACGGTGATGGGCATTGAGGTTGTGATCTCGCGCAGAAGGCACACAGTGCACATAGATTAAGTAGCCTGTCCTTTCTGAAAATAAACATGTGGATAGCACTGGGGGTGCAGGAGATGTATACTTTCGGACTAGGATTTCAACATATGTGTAGATGTGGAAAGAGATCAGTATCATCAAACTTGAGAGTCCTCGAAGGTGATTGACACGGGATTCTGATGTTTGCATCAAGTACGATATCACCAGACTAGCGAGACACATGTAATGTTTGCCAGTGCCATGATAGTATTCACAGTATATGGCGCTTATGAGACAGGCTTGGCTTAGGGCGACTGGAATGGAATGTCTGAATTTCCGATGGAGTCGAGGCACATGATTGATTTTGAAGAAAAGCCGCGGAACATACGTTTGTCTTGAAGTACTTCTGGCTAATTGAACTAGAAAAGAGGACATGAGGCGTCAAAGAATAGAGGAAGTGTCGTGACCAAATAGCAACGGGACTGCCGGAGGATCAGTAGCATATAATATATGAAGAGAAGGCGTGGATTCCAATCCTAGACACCAGAAAGCTCACAGTTCAAACACATGACCCTTGCGAGAGCAATTTTCGAACGATAAAAAAACGGACACGTCGTTGACAGAATCGCATGGGAAGCGATAGAGCTCTCATATATCCTAGGATTGACATCACACATGATGTACTTGCGGCGAGGCAGAAAAGAAGCAGACGTACGGGTCACACATGGTCTCCACAGATCGTTTTGCGATACTGCTCGCGGCACCCTCCGATCACACAAGGGATTGATCACAATCATATTGATGTATATGATGATCTTTGGGAAGTAGGGAGACAGCATGGCACCCTTTTTATCTATTTTCCGAAGTGTAGAAGTGTAGAGCAGTCTTTGATCTAGAAGATACGTGAAAACCGAGAGGATAGAGGCAAAGAGTGTGGCGATAATGACAGAGGCCGACCGGGCACAACATACACCGTGGTGTTCTCTGTTCTTGTCTTCGCAGTTCGGAGAAAAAAGAATTGTAGAATGCGAAGAGCAACAACGAAGCTTTTGTAGGCTTCGCGGACGGTATACATGTGATCTTACATGGTTAGGCAGTGATCGAAGAGCGGCACTGGAAAGCAGACTGCAGCAGAAAAGTCCGTGTTCAAGTTGTAGCAGGTACAGAGATCAAAACGTGCGAACTTGACGAATGGCATTTTGGACATAGTCAAGATCGGTGCGTATTTATCGAACATGATCGAGCCGGTACTGTACTTCAGAATCCTGGAGCCTGGCGAACATCGTCACGTGCATTGAGTTTCGGCATGATTGATGGAGACCAGGACAATGTACCAGAACATGAACCCAAACGATGGACACTTGATTGAGTGAGTATGGTTTTTTGGAAGGACAGAAAGGCAGTACATATATACTCGCAAGTTTGAGTTTGGAATGACAAGACAGCAGAAAGCAGGCAGCGGACATGAGGTAACCAAGTACCGGTTTTGGTGCAAGTCTGACGCAAGAGATGTATATGAGAAAGGAATCTGTGCGAGCATGAGAATTTATACCAGAGCTGATCTGAGACACGTTATGAATGAGAATATGCATCGTTTCAAGAGTATAGCTATCAGTAAAATAAGAGAAAGGTTTCGGCGTCCGGTACGGAGTAAGTTCAATTGCATGCAGGGAGGAACATGTATCTTGTTTATGATCATCTCATTATTATCATTATCAACAGCCATTGCTGTCCTTCTCATAATTATAAGACCCTTAGGTCAAGCCATTATATACAAATACATGGTTGCTGTACTCGCTCAATACGCGCTCAGCATTTAACCAGCCTGGTAGAGACCAAGAGCAACAACGTGAGGGTTGATCATGGACAGGTTGAAGGGAGTGAGGAAAAGGTCACTGTCGGTGATAGCCAAGAACATGGTGCCGTTGGAGGCTGGGTCGCCCTGGTAGACCTCGCTGGAAGGCTGGTAGGTGTAACCAGAGTTGTTGCCAGTGACGGTCAGGGGAGTGTAGGTCAGGTTAAGCTGGCTGACCCAGGCGGCGAACATGGGGGTGCCAGCAGAGGTGGCGGTGATGTAAGAGTTGTTGGGGCCGACAGCCTGTCCGGGAGCCTCCCAGGTCAAGTTGACGAGCTTGCCGGGGAAAGAGAGGGGCTCAGAGCGGTTGCGGGTGATACCAGGTGCGCAGCTGTAGCCGGGGTTCTCCTCAGGGTCGACATTGACGCAAGACTCGTCGGCGGGGATGGTGGAGTCAGCAGGGTCAGCGATGCGCTGGCCAGTGACCTCGTTGGGCTTGGTGTCGTTGGGCGAGAAGCGGTTGGGGTTGGCCTGGTTCACGACGTGGAGCGTGGGGAAGTTCCTGAGTTAGGTTAGTACATGGACATATAAATGAATCTTGAGTACACTTACTGCCACGCCAGACGTGTGGTGTTCTCCGGGCAGGAGCTGATGTAGGGAGCGAGGTAAGTCCAAGACCAGGACTGGGGAATACCAGTCTCGAACCAGACAGGCATGGGGTGAAGACCAAGCATCTGGCGGAAAGACATCTGCTGGCGGGCCTCGGTGGCAATGGACTGGGCAAGGAGCTGGCCAACCTCGCGGGAGTCGAGGTGGTTGATGAAGCCCCAGACACCAGACTCACCCCAGCGGGTAAGCTTCTGGTTGAAGTCGATGAACTCGCGAACAGTGCGGAAGGGGTAGTCGTATGTGCACTGAGGAGCAGCAGTCTCGCCAAGCATGTTGGAGAGGAGAGTGGCGTGACCAGTCTCCTGAATGGCCATGAAGGCAATGTAGGCGCGGTCCTCAGCGGTGAGGCCAGCCTCAATGAAGTCCTCGTCGGAGAAGACGGCAAGACCGTTGTTGAACAGGTCGAGCTCGATCCACTCCTGGTAGAGACCAAGCTGGATGGACTCGTAGTCGAAGTCGGACTCTACCATATAGCGAGGCTCCGTACCATTGGTGCCGAGACCACCAGCCGGGGTGTAGGGAATTGGCATGGGGTTCTGGGGAGAGCCATTGGTGTTGTAGTAGGTGGCAGTAGGGTTGGGAGGCAGAGGAGCAATGGCAGTGCCGAGAGTGGCAGGCGCCTTAGCAGCTCCAGTAGTGGTGGGGGTGCCAGAGTAGGGACCGTGGCTGGTAGCACCAGTGGGGTTGGGGCTGATGCGAGGGTACGCAGAGCCGGTCTGGGTGGGCACAGCAGGCACCTGGGAGTCAGGGCCGAAGACGCTGGCAGGTGTGCCAGTAGGGTACTCGACCGAGAACGAGGCGTCGGCGTCAGTGTAGCCGGGCACCTGGGGCTTAGGTGCGGCGGCGGCGAGCGCCGAGAGCAGCGAAGTGCTGAGAACTGCCTTGGAGAACATCTTGACTTCGAGATTGACTGTTGGTGAAGATGCAGGAAGCAGTTGGCGGCGGCCTCAATTCTGTTATATACAGATGCTGCTCACTGACCGCATAGGCCGCGCTACTGCTGTAACTGACATTTCAATGACAACAGGCGAATTTCTCGAAAGTGTCTAGTGCCATGACTTCATGACCATCTCAATGAGGAATTGGATCTTGCAGGCATCGAGAAGCTGGACAATGACATGGGGATCTCGGGAGTTTTCGATCGGGGAAGTGACACGAGCCAATCGCAGATGAGGTCGCGGGCTCGTCAAGCTGCAGAGAGCTCCGGGCGCCCGCGCAAACGCGTGGTTACTAGGATAGGCTGCCATCTGCCGACTGGACGCAGCTCAATATTTGTTTGTGACGTCTTTCTGACATGGTGGAGAAGACGAGCTTTCTCAGCCGCTAGCGCTCCCGTTGCGACTGATCAACGGCCATACCCTCAAAGCAGTTGGCTTACATCTTAGTCGGCGAATGAGCATCCACTCCAACGCAAGGCTGTCCCTATTGTTCAGCACTTGCATCTCGACTTTCAATATCCGCGGAGCACAAGTGAGTCCGCTCTCGTCCAAACTCGCCTTGTTCCTTGCTTCTGCAAAACCTGCAGGTACCGATTGAACTTGCCGTGTCAGCTCCACCGGGCGTGGCACGAATCTTGCCTGTCACAAGATATCAGATCCTGGGGTATTGTACCCATTGTATTACAACAGAACTCCGGCGAATTCCAAGCGACTGATCGCGCTCTCATTTTGATGATTGATAGAGGCGGGCGTACGTCCCGGCGCGGTGCTTACCTAACGCACACACCATCCTGAAGAGTTTTATGCGTATGATGTAAGATGCGCGCAATGATCTGAGGCTCTAGCGCATTGACTGCTAACCAACGCAGACGCGTAGTCACGTTACAATCCGCGCACAGGATTTACGCAATGAGGATAGACGGGTAGGAGGCGGCGTTAGTGATGGCAAACATTGTAAATTTGAATTTGTTTCGATCGAAGATGTTAAAGATTTGGCCGGTCCACGGCATGCCGTCTTACTACTTGCCAAGCGCATGCTTGAACTGCGGTCCGGCGTCGAGGATTGTAGTCCGCCAACGGTCATGACGGAGCGCCTTCAATAGCGCCAATGTTCGAGCAATGCCATGGCTGCAGTGCGTCACTTGTACGCTTTACTTTGCGCGCGCCATGGGGCCCCAGTTCTCTCGTGGCGCAAGCTGGTAGCGCACGTACTTGCCTCTGTCGTGGTCTTTGCCTAGCTTCTCATCGAATTTGACCTCAAAGTTGGTGCCCAGGTATGAGGGCCGCGAAGCTATCTCTTGCTCGGCTGGAGCTGTGCTGCCCTCAGCGTTTGCCATCTCGACATCAGCCTTTTCGCCGTTCGGCGCGATTGACTCCGCCGCTGTGGCGACTGCTGAGCCATTGGTCTTCACTGGGCTCGTAGTTGGCTTTGACATGATTGCGCGGCCTGCAGTATGCTCCTTTAGAGGGTTCTTGAGCGGCGCCTTTTGGCGGATCCACTCAGTCATGATGTGCCAGATGTCAGTCCAAGACGCGTCTGTCTTGATCGACCCGGGCTTGCAGTGGCTCATCGTTACCCTGAAACCAGCGTGTCGGAGTGCGCCACGCAAGGCTGCAGCAGGTGGCGCCGAGCAGTGCACGACTCTCGAAATGGAGCTGGGGATAAAGAAGAAAGGATGGTGGTCCACCTCTGCGGGATCAGCCTTAGGGATGAGGGGGTCAAGTGTCTGTTTGCTCTTCTCGTCCTTGGGTTTCTTGCCAAATGTGATCTCTTCCAATGCTGTGCGCAACATGCCTCCTATCCTGTCCATGGTCGGATAGGTCTTGCGGTCGACTTCGTTCAGTTGAGCCAGAACTCTTTCGACAAATCCTGTGTTATGCAGGGGCCCGCCGTACATGGGGCCAACGAGGTGCGTCTTAGTCCCGCAGTGTCTGCAGTGTTCATCTGCCGTAGGGCCGGCGGCAAAGCTATGCTTATAGAACAGCTCGCCCTTCTTGTTCTTAGTTGCTTTGTTGCGCGCGAGGAACTGCGTTGTCCATGCGCCGCAACCGTTGTCGCAAGAGTACACAATCATGGTCTTGCCTGCAAGTAGCTTCACGTCGTTCGGCGCCTTCCTTACTCGTACGAAGACTCTGAGGTAGTAGTCAATGGAGAGTGAGAGTAAGGGCTCAATCGCCATGCCGTAACGCCCAGCCGATTGTGCGATAGCATGCAGGACAAGGCGCAGACCTCCCTCGTGGCAAGACTCGCCCTTGAATGGGAGTCCACCGTACTGCGAATACGTCTTCTCAAGGTAGCCGTGTGATGCAAAGATAGCTGAATCCGTGCAAGTCACGCAGAGCAGACCGTCGTCTTCGATCGCTTGTATGGCAGCATCAATGAACGGTGCTGCTGTACCGTACGGGTCCAGATCAATCACGTCGTAACCCTTCTTGTCGCAGTAGCTGTACATGTAAGCTATGGCATTGCCTGTGTTGGGCTTGATGGTTCCTTCCAGCTTGTTGTGTTTGATGTTCATCTTGATTGACTCCACTGCATCTTTCGACATATCGTTGGATGTGATCGACGTCGCGAAAGGGATCTCTTTTGCGTATCGCAGAGCGCGCAGACCGGTTGCAGAGAGCGCATCAAGGATAGTGAACGGCGCTCTCCAAGGCTTCGGCTCCTTGTTTGTTTCTACCGGCGCGTCTGGTGCAGGGGCAACTTCGCTCTCCTCTAACGCATCGCCGTTGTCTGTAACCTTCTGCTTTTTAGGCAAAGGTGCTGCATTGGCGGCCTCGCCCTCCGCAAGCTTGCGCTTCAGTGTGTTTTCGTCTTCTGTAGTCGCTGCGTCGGCGGGCTGCTTTGTCTCCGCTGATTTCGCCTGCTCCTCCGCCGTCTCCTTAGCCTGACCTTTCGGCTTTTTCGGTCCTTTCTTCAGCGACTTTGCGTGCCTCTCCTGCTTTCGCTGTACAGAGTCCAGCCCGAATGTCTTGATCGCGAGCACGCTCAGATCGCGGTTGAACTGCTGAATGGGATTGTAGAAGACCTGTTGCTTCTGCGTGTCCTCCTTCGACATGCGCGGATCGGTCGACGTAGGTATGTCGTGTGGGACGAGGATGTGCGCCAATCCCTCCTTGATGGTCGTGTACTCCTTTCCCTCATGGCTGATATGCTGTCCTTCTGAAGGCGTTGCATCAATCGTCCTGGCCTGCGGCTCAGCCGTCGTCGCGTCGGTGGAAGCCATTATAGGTGAGTTATAGAAGTTGCGACTCAAGGTGTAGGAGCTACCGGAAGCCCATAATCGGCGTGGGGATAATTGGAGCGTTCGCGGGGCATAAAGAATGCGCAAACCCCGATTAATGGAAGCCAGCTTTGTGACAACCAGCCAATCAAGAGTTCTGCCCAATATTCGAAGGGAGGTGGAGTCAATAGAAGCTCAGATGTGAGTCGTATAGCCACCGCTCGCGACGCGCTCCAAATTTTTGGCATTTAAGCTTATCTTAGCGCCATTTCGTCCACGAGGCTGGCCAGCGCCCTTCCCCGCATCACTCACATGCAACACAGCGCGCGCACAATGCCAGGAACAGGGTAGACCGAAGCAGCTTGTCTCACTGAACCTGTTATTTGATCGCTTTACCGCCAGCTATTGCTATCCGAAAGCCAAGACAATGCGCGCACGTATACCCGCCGTTAGAACGCCGATAGCTGAGTGGTTGCCTGATGGCTCCTAAAACAGCCTCCACCAGGACGCGAGTCTCACCGGTGACCCCGAGAGTAAGCATAAGAGGCTGAGTCCCGTCTTTTCATCTTTCCTTGTCGTTTGGTCTGATCTCCACCTGCCATACATTCGTTTCTCAACGCACAAGCTTCGTACATAGCATAAGCCTACATCGTCTGCCTCAACCGTCACCATGGGCAGGGCAGCTCCACCACCAGAGTACAGAGACGACCCAGACGCAGTTAGTCTTCACACCACGCCAGACGACTACACCTATGACGATGCGCCCGAGCTGAACGAGCCTCCCTCGTATGCGGACAGCGAAGCAGACGCTGCTCCACGCCCAATCCTTCAACACGTTCCTCCACCCACAACCCGCACCGACCATAACAAGCCTGCTTTCCACAATGGCAAGCCACAAGTATGCGATACCACCACGTATATGGATCTGCGTTACGATACAGACCCTGTATTCCTCGAGGACGCCCTGCGCTCCTTCGCAAGCAGCGCCCCCGTGCCGCTGATATACATCATGGGCACCCACAAAGAGACTACGAAACGCGGCGACAAGAAAGAGACCCACGACGTGACTGACTTTCGCATCGTCCTCAACACATCTTCATACTTACACCCGAATTTCTCGTCCACAGACGCCTCGTCAATGAACCTCGTCACCGTACTTAATGGCGAGAAAACGCACCGTGGGACGATCTTGAAGAAGCGCGCACCGGGCGTCAAACAAGATATCGAAGTCGGTACCCAAGAACCCACTCTGACGGAGTGGTGCCACCGCTTCTACGCTAGCACATCTGCGCTGCGTATCTTCCGGCTCAAGCGTACCGTCACGGGGTTCGACCAGACGTACATGACGAACCGACTAGAAGGGCTTATCCGCTCGACCAACTACAGAGGGCACATCAGCATCACCTTCCCTGTCGAGGACGAGAATGTAGACATCTATACCTCGCACCGCGTCAACTCGTGGCGTAACACAAAGTGGATTTGCTGGATGTTCTATCTCACGTTTCTCTGGATCTTCACATGGCCGATTCTCTTCTTCTGCACGAAGAGGTACGCTGTAGTCCGTGCTGAGTGGCCATTCAGTGTGAATGCCAATGGAAGGAAGATATACACCACTGTCTCCGAGGAGCAGTACTTCGATCGCTGGTGCGTAGCTATCAAGCGGTTGGTACTGGACAGATATCAGGGCGAGGCAAGCGAGGAGATGATGCGTGGGGTTGCTGACCGTCCTGCCGATCCGCCGATGCCAGGCACCATTAATACGGGGCACGCAGGTGTCGACAATGCCGTGGGTTTGCTGTCGCAGGGCTTCCAGGTTGCGAGGGCGCTGTCGAATGGCAGTGGACGTGGTCTCACGCAGGCTACTCAGGGTGGCTGGGGATACGATACATAAACTCCGATGACGAGTCTTTCGAGTGTGTTACGTGTATCTCGAGCTCATGTCCGCCCTGTTCCGCCTGTTTATACAAGCGTGTTTTGGACAGAATACGTCACTCATCGACATCTGCTTTACAATCGTCTAACTTGGTTGGTACGTTCGCCTGGTCCAGTCCCAATACAAGCGCCATCTTGCTATGCGTAAACTTTATATCCTGGACCCACGCTCAAAATGTGCGATTGGAGCTATCTATGCTCTATCGCTCCTTTTTCAAATGCCTAAAGATGGTATGACTATGAGACCATGAAAGGATAGTGACGGTAATGACGGGCGAGTGTAGTAGGTATATGACCCCCTCTCTTCAGAGCAGGCACTGTCGGCATGGTTTGTTCATTCTCGCCATTTCGCTGCATATGTCATCGCTCCTGCCGTCTTGGTGTCTGCATCGCGTGCCTGTCCTTTCGCGTTCGTATCAAGGCTTGTGACCTCTCAGCCTGATTGCTTCATCAGCACCTACCTCTTCTGTTTTCCAAATGAATCGAAAGATTGCCCAATGTCTGTGTCGCCACTCTGCATTTCTCAAACATCGAAATGACCGGGTACCTGCGGAATATTTTGCGCCTTCTGACCCTTACGAGGGTGGCAGCTTTGCTGTAAATCTTTTGTAGCTATTAGGGGAGCTCTGAGGCTGCAAGATATCCCTTTAGAGGCACTGAATGCCTCCTAGAGTCTAAAGTTTACTCTATGATATGTACTAGAAGATTATATATCTAGTAATACTTAACTCTGTATTTTGCTAAACGTTCTGCATATATCTTCCCCTGCGGCTTATCTAATTGGGATGTTCATCATGCATGCTTCTGCAACAATTAAAGCTATCTCTGATGTGGACATGTTCTCTGTCCTCTTGCGCTCTCGTCCTCATAAATGCTGAGGAGGTTCGAGATTGGCCCCCACAAGCCCCCACGAGCCGCAGTTCAGTCGTCCCGCGAACTGTACCAGTTCACGTTTGGTATTGACAATGCACACTCCAGCACATGGTGCAATCAGGTGGTCGCCGAACTCGACAGCAAAGTCATCACTATTCTCCACCTGCCAAGCAAGTTGCTGGATATCGATCCTGACTCGCTCAAAGGTCTCCGCAGGCTGAAAGCAACCCCTGCGAGTGCAAGGAACCTCAAGGCTGACAATGGGATATGGCAGTGGTTCTCCATCAGTAGCCAGGAAAGGTGCCGCGCTGTCCTTGACAGGTGGGACGAGCGTGCTCGCTTGCTCCGACACAACAACGGCACTCTGGACTGACAACGAGTAAAAGACCACCTGAGTGATCCCGCCATCGTTGACAATCAGCTGTCCAACATTGGCCCAGAGCTTTCTAAGTCGTACTGTCAAACTTATCTGCACATCAGGACGGACGATCAGGGTCTCGGCGTCAATTCGGACGTCATGGACAGCATCTAACCGAGATCCGGGACATGCCTTCTCGTCTCTTTCTCGAAAGGATTCGGAGTTGGCAGCTGAGATCGGTGCTGCTGGGGTGCAGCGAGATTCTTTCAGCGGGTTGGAAGTATGGTTGTGGTCCTAAACCCTACAGTGTTCGGTGAGTTGAAGCTGCTACTCGACGCACTGCTAAGATGAGATGCTCGACGCTGAGTGTGACGAAGCTGCAGATTGATGAAGCTATAATGCAGGAGGACCTCTTCACTCGAGAGCGAAGAGGATATAGGGAATATCATGATGCTTGTGCCATAGTTCTCAATCTCGTCTCTTGAAAGACAGCGACGAGAATAAGATGGAGGCTGGTCTCCGAAGACGCAATGAGATCAGAAAGGATGCGATTTGAACGGATGTAAGCAGCCGAAACGGGCTTACAAGCGCCGCCTTTTGTCGGGTGTTTGTTGTCCGGGTGGTCCTGATTGTGTGTTTCAAGAAAGTAGATGTTGTCTGTCACACTGACAGACAATGTTATCAACTCTGTATTGTCAACCTCGTGCCACACTACCGATTGTGTCTGCCAAGCTAGCCTGTCAGGGTATAATGCGCCGTCTGCTCCGTTGGCTCCATGACGTCGGGTGCCGCGGGCCGCCTTACGTCCAAGCTTGCAACCACGTATCTTAGTGCAGATAAGAGATTTGGCCAATTTTTTCAGTTGCGCCTGCTGCTTCTTCTTACACTGCAGAACGGAATGCTTGCCTGCTGACATTCATCGACGCTGGAGGCGTCGACTTCATTGGAAGTTTTCACACGTTTTTGATCGCACTAGCGTACCCGGCCCGGAAGCTGCCAGCCACCCAAGGAACACCTACCCGATGGCCGCCCCACACACGCATTTTGAAGAAGTCATCCCAGGCACTCGTCGCCTTTATGATGAGAATGGCAATAACCTACCAGGAGATGCTTCGCTTCTAAAACACGGCGATATTGTCCTTGTGCCGCAACCCTCGGAGTCCCCGAATGATCCACTGAACTGGTCTAAGCCTAGGAAGATCTGGCACTCCATTTTGGTCTTATATGTTGTCGGCCTCACAGCGGCAACATCCAACAACGCTGGATCTGGATCCGATGGCGTTAACGCGGAGTATGGCATCAGCTACGATGTTTTCAATACTGGCGCCGGTGTGTTGTTCATTGCCATTGGATACTGGACATTGCTCAGTTCACCGTTGGTTCATTTGTACGGTCGCCGCCTCGGGTACCTAATTTCCATGCTCGTCAACATCGGTGGCCTCATCTGGTATGGCCGTATTACCAACGTCGCTGGTGTTGTATGGAGTCAGCTATTTGTCGGCGCTGCAGAGTCAGTTGGTGAAGCTACTGTCCAGCTTTCGCTTCTTGACATCTGGTTTGAGCACCAGACGGGTAGTGTCTTGGGTATCTACACCTTCGCGACTGCCATTGGTACCTACTTGGGACCGCTTATCGGTGCCCACCTGGCCAGTGGTTTAGGTTGGCGATGGATTGGCTACGCAGGTGCCATCATTTGTGGTGTCAGTCTGATCGTCCTTTTCTTCGGTCTCGAAGAGACAGAATTCAACCGCGACCGCTATCTGACCGGCAACGGTGACCGATATCTGGTGGATGCTTCCCACCCTTTGCCGGAGAAGACCCTGGAACACGCTCCTGTTGGCATCCTACCGGACATTGAGGACACCGCTTCTGTCGACCGCAATATGGAGAACAGCGGAGGTCCCGAAAAGGTCGTGCAACCTGTGGAAAAGCACAACAGTGCCGAGAACTCCCTCAACAATGGAGAGGACCTGCACCTGGATGAGACAGCCCGCAGACGCATGTCCACCTCATACAGCCGTCGCAAGACCTACTGGGACCGCATCAAGATCATCACTCCTGCGCCTAATCTCCGCGGTACAGGCGCAAAGCAGTACTTTCATCGCCTGTGGCACACGTTGCGCGTCTTCACCTTCCCAGCCGTATGGTACGCTGGTCTGCAGTGGGGTCTGCAGAACATCTGCCTAACCTTCTACCTGACCGTGCAGGAAGATTGGTGGTACAACGAGCCCTGGAACTACACACAGACACAAGTCGGGAACATGAACCTACCCACCCTCATTGGCAGCTTGATTGGATGTGCGTACGGCGGTTACGGCAGTGACAAGTTCATGCAGTGGATGATCAAGCGCAACAAGGGTGTTATGGAAGCTGAGTTCCGTCTACATCTTATGGCGCTTTGTACCGTCATCTTCCCGACTGGCATGTGGCTGTTTGGTATTGGCTCGGCGCGTGGCTGGGCCTGGCCGGTGCCGTATGTCGGTTTGGGATTCATTGGCTTTGGATATGGATGTGCTGGCGATCTGAGTCTGTCTTACCTTGCAGATTCGTTTCCGTATGTTGTACCTTTTGCTACTGATATGCAACATGCTAACAAGCTGCAGTGACATGGTTCTTGAGGGCATGGTGGGTGTTGCTGTCATCAATAACACCATCGCCATGTTGTTCACGTTTGTTGCGAGTTACTGGATTGACTCCGGAATGGAGAACTGCTTCATTGTTCTTGGTGTATTGAGCTTTGTGATTATGGCGTCCAGCTGGCCTATGATCGTGTATGGCAAGCGCACACGACGCTGGGCAAGGGACAGGTACCTAAAGTTTGTGGAGATCCGTGATGGATTCTCGAAGTAGAGAGGAAGAAGTGGAGTTGATGACTCTGACATGCTCGATAGGCGGCAGCAGCGAGGATGAAGGGGATGGACAACGTAACCAATGAGTCCGTCGAATACAATGAAGTGGAATTCGATATACCCTACACGCGGCTGCCACGCGTTGGTATTGAGTGAGGTGACATCGTCAAGTGCGGTTCTGTACGCATGTCGACAACCCTCTGTATATGTGCTCCTCGAGGTCAAGTATCGACATACGTCGTTGTCAGCCGCCCGTAAGCCACAGTGCATATCTTTAGATTGCCCCAGGTGGGGATATGTTTGCTTATGCTCGGAGGCTGACAAAATTATTGTCTCACTGTGTTTGGTGGTCCTGTGTACTTTGGTCGTAATGAATGCACCCACAGGCTCGGCTGTTTGATCGAGCGGCTGGAGTGGAGGTTTGTGGAGTCGCAAGTGACAGATGTGTGGTATGCGAAAGCCACACGCGGCTTCCACGGGTTTCGTTGGTGATGAAGACAGGCCTTTTCGTATGGGACAATTCCAGGGTGCGAGTACAGAGGCGTGCTTGAGCTTTGAGGAGCTCAAGCACCGTAATGCAAAGGTGTCAGCAGCTTGAAGTCCCGCTGTATAGTGATTGTGCACATGGCAGGTGTACTTTTGGTAAGGCTGTCGGGCAAGTGTCCAGGTGGTAGATAGTGGCTCGGCAGATCGACCCATTCCCCACTGAGCACAGACTCTGCCACGTTCAGGAACGCGACATTCGCCTCGCGCTCCTTTTGTGATTCAGGCGTTCTCCCAAGACGCGCATTCTTCGACATCACGATGTCAGCCGCCAATGGCCCCTGCACCAGCGCGCCTTTGGCAGTCAGCCCGGCTGGGCAGCATTGCTTGCGCGGATATAAGTGTTCTGAGAGCTGATGAGAGTCTCCAGTACTTGCAGGAAGAGGGCAATCTTGCAGCCTGGGTCTGCCAGACACAACATCACTGCTTGACCACTCGCATATCCACAATTCATTGGCTGCTCCGTATAGTTTCAGACAACTCATCTGAAGAACCAGCGGGGCTGCCGCTTGTTACGGCGATGAAGCTAAGAGCGGCGGCTCCGAATCCCACCGTCACGGCGTCGGCCCTCGAACGCTTGCATAAGGAGGCTAGCGATTTGCTGCACGATGTGTTCGAGGTACCGAGCGCGTCAGGACGCCGCAGAAAACTGCGAGTATGTTCCGGCATGACGTGCAGATTCGAGAAGCCGTCCAACTACACCCTCTTGCTATGATTAGACAGGCTCTGTTCCGAGCATGCTTCACCGTTCACGGCATTTGACCGCCAAAAGGATGGAGCTCGCCATGGCCAGGGAGGGATAACTGCAGTCTTGGTGCTAATGAAAACAGGTGGAGTCTCATAGCCAAGAGACGAAAAGATGCGACTACCTGCTAGATCTCAGCTCCACCAAAACTCATGTTACCACATTCGGTTAGTCTTCAGCCCAATGTCGTTGTCCGCTTCTTCGAATGTGGAAATTATGGAAGTCCTGACTGGGCAACTTTGCTCGATGGTCTAAAAACAATCTTTGCTACGCTGATGCTCCGCTGAGACTTGCTGCGACTGGTAAGGCTCTTGTTGCGGCGGTCGATGCAGGGTCGTCAGGAGACGATGGTGCTTTTCAGTGAAAAGCCTTCGGCACCCCAGCGCGAAGAGGGAAGCATACTTGCCAGCAGACAGATTCTTCGGTCAGACGCCCACTACATACATATCATTGCTCATTCCCATACTTCGGATCATCTTACCTCACTACCCTATTCGGTCCTCGATTGGAGGAAGTCGCATCAAAACAATCATGGTCTCGCTACACATGGGTGTCTGGGCAGGCATCGCCGCTGGCGGTGTCATGGTCATGCTAGTCCTCCTACCAATCTTGGGCTGCATGTTCTCGCGGAACAAAAAGGCGAAGAAGGTCGCTGAGTTGGAAGAGCCGGCAGTGGAAAAGGGAGAGGTCATCTACTCAGCGCCAGCACTTGCACAGACACCAGCACCTACAAGACCAGTCAACGCCATCTTACAGAAGCCTGCCATGCATGTCAGTAAGCATGAGATCCGCACACAATCGTCAACGCAGAGCATGTCTCCAAGCTACCAGAGTCAATCGTCGACATTGGCGCCAGCATCACCACTGAGGAACTCGACACCAAGCCCACCGCTACAGCCGCATATGCAACCAATGTGGACCAAGCCGTCGCCTTGAAGAGAACGCAGGATCGCAGAGGAACTCGAACGATGACCAGCCCATCGCTCTCATCGAAGTGTTTTGGACTGAGGGAGACTCAACAAGACATCGCACAATCCACACCGCTTCACGTAGAAGTGAAGGGTCACCGTCAGCACGGCCACGACTATCCGTGGTGTTCCTGATGCTGGCGTCACCGTGCAAAGCCCGACAGTGGCACAGCATACATTTCCTCGATAAGGAGAGAGAATTATATTTTCCGACATTGCATGTTCGTCCGACCATTTGTGCACTCGTCGTCTCGCTGCTCGGTTCAACTCTGACCGGTTTCGTTCTGTGCAGATTCCGAGGCTCCGAATCTTACATCAGCACCCCATAGCCAATCCCCACACCAGAAATGTAACAGTCCTGATTGATGTTGCACACGTTGACAGATCCACAATCCACTACTACCACTCTCCGGCTAAAGCCGACCAGCTTCCTCTGTGGACAAGCGACCGGGCGAAAAGTCATCTTTTGAGCGACTTAATCATAAGCACTAACTCTAGGCGTCCATCATCACCATTCAGCTCCACCATACAGGTGCACACGCTGCGCAGTACCTGGACATCAACTACCCAAATCAGCATAGCATCTGGCAACATGGTAGGCGAAAGTGGACGTCAGATTGAAAGTCGAGACTACGCGTCTTACATCGTCAGATAGGAGGTAACCCCGCCGGACGATGAGCACGAGTATAAGAGATCAATATGCAGGCTCGTAGATTGTGCTGAGTACGTCCATCAGCAGTCTATCGCTCCTTCCATAGCAACGACATCCACACACATTCCTCCACAATGGCCGAGTACAAGCCCTACAGCGAGCAGCCGCACTTGCATGCCCAAGCACCCTATCGTGCGGCTATGCTCACATACCCTGGAAACCTAAAGCAAGCTTTGAAGGACGCGCAGGCAGACCCAGCAAAGACACTGTTCGGCGTTGCTCACGGTATTCCGAGCACGTTCGTCACCAAGCTTCTCGCATCCACGAAGCCCGACTTCATCTGGATAGACGTTGAGCATGGCATGTTCAACAGGCTTGAGTTGCACGAGTAAGTTAGGGTCTCGCCAATATTGATGATCCAAGCTGATCAGGAAAGCGCTATCCATGCGGCGCAAGCCCACTCAGAAGGCCGTGCTCTAGTTATCGTCCGTGTGCCCAAGCATGACGAGCTCTCACTCACCACCGCTCTAGATGCAGGTGCATCAGGCATAGTGATCCCGCATGTCGAGTCCGCGCAAGAAGTCAAGGACATGATTAAGGAGATGTACTACCGTGCGTCTTCCACTTGATTTCTCCCGAACCATCGAGCTCACAATCTACAGCACCGCTTGGCCACCGTTCCTTCAGCCCCTGGACGTTCACACCCGGTGTCAGGTCCGTCATCACTGATCGCTCATGTTTCCACGCAGCGTACTGACTCTATCAGCGACGCCTCACTCTATCCCAATGACAGCTACAACGTCGCCACAAGCAACAACCACGTCTGCATCATCCCGCAGATCGAGTCCGTCAAGGGCGTTGAAAACGTCGAAGAGATCGCTGCCGTGCCCGGAGTAAGTGCGCTGATGTTCGGGCCTGGCGACTACATGATCGATGCTGGCCTGGATCTGTCGAACGCTCTGAGTGGCGAGCCTCATCCGACCTTTGCGAAGGCGATGGGCAAGTTTGGAGCTGCGGCGCATGCGAACGATTTGCCAATTTTTGGGTGAGTACCTCGACGCTATGGCTGTAGCTATGACTGATGCGCGGTAGTGGTGCATTGAACGTGGAGATGGTGCCTATGTTGATCCAGCAGGGCTTTCGAGCAATCGCTGTCCAGTTCGATGTGTGGGGTTTGTCGAAGCTGATCCATGGGTCGTTGACACAGGCCAGGGCTGCTGCGCAGAAGGTTGCTGCCGAAGGAAATGGAGAGTCCAACGGCGCGCAGTAGTCGATGTTTGCATTGACTTGTCCAAGCTTGAAAGCCGAGTCACTGTCTACTGTGAGACTAGAAATAAAGCGCAGAGCACCTGTATCCAGTCGTTTTACACTGCCCTTATCTACGCGCTTCACGCGGGGCTGCGCATCCTTAAACACATGAAAGGAATCGTTGTTTGGACGAAATAACACATCGACAGTCCGATATGGATTGAATTTGTGAGGGCTGTCTTCAAACGTTGGTATGAGGCTCTGACTGTCATTAGAGTAAGGGCAACAGGTGAGACGGCACCTGGGCATCTTTCTCATCGTAGGAAAGACTAGTTGACAACAAACCAATACACAGGGGTACTTACTGCAGTTCCATTGACGCTTAGACGTATTATCCCCATTTTTGCGTTTTCTCAGGGCCTTGTACCTCGACGACCGACGCTCATTGCTACGTGAGAGCCTTTGTCAACCCCGCTACCAAACTATGGCATCAACGAAACCAATCATAGGTTGAGTCACTCCAGACCCACGATCTGAAGGCATTCAACTACTCATAACCCCAATTGCATCCGCTTCACATATACCTGAGTACTCGCCAATAAGCCGACCTTCCTCCTCTGGTTCTGCAAGCAACTCGCAAAGCGTTCCGCCAGGTATGTTCCCGATCGGACCCACAATACCGACACCGCCACCTGTACCATCAGCGTCTGCTCCTCGCGCAGCAGCTCACAAGTCTATGCTCAGCTGTCCCACGGTGGACATATATATGCGTGTTTCTCCCTTGTTGAATAGCTCCGCGGAAGCCACGTACGAGCTCCTCGCTGGATTCTTGCGGACATTTCAAGACAAAATCATCACATGCTTGAGGAACGATTGCATCCAACGCCAGGAATTTCACAAAAGCTTCAACCTCCTCTTCACGGATACTAATTATAGCAAACAATTCGTGGCCAACGACTGCGCAAGCAGCGTAGTGAAGAAGCATATCCTGGGCCGTTTCAACTGCACTGAAGATCGATATGCGCGTAAAGATTGCATGAGATCAAACCAGTTCTGCGTCAGGCTGTACAAACTGGAGGGGGTGGATAAGGTGTGAATTGGCGATTATGTCGTTGCCGCTGACGCAGGACCCGAGCATCGGCAAGAGCAAATATTTTATGTATAGTGATCGAATTGTCTTGCAAGTTTGCTAGCAGAAGTCCGCAAGATCGAAGCCTACCTCCGAACTTGGAGGTACTCAGAGCAACAGCACCATAGCTGTGCCTGTAACACGCTGTAGGCGACCCTTATATCGCAACACTCCTTCATACTCCTGCCCACTCCATTATGTGTTGATCAGTAGTACTTCTTCGAGCCGCTGATAGCTCCTCGACGCTGACACTTGGGGCACTTGGAGCTGGCGTCCTTGATGAATTGCTCGACAGACTTACAGCTCCCGCCAAAAACGGGCGCGTAGGCGCACGGGGAGGTTTCGCTATCGGAGGTGCAGCCGCAGCTGTAGGTTGTTCGTGTGTAGGTGCACATGTCGATGGTTGTTGTGGTAGGTGTCGATTATCGATGTTGTTGTGTTCGTAAAGTGTGTTCTGATATGGTTCTCGAAGGCATCATGGCCAGAGATTTATATAGTCGCCAGCGGTCGACATTGTTTGCTGATGAGTGAAGGCACATTGACCTCCCTGAATGCGATATGGCACTGTGTGCATACATGCGTTGAACATGGCCGTGAAGCTGGCTGGATTGGAGAACATGAAAGCAGCAGATATTGTGACATGATTCCTTGATCGTTTTGACCGAACTATCACAGAGTGATTGCACTGTGACCGGCATTCTAGAGGTGTTCAAAAATGTGGACCCATACTCAAACGACTATGCTTATGGAGATGAACTATTTCATGTTATTTCGCATGCGGCTCGTATACGCTACTGGAAAACCATACTCGTGAATGCCCCCACGCTTCCTGGAGTAACAAAGGTCAATATCGATCGATAGAAACCATGTCAGGCGGTATAACTGGTGTAAGTCGACTGGATCTGCTCCGCGGCTCGACTCATGACTCCTCAGGCTCCTTTTTGATCTCTGATTTGATCTTGGGCATCGCCGACGGGTTGGGCTGTAAACGCCCTGCTTCGAATGCTGTAGTGGATCGAGTCTCTCTACCAGTGCTCGACCTTCCATTGGCAGCCGAATAATCCTTTTTCGACTTCACACGAGGGCCTTGAGCCCTGAGACTACTTAGAAGGGCCAGCCGCGCATCTGGATGCTCTTGTAGGGCAACATCCCACTCTTCCAACGTGCCTTGGACGCGATATTGGTCTGTGAAGTTCTGGGCCAAGATGTCGAAGAAGAGCAGTCGCAGTGGAGCATTGGCAGCGGTCTTGGCACATACCCGAAGCACCGTGGAGGTAGTCAGAGGTCGATGGCGGGACTCGTACTGCGAGAAGATTTGCGACATGGCAAGATCTTGAAATGCCGGAACCTCTACTTTGTCTCCCAAGATCCAGACGTCGATGTGATGATCCCCGACAGGGGGTCCAGGCACCTCCCACTGCGGATTGTAGGTACCGTAGTACATCCACTGTACGAAGGTAGCGAACGATGTTGGGTTGAAGTCCTCCAGCTTGATCGATGCTGTGTCGCTAGCACCTGAACTATCTTGGATCGCGGCTCTGAAGTAGGGTGAGACGTGTGACAGAAGAGCTCTAGGTAGATGCCAGCTCTTCTCGAATGCCTCCATGGAGACTGTCACCTCGACAGCTGGACCTTCGAGGCTGTGAATTGTTAGAGAGGACGAGTACTTAGACTTTTCTTACTCACAGTGCAGAAGCGGGCGTCTTGAGGCTTTGTAAGCCACTGTTGTCAACTTGACCAGCATTGTCAGCTGCCGGAGTGTTCGATGATGACAGGGCCCGGCGCTTGGTCGTAGGTTCAGGTGCTGTCGCACTGCTGTTCTGAAACAGTATCAGTTGTGCCCTGAAGAGATCTGGGGCTGGTAGATGACAGTAGGCATTAAGATAGGACGTAGCAGATGCCATTGTATACATCAAATGGAACGGCTCACTGGCGGTAGGATGCGGAAAATAAGACCGGAGGTACTCACGGCGTTTGGAATCGCAGGCTTGACAGCATGTGCACTTGGAGCGGATGCCGTGGCTTGCTGTTCTCGCTCTCGAGGTCGCTTCGAGGGCACGACAGGTTGCGGAGCTGGCGTTGGTGGCGCCACATGTCCAGAACTGCCGCCCTGAGGGACTCCAGATTGATTATCGACGAACATTCTGTTGAATACGCTGCCAAAACCCTTGGGTTGAGTCGCCCTCATGGTGAGAGGCTGGCCATATCCTAGATTCAAGTTGAGGGTACTGCCTCCTTGCTCGTTGTCGTTGTAGACAACCGGATTTGGACGCATCTGTGTCACCGGGACGGTTATGTGCCGATTGAGTGGATGGTGCAGATGCACGTAGTAGGACACGATGCCATTGTGGCCGGGCAAAGGTGGGCTCTGGACGGTACCCCAATACCATTGGCCATCTGTGTGATAGACCTGACAGTAGTTGTTGCGGTGGAATGTGATGCTGCAGTGATGTCAGCAAGGTAGAAATAGGTCAGCAGCGATGACATACGCCATGCTGCGCGGAAGGCCGGTCGTGTTGAAGAGCTCTGCAAGTAGGATGTGGCGTGTGAGAGACGGTGTTGTCGGCGAGAATTGTCCTGCACTTAGGCTTACTCGGCAGGCACGAGTGAAGCGATCGAGCCGCGTTACAATGGTGAGGTGAGGTGAGAGCAGCCCGAACAACTTGGGCAGGAGCGACCCTAGCAACCCCACAGCCAGCAACGAACGACAACACAAGCGCAACGCCACAGTACACATACCGTTTGAGCTTATTCTTTCTTTACATTGGCCTCGCACTAGCTCTTCTCTTCCTTGACATCCTCTTTGATCTTGGCATCGCCCTTCGCGGGCCGCTCCCCAAAGATGTCACTCCCAACCCTCACCTCATCACTCCCCATGTTTATCGCGCCCTCAAAATCCGCACTCATACCCATACTGAGCTCCAGTTTCTCCCTGTCCCAGCCCAGCTCCTGTGCAACCTTGTCCCTCGTATCCCTCAGACTGACAAAGTCCTCATTCTCATTCTCCGGCGTCGTCTCCTTACTCCTCGCAATAGCCCCAATCGTCATCAACCCAAACAGTTCCAAATGCGGACACTTATCAATGACATGACGACACAGCTCTGTCGCCTCGCCCGGCTCAACGCCCGACTTTGCTTCCTCACCGCTCGTATTGACCTGCACCATGACCCTCAGCTTCTCCGCAGTCTCATCCTTTTCCCGCAGCGCTTTCCGCCCCTTCTCCAACTCATTGGCCTTCTTCGCGCTGTCGACGCTGCTGACACACCACAGGTTGGGGATCTGCTCGGCGAGCTGCTTGCATTTGTTCGATTGCAGGCCGCCGATCATATGCCAGCGGATGGAGCGCGGGAGGATCTTGGATTTCTCGAGGAGTTCCTGGACGTAGTTTTCGCCGAAGTGGGTTTGCAGCGGGTCCGGTTGCTGGTGCAAGGCGAGGATGTCGTTGGCGGGCTTCAGCTTGGAGACGGCGATGAGACGGACCTGGACTGATCATGAGCGAGGTGGGAAGTTGGGGTTGGGATATTGGCGCACATTCTGCCCGCTTTTGCTGGCGGCGGTGATGCGCGATGTGATGCGAGCAATGTTCTCGGTGAGTTGCTTCGCGCGTTGGGGGTTGATGTGCATTTCTTCGGCCATGGTGGTTGTAAGCGGAGAGATGTCGAGTATGACGCGGGGAGATTCCGTGCATCGCGACGTCAGGGCAACTTTTTGTGGCGCCGTCAGCCCTGCAGGGCTGAAGCACTCCGCGCGCAGAAGAGAGCGGAATTTCTGGCACATTCACCTCCGCAAACGACACTTTTGCCGAACTTGCCCAAAGAGGAAGGTTCACGTCGTTGATATGCATACACAGAATAGCCACTTGGTGTAACGACGTGATGATGACCTCCTGAAAGCAATCATAGGTACAGGCCATGCTCGTCGTTCATATAAAAGTACTCCTCTCATTGACCAGGAACAGTTTCCGTCCAGTCGCCCGCTATGCTCTATGCAATCGCTAAATATGTTGCTCCAGAAGGGTATCCTCAAAATCAGTCTTCCAAAATACGTGCCTCTACTATCATCCTCCCTTCTTCTCGCAGCGACTCTCAACCCGCCATACTACTTCCTCTAGCGCCGTCACCTCCGCCCGTCCCACCACGCCTTGTCCTTCGGGTTCCTATGCGGCATCGTCTCCCTAATCTCCGTCTCACCTCCGTCATACACGCTGGTCCTGGGCCGACTCCTCGCGCGCCCATTCCGCTCCACCACACTCCTCCTCCTCGAACTCCGCGCATCCGCCTTCTCATCCATGGGAAACGTGCTGCGCGGCGTCATCGGTTCTCTTACCGTGTCTCTCCTCCTCTTGCTCACCACGCTCGCACCCCCCGGCGTCGTCGGCGCGCGCGAGCTCATATCCGCGCTCATGGGCCTCTGGCTTCTCCTCTTGCTATCGCGGGTCTTGGTCGGCGGAGGGCTTTTGATATAGTGGTACGTATCCGGGTCTTTTCTCGCGAGCTCGCGCTCCAGACGCCACAACGGTGCTTCAGGCAGGATCTTGACCGCGTCTGTGTCGCGCCACTTGATGCGCCAGTAGATCTCTGGGTCGGAGGCGCGCTCGCGGTTCGGCCCGTAGTCGACGACCAGCTTGTAGCTGTCGGTCAGGGCGCGCGCTTCGTAGTCGCCGCGGTCCAGTTGCCCTGGGCCTTGAAGCCGGAAGCGAGTGCGGACGCTGGGGTGGATGTATTCGTTTGTCTGGCGCAGGGGGCGGTCTGTTGTGCGGCCCGTGAAGGGATCGACGGCGTGGTATTGGCCGGGGGTGCGAATCTGGAGTTCCATGTCAGTAAAAGAGTTTGGCTTGCTGGACGCTGGGATGTAGTTTTTGTTGGAGAGAACGTACTGTTCGTCCGCCCACGGCCATGACGCCCTTCTGCTCATTGTAGATCTTTCCAAACGACCACGGCCGTATCCCCTGCCCGACTTCCTTGTAGTAATCCTCATTCAAAGCATCCTGCTCGAACAAAAACTCATCCCGCATCTCCAAGAACGGTTCCAGCTGGCTCATCATCCACGCAAGCGTGATATTCGCAAGTTGCATATCATCGTACCCTCCACCGATATTGGCATGCACGCCGGGAAACCAGACTTGCCTCAGCGTCGTCCTGTTGCCTTCGGGCTTCTCCCACACGGCTGGCGAGAAAGAAGATCTGTTCTCGTCGAGAGCAAGTGCCTGGAACGCATTCTCGATGCAATTGCTGAGCTTCGTGTCATAGAACGCCGTGGCGCGGGACTGCTTGTTCTGCAACCCCGCGCGTTGCAAGAGTCCGATCCGCGGTATTCCCAGGCTGCCGACTGTGTCCCAGACTGCAATGGCTTTGATGGGGATATCGAGTCTTGTTAATCCGCGGCGTTCCAGCTCCTCCGTATATCGGGGGTCGTTCGCGCTGGGCTTGCGCGGGAACGGGATGTCTGGGTGTTTGGGTACGTAGTTCGGGTCTCGTCTGTGCTGGCAGTCTTCGTATACTTCTGATAAGTCGTTGAGGCCCTTTTTGGTGAGCAGACCTATCTCGCCGATCAGGCCTGCGATGCTGCGTGCTGTGAAGGCGCCGCGCGAGAAGCCGATGAGGAAGATTTCGTCGCCGTGATGATAGTTGTTCGCTAAGAAGGCGTACGCTTCACGAACGTTTTCGGGGAGGCCTTTGCCAGTGGTACCGGAGATGAGTTTGTACAACGGACCGCCTTCCGTTCCTACGCCAGAGGTGTAGTTTACAATTTGCGGAATGCCATCTTGGCTGACTGACTTGATGGCTCGAGATATTCGGGTGACGTTACTTGGAATTGCGAGGTCGCCATTCTTTTCTCCATCGTCCGAGTTCAGCCATGTCCCGTCACATGCAACAATGAGTCGTTTGAACATGCCTCTCCCTCCACTCAGTCCCGGTGTGTCCATGACCGGTCCATGTCGACTCCGCACACTCCTGGCTCCAATGCTTCGTGCTCGACTCACAGATCGGACTGGCATATCAATCACGATTGGCGTCCGTGGACTCGATAGTAGTTCACCATCAACGACTATCGGCCCTGGAGGAGGAGCTCGCATGCTGGGCGCCCGACTCCGGCTCCGTGCTCGCGAAGGCGCCACAGACATCTCGAGGCTCTTCCTATGTCTTCGCTTGGGCGTTAAATAGGAGGAGGCGCTGGACGGAGACGTGGGCTCGTAGCCCGACTCCGAGTCGCTGTTGGAGGAGGCCACGTTAGATGATTGAGCCACGCGCGGGTGTGGCCGATTGTCTTCTGGAGATGGGCGAGCAAGGCTGGTGGCTGACTTGCAGTCCGGTAATACCGTGCTTCGTGCGCCGGCCTGCAATCGTTGTTGGCTGTGCGCGTAGCAGCGAGTTGATTAAAGTCGTGATTAGGTTGAAGTCCGATAATGCGTGCTCAATACAGATGGCCGTGTCGTTGCAGTCCCCCAAACGTCCAACTCTTGCAAAGGCCGTGGCGTCGTCAATTAGGTGGCCCTCTCAGCCCTCGTAAGCTCCAGAATCCCAAGTCCCGTTCAGCCTCGCGCGACCCTTGCAGCTCCGGATGTCTGCAGCAGCGTTGTCGAGTGCGATTCGCCAAGTTAACCAGTCACTCTTGCATATCCCGTGGGCGAAACAGAATCAAGAGGAGACCGACTGCGCGCATGCGCGCTCTTACATGCGTGGTTGGGCTGTCTTTTCTTGAAATTCGCTGGCTGGCGGCGCCCGAGCATTGGACTCGCTTGCTGATCTGAGCGCTCGGTTTCCCAACCTCCTCATGCGAACAAGAGTTCGCAACGGGCGTCTGTACCACAGACGTCTGATCACAGAGTAAAGAACACGAGTTCTGATCAGAGTCACGTCACGCAGTCATCGAGTCACGAAGTTTTGCAGACGCTGCGCTGGCTACCCCACTATCTAACACGAAACAAAGTGAAGCTGCGCGGACAGCTGGCAGAGCTTCTCCATACTGAGACTGACCGCCATCTCCAGTCGCCGAGCGTGTTCCCGTATCCACCTGGGATCGCCCGGCCATCAGGCACGATTCGCGGCTCAGGCTTGGGCTCCAGTTAAAACAGCCGGTGAGGACCCAGAGCCGCATGCATAAGTGAACTTTTGGCGGCATGCAGCCCTTACTTAACAGGTGAAGTTTCCATGTGGGGAAGACCCATCTAACGTGCAGAAAGTCCCTGGCGACTCTGGCGGTCGAGAACATCAAGCGGAGTAGGCAGAGTCAAAACAATGGTAGATGTGAAGGTATCAACTGTTTTTCCAATTTGGGGATGACTTTTATCTAAATGATCCATTTCTTCTTTGCGCGTGAATTTGGTCGCAATCCCATCGCGACAGCTCGCGATACACAACTCCGTAGTAAACATACATGCGCCGAGTAACAACCGGTGCCTCAAAGCAAACATGACATATCCAGTCAAACCCATACACTCGAACACGACAACTATCGTACAGTATCCTAAGGACTCCCACGTGGCAGGTGGGGCGCCTCCACTGAACTCCGTTGCTGTATGCCAACAGCCAGAACGTATGATGCAACGCAAACGACTGACGTAGAAACCTCTACGGAACAAGACGCCTGCGAAATAGAAAGTGAGGAAATGGAAATGACTAGATGAGAGGAAATAATAAAGATGTAGCCCATAGATGAGACGGATGGTGGGTAGGAAAATCGTCAAAATCGTGTGCTGGAATAGACGGTGTAGTCGCGGGCGGCCTAATAGCCGCCGAACATTTCATCAAGCTCGTCAAGCTCAATATGTTCCGGGCTCCGCATGTCTGACCAGCTCCAGTCAATGTCGGCAATCTCGAGTTTTACCTCGTGGGACTTGAACATTGGTGGGGGCATCTCCAGGTGGAAAGCTTGCGACTTCAGCGCAGGGCTGTCGACTGAGAAGTCGAAGGAAGAGCTGGCCATGTGGCCAAAGAGAGCGGCAGCGGCTTCCGAGTTCTTGCGCGCAGCAAGCTCCTCTGTCTCTTCAATCGACTGGGCAACGTCATCCATGTTGACATCTGAGCTTTGTGTGGGTTCCGCAGACATGCTCGCAGAACGCTCGCGCTCGGCCTCTGCGCGTTTGCGCTCCTGTTGCAGGAAGGATGCGGTCAGGGTAAATTCACGCTCCTCTTTCTCGAGAGGCGGGGACTGTGCGCGGCGGTTGTGGGAGATGTTCGCGATTGTAGGAGGGTGCACTTGGCTCGAGAAGGGATCGGCGCTACCACTTTCATCGTAGTCAGACAGGTCTAGCTCTGGCGAGGGAGACATGCGAGCTCTCGCGCGCGCATCGTTATCCTCTTCCTCAGAAACACCCGAGGACAGGGAGGGTGTGACGATGCGCGGCAGGACTGCGCCATTCGAGCCATCGGCAGGAATCGGCTGGTGGGGTGTGGTGGTGAGGAAGTAGTAGACGCGCTTGGGGTGGGTGCCAACGAGCCTCTTGTCAAGGGGACACCTTGAGAGCGCAGTCCAGTTGCGCTTGAGGTAGGTAGCCAACCGCGAAGATATGATAGCGGCAGGGTTTGCAGAGCTGTAAGACGTCAGTATGATGGGCTCGAGACTTGGCGCAGGGATGATTTTGGTACGTACCTCTCGACGATGGGGATGGTGGGCGACAATACAGTCGCAAGCTCCTTCAATAGATGGGGACGGTTGCCGGTCTTCTCGAGCTGCTCAATGACGCCGACGACGATCTCGTCGTCAATGCCTTGAGTGTCGACCTTGGCCTGCCCGGACTCGGTGCCTGGTGAGGGTGGCGGGGTGTCTGCCGCGCGCCCTGAGCTCTTCGGTCGCTGTGCATCGAAGTCGCGGAGAGGCAGTGTGCTTAAGGGCGATGTGAGCGACGATGCGCTGGACCCCGAGTGGGAACGTTTCTGCTTTTTCGCGGGCTGCTGCAGGTCGGTAGTCGAAGGCGGTGAGCGAGCAGACCGAGGCCCTCCAGGAATTGCTATGCCTAGCGACGGCAGCGAGAGGGATTTCCGGCGAGTGTTGTAGCCCATTTTGTGTGTCGGCGACGATGAAGAGTCGCGGAGAGGGATGGAAACCGAGCCTTCAAGAAAACAGGGAAATTATCGAGGCTGGAGACGAAACGCAGCAGAAAGTGGTGTTGCTGCGCGGTGCCAGGGGTGACGATTGGCTCGCGGAATGCACGACCAAGTTGTAGCCTGTACGTGACTGGCTGCGACAGCGAGTATGCAAGGCAAGGTAGCGTGCGACGCTGTTGCGTGCACCGCGGCGGCGATGATGATGGACGAAGGGGGGTTGAATTAAGGTAGATAAGGTGATGGGCGGTATGAGGGCCGTGAAGTTGCAGTCCGGCGGCACTCTTCTGACGACACACGCCTCCTGAGCAATGGTTGCGTAACTGGGCAACGGCGACTGGTTGGCTCAAGCACAGTCCAGCAGCAGAAGCAACAGAAAGTCAGCGGTGGCAGAGCGAGACAGCCAAGTTCGCAACAGACAACACCACGACGGTCACGGCGCTTTTCGCAGATGGAATGCAAGTGTGTTGAACAGATGAACGGTCCCTGAGAGAGTTCGAGGGGAGATGAGAGGGGAGGGGTGCGATGAAGGGAAGGAACGGAGGGTAGGTGGAGCACTGGTGAAGAAAGTGCGACTAGGCTGCCTAGTGAAGCCGTGCGTCGACGTAGGGTGAATGTGTACGGGCGACTTCAGGGATGCTGCTTTCGGTCCGGGAGACTTATGACAGCATACTAACTTTAGAGCCCTTTTGGCTTCCTTTTGGCACCGTTTTTTGCTTTGCTGGCGCCGAACGGCCAGGCCATTGCCAGGGGCTAAGATGCGCTGCTGCTGCTGTCCGCGCCGTGGCTGCCAGATGGCTGCGTGCAGGTCGCACCCGCGCCTTTCTTCAAGAAGATGGCCTCACCGGACGCCGCTTCCAACGTCTGGCGCGTGGTGAGCGGCCACTCAGCCTGACCACTCACAGCCCAGCCAATCCCGGGCTGCCGGCAGACGACAGAGAGCCTTCTTTTCTTCTTTGTCCTACAACAGAAACACCGCGGAAGAAGCAGGTGGAGCGCGCTGTACATGGTACGTACTCAGATCTACGGGCACCCACAGTGCGAGATGAGGTCCATCCTTGCAGTGGAGAGGTCGTCCCAGGCGACGGTCATTGTCCAGTGCCAGCGCAGCCAGACGTCGACCAGGTCGCGCAGCTCTGGAGCTCCCTCACCTCCTTCTGTGACCTCATGCGCCGCGATGCTCATCTAACATGTGCAAATCCTTGCCGCCTGCATGCCGCCTGCACCAAGGCGGGCCGCCTGTTGCTGTCCTGGAGCTGACCGCCTCACCTCCCCTTCCTGTGCAGCACATTGCGCAAACGGCCTTCACGCGACTGGAGGAGATCTGAAGCTTCGTGCATATCATCTTCCCAGCAGCCTGTACGGGTCTAGCCTGAAACTGCTGGCTGCATGCCTTAGCCTCCTCCACCTGTAGGGATGCTCCCTGGTCGGTGAGCTAAACGTCTGAAGAAAATCCAGATGGAATTTTTTTTCCTGGCGTTCGCCATGCGGAAAGGCTTCGGCAGCCGAACCATGTTCGTGTGGCCGACCCAGCGACTGATGAGCAGACTTTTCTCGACCATTTGCAAGATACTTAATTCAATCAACTTGCAATTGATCAATGCTGTATAGACCAAAGACTCGTCCGCGCAACGCCAGACGCCGCTTCTGGAACTGTTGTTTCACGACCACTCCACCCGCAGCGGTCTTCCGCGACGCACGCGACGTGCCACCACGTCCGGCGATTGGCAGGGACCTGCAGCTTGTGCAAGCCCACGCAGCGTCACTAATGTGGGGAGCGCCGAACTTTTGGCTGGTGGGCAAACAACGCTCGGATGCGCTACGCCGCTCCCCAAACGAAGCGGAACATGGGAAGAATCGGGAAGCTGCGTCTGCTCACCGCGATCTTGATGTTGGGCAAATGGATGCTGTGTCGCAAAGAGCGGTGTTTGCTGCATTTGCATACACGCCGAGTCAGTACAGCGGCGCGCGATGCCGAGCGCTGGATGGCGCTGACGTGCATCGCGATTTACGAGTTGTGAGCTCATGGTCGCCAGAGGTGCGTTATCAGCTTGGAGCTTGACGCGCAAGCTATCGGTAGGTGCTGTTCGAACCTTGGACGACTCGCCGCCCGCATTTGGGGTAGAATGATATTCATTACCGTATTCGTCGACGGCGAACTTCAGCGAGCTCGCTTGACTTTCTGGTTGTACCCAGCGCTCGGTAAGATCTCAGATCAAACCCCTCTTTACAGCAGAACTCGCCTCAAGTTGACGTCGATTCAACGTCGACTACCACGCCGGCAGCGAGCAAGCGCTGCGTCGAGAACTCTATTCCTACAGCCAAGCCTTTGTTTCCCAGACGGAACTTTATTGATTGCGGTTGCACGCATGTCACCCCGCATCCCTAACGTCGCGGTCACGGTGGAGGTGACACAACAAAGACGACACCTCATCTCCACAGCGACCACCACGGTTTTTGTGTCACCAAGGACTCGGTCTGCGGCACAAGCGGCTGCTCGCCCTTCACAGCTGCTGTCGCAGTTTCGGCTATCTTCTTGCGTAGACCCTTCCGGGGCTTCAGCTCCAGCCACCATGTCGTGCCGAAGTTGTACCTTTTGATGTTCACGACCTCAAGTCCGCTGTCCTCCACAATTTTCCCAATGTCTTTGTTCCACCAACACCCATGTTCGTCGGCGTGGGCCGGTGCGGTCTTGTCCAGCAAGCTGTTGAGCCAGTCGTAATGCGACTTGCCGTGCTCCAGGAGCAGTATCTGCCCATCCTCGTTGGTGCATGCCTCGATGTTCTGCAGCAGTTTCACAGGCTCTGGCGTCGAGCAGAGACCCATGGTCTCAATGACCGTGTCGTAGCCGTCTTGGGCGTCAAAGGGCGGTGTAACAGGGTCTAGAGCGGATTGCCGCTTGAAGAAGACGCGGCTGAAGTACTCCTTGTGCGTGTCGTTCCACTTCCGCCGCGCGACCTCTAGCATGGGCGCGCTGCTGTCGAGCAACGTCACGGTTGCGCATTGTTTCGTGTTGTAGTAGGGTATGTTCCTGCCTGTCCCCACAGCGACCTCCAGCACATGTCCGCGCGCCAGCTTGGCCAGCTTCTTGCGCTTCGACGTGAGCAGCAGCAGCGTCTCCGAGGTATCGACCTTCTCGTCGTAGCCCTCGGCTTCCTTGTCGAAGCGATCTGTGAGGTCCGCTGGCAGATCCTTGATGTCGACGTCGCGCGCCAAGGAGACGTACAGCATCACGCCGTACATTCCCAGTCCGAATGCGACCGTTCCGACTCCAAACATGGGCCATTGTCTCCATCTCCGCAGCTTCGCCTGGTGTTTTTCTGACGCCAATTGCTCGTCTGAGAGTCGCTGTAGGTCTCGCAGCTTTGGTCGTGCAGCCCAGACTTTCCGAATCGCCTGCTCTGGTGTTTGCTTGGGATCTGGCTTCGACAGGTCATAGGGTGATTGTATCGGTTGTGTCGGTGCTCGTCTGTTGAGAGGGAGCGCGCGTCTGACCGGCACCGCTTTCGTCGTGGGTAGTGTCCGCGGCGGCTTCGGTATCTTCGCCATGGTGTGTGCAGTGTATTAGGAATCGAGTGTGCCGGTAGAGTTCGACATTGACCATGTCCATCCAGATTCTCGGATCGACACTTTGCTGTCCGAGCTTGAACCGCGCCACACGACGAGGCTGAAGCCGTCACCCGCCCTTTGCCGACGCGCCTTGCGACGACATCGGAGTAAAAGTTAGCCCACTTCGTGGATGCGGCAGCAGAACTCCGCAACGTAGATTTGGCTGGACTGGCTTTTCAATAGACCTCTTACTTTTTCATCTGCTCGTGTGTGCTTTTCAGTGTCTTCGTGTGCAATGTCTTCCTCGGCGTCTTCTTCGTCCGCGCCCAAGGTGCCCAAGTCCGTCATCATCGTCGGAAGCGGCGCCTTCGGTCTCTCCACAGCATGGGCGCTCTGCAGGAACCCCGAGTTCACATACACCTCAATCACCGTTGTAGATCGCCAGACGTTCCCAACGCCCGATGGCTCCAGTGTATGTCGATTTCCCTCGCTCTAGACTATTTACCCCGGCGCGCGAGCACGCAGCGCAACACGTCCCAAATAGGAAGCATCGCTGAACACTGCCCTGCAGATTGATACCTCGCGCATCATCCGCCCCGACTATGCCTCTGCACCGTACAACCGCCTCGCAAACGTCGCACAGGATCGATGGCGCACCGATTTTGCGCCCGAGGAGTACCATGAAACCGGTCTTGCTCTCACAGCCTGGGGCAAAGAACAGAAGTACGTCCAGACCGCGCTGGAGAACGTCCGCAGAATCGGCACAGACAGGATCGAGGTCACCGACTCGCCTGAAGAGATCGGCCGGGCTGCAGGTCTCGAGGGCAACGACGCCTGGGGCAATGGCAGCACGGGCTACGTGAACTGGAGCTCTGGGTGGGCCAACGCAGAAGGCGCCATGATTTGGCTGCGCGAGAAGGTCGAGAAGATGAACCGCGTCAATTTTGTCGTCAACGGCGTCAAGAAGCTCCTCATCAACCACAACACAAACACAGTCTCGGGCGTGCGTCTCACCGACAACTCGGAACTGACTGCAGACCTCACCATCCTGGCCGCCGGCGCCTGGACAGCATCCCTGATCGATCTCCGCGGAATCTGCAAAGCCACCGGCCAGGTCATCTGCTACATGCCCATCTCGGACGACGAGCAAAAGCGGCTGGGCAACAATCCGACCATCCTGAACCTCTCGCACGGCCTCTTCATCATCCCGCCCTCCAACAACCTCCTCAAAGTCGCCCGCCACGGCCACGGCTACATCAATCCAACCACAATCCCACACCCCGAGAGCACCGACCCCAACGCAACAATCACAACAAGCCTCCCCTGGACCGCAATCGACGACCCACACCAGTCCGTGCCCCAGGAAGGCCAGCGCGATCTGCGCAACTTCCTCACAGCGGTCCACCCTTCCCTCGCTACCCCGAGCCGGCCCTTCACAAAGAGCAAGATCTGCTGGTACACGGACACGCGCGACGGCGACTTCCTGATCGACTACCACCCCGTGTATCGCGGGCTGTTTGTCGCCACCGGCGGGAGCGGCCACGGCTTCAAGTTTCTGCCCGTCATTGGCGACGCCATCTTGGATTGCGTCATGGGCCGCACGCCCAAGGATTTCGTGGGCAAGTGGAATTGGCCGGCTGAGAGGCTGGATGAGGATAAGTGGCCGGGCGATGGGAGTCGTGGGGGCCCGGTGGGGTTGGTGCTTGCCGACGAGATGGCGAAGAGTAGGGGCAAGTTGTAGATCGGGAGTTGAAAGGGTTGGATGTTGTGGAATGGTGACGTGCTGGTGTGTGTTTTGGAGAAGACGGCGGGGGTTTTGCATTGTATACCAAAGGTCGGTGCATATGTTAGCGATCATCACAGCTCGGCGCATTGTTGTTGTTATATACGGTCTAGCACATGTTCTTCCGCATGATATATTCAGACTGACACCTTTTGCCAGTAACACGAATTGACAAGGCACCGAGGTTTAGTTCGAAGATTACCACAGACTTCTGAACTGCAGGTCATGTTAGATCAATTGGCCAGATCCCCAACTTTCATATTGCTAAGTACAAGCGATTTCCAGCTGTAATGCTATATAAGTAGGTGTTGCAAATATGTTCTTATTGTGTAATATAATCCTTTTGATTTCAATGTGGCCTCGAAAGTAACCACTATTCTACAGAAACACCCAAGCGCCAATACAGCGAGCGCTGATGCTGTTTTGAAAGACTCTGTCTATTCGACATTACACAATGAAACCGGGCAGCCTCCTGAGCCACGTCCGGGATGATGGAATGCAGGAAGAAAACTCGTGCCATGCATCGCTGATAACGTAGGAAATAAGCTCAAGCTTCACCTTACTCGCGCTTGAAATTCTGAGGACTCTGCGCCCTGTAAGGGTTGTTCGAACTACTTGGTCCTGCTGCGCCGTAGGGCGGCCTGCCCTCCTCTTCTTGCTGACGCTCACGCTCTTCTGCGGTCATGTGTACCCGTGGTCGGCTGTTGGACCTGGGTGGTGGAGCCATGGTTTGGAACTGGTACTCTTCGATCTGACCAGTCGAGATCGATGTTGGCGAAGCAGGCGCTGCGCTGTGCATCGTGCTACGGTGCACAGACTGACTGGGCTGAAGAGGTTGAGGTGGTGAGGCGTACTGGTTGCTGTAGCCTGACTGGGACGCATTCACCGCAAGAGGAAGTGGTGGCGGGCGGTTGAAGTCAGTTGATGGCCGAGTAGCGTACGGAGACAAAGTGGCGCCGCCCTTACGCTTGCCAGCAGTGCTAGCCTTGTGCAGCAAGCTCTTGACCTCATCGAGATCGGGTCGAGCATCGGTGCTGGGTCGTCCGAGGGTACTAACGTCGTCACGAGCGTTCCAAGTGTCATCACGCACAGTGTCAACCCCCGGCCTGCGTTGGGTCAGGGAGTTGATGGCAAAGTCTTCGCTCTGAACGCCAATCCCAAGGTAATCGTTGCCTGTGGACTTGCCCTTGTCGCTAGGGTCCTCGGGCTTGTTCAAAGGTACCATCCGTCCCTTGTCGGCGTTCATCTTGTATGCCTGATACGCCTCACGTGCCTCAGCAGGTGGGACAGAAACGGACCATGTTGGCTTATCAGCCGAGCCCAATGCGGCATCTCCACCACCAGGACCATTAATAGGGACCTTGCGCAGGGCAACGACCAATGCGCACATAAACTTCGATCTGCGAGAAGCACGCAGAGACTCATTTGACCAGTTCATCTTGTGACGGATCTCGACACGAAGCTCGAGCTTGTTCATCTCAGCAATACTGACGACCTCGATGTCGGTATCAGGGTGGAACTCGCGGCTATTGGCAGGGTCGCGAAGGAAGTTCTGCATCTCAAGCTTGAGAAGGTGAATATCTTCGAAGGAAGTGCCGAAGTCGCAGAACACAGAGACCTGCTCGCGCATGGCTTTGCTGCGAGTGATGTTCTCTACCCAGAGAGTGTTCAACACGATGTTGGGAATTTGCACCGTCTTGCCGTTAGCAACACGCTTGAAGACCGTGTAGAGAAGGGCGATGTGCTCAACGGTGAGCTGCTCAGTGGTGATGTCGACGCGGTCACCGATGTCGTAAGGGTGCTTGGCGAACAGGAAGATGCAGGAACCGAGAATCTCCTGAGCCGTAGTGGCGAAGACGAAGGACAGAGACAGAAGGGCGGTAGCCGATGTGGTCAGAGTACCAACGAAGCTGGGGCTGAGGAAAGCAACGAAGACGAAGATACAGACGATGAAAACAATGGTGAAGAGCAGGCCATCAAGCGCGCCGATAGCAGCGTCGACATCGTGCATGCTGCTGTTGATAGCCTTGCGCTGCCTGGCGATTTCAGTGACAGTGAGAATCATCTCGTCCAAACTGATATCGCCGTTTCCATCGCGGTCAAGCGAAGAGAAACACTCCTCGGCTTCTTCTGCACGTCCAGGACCCATGACCTCGACTAGATCTTCTTCGTACAACTCGTTCTTGCCTTCGACGACAAAAGACATCCAGATGCGCTTGGCCAAAGCTTCAGCCGAGCGGTTCCTCTCAAGAGCGGTGAGGACAATGGAGTGGGCGGAGTTGACATCGAACACCTTCTTGCCAGTGATTTCGGACGCGATATTGCCAAATACGGATGTGATCTTGTCTCCGATACGTCCAGCATCGCGGCCAACTTCGCGGACGAGGCGCATGGGAGTGCGTGTACCAGAACGACCCTTCTTGGTAGTACCCTTCTTGCTGCCGGGAATGAGGTCGATGAGCGTCTCCTGGATGGTGTAGTCCTCCTCGGCGAACTCGTTGCAGTAGGCTGGGAACAGTGCTCGAGATGCGTCGTAGAGAATGCCCAGCAGGTAGATGTTGCGCTTGGACTCCTGGATCTTCTGGTCAAACTGCTTGCGATGGTAGGAGATACTGATCAACTGAATCAAGATGCGCTCGGCGAGGATGATGATTGTGCAGACCAGGAGTGCCAGGAGCACGGACTGCATCTTTGGGTACCATGATGGAACTGGGTGTTTGTTGTCGGGAGTTTTGTGAGCGTCCTCGAACTTTTGAGTGACAACGACAAGCTAAAATTGTTAGCTAGATTCAGGGCAAGGTCTTTTGCGACACTTACGCCAGGGAACGTAGCCTGGTTGACAATCATCCAGAAAACGAAAGACAGGGGCTTCTCAACAGCGCGCAGCAGCAGAGCGTACTTCTTCACTCCAGGACTGACCACGCCAATGAGGAACTCGAACAGGTTAGGAAGAAAGTGAGCAACGATCTTCATGGCCCAGAAACTAAGCCAGACTGAATAGTATGTTAGCAAAAGTAGTAGCGAAAACGGATTGGAGACTTACTGATCTCAATCCAGATCCAGAATCGCCTCTGATCAGTACCACCAATGTCGCCCGTGATGGTTCTCGTTTGTGACAGAATGATAGGGATGGCCAAGCACAGGGCGATCGGTGCGACATAGATCATGTAGCGAGTGATGATGCTGAAGTTGAGGATCTTGGTGTAGATACGACCCATCTTGTTAAGGGCGGTCTTCTCGTGTCCAGCGACCTCGCGAGGAGGCAGCGGCGCGCCCGTCCTCTCGTCAATTGGCGCCCGCTGCCTGCGTCCCCTCGTAGACAGGCCATGGAACATGCCAGTCTTCTCCGACTGTTTCTCGTCTGATGTGGGCGACGGTGTGTGACTAACTACCGTCTGTAGCGGGATGTCGTTGCCATTGTGGGCCATGTTGTCGTCGTCTCTGACCGCGTTGAGTGGCTGGAAACCGTGGTTGGAAAGACGGAACGACCTCTGCGAAGGTGACCGTGCAGAATGTGCTGGCATAAGTAAAATCTATAAGTGGACGTTGCAGGCGTTGCCTTCACCGCGTGAGCGAGTGTCTCTGAGCAGAGTGAAACGGGCGCAGGCAGCTGTGACCAGAAAGAAGGGAAGGGAGAGCCGCAGTGGAATGTGCGTCGAGCACGATGCTATTCGCGATTGGAGATTGGAGGCGGTGGTACAGAGAGGTAGGACCTATGACGAACGAGGCGGCTTTGAAGCGAGGACCGGCCGACAGCTCGCAGTGCACCCAGGCGTGAGGAAACAAGGAAACAAGGAAACGATGGTCCGGCTCTCCAGACACACGATATATACAGCTGCGCGGAATGAGCACGCGAGGGAGTGAGTGAAGCAGAGAATTTATTCAGGAGGACAAGTGCTTTCAAAAGCACCGCGTTGTTGGTCCCCAGACCCTGGGCAGTGGCTTCTCTCCCCTGCAGAAATACGCACAGCTCAAACGCGCTAATTGCCGTTCAAGCGAATCATGGTGATCCCGGCTTGCGTCGCCAAACTCAAAGGGGAACGCCTACGTCGCTGATCGAGGAGCCGCCTCTCTGCAGGTCCAGCAGCCGGGCACGGCGTGGACCGCGAATGGATGCGAAAGGCACCGTTGCTCCACTGACAGCTTGTCTACCAGAAAACCGTGGAATTGTGCAACAGGAAGTCCTCCGCGGCCTCCGACCCACCAGCATGCGAAGCATCGCGAGTGGATGACGATCCCTGATGTGCATCCGATCTGGACTCAATTCCCGAAATACCAAAGTGCGCTTATCGATAAGCTTTTGCTGTTGAACGCAGCGTTGGGACGACTGGGCGCTGGGGAATTAGAAGTGTCCTCTGCTCCACAGTGATGCGCCTGTTAATCCACCGCGTTGACGTGTCACAAGCTCACGGCGCGAGATCTGTGATCGATCCTACAAAACACCTCCACGGTTGATGAGCTTGTCTGAAACCCGCAGGCTTCGAGATGAGGCAGCGAACAGACCACAGGGCTGCACGATGTGGCACACGAGTCGGCGCCACGAAATTGCCACACATCAAACCGCAAGACACCCAATGCTCAAAAAGCCTTGCATGGTCGGCCATGCCCTCGGTTGCTGCGCTGGACGCTTTCGGTCGCCGTTAGGGCGTTCAATTTTCGTTGGCGCCGCGTACTCCCTCCCACTCCCGGACCGGCAGAAGAAAGCATACGCATCTCGCCAACCAAAAGGGGAAATTTTGAACTCTGGCAGTTCTATTTTCGGCAGCCACAGCCGTACCACCAAAACTCTTCGACACAAGTGCAATTGTCTTCATGACGACAGTAGGCCTATTGATAGCTTGTACGAAGACAACTGTTTCGCTGACGATGAAGAGCGTGTGTAGCAACACACGAACATCATTTCCCTTTCGAGCAACTCTTACTCGCCAGACACTTTTGCCGATCTGATTCCCAGGGACCCTTTTGTGATGTGTTCCCCACCACTTCTCCACACGTTTCCACTCCGAGGTCATCATACCTCGGAAGGCCACGATGCGAACGTCACAGCATGCGCAGCAAAGATGCCGTTGTCGGTACCATTGAGATCTCGCAACTCGCGGCTGCACCAAAAGCAACGCCTCTAGTCCAACGATCAGCTCCAATGGAGCCTGCTACATATTCTGAGAGCATTTCAGGGGATGACGCAGAAGTTCAAGTTTGCGTCGCGATTCATTGACCTGGGCTGCCTGAACATCGTCAATTGCGATCTACCACCCTACACTTTATTGTGCAAGAGTTGCATCTAACCGAGCAGCTTCGTATCCACATCCTGCTTTTCCTGGCGGATGCGACCCGCTGTCAGCAGAGGTGTTCGGTAACGATCTACAGCGCATCTCCCGCGAGATCACACACGAGCCCCCTACTGTCTTGATACAGACACTGGCTACGGCGTAAGACACCACGAACTCTCGAACACAAACGCTATCGCAGAAATTTCGGAGATAGATACTGCCCTTTCGACACGGAAGTCTGGGATCGCAAAGCTCATGCCAACCATCTCCAACTGCTGTCTGTGATAGAGACACTCTCTCAATCATTCCCACAAAGCACCAGCCCAGCAACAACACACAAATCCCAATTCCATCTCGTCGCACTCACCAAATCATCCACATTCAACATCCCAACCCCCAACTCCATCAACTTCCTCCACACCCTATCCCTCAGACTAATCGGCCAACCCGGCTCACCCCAATACCTGCTCTTCAACCCCTTCTGTTCCGCTACCCGAATCTGCTGCTCCAGCCTATCCTCCTGCTCAGCAGACAGCCCACCGAACCACAATCTACCCACAGCACTCTTCATCTGTACGCTCGCATAGTAAGAATTCGTCGTGTCGTACTGCTCATCCGCGACCTCCAGAAGCGGCGCGTCAAAGAAGACAAACCTATTTGTGGCATTCTGCTGCACAAGGTCGAAAGGCGCGTTGCCCGTTCCCACGACCGTGAGCGCCCCGCGGTGCAGCGCCGTGCCGTTGTGATATGTCAGCCAGTCTCTGTCGCGCAGGGGCTGCAGCTGTGAGAGCAGTGCTGGCCAGGTTGAGTGGCCGTCACTTTTGAAGTCTATGAGCAAGATGATGGAGGTGTTTGGGTCGGCGTCGAAGAGGCCAGTTTCTTTTCGGGAAGTAGAGGCTGGCGTAACGTTGCGCGCTGAGAGCATGGAGGTGAGTGGATCGAGGTACAGGGAGCGAAGGGTTCGGTGTCGTGTGGTGGTGAGCCAGGAATGGCTGACAAGTAGCGAGTCAGAGGGGGTCAGCCAGATGTCTGCTTCCACACTGGTACAGCCTGCTGCTAGTGCAGCGTACAGCGGTACGCGGCGCCAGTAGTCGTTGTGAGAGTGACAGGCTTTGGGAACGATGTCGCGGCTGAAATCGTCTCTCCATTCGAATTTGTATGGCCCGTCCTCGTCAGGCTCCTTCCAGTCTTCAACGATACGTTGAAGACCACTGTGGCCCGGAGGAGGGATCAGGCGACGTAAAAGAGCACTGACGAGCGAGATGTACACACTGAAACAGGGTTAGCAGCAGCTATACACGAGGTACAAAATTGCTGACAGGCCTGCGATGACTCCAAGCAGAGTGAGGACCACAACCACGATCAATACCCACGCACGTGTCCGCCTGCTTCTCTCTCGCCCCACTGCGCCTGTCCTGGAAGGCCAGCAGACAAGGCGACAACCCCAGAGTCTCTTCGGACTACAGCGGTACCATCTTGGATGGGCGGCTGGCGCATGGTCTTGACCGAGCTCCAGCTGGTATTCAATTGGGTCATCTTCGTTGTCGCGGTATCGTGGAGGACTAGCCATCGTGTATTGCATTGACTTTGATGCTATGTTGGTATACGCTAGTCTGTACATGTTCCCAGGTCAGTGAGTGCAAGGAGGGCGAGTATGGTTCGATTGACGGAGCATAAAGCAGAGCATAGCCCAAGCTGAAGCGACAGACAGCTGTGGTCATCGTCTGAAAGCCACTGTGTTTGTGTATTGACGTACCAAAGCAGGTCTGCAGGCAAACTATGAGAAGTTACAAGTACTGTTGAACTGCTCTCCAGGGAGCTTCACAGATTGTTAACTGGGCAAAAGCTTCGCATTCTTAATATGTCCCTGTCTTTTACCGAGATCTCGCATCTAGCAAGCATAAAAATGGATGCCTCGAGCATACTACGGTAGCTTGCCGAATATGCCTTGCCGTATCCAGACCTGCTCTGCTGCAGCGGAACTCGGTGATCTTGGCGGCCTAAACGCGCGGCCTGTTCGGGGAACGGTTTCAGGCATCAGTCTGTACTGTCAATACGCTTTGCTCGTCGAAACAATTTCTCAGACTATCTGGTACGGCTACTGAATCTTTACCAGAGCTGAGTGTTGTGTTACATTTGCTACTAGGGCGCAACGTGAAGCGGACCTGGTTCATACCGTCCCAGCTTTCGGTTTCCAGCTTTTTGGTACTGTCGATACAAATTCACAGACTGTTCGTAACGTAATCACACCCCAGAAGATAACGGTGTATTCGTCTTTGTCGTTGTATGGTTGCAAACGTGCTGGAGGCCTTCACCGGCGCCAGAAAATGGAGCCGTACATTGACAAGATGTGTAGTCCGAATAAGCTTCCCATTAGCTTTCCCCAACCAGACATGACCTCCTTAGCTACAGTTGCCTTCAGTCCGCCTCGTAAGCCCGACTCGCTCCGCGCACACGCACATGCACATCTGACATGCTCTGCCGCCTCAGTCACGACTTTCGTAGTCGTCCTACTAAACTCTCTTCGAGCGCAAGCAGGTGGGCCTAAACACTGGCTCCGAACCTCAAATGAATGCGTGCTTATCGTGCATGGCGCTGGAGGAGCCCGAGGCAGCTTCCCAACCACCACACGTATTGCTAGTGGCAGCCTACCACATTCGCTTGCAACGAAAGTGACCGTAGGTCTTTGCGCCCAGAAGGCTGGTACTCCAATATATACCGGGACAGTTCATCTGACCGCCCAGGCATTTCCAAGCCTATCAAGCAAGGAAGAAGCCTCTCGAAGCATTGCTGACCACGAGTCTGCCTCGTATCCGGGCCTAGCATCCTCCATCATCTCAGCGGGATATCGGTGTCGATCGCCCCTCTCAATGGACAATGCGAGGCGTTCAAAAGGTCTGGATGATAGCGCTCAGAACATCTTGCTCCGGAAGTCTTTGTACAAGAGCACCGCAGCCGGCTGCTGCTTCGCGAAGAGCTGGTTGATGACGTCCATGGAGGTGCGCAGCATCACGACGGGGCGCCCTGGACTGAGCAGGTCGACGAGTGTGAGCGCCCAGCAGGTTAGCTGGATGAAGAGGAGAATTGCGATGCAGGTGCGGAAAGCGTTTGTTTTGGCCATTTTGGGGGTTGCGGTCAACATTGAGAAGTGCGTCTTGCGTTTTGGGATGAAGGAACGGAGTTGTGCAGCAGTTGAGAAGCTGTTAATATTGGTGGTCTGAAGTGGACACGGGGAATATGGGGTTGTAGCAAGGCTCAAATGACCACTTTAATATATGGAGAGATTGGGTGGGATGGGCCTGTCGTCCCACGGTTCACCTTAATTGATCCTAATAAAGAAAATAGCCGCCTGTCAAAAACAATTTCTCCACAAACCTACAGGAAAGCGGTCACACCCCCAGCCTTGCGTAGCGTCTAGCGACCAGAATCACGTTAGATTTGTTGCGCGTGGCAGGATTCCTGTACGGGTATGCGTCGTGGTGGAGTCGCGGGCGTGCGGCGGTGTGAAATGTGTGTTGTTCTGGGGTCGCCTGTCCACCTGGCCGTCTTCCGCGGTTCGAGCTAGCGTGTATGGGGTTAGAGACAAGGCAATTGAGGTTGGGACGAACGTCTGGATGCGCGGTGATCTTTGCAAGTCCAAAGGTGTTGGATGATGGCGCATCTGGTGAGATGCAAGCACGGAGCTCGGTGTGACAATGTGCATGTGCTGATGAGGATATGAAACACGACTGATCGTGTTTGAGGAAAGACCGAATGCGGATTGCCGAAGCTTTCATCGTCCATCTCATCTCCCCAAAGACTTGAACAAGGTTTTCGGTCGTCGCCCAAAGCCGAGAGATTTGAGAAGACTTACTGATACTGTTCCTTCTAGGTTGCTAATGCAAGACATCCCCAGCTTCGATCATCATTTTTGCAGCAGCACCTGTTAGTGCGCGCTGACGCCTCTGTTGCGAACATGATGTGGTACAATTGTAGCTGTCGATCAATGTCGACTTAACGTAGTCTCAATGCACACTACCATAGTATGTCCGTTGTGTACTTCGCCCATTCATCTACATATGATTGCATGCATGCCAATTTCAGCCGGACGGCGACCCCGTCGCCAGTCGAATGATCTCCAGCACCCAAAAAAGAAAGGAATGAATGACCCAGATCTGAGCTGCCAACTCCAGTATGATGATGGCAAGCACGGCCATAACAATGCCGACCACGATGTAAAAGCCGCCGAAGAGTACACCAACCGCTCGCCTGCTGCCCCGTCAACGCCGGTTCGAAATGCAATGGAATAAGATATAAGAGATGTGCAGAGTAAGGAATTGATTACTGGGTGGCTTGATGGCTCAGACGATTGTGGTCTAGCATCCCAACCTCCCCAATATGCTTTTGGTCGTAGGTGTGGTTCTCGGAAACGGGTTGGACTGGTGGCGCCGCTTCGATTTCGTCATCGTCGACATCAGTCTTCGAAGCACTAGAGTACTCGGAAGCCTTCAACGTAACTGTGCTTTCAGCGAGAGGCTCTGCACTTTCTGAAGATTCAGGAACAGGGCTTGAAGATGGTCCTGCGCCGTTGAGACTAAGCGGAGCTTGCGCGGACGCAGATTTCGACTCGCTAACATCTTCAATAAACTGTGCCCCGCTCTCGGCTTTGTCGTCCTCGTGGCTGAGGGTTTCTTGCAGAGCGCTGAAATTGAACATGGGCTCAGTGCTGGACAAGGCTCCAGGTGGCGTCTCGTCACGGCTGAGATTGAGACCTGATGCGCTGGGGCTTGGCTCATATGAAGAGCCAGGCGCAAGGTTAATCTGGCACTCGTCGCGCATCGTCTCCTGTACAGACTCAGAGTAGGATGAAGCGGACGAGGAGTCGTTCGATAAGTTGCGTAGGACCGACCGGTGTGACGGCGAATCTCCATGCTGCAGAGCATCAGATGGTGCCAAATTGCTAGAGCTGCTCCCTTGGATTTGGGCGCGACTGTCTTCGAGATGCTTCTGTGCGTCTCCCTTGAGAGGTTCCTTCGAAGAAGGCGCGTTGATGGTCGAAGTAGGCTCGCTCATAGGGTTGAAGCCAGCGGAGCCGCCGGACCTGTCTACTGCCTTGCCCTTGCCGGCTGCAGACGAGCTGCCTGGAGTATCGTCCAAACCGTCGACACTGACGGGATGGAAGCCACTGCCAATCTTGCGTTGCTCTTTCGCTACCTTCTTGTTCTCCTTGGCCTTCTTCTTTTCTACCTTTTTAGCTTCTCTAGCAGCTTCCTTGTCGTCTTTCCTCTTGCGTTCCTCTTCTGCGGCCAGACTTAGCCTAATAGCCTCCATCATCATCAGCTCCTCGAGATCATCAAGTCTGTTGCCTCCTCCACGTCTCGAACTGTGCCTTGCGGGAAACAGGTCTCCCGAACTCTCGCCACGGCCAGACGATGCTTCGCCTTCTCTTCTCGGGGTACCTACGCCGCTGCTGGCACCGCTATCCGTGCCGAACATGGTGCGTCGCCGTCTGCCAATACCAAACCCGCGACTCTCTTGTTGTTGAATATTGCCCATCATGTAAGCGGCGTTGTGCAACGCTGTTGCTGCAGCTGCTCTTCGAAGTGCATGTGATTTGGCGTCTGCCAGCTTCTTCGCCCAGTCAGGTCGCACCATATCTGTTGTGATGACCGTCTTATCGTTCACCGCAAGTGACGTGGCTCTCCTTCTGCCTCCTCCAGGAGACGAGACACCTGAAGAATTGACCGACGTTGTGGAGGACATGGCGGAAGTCGCGCTGTGCATGCCCTGAGTCTGATGCGCATAGATCAGTCCGCGCCGGAATGGCGGCGGTTCGTACGTCACACCAAACTCGGGCTGCACACAAAACGGACATGCCGCAGGTTCTGAAACCAGCTGGATCTCCTCTTGCGGCTCCTCACTCTGAGGCGGCTCTTCTCCGTGATGCTCAGGAGGATGTGGATCAGGTCGCTTGATCTGTACAAAACATTCAGAACATATCGGTTGATCGCAGCACCTGGTCTTGTTCAGGTATGGCGGGTAGTACAAAAAGCAGATTGGGCATTCCGATGCGTTCTTATACAGGAATACCTCCACCCGCTGTCCGTTGACGTATGGGTCTTTGGGTAGCTGCAGCTCCTGATGAGCCATTTCGGTCTGTGAAGCATTGCGCGAGCCGCTGGCAAGAGAAGCTAGTGTCTTGGCTCGTCCACGAAAGAAAGGAGACGACGAGCTAGTGCTCTGAGTGTTCTGCGCAATCGGCGAGGCGGGGGATGGAAGAGAGAAGGCGGGATGTGAAGGCGAGAGAGTGCCAGAACGGTCCGAGTTTTGCGACATGGAGCGAGCACCCATAGGGACCGTGAGGTTGTTGAGAGCGGAATCAGAGGAGCGTGGATTCCATGCTGGGCTGAGGTGGTTCGCCGGTCGAGGAGGTTCTTCTGGCGGGATCTCGTCTGGGGCAGGCAGCGGAAGGCCATTTGCTACAGCCACTAGCTGATGCTCAGTCCAGGTATCCGAATGGTCATCGAGGCCCTTCCAAAAGGGAGCCAGGCGTCGCTCGATCTAGCAATTGTTAGTTTGAGTAGAGACGTCTGGACGAATAGCCTACGCACCTGCAATTGGCGCACCACTGGCTTGCTGAAGTCTTCAGGTCCAGTATACGTGCCTAATGTGACCAAGAACGCTCCGTCGACACCCTCTTCTTTGATGCTGCGTTCGCGTTCTTGCGCCCTCAGCACACGCTCCTTCTCTAGCTTGCGGGCTTCCCGCTCAGCCTTCGTCTCGCGCCGTGGCTCTAGAGCAGGATCGCGTTCTGCATTGCTGCTTCCGCCAATGCCGAGGAAAGACAGATCATGTCTACTCCCTCTCCCACTTCTTGCACTATACAGCCCTACACCACTGCTGGACCTCTCGTGTGACGACCCGCTGGGCCCCGAGGCACTTGTCGGCGATGTGGCGGAGGCGTGGGCACTCGATCGACGCACGTGGCCGCCTCGCGAGGGCGGTTGCGATTCTTTACCCTGGCTGTTGCCCATGTTGAGGTCGGTGTAGGATAATCAGAGGTAACAATATGGGTCGAGTCGGTTCGTCAGGCGGGACGCGCCGGGGTTGTTATAAGGTGGGCCGATGATGCCCAAACGTCTGATTGTAGTATCTCCCAGTCTGTGCGAACCGGGATAACGACGTTCGCAGCAGGATCAGCGAGTGGGATGTCGGCGGCGTGGTGATGGTAGTGATGGGAGATAGCAAGCGTCACAAGGACATAAGTCATGCAGCGCCCAACGGGGGTGGCTCTTGACTATCGCTGCTTCCCTACTGAACACAAGAAGAAATTTGGTGCGGATGACTACTATAGGCAGTCGCGGGCTACAGGAGGCTCATGCAGCAGACAGAGGCACTCGCGGGAGCTTGCAAGCCTGTGTTGAGGGGACGCTGGCGGGATGACGTTCACTGCCTCTGAACGGAGGATACCAAGGTTTGGAGATCGTAAACGAGATGTATGGCGGGCCGACTCAACTCGGTATGGGGAAATCGAACGTCGCGCGCGATCTCACATGCCTGCCAGCATTCACTGTGTTGTCGCGCGCACTTCTGAGTCGTGAAGGTTCCGGTTATGAGACAAACGACGCGGGCTGCAGCCACTAGGTGCAATCGAGCTGCGAGCTTGTCGTGCCTTGGCCAAAGATAAGACGCCACACACGACTCCAGGAACTGTCTCACACTACAAAATTACGTGCACACGCGCTCACGACCTCTCTAGCAAGGCCTCGGTCACTGCCCTGGCGGTGCCATTCGTCCTTGGTTCGGCACGAGGCTCCGCTAAACAGAGGCAGCGAACGACACGCGAGCACCAGCTACCCCACCCACGCGGGGCTCTCATCGGTCGACTGTCAGCATCTGGAGAGGCCGCACAGCTGTCAGCTCGTGCGTACCACACAGCTTTGAGCGGCCGAGCATCCGGACTTCATCAGCAATCTCACAGCCAACACTGCTTTGAAAGGGTCAATGATGACTTGCTAATACACAGGTGCTGAGATGCCACTGTTGCGGGATTTACGATTACGCAATGACCATCAGGCCGAATTCGCATTGAAAAAGATCGTCTCGATCAAAGAGGTATCCACGGTCTCGAATCGCAGAAAAGCCCGGACACGACAGTAGGTTCAGTGCGACCAGCAGCATGTTCAGCTGCACCAGATTGATGCCCACATCTCTTCTGAACGTCTCGCCATTTGCGAGAAAACCTCTACTTGTTTCGACTTTCTCTACGACGCGAGAGCTAGGTGACAGCTCGTAGATTCTCACTGAAGGCTACCTTCCTCACCGTGCTGACAGCTCCTGCTTACTGTCGAAGCCTTTGTTCATACTGCTTTCCTTCTACGTCGATCAGTCATCATTTTCTGAGCCATCTTGGAGGAACACGTTTCGTGCCAGTCAGCTCTGACACTCACGCAACTCATTCCTAGCTATTCCTTCGCCGTGCCGTCGCCAGGAGCACGAACGGTGGCTCTCCGCCATTCGTCTTACCCGCTATGTCCGTTCTTGACTTTCTCTGCGACGTCCGTTTCCACAAGAGCCATGTTCTGCCACCGAACCCTCATACAGGCCGACGTGCGCCGTTTCGAGTTTCATATGCGGATTATGGCGATGCAGAGAGCAATGCGGTTGTACTGTTCTGCGGTGCACTGATGGGTTCCCGCTTTTGCTACTCTCCTCTCGACCAGCTGGCTAAGGCGTACAACGTCAGAATCATCCACCCAGACAGGCCTGGTATTGGAGGGACCCAGACTGTGGATCTAGAGCAGCGCATACAGACCTGGCTCGGTCGGTCTATATGATCAGGTACCAACAGAATGTTCTGCTGACAGACGCAGAGATGGTGCCGTCATTGCTGGCTCATCTAAGCATCACCCATGTGTCCCTCGCAAGCCACAGTGGCGGCGATATCTACCTACTGAACACCATGCTCACCTATCCGTGCTTGTTGCACCCGGAAACGCCCTACGTCTGCTTCTTTGCTCCTTGGGTCGTACGTACCCTACAGTCAAGGGAGCCTGAGGATGTTCATGCTTGGGCGCTTGATAGTTGAGAAACGCATGCTGATAAGTGATTCAACACAGCACCACTCACACTCAAAGATCCACCAGCTGCGAGCTACTGATCTACTTCCTGCGCCTTTCTTCGGCAAGTTCATCTCTGTCGTAAAGTTCGTAAATGACAACGTCGCTCCTCTCGCTGGGTTAAGCGGCGGCTTTGTGAATGGTATCCGAGACTCGATGCATCGTTCGAATTCAAGCCCACCTTCAGGATCAGCGCCGGCTCCCATACCCTTGACTCCAACATCGTTGAGCCTGCGAACAAGAGGAACTTCGTTATTCTCGCACGATGAAGCAGTCGATTTATCATTGGACGATGATATTGTGGTCGAGGAGCTTCGCAGACACATCACTGCGTTTCTTTTTGCTGAGTCTACGGACGGCATTAAGGCGGACGTGCAATTATTCTTGCGGAAGCCCCGCTCTGTCACTTGGTGCTCTCCTAGCATCTTCTGGTCGGACTTTGACTACGCCGTACCCTTAGTCTCGAAGATGATCAACGAAGAGGATTGTGTAGATGGCGTCTGCAGGATGTGGGCTGTCGACACTTTCCACGCGCAGACGGACGCTATGATAGGCGAGAAAGGCAAGATCTGGTTCGACAGCTGCTGGATGTCACATCAATTAGCGGCTGAGCCTTGCGGGAAAGAGAACTTGCATGCACCATATCTGCCGAGTCGCAACAGCTATCGATACCGTTCTAGTGTGGTTGAGGGCACTGAACACAACTATCTCATGGATCCTGCTTTTGGTGCGAGCGAGACATGGCTGCAGCGCGTAAGGGACTCTTTCCCTCAACCGATTGAGGTCTGTGAAATCTGCGTAAGGCTTTGCGAAGCATTTACTTACTGACGAATACTAGAGCGAGTCTGAAGTTGATAAGCTTAAAGAGGAAGAGGAAGAGGTCCAGACCAAGGTGGTCGACGACGCCTCGTCCTCATCGACCAGGCCCATTACTGAACACAGACGAAGGTCTGTAAGGAGGTTGGTGACCTCGGTCAGGCGAAGGACCTGCGATGCCTCGTCGAGAAGGCCACGACTGCGATCAAAAGAGCCGTGGTCGATATCAGTCAAGTCAGCGGGTAAAAGACGTAGCTCCTCGACCGAGCGGTCCTTACGACGTCCTACTGTGTCTCGCTTGAGATCTGACAGATGGACAAGGAAACGGTTGGTGCAGCAGAGAGCCACTCTTGAATCCTGATACTCGATGAAAAACCTACAGGCAATGCAAGCCCATGCCATCGATAATGTGACTCGCTCCAGGTTGCAACATCGATCCTTGTGTGTGCCACTGTCGAGTCTGCAGCGTATGCGTGAGGTTGATTGCCCGATACGGAAGGTTTGCGACATAAGTGTGGATTGCGGTTGAACTACTGGCGGCCTCCACTATCCACATCAAGATCAGGTCTGCCACCCCACGGCCGCTTTCGCGACGATTGATGAGAAGAGGCAATACCTGTCTGACCGTTGAGACTCCATAGCAGACCATATGATCGATATGAAAAATTCGAAGCTGTTAGTAATAGCGCACAAGTGATGTTGCAAAGTTGAGGTGCTTTCACGTGACTCTGAAGCCAAGGGCAGGCGCGACCGCACACTAAACGGCAGGCACGGGCCACGCACAGTTAGCGAATATTCCACTCCAGTCACGAAGTTTTGACCATCAGCCAGCTCACTCTCGAACCGCCGCGCACATCCACCGAACGACCGTCTCCCGTCGAACACACAATCTCACACAATGGATACCGCTAAGGCCCCCGTCAAGCTCGTCAAGGTCACTCGTGTCCTTGGCCGTACCGGTACGCGATCCCCGCACTGAGGCAGCGCAGGAGGAGAAAGAGGCAGATGCACGGCTGCATACTGCAAGGCGCACAACTCAGGGCGAAACCATAGCAGAGAATGCTGGCTAACGGCGACATAGGCTCCCGTGGTGGTGTCACCCAGTGCCGTGTCGAGTTCATGGACGACCAGACCCGTTCCATCATCCGCAACGTCAAGGGCGCTGGTACGCAACCTCCCCTCCTTCGCCTGCAGGCTGCATACTAATCATGCGCAGTCCGTGAGAACGACATCCTCTGCCTTCTCGAGTCCGAGCGCGAGGCCCGCCGCCTGCGATAAACGGTCGCTTTGGGGAGAAGTGGCGCGTTGGCATTTTCCTTCGGTTCCGGAGTTCTTCACGAATGGATCGGCTTTTCACATGGTCATCATGAGGGCATGGATGCGTTAGTCCGGCGCTGCGAGGTGTCGTGACTGGGGAGGATATGCGAGGAGACATGATAACCAGGAAATCAACGAACTGGGACTTGCTCCTGAATGAAACGATACCTCAACATGCATGCTGACGTGCATCTGTTGCGATTTGGAGATGCTGCTTACGGGCGCAGGTCGATGTAGCCTAAAAGACCGGACAATTTACGAGTCACGATATCTGGAGAACGCATCACAACCACACCACGCCCCTTGGAAGTCTCCAACACACACGCAGCAGAAGTCCTTACATCAAACGCACGGTCGTGCTTGGTCGGCAGTTTGCATCCGCACGCAGGGATATCAACACCCCGACAGTGATGAGACTGTGACCCGGACATCCGCCTTAGGGCTCACTCACAGCAGATATCTGTACCACGCAAACCACATTCCTCTCTGACATTGATCACTATATCTGCCCGCCAAACACTATTGACATCACTTTTACAGCCCCAAGCTTCGGCATCTATATATGCACCTTCCATAGGAGTGGCTGCCTATTTGCCCCACGATTGGATTGCTCATTCCTGCTCACCCTGGCTTGCGGTGGTCATGGCTGCCCAACCTTCAATGATGAGTAAGAGCGTGCGGGCAACCACATGCCACCACGAGCAACCAGCACGAACTCACGCTTCACAACCACCTATCCCCTAGTACTTACGCCATAGCTCATCTGCCCTCACATCAAGCTTCGCAACAACAATGAACCTCGACGGCGCCAGTGACAGCAAACCAGTACTCGAGACCGTCCAAGAACACCACGCGCCTCCCAACCTCGAGCGCAAGCCCTCGAAGCTGCGGCGTTTCATGTCCATCGGCTCGCGGGATCGCAGAACAGTCAGCAGACTCGGCCTGCCCACGAACGCCGGCACCACACCACCGCTCCAGGCGCTCTCGCCACGTCAACCCGAGTTCGAGCCTGGGGCGAAGAAACACACGAAGCGCTCCATGTCGAGCTTCCTCCTGCCCAGAAACCCTGACAGCGAGCACGAGACCGCAAACGACAGCAACATTAACGTAGATGTCAGCGCAGTGCAGGGCCATGTACCTGTCACCGAGACGACGGAGCTGTCACTACCTGCAGCTGCGGGAAAAGAAAATGAAGACAGGCTGGGGAACCACGGGCATTTACCAGTCACGGGGAGCCCGTATCGGTTTGAGCACCAGCAGACGAGGAAGGACTCGGCGACTAAGTCGTTCTACGACATGCCGCTTTCTGCGAGTCGTGCTGCTGCGCTTACGAGCCACCCTGTAGGGAAGAAGGATTTGGAGAGCGAGGAGGAGTTCCAGACACCAAGGGAGTTTGATGGGGCGTGGAAAGGGCACTATGTCGGGAGGTGATACGTGGGTAAGGCTCGCGTACCGTCCTTTGCTATGCTTTGCGAATCGAGAGTAATCAAAAAAAGGAAGTGAATTGTTGTAGTTAAAGGCAGTAGTAGATTATGCATAGCCCAAGTAATCAGCTCCTTACAGCCGTGGATATCATCAACCAGCAGCCTTCAAGCCCCAAATGGACATGATCCCATCCAACGCCGACGCCATGCAAACCTCTCAGACCTTCAACCACAGGTTCAACACGCCCTTGGCATACTCGACGATCTCGTCTCCACCGAGCTTGCTCTCGCCGTACAGACGGTCGACAAACGAGATGGGCACCTCGGCCACAGTGCAGCCCATCGCCTTCGCCCGCACCATCAACTCCATCTGGAATGTATACCCCTTGCTCTCCGTGCTGCGGATGACCTTCTGCAGCACCTCCTTCTTGTACAGCCTGAACGAGCCGGTAAGATCGCTGACACCAGGCCTCAGCACCGTATCCGCGAACAGATTGGCGCCACGGCTCACAAACTTGCGCTTGAGATCCCATCCGTAGACGCCGCCGTCGCCGGCATAGCGGGTGCCGGTGACGATGTCGTAGTTCTTCGTCTTCTGCAGGGCGATCATGCGCGGGATGAACTTGGGGTGGTGGCTGAAATCCGCGTCCATGATGATGACGAAGTTGCCCGTCGCAAACTGCAGACCATGCACGTACGCTGTCCCCAGCCCCAGCTTGCCCGCCCGCGCCCGGATCTGGATGTGCTTCTCGGTGTACACTTTTTGCAGCTGGGCAGCGACTTCTTGCGTGCCGTCCGGCGAGCCGTCGTCAACGATGATGAGCTCCCAGTCGAGGTTGCTAAGGGGGTGTTAGTTGTGCTCTGAACGCGTGTGGGCGCGAGAGGGGTGCAGGGGTACGCACTTCTCGGTGAAGGTCTTGTGGAGCAGCCATGCTATTATGGGGAGGTTGCGGCGTTCATTGTATGTGGGGAGCAGGACGGAGTATTTGTCCTTCTTCTGCGCGATCGGAGCCATGGTTGCGGTGGACAATTGGTGAGAGAGCGACAATAGTTGGTGGTGCTGTGGTGTCGAGAGTGCGGAGTGAGCTTCGTGTTCATTGGAAGCTCCTGCACTAGCGCATCCCTCTACGCCTACCCCTTTCAAGTCCGTTTTGGACTCGACTAATATACGAGAACGCCATGTTGCCGACACGAGTGCAATGTACGAAGAAGAATTTGCTATTGTGCTTTGATGCATTTGGGACGCTGTTCCAGCCTAATGTTCCCATTCCAAGAGCATATGCTGAGGCCGCCACCAGACACGGAGTGGAATGCGGTAGCCATGATTCAGCTGCAAACGTTGGCCGAGAGTTCAAGAGAGCATTCAAGGAAATATCAAAAAGCCATCCAAACTACGGCAAAGCCACCGGTCTCGGAGCTGAAAGGTGGTGGCGAAATGTAAGTCAATGCATGTTCCCTATCACCAAAGCGTCTTGAACGCCATCTGACAGCGCCCAGGTAATCAACAACACGTTCAGGCAATGGTTGGAACCAGGTCAAGACGTCCCACAGCCGCTGGTGAATGAACTACTGCGTCGCTTTTCGACCAAAGAAGGCTACGATATCTTCCCAGACGTCTTGCCCTTTTTTAAGATGTTACGCAGTAGGTCATCCACCAGCGATGCTAAGGTCTGGCCCTGGAAGAAGACGGTAGTCGGCATCATCACCAACTCCGACGACAGAGTGCCAGGCATATTGGAGTCCTTTGGCCTTAAGGTCGGTCCAAGACGCGTTGGAACTCCAGATGAGCGCAAAGCCGAGGCTGCACTGGAAGACGACATTAGCTTCGTTGTGCTCAGCTACGATGTTGGGGTCGAGAAGCCGAAGCGTGCGATATTCGAGGCGGCTTACAAATCGTTTCAAGAGACTTTGGCAAGTAAAGGCGACGAATCCAATGCCCAGGACTGGGAGAAATTGTACATTGGCGATTCACTCGAGCATGATGTCGATGGTGCGAACCAAGCGGGCTGGAAGGCGCTGAGATTGGATCGGCAGGACCAGGACCAGGACTCATTGACAAGCAAGGGTATCCGTGTGACCCGCGAGCATGTGAAGACAGGAGACCGATCGTACGACATCGAAGTGTTTACGATCAAGGATCTTGGGGCTCTTCGTTCAATAGATCCGACAAAGAGATGGCCAGGAAAAGAGGGGCTGTAGATGCTCGCTCGAGCTCATGATCCTGAGAGTAAGAAGAAAGTGTGAATAGTCCCAATACAGACAGATATGACGGTCTGCCAGCATAATTGTGCGCGCTCCGTCCAGACCACCTGTTCGCTGTTTCTGGCCAGCTGGCATCGATCAGCCTGCCGGTCGTCTTAACTCGAGAATGTCTGAGAGCTTCACTGTGCCCTTCCCGCCCCAGCCAGCCTGTCCAGAAGCAACTTCCGGACGGACACGCACGTACCAGCCCCAAGCTCTCCTGTCAAGGTCCTCTGCGCTTAGAACCTGAGCCCACGACTGGTACAGGAGCTCAAGGGCGCCCAGCAGCATTCCAAGGTTTCGCTCCTTCTCTGCTGTCAATGAAGCAGCGGTACGCTTCACGGGTGCAGCCTCTGTGTCTGTAGATGCAGCCTTGGGTGTTTCGAATGACTTGAGTAGGTACGCTCGCGCACCCTGGGCGGTATGGATGGGTAGTTGACTCGAGCCTTTGTGTGTATTGGGTCCGTTGTTAGCTCTCTTGAGAGCTTCCAGATCAATGCCCCACAGCGCGGGCTCCTTCGTTTTCGCGGGCTCATCGTCGCCCACCAGTGTGCCTTGTGTTGAGTCTTCTTCCTTCACAGTGCCTTGCGTCGACTCTTCTTCCTTAATGGTACCATGTGTCGATGTATCCTCCCACTCGTAACCCCAACGTTTCATCACTCGGACCTCTCTGTTCATAATGCGAACGATGGGTTGTCCTTCTCCCCAGCCCTCGTCTTCTGCCGTCCTGCCGCTGTCAATGCCAATGTGGACTGCCTTGGTCTTACTGTTCATACTGACGACTGCTTGTGCGAGACTAAGTCTACTTGACAACGGCTGGTCAGACATTGTGACCTTCAACAGCGCCACCGTGAATGCCAGAACCAGTGGTGCTCGATTGGTAAAGATGACTTTTGATCTCAGAACGTCTTCATTGTGAATCGTTTCTGGAAGTGCTAGAGAGGCCTCAATCTCGGACGCGCTCAGCGGTTGTTTATATAGTGGCTTGATCTTCTTGGGCGACGGGATCGGTGCTGGTGCTGAGCCGGAAGCATCAGTTATCGATCGCTTCTTTGATACCCGTTTCGCAGCGTTCAGGATCTGTCGCGCAATCTTCTCGTCTTCAAAGATAGTTTTGATGACTTCGATATTCGATTTGGCTATGGCATCAGCTGTACACGCCTTGTCAGACCTGGATCGTCGCGCTTTCACGCTCTCACGTGCTTACGTGTAGCAAGTTTCGCAGCTTGGAGATCCTTGACTTTGCCAATGGCCTGCGCAAGCGGTACCTTTGCATCTTGTGACAAGAACCGTAGTAAAGTCTGAACTTCCTGTGCAGCAGACATGATGTAGCTGGGGGTGGGGGGTCGATCAAAGTTTGTTGTCGAGCTCGTGGTGTGAGACATGACGACGTTGGAGGCACCACGCGCTAAAACGATCGGCGCTTGCACCCCAGGCTGGTCTCCCGCATCTTTACGAACGCGCAGCGACAGCTCACACCTCACATCCCCGACATGGCGTTCAAATTCTCCTTAGGTGCGGCCAAGGCCAACAAGGCCCAATTGAACGCAAAGGCCAAGGCAGAAGAGGAGGAAAAGGCGCGCGAGGAGAAAAATGCATTGGACAAGGTCATGGCCGAGTTCGAGGAGGAGCATGGCGCCGGGAGCAAGGTGCTCGGTGAACCCGAACGTCACGAAGAGGAGGAGGTGTTTGTTCCAACAGGGAGCAAGAGGCATTTCACAGGACGACAACGGAACATGAAGAGCGGACCTGGAACCCTCGAAGCCGACCCTCTCGACGAGTTCAGAAGCGCAGGTCCCGGACGTCTGAACCCTCCTACGCAACCACGATTCGCTGGCGCACCTTCGACAGGTCCAGGCAGCCTCGATGGCGTCAAACAAAAAGAAAATCTCTACACAACTGTCGTAGCGAAGGCGTCAAATCTCCCTCCAACGATGGATGCGAAGCGAGTGGAGGAGCTTTTCGCGGAGTTCCCTTCGTTGAAGGTGACCAAGGTCGAAAAGATACCTCCACACGGGCCTGCTACAAAGGGACGGCCGAGTGCGACAATGAAGGTCATTTTCGACAAGGAAGCGAACGCCCGCGATCTCGACGATGCCACGAACAAATTGAATGATAAGAAGTACTTGGGGAGAGGGTATTATTTGCACTTGGACAGGTATCTTGGTGGACGCGTAGTTGGTACGGAACAGCGCGTAGAGCCATTTGGTGCCCGGTGGCAGGCGCCTGAGGTAGCCAAAGGCTATGCTCCTCCACCAGATCTTGGAGGCGGGGCCAGGGATCGAGATCGTCCTCGGGAGGACACTGAACGCTTAGTCATTACCGCTAACCAGCCGCCCGACATGGCAACACTGCGCCTCGTGCATATGACTATCGAAGGTGTCATCAATGGCGGCGTGGAGTTTGAGGCCGGTCTGATGAACGACCCGCAAGTCCAAGAGGAAGAACGCTTTGCCTGGCTCTTCGACCAGAAACACCCTGTAAACCGGTATTACAGATGGAGGATGCATCAGATTATATGCGACACACCGAATTCTGAGATCTTTGCTCGTCAAGGCATGTGGCAGGGGCCAACAGACCCGCTCGCAGACGAGTTTGCCAATCATCTGGGGGCGTTCGATGCCGACTATGAAGAGTCTGATGATGACGAAGATGAAGAGAAGCCTCAACAAAGACAACTGCCTGTGGGCGACAACTACCCTGGGCGGGTGGACAACGGTCACGGTATCATGAGTCCTCGATCAAGAGCAATGTTTCTCTGGCTCCTCACTTCGCTGCCGCCTGGAAGCATTCTTGCAGACGACATAGCCGCCATCTCCGTCTTTGTCGTCGAGCATGCGTCTCAAGGGATGGACGAGGTCATCCACATTCTCATCTCAAACCTGATCGGGCCTTTCCAGATGACTGAGACCAACACAAGAAGGCGCCTAGGCGACGCCGAAGGGCGAGAAGAGCGCAGACGAACCGATTTGAGACAAGCTACCCTCAATGCCCTCCGCATCATCTCTGACGTTCTTCTTACTACATCAAGAGAGTCTGGAGCATCATACAAATATCGACTAGCCATTGGTACGCAGCTCGTTGAGCGCAAGGCATTCGAGCATCTCCAGAGGCTACCTGCGCAACTCGATATGGGGCGTATGACTGAGAAGACGTACCGCGACGAGGTGAACAGCATTCTCACTGTCTGGAAAGACGAGCATTTGTTCGACAAGCCTGCACTAGAGCATCTCGATGAAGCCTTCAATGCGCAGGAAAGACAGAAGGAGCAGGCTGAGCAGGAGAGAAAATTGGCAGAGAAGAGAAATAGGCGGAAGGTTGCCGCGAAAGCTACTACCAGCACCAAGGTGGACACCGAGAATGAGGATGACAGGATGGCCATCGATGCAGAGGATGGGGAGGAAATCACCGCACCTGATGGATCGAACGATGGCACACCCCAGGCAACGTCAGATGCGATACTGCCTGCTGAGCCGACGGAGAAGGTTGCTGAACCGCTACCAGTAGCTAATGCAGCTGCAGCTGAGCCTGAAATTCCAGGCGAGACTGCAGCTGCGCGGGCGAGGCGGCTGCGACCAAAAGCCGAGGACATGTTTGCATCTGATGGAGAGTAATGCAGCGTTGATTTGTACATGATACCCTAGACTAGACGAGGCATTCAGGATTGTTGGGCGCCTCGCAATTGAGATAAGATAGGAGTGAGACCTCTTGATTGCTTGTCGTGTACGAGACAAGGCTGGCTACTAACCTTCAATCGCGGCGTCTGAGAACTTGCCCATTTGGATTGGCGGTGTCGCTGCACACTGGCTGCTTCGTATCCTTCCACTGACAGAGGATTGCGAGCAGCTTGTCTGCATGACGAGACGTAGTTGTGGTGATTTCTCGGTGTTTGTTGATATGACGCGGGGCGCACCTTTGTCTTACCCACGTCGCGAAACGCCCAATCAGATGACCCTTTCACGCTCCCGCGATCAACATGGTTTACCTTTCGTGACCTCACTTCGCTAGAGACGACACTCCCTCTCCCCAAACTCGTGACTGACGGCGTGCCGCGGACGCGCGCGCGGCTCTGTGAAGACTATAGTTGATTGGCCCATTAACAGAAGCATCGTCCCTCTTCTCGGCCTGAGCTTGTCTCCGCCGCCTACTTCGTTCACCGCAATAAACACGCTCACCCAAATCTCCCGTACCCCACACCACACCGAAATTTCGCTCGCCGGCTGTGCAACTTCCTCTCCCGGCAGAGCAGAGCCAGAGCAATATATCTGAGGCGAGCCGAGGCCACGCAGCGACGAGCAGCTCCCCACCCCCGCGGTTATCTCCCCGCGCAGGTAACGGGTGACCGCTATCTATAGCCCGCCATGCCCTGCTTCCTGGGGCTCGCGGTGAGCATCCACACGCCCAACGGGCCGCTCTCAGAGCACTCTATACAGAAGCAGTCCAAGTTCCACCGAATCACGTCCTACATCCCCGTGCCGCCCGCAAAAGTCCCGCCCGGTGCGACCAAGCCCGAGCAGTCCACCTTCGCCATCTCCATCACGCTGCTCACGCCCGGGCTCCATGTCCCGTACTCGGCGCCGAAGCCCACGCCCGAAGAGCCCAACCCCAAGCCAAAGATCGTGGGCGGCCTGCCCGGCTTCACCAGCGAGCGGGGCAAGTACGGTGCTGCCATTGCGCCCTACAAGCCGCTGACCACCTCGCCAAACGAGACGATCGCCGCCTACATCTACTTCGACGGCCGCGCAAAGGAGGAGGTAGCCACACTGTTACGGCGCGGCGAGGAGACATGGGTGAACTCGCGTTGGGTCAGCGTGCCCGAGTCAGAGGGAGGAGGATTGGCTGAACGCGAGTTCTTGTTCCGCGAAGTTGGACTCGAGCGCTGGCTCAATGGTCTCGATCTCGAAGGCTCCGATAAGAACGTAGCCGCCAAGATTGAGCGGAGAAAGCAGCGTCTGGAGAAGAAGCGCAGGAAGAGGAGAGAGGCGCGCGGCAGCAGCGACGAAGACGAGAGCAAACCAGCACGAAACGGTGTCCTACGCTATGGCGACGAGAAGGACGCACCGGTCGAGGCACTGTCAGGGAATGACGACTTTTTCACATCGGACTCGGACTCGGATGACGAGCCCCCTGTACCGGAAGCTGCAGGCCAGATCAAGGTCGCCCTGTTCCGTGTTCTGGCCTCCGGCGAGATCAAGCGTGGAGAGTACTCACCGCAGTTCGACGCGCACGACGACGATGACCCGAACGGCGGTGATGGCGAGGACATTGACCACACTACAAGTTTCGCGAAGCCCAAGACGTTGGACCCCAAGTCGATCAGCACGCAGACTGTCACTGGCATCGATCCTCCTGATAAGCCATATGCCGTTTTCACGTTCCTGTACCGTGGAGAGCGTAAGTACTTCAGGTCTTGGGAGCCGCTCAGAACTAACCTACTCAGGCCAACTGCGAAAGATGGGCATTTTAGAGACGACCGACAAGAAGACCACTGTAGCGTCACCAGCGAACCGACGAAAGTCTGGATTGGACTTCAGCAGTCTGAAGCCTTTGGATGCCGCAAAGGGCACAAAGAACTTTGGCGGCTACCGCGATATGCAGTCACCGAAGGCCAAGCAGAAGAGCGAGGACGCCATGGACAGTGATGCGGACGACGAAGACGACGCTCGGCCTGACGAAGGCGACGATGACAAAGAAGTCGTTGTGGATAAGGGCATGCTTTCCCCAGAGGATGCGGCTAAGCAGGGCGAGCTCGCCGAGGGCGTGCGCAAGATCAAGGTTGGTTCCGCCAAGAGAGTGTTGCCGTATCAACTAACCGTACAACAGCTGAAGCGACAACATTCCGCTGAGCCTCTGGCACGCGGTCCGCCTGCAGGCGAGTCGTCGTCTGGGTCGCCTGTTTCTGGCACACCTGCGCCAAGCAACTCGGCCGCCGAAGGCTCTTCATCCACTGGTGCAACGGCCGACGCCGAGACAAGTGTTGCATCGCCGTTCAAGAAGCACCGCGCTTCATTGCCAGGCTTCGATGAGAGCGTGCGCAAGAGCCTAGGCCAAGCGCTCCTGGGACAGAAAGAACGAGGAAACTCAGAGGGCACCATCCCCACGACGACCATCGAATCAAAGATGGAAGAAGATGAAGAGTTGTGACTTTGGGAAATACGAATGCAGAGCGCATTTGGTTGAGCAAGCCACGCTTTACTTTCATCGTAGCTCCATTGCAGGCATGGCAGGTTTGTCTCATTTTGGAATATGCACGGTTACGCATAGCTTTCTCTCCGTCGACGATCTCTCACAAACTATACCACGCGGCGCCACAAACACTGGGCCGGCATCTGCTACTTTGGCGCTTTGGAAGCAGCTCGAAAATTGGGCGGCCTGGATATGAGTACCTGGACTTTTGGAGTCGCTGTACATCCTTTGTTCGATTGTGAGAGTATGACAGTAGGACACTGCGTGCAGGCAGTCGTTGATATACAGCTCCGCCGAGGTAGCATCATGAACACTGTAGATCATGTCAATCTGTTCTTCGTACATCATTGCGTTGTGGATGTCAGCCCGCGTGGCGGAGTCACGTGGGTCTTGCTGAGCTATGCAGAAAGTCGTGATTCGTAGCATTGTGATAGTCCGGCAACTACAGCTTGAACTCGAGAGTGCTTCTCTCCCAGCCGACCCCTCCGCCGTCCTTTCTGCGCGCTAGCTTCTCTGCTATCTCGCCCTTCTTGTCCCTGTTCCGCTCCGTGCACAGCTCGAATACAGTACTCAAATTGAATACGAGGGAATGGAAGGGTGGGCTCTGATCAACCAAGTTCGATAGCAGATCCTTGGCATCTGGAATGTGACCTGTGTATAGCAGGCAAACCGCCAGATTCTGAGCAACCATAGCATCGTCGGGGAACTGCTCGTGCAGAGCGCGGAAGGAGGATGCGGCAGCTTTGTAGTCCGAGTCGGCAAGCTGGACGAGCGCGGCAAGAGCGCCGTCAAGAAGCGCATCACTCCCAACGTCAGAGGCCTGCGCAAGACAGCGGCGCGCACTCGCCAAGTCGCCGACTCTCAGCCACACCATGGCTTCCATGACCAGCACGTCTCTCGTCTCGGCTGCATCCGACTCTCCCTCGCCCGTCGACAAGGTCCCTAGATGGCGCCCTGCACCATCCAAATCACCCATCTCCACCAGGGTGTTCGCAACGCGGATCCCGCAATCTCGTAGCCTGCGCCGCCAGAGCACCTTCTCCGAGTCTTCGCCCGCGCGCAGTATGCTCTCGCGACACTCGCGCGCCAACTCATAGTACCCCATGATCCCCTTCCGCCACTCCCCGTAGCCCAGCGCCGTGAGTCTAACAACCAGCAGCCTTAGATCCCACGGCACGAGATGCACGCCCGTCAGCGGATGGCGATAGAAGGCACTGTTCAGATCGCCCAGCACCTTTGCTTCCTGCGCGGCAAGCGTGTGCTCGCTGATCAAGCACAGACACGCGAGGCGGATGTGCACGAGGTGGAACAGCGTGGGGTAGTCGGTGGGCGCAGCGGCGGAGACGATGTTGCGGGCTGCTGCGATGGCGGCGAGGCGGTAGTGGCCGGATATCAGCAGCGAGTCGATGGGCGCGGCGACCGAGGGTGCGGTGTTGGTGGCGTGCTGGAAGGGCGCGGGTGCGGTGATGGGGAGCACGTGGTATGCGGACGGGTCTTGCAGGAAGGAGACGTCGAGCGAGAGGGTCTCATGGATGCTGTTGGTGGTGCCGCTGGCCTCGGGCGGCGGCGAGACTATGGGCGAGCGTGTTGGGGAGAGCACGCGCGAGGGCGTGCTGGTCGAGGTGCTGGTGGGCGCGTCGTGGAGGGGGTCGTCGAGGGCATCGTCGGCGTCGAGGGGGCCCCTGGTCATGCGGCGGGTCAGGGCGACGCGGCCGGAGGGGGAGCGGCCATGGGTGTTGCTGCGCTGGGGGTTCAGACTCATGATAGCCACAGCTTGGTGTACCTACCACCTGTGCAAGCGCGATGCCTGTCGGGGTTAGGGGTTTAGGGTTCGCCTGGCAGTCCAGGGCTCAGTGTCCGAGATCGGCTTCCCCACACCTGGCGCGCTCCGACGTCGCTTGCAGGGCGCGACCGTCATGACTGTGGCCAATCAAAACCAACGTCATCCTGAATGCCTCGCCTCGCGGCCGGGCCTTTTAGTCTGGAGGCGGCATTGACTCTTTGACAGCAAACTTTCTGGGTTCTGTGATTCATCTCGCTCCGATTCACACCTCGCATATACCCCAATTGTTGTTCCATTGCAGCGATTGACCCAGCGATTGCACACGCCATGCAGCAGTCACGGAGCCGCGCCATCGCGGCCATCAAGGGCACACGCACTTTTTCCACGTCGGCTGTGCGAGCACAATCGTCGCCGCTGACCCGACCAGCCCAGGCCGCTGCCACCAAGGTCGTCAAGGAAGATGTCAGGACACAGAGCACCGCCGCCGCCTCGCAGACACAGGCGCGCGCGCGCCCCGCCCCGGCCTTCAACCGCGAGGACTATGGCAGCGTGCAGCCATTGAAGCCCTACCGCGCGCCCGAGATGGACCACTCGTTCGTCGGCATGACGGGCGGCCAGATCTTCCACGAGATGATGCTGCGCCAGGGCGTGAAGCACATTTGTATGCCATGACCCTGAGCCACACTGTCTTTGTTCGAGCGAGCTGACATTGTCTAGTTGGCTACCCCGGAGGCGCCATTCTCCCCGTCTTCGACGCCATCTACCAGTCCCCCCACTTCGACTTCATCCTGCCCAGACACGAGCAGGGCGCCGGCCACATGGCTGAGGGCTATGCCCGCGCCAGCGGCAAGCCCGGTGTCGTTCTCGTTACCTCGGGGCCCGGCGCCACCAACGTCGTCACACCCATGCAGGACGCCCTCATGGACGGAACACCCATGGTCGTTTTCTCCGGACAGGTCGTCACCAACATGATCGGCTCCGATGCGTTCCAGGAGGCCGACACCATCGGAATCACGCGAGCATGCACAAAGTGGAACGTCATGGTCAAGAACATCGCCGAGCTGCCCAAGAGGATCAACGAGGCCTTCGAGATCGCTACCAGCGGCCGCCCCGGACCTGTGCTTGTCGATCTGCCCAAGGATGTCACCGGTGGTACCCTGAACCGCCCCATTCCCATGTCCAGCACCCTCCCCCCTTCCACAAGCGCCGCGACCCTGGCCGCAAGGGAGGTTTCCAAGAAGCAGCTCGAGGCTTCCATCAGGAGAGCTGCTGATCTGATCAACATTGCCAAGAAGCCCGTCATCTACGCCGGACAGGGTATCCTCCAGACTCCCAACGGACCCGAGCTTCTCAAGGAGCTTTCGGAGAAGGCCAACATCCCTGTGACTACTACCCTCCAGGGTCTCGGTGGCTACGACGAGCTGGACTCCAAGTCTCTGCACATGCTTGGTATGCACGGTTCAGCGTACGCCAACATGGCTATGCAGGAGGCCGACCTGATTCTTGCTCTTGGTGCCCGCTTCGACGACCGAATCACCGGAGCTGTCGCCAAGTTTGCGCCCGCCGCCAAGGCTGCCGCAGCTGAGGGCCGTGGTGGTATCGTCCATTTTGAAATTATGCCCAAGAACATCAACAAGGTCATTCAGGCGACCGAGGCCGTTGCCGGCGATGTTGGCTCCAGCCTGACCCAGATGATGCCTCTTGTCAACATCGTCAAGGACAGGCCAGAGTGGTTCGCTCAGATCGCTGACTGGAAGAAGCGCTTCCCCTGGGCCTACGAGAAAGAGGGCGAAAACGGCATGATCAAGCCCCAGACTGTGGTCGAGAAGCTGTCTGACTTGACCGCACACATGAAGGACAAGACCATCATCACAACAGGTGTCGGACAGCATCAGATGTGGGCTGCACAGCACTTCAGGTGGACACACCCACGCACCATGATCACATCTGGAGGTCTGGGTACCATGGGCTATGGTCTGCCTGCAGCTATTGGTGCCAAGGTCGCCCGCCCTGACTGCCTCGTCATCGACATCGACGGCGACTCGTCGTTCTCCATGACTCTGACCGAGCTGTCGACCGCTGCCGAGTTCAACATCGGCTGCAAGGTGATTGTGCTGAACAACGAGGAGCAGGGCATGGTCACGCAGTGGCAAACGCTTTTCTTCGAAGACCGCTTCTCGCACACACATCAGCGCAACGCCGACTTCGTCAAGCTCGGCGACGCAATGGGCGTCCAGGCCCGCCGCTGCACCAAGATCGAGGACCTCGAGGACAGCCTCAAGTGGCTCATCGAGTCTGACGGCCCGGCCCTTCTCGAGGTCGTCACAGACCAGAAGGTCCCCGTCCTGCCCATGGTCCCGACCGGAAGCGCGCTGCACGAGTTCCTGGTCTACGACGAAGGTACGTCGCCCTCCTATAACATGTTTTCGACGCATGCTGACAAACGCAGAAACGCAAAAGAAGCGCAGAGCGCAGACCAAGGAGAGATCAGGTCGTTAGGCTTTTTGGCTAGCATCTGAGCGCTTCTTCACTTGTACATTGCCTTCTGTGTATATTCTTGGGTCTGAGCCGGCGTTTTATTCCACTTTGCAAAATGGAGCGCTCTTTTGGAAAAGCTCTCAAAAGTATGATATCAGTCTACGTATGGGGGAATATTCAGCATAGCATACTGCATGAGAGATAGTTATGGTCGTGAACATGGTGTTCCATGCATCAAACGTGTTCTTGGTGCCTCAGGTGTCGTCCCGCAAGTCACTTTCGTATAATTCGCATCTCGCATTCATTTCAAATCACACATCACACCTTCTCAACTCTTTTTACATCACCAACGCTCTCGCATACCAAATCCCACTTACAGCCGCAGAAGTCGGATCTTTCGCCTAGTGAGCTACAGACACTGCATATACATCCACTCTCTGGTCACCTTGCGGTTGGAAACCTTGAGGTACAAGTGGCAGAGGGAAAGGGGGTGGAGGAGACGAGTAACACGAAGGTGCTAGGGCATGGGCAGACATTGAACAAGGGAAAAGGGCGGTGATGAAACGGCATGTCAAAGAGTGAGGGAAGTGAACGAGTACCGAAGTTCAATAGAAGCCGGGCTTTCAAGATAACCGGGTAGATAGTATTATTCGTTGATAGTAGAGAAGCCAATGCTTCATGCAAAAAGTCTTGCCTAAGAAACGAAGATTGAAATTAGGAATGTAGCATCTGCACCCCTACTCAACCCGGCACAACTTCCCGTTCTCATTCGGCAACCCGTCCACACTCTCCACCCGCCACCTCTCGCTGCCCACCGCCGTAGTCGCAAAAAACACATCCTCGGGATCCAACTTGGCCTTCAACTCCAGCAAGCGCGGGTACTTCTCGCCCCAAAACGCCTGTCCAAAGTTCGGTTCAAGGCGATCAGCCTCGGCCAGATAGCCTCCCGCACCAGGCGAGATGTCGCGCCAGGCCTGCATATCGACAGCCTGGAAGTCCTTGCGGATCTTGAGGATCTCGGCGGCTGTGCTGTTGAGGCCCCAGCGCACGGACTGCATGGAGAAGGATACGAGGGGGCGCCAGGCGGAATTCACCGCGTTGTCGGCCGACGACTTGCATTGCATGTTGAAGTGCACTTGCACGCGCCCTTTTTCCGAGGAGGATCGTATGTGCGAGTACAGCTCCTGTCGCTTCTCTGGCGTCTCGAAGTTGCTGCGCGGGAAGAGCCGGGAGCCGGTTGCTACGTTGGCTTTTTGCACAGACTCGAGAGGGAAGGACGAGCGCCAGGCGGAGTAGTAGCTGTCGAAGTAAGTAAGGTTGGGCGCGTAGGTGATGTTTAGGCTGTCGAGTTTGTTGAACCAGGGTTGAAGGAGCGCGGTGGCTTCGGAGAGCGTCTTGTTTGGGGCGAAGAAGGGCGAGAACTGGAACGTGAAAGAGCCGTTCGAGGGGATGATCATCCAGTAGGTGTACGTTCCCGCATCGGCGTTTTGGATGTTGATGTCGAGGTAGGATCGAATCGCGGACCAGAATGTCTCGTTGCTGGTCTGCTTGGAGGAGAAGCTGAAGCGAGATGCTGTGACGGGGACGTCTGGGTGGGCTTTGACAGTAACGGATGTCGCCACGCCAAAGGTGCTACCGCCTCCACCGCGAAGGGCCCAGAAGAGGTCAGTGTGCGAGGTAGAGTTCGCGACAACGAATTCGCCATCGGCAGTGACGACCTCGAAAGCAAGCACGTTGTCCGCACCAGTGCCGTAGAGTCCTGTCAGAGGGGAATGGCCGCCTCCTTGAATGTACTGAAGCTGGTTAGTCTTGGGCCGTAAATGCTCACACGGGTGCGCTTACTCCTCCCATAACGCCAACGGTCTCCCCTTCTCCACCAACGACAACGCGGCCCTTCTCGTCTGCAGCCTTGTAGATCTCGAAAGCCTGAACACCGGTTCCAGCTTTGAACGCGGGTCCAGTGTATCCAAGCTTTGCGTCCGCAAATTCCTCGATATACTCGATGTCCTTCATGTAGTGTGTCCAGATGCTGAGCGCGTCTTTGCCACCGCTCTTACCAAGGAAGTCATGGCCGGTGTTCTTGACAACAAGTCTGACGCCAGTGTTCCTTGCGAAGTTGACGGCGAGCTGAACGTGCTTCGGCTCAGTGGCGTTTACCACGTAAGCAGGGAATCCACCACGGGTGCAGTTGTGACTGTCAAAGATGACTGGCGGAGTGCAAGTCATACCTTGTGCGACCGGAGACATGATCTCAATCGGATCATGCATGTGTGTGTATGACTGAGTCCACGTCGCTGAGTAGGTGGCGCACTGCTTAGCATCGTAATCTGGATGGGCAGGATAGCAGACTGCAGCAAGAGGAGTAGGTCTCGAGAGCAGACGGTTGCCAGTCAGCTCGTTGAGCTGGGCCCATGCGTCGTCCGACGGCCATGCAGCATCTCCTGGGTAGACCTTACAACGGGTCTCATTCTTGGGAACGGTGGTGTTGGAGCCTTTGAGGAAGAGGTTCTTGACCGAGGAAGTAATGCTGTCGAGATCGGCCTCCACGAGAACGTTGAGGTCTCGGCTGTTCAGCGACGATGAAGCGGTTGTTGTCGCAGCCAAGAGAGCCGCGAACCAGATCGTAGATGGAGGCATGATAGTGTCTCGTCTTGGTGAGATCAGCAGTCTCTGACGTTTGTTCGTTAGCCTGATAGTCGATCAATGGGTAGCTGAACTTTGATCTTCTACCAGCGCGACGGCTCCGGATGTCTTTGCAAGTGCCCGCTACCCGCACCGTTTGAGTGACGACGAGAAGGACCGGGCATCGTTCTGTCCGCTCACTTAAGGGGCACTGAATGGCAAATTGCTGCACGAATGGCCCACCCTCGGCTTGTCGTAAGCTAATTCAAGGGCCTGCATGTCGCTCTACGTGACAGACGATCTTAGCAGAACGCGAGTAAGCTCGAATTGAAGGGCCCGTGAAGGTGCACAGCCAAGAGAAGTCAGGACACGGCAGATGTTCCCCGCGGTCGGCCTGGTCACGCAACAGGTTAAGAGCGATGGTTCGTTGACTCGTGCGTCGAGGATCATTGTTGCTTTTGACCAGTGAATAGTGCAGGAACGAATCCTCCGAAAGTGACAGGGCACGTTCAACAGGGCGAGCGTTCGGAATCATGCAAGGATGCAAATGTCAAACAGGCGAACACAGTGCTTTTCATCGCGACAATGCAACGTTCATTCTGACAATATTGGGAGTGTGGCGCCTCGATCTCTGCGCGGAAGCGATGGGCAGTGGTAGATATTGATGGTGGGAGGAGGGAAGCTTCGGTGTCTCCGCGCCTTCGAAGGTTTGCTTGTGATCGCCGAACGGCCCGTACCATGACCCAACAAACCTTCAGCTACCACCTGCCTCAAAGCCACGAGCCTTGGGCATCATTAACTAGGTTTATGAGAAATCTCAGCTGCGCGATCAGATAGTGTTAAGAGTTTGTTTACCGCTCTGACCTCTTTTCGACGCGGCTCGGCCTTATCCAAGTGACCCTGAGTCGTCGTTGCCGTCTTCTGACAGGTCAGCCAAGGATGGCGGTTAACGGATCAACACTTGCACTGCCTAGACAGCCTTGAACAGCCTCACCAGGCCCAAAGCGTTGCTCGCATCCCTGAAGGGTATGTATCGAGAGGGTGGGACCCCCGCAAATGGCCGCGTCGCGACCGAAAGGTCGCCGTTTGCCCAGGGTACGCGTGGGTAATTCTCCGTCTGTTGCTACCATGGCGTAGCCCACCGCGAGTAGGTACTTTCTTTGCAACCCCTCGCGGTCAATTGAGCCGGAGATAGGGAGTGACAGAGGTGACAGCGTACAATTTCGATGCAGAGCGGCCACTACTAACTTTTAACCTAGCTCTAACAGTATACCTCATCAATTGTACAGCCTCACTTCGTGTGGGAAGCCTGTTCCCCGTCAATTCCGCCGTTGGGCAAGTGTAACGACTTGTGCCCACATGTCACTTATTGTCGAGCTCAACTGCACATTCACTGGCCTTTGAGCATCGGTCTTTCTACAGATCGTCACCAGTATGGTGGAGAGCCGTCAAAATGAGGCTCTCGCAATGATATGCGCGTTCCCGATCATCTCCACGATCTTCGTCATACTGCGAACGTACTCGAGATATCTAAGTCGCAACTTTGGGTGGGACGACTACCTCATCTTACTGTCAACAGTGCTGTTGCTTGGCCAAACCTTGACTATCTACAAATGTACGTATCTTGCAAACGGGGAGTTTTTGAGTATACTGACTCGCACAGATGTCCTAGTGAGTGGTACTGGGTATCATGTCTATGATCTCCCTAAGCAGACGATCGCGGAAAAGATCACCGCGTTGAAGTGGAGCTTTGCGGTGCAAATGTTCTATCATCCATTGATGTGTGCGATCAGAGCAAGTATTATCTTGTTCCTATTTCGGATGAAGGATTATCGTCGGAGGATACGATACACCTTACACATCGTCTGTAAGTCTCTGATGAGTTGCTGTCCGGTTGAACTACAACACTGACGTCCACTTCTACAGTCTGGCTGAATGTTGGCTACACTGTCGCGGCCTCACTGGGGAATACTCTGCAGTGCAACCCTGTACAATACACATGGCTTCGGCCTGAGATGGATCAATACGACGCTAATGGTAACGTCACGGTCAAAGGTGGAACATGCTTCGACTCTCGTACCTTTGTCCTCGCAAGTTGCGCTCTCAGCATCTTCATGGACCTTATCATCATACCTATTCCTAGCATTATGGTATGGAATCTGCAGATGAGCGTCAAGACGAAGACACTAGTCGTTCTCGTCATGAGCCTGGGCTGGATGTAAGTGTCTTTACCTCCAGTCATGTCACAGATGTACTTACACATTTTAGTGCTACAGGAGTGTCAGTCGGCCGATTCATTGTATATTACTACCGCTTTGCACCGACCAATCTCGACCGGACATGGGATATCGGCGTCGTCATCTCCATCGCCGAACCGGCCGTCCACGTCGTCACCGCATGTGCGCCAGCCACCAAGGGACTCTTCCGCATGCTGTTCCCATCGTTCGACTCCGACTACGGTACCTACGGCGAAAGCTACGCCCCTCATGCGCCCACGAACACGAAACAGTTTGGATCACGTACTGCCGCATCCAATCAACGGCCCTCCACAGGCGGCTTCAACTTCGGGTTGTCTTCGAAAAGCGGTGAGGACGGGCACGATATCGTCATAACGGAGAGACCACAGCCGAGTCCCAGGGGAGAGGACGTGTACGGCATGAAGCCTTTAGGGAGTGTCGATTCCAGGGAGAACATCGTTTACGATGATTACGAGCCCACACGCACCGCCAGAGCCAGCAGAGCCAACACGGCGCACAGTAAGGTAGAGAGCGAATTTGTGGAGGCGGAACCGATACATGTTTTGGAACACGCCAAATGAGATGCTGCATTGTTCTTGGCGTTATGATTTGGGTGCATCGATTGTCTGTTAGCGATGAGTTGTTGTTGCGATCGCTATATACCACATGCTGTTTCTCTCGTTCTATAGTAATGCAATAATTGCCGCACGATTCTCCTCGCTAATCGTGCTGATAAAGTTCTAGGGCTTTGGCGATCGTGGATGCCAATGGTCAATTACAGTGACAACGACTGGGCGACGACTTGATAGCGGTGGGTTCAAGCAGCTACCACTGCGTCACTGGTTGCTCAGAAGTTCGCATCTCTTTCCATGACCTCCTCATCACTTCTATCTTCGTGTGTATAACAGTACCATACACTAGTGCATCTAAGAAGGTAGTTTCGGCCCATCAGCAGTCGGCATCAGCTTCACGGTGGCGGTGTCAGCCTTCTTCTTTAGCTTCTTTGTCCTGTTCTCAGCTGTGCCTATCGAGTGTTGCTCAAGCATATCTTTGCCAAGACCGTTCGATAAGAGCTCAAGAGCTGAAGAATTGAGGTCAAAGCTGCAGCCATCCCGTCCCCACTCCTTTTGCAAGGCTGCCTGTGCTGATCGTCCTTGTCAGATCATAGACACAAAGAAAGACAACAATAGTTAGACGAAAACAGTCGAGTACGTGACCCATGGCCACGCAGTCTTTACACAAGTAGTCTCCTTCAAGACCGTCCCCTGAGCTGGGTCACTGAGACCTGCAGTGCTATAGATACGATTACATGTACCCATCGCCTCGGCAACATTGTCCATGGGGACCTGCACCTTGAGGAGATCACCGTTTGTTTGACTGAATGCGCGGAGCGGGATCGTCTAGTCTTGTGCTTCGTTGTTGGAAGTTGGAGGACTCCAAAGAGTCCCATTGAAGAGCCACATGGGTGGCAAAGGTGGATATACTTGGTATAAGTTTTCAACACGGATGAGTTCGCTTGCTGCCTTTGTGATAAGATGCCAATCATCGTACCCCGAGCCGTGCCGAACATGCCCCGGAGATGCCATTATTTCCGTCTGGGATACGATGAGATTATTGTTGCTGACGACCGGACCACGTGATGGTGGCCTTGAAGAGGCGGAAAGCAGCCGGCTGGACTCCTGCATCGCACGCAACTGTGTTCGGTAATTGAGAGGTTGGATGCAGTGGGTCTCTGCAGATGACGAGATCTCGAGGTGCTACACGAGAGGCTGCTGACAAGTCAGGCTGGACAAAGCTGAACTGATATAGAACGCACCTGATATGCAGGGGGCTGAACCCAAGGCTGAGCTGCGCCAACGACGTGTGTACGCGACAGGAGGACCTTGGTTGCGTACCATTGGAAGCCCTGTGTACCCTTTCAAATTTCAGACTTTTTGGTGAAGGCTTGTCCAAAGCCTTGACCTTGCAGTCTTCATTACAGCTTCCCAACACAAGGTCAAGCACGGTCCAGAGCAAGGACGTTTCGTACACGCAATCGTAATTTGTTTATCGTGTATGCGAAAGCAAGGTCTTGAAAGCTTCTGCATGTTTTGCTGGCAATCAGAAGACGGACTTGGTATCCTTAAATGCTACGATGTGACCCAACTGAGAGAGCAGCGGCTATTTGCGATCTCTGCTCCTGCTTCTCGACCGCGGACTGTCGTACGAGTCGTAGCTTGGGCTTCTTCTTCCACCGCCACCACCTCTCCCTCCTCTTCTGGGTGGTGAATCTCTCCTGCCGTAGCCACCTCCGCCGCCCCTTCTGCGCGGTGGTGTCCGTGAAGGTGATCGGCTGTACGATGATCGCGACATGCTCCTGCGCGGGCTCCTACTCCTGGATCTCGAGTACGAACGGGGTCTGTAGCCAAAGTCACCACCGCCGCGTCCTCCTCTTCCTCTTCCTCTGCCTCTTCCTCGCCATCCTCCTCGGGGTGAGGGCGACCGCCCACGGCCCCTCCCACCTCCATAGCCACCCATTGGTGGTGGTCTGTATGCGCCTGGCGGTCCTCCACCTGCATGCCCATTGTGATCTTCTTGATAGCGCGGTGGTGGGCCTCCTCGTCGTGGAGGTGGTGTTTGAGAGAAGCGGCGTCGAGGGAGGACAATCGAAACCTGAATCTTTGCGCCGTCCAGCTGTGCTTCGTGCATTTTCGCAATTGCGCGCTCGGCGTCCTCAATTTCTTCGTACATGATGTAGGCGGTTCCACGATTCACATTGACTTGCCACGTTAGTACAGTACAGCCATGTGGAAGAGACCTAGTTGTACTTACAGACTGGGTTCATGGGCATTCTCAAGTCCTTGATGGTCCCGTACTTTCCAAAGATCTCGCGAATGTGATCCTCTTTGACGTTCTTTGTCAATGCTTCTACTACGATCTGCGCCAGTGTTTAGTACATACGGAACTTGCGCGCAAGGCTGTCGCTGCCTTGTTGCCCTCCTACCTTTGTACTCCGTGGCGCTGGCGAGCCGTCCCTCGGTGTTGGACTACGAGTATAGCTCCTTCCTCTTCCATTGGGAGATCTCGTCCGCGATCGTGACCTGGACCTCGACCTGTCGTCTGGTGTGTGACTCCTGCGCCCATTCCGTCTGGGAGTCGGGGACCGTGTGCGCGAACGAGAACGTGAGAGGGAGCGGGGTGATCTTGAACCATGAGGCGACCGCGATCGCGCTGAGAGGGAACGTTTAGGAGACCGAGTGCGCGAACGGTCGCGCGGACTTGGAGAACGCGTTCGTGATCGTGACCGGTCCATTGGGGACGGCGAGCGCGACGGCATGGCGTTCGAATTGGCTTCTGGTTGTCTCGAGATATTTATAACGATCTGAAGGGTTCGTCCGCGGATTCGCCAATGTTCAAGGTCGAAAAATGTAAGTGTTGATGTGAATCTCTGAAGCTTACTGCATGGGCGTTCAGAGAGCTCGAGGCTAGTGTGCACAGACCATTACCTCAAATCACTAACTAACTACACGACAGCACCACCAGAGATTCCGCTGCAGCATACGGCACTTTCATGGTCTTCGAAACACTCGATACGTAAATAATAGATATTGAATCTTGATGCTGCCCATTCAAGGATGATACTCAGCACACTTTATAGCGCACAGGGGGGTGTCCAATCGTGCGCAGAAGGTGCCAATGCACGCCTCAATGGCAGATCTACTTGTCATGAGAAACCTGAGCATACAGAAGTATAGACGCATCCTATTCGACCAGGCTATATCCATTGGCTACGTCGCGCGCGTCACCCGTTACAGCTGGCGTCGCGAAGCTCTGAGAGTCGCGGCAAAATCAAGCGGTCTCGAAGTCGCGAGAGCACTGGCTTACCATAACCCAAAGTCCTGGACTATTATAGTATACACAGAGCAGATTGCCCGTTTCTGGAACATCCAGGCCGTTCGTATGGGTACTTGAGAGCGGCCAGAAGCTGACTTAGCGGCGCAATATGGCCCTATAGTCAACACATACTTCACACCCAGCCCTGGAGTGCTGTCCCTGCGTGACACGATTTGGGCAGAGTTCGTGAGACTATCTAGGCCACAGTCAGACTACATGACATACAGTAAACCTCGTCCGTTCACTACACCCTCGGTTTCTGTCCAATCCACCACAGTGTCAGGGACCTGATTCTCCGGCTCCCAAGGCCATTGCCTCTGTGAAAGGTCAACAGTGCCTCTCTCAGCCGCCTCACTTTCCATGACGTCGCCTTCCCAGTTCATGTCAATACCTCTAGTCGCGTCGAGATTAGCCTTATAGTTCACGAAGTCATGGAATATCGATAGTGGGCCACGCTCCGTCTGTCGCTTCTCCGCCGTCTTTTTCGGGTCATCTGCCCGAGCAAGTGCCGACTCACGACTCTTTTCCACAGCCCAAGCAGGTGTGCTGCGGGCTTGTTCTTGGTTGACGAGCTCCACCAAACCATAGGCGTTCGAGCCTTCCCAAAACTCGTAGGCGCAGCCGCCGGAGAAGACTTGGCTCATCGCTGGCGAGTAGAGGGCTGATGTCTCTTCGAACTTCCTTGGATTCTGTATGTTTACGCCATACTCGGACATGATGATCGGTAGCGCAGCACTCTGCAGACGAGCGACTAGCCGGTCGTAGCCGGAGATCTGGTAGTTCGATGGCCCTGCCCACATGTAACAGTTGCACTGGAAGGCTTTAGCAGCGGTTTCTGGGGACTCGGAGTGTGACTGACCGTCCAGAAATCAATTGAACTTGCTGGGTCGCCCTGAGACAGGAAGTCGAGCACTGTCGTGTCGAGAAGATCGACCGGGGCAGCAGTGTAGCCGATAGGAATTATCCTTTGGCCAGTGGCTTCGTGGTGTACCTTCATGTATCTCTTTAGGTCCCTTACCACCGCTTTGATGACCGGGGCACATCGCTGGTTACGTGGACCATTGATGATCCCATTGCCCGCAAGCAGGCCCAAGGTGTTCGGGTACTGTGCCATGGCGTTCACGGTTTGGAAGTACTCTCCCAACGCTGGTCGATGGTACGATTTATATGGCTCAGCTCGGTTGATGCTGCTGAAGATCGTAGACACTGACGTGAATACGTAAATTCCAGCTTCTTCAAGCAGTTTCATGGCTTGACCATGGCGTTTGGTGGCATCGACCTTGTCTTTGCCAATCAGCTTCGCTTCATTTTAGCGCAATGTATGGCTACGAACAAACAAAAAGGGTGTTAAGTCCTAGCTCTTTAAAGAGTTTGATGTCATTCTTCAGCTGCGGCACGCGTGCGTCTGAAATTGGGTCCTGTATATCCGGGTTTTGGTAGGCAACTCCTCGGACGAAGAACTGTACTCCTGTCAGCATGGAGTACCTCGAGTATGCAAAGACGGCTGACCCGCTCATCTCCTCTCCAGAGGTACCGGCCTCGAATTGTGATTGGAACAGAGGCCGAAGGGCTAGCCATGTTGATACCAAAGACGATAGTATGAATCAGAAATCGTGAGGTGATGTAGAATCCCAATGACGGTTATCACCAGGCGTTGTTGCCTTGTCACTAATGTCTTGGGCGCCCAAGTGGCGACCTGACTGAGTGGAGCAAGAGCTGAACCGCTTTCGAGCTGCTCAGGTCGGCGCAATCAGGACCGTGATGAATCCCCAACTATAAGTACTCGACTGCTTCAGCTCCATGTACTTCTTCACTTGTAAGCACGAGCTTGGAACGCCTTTGCCGCTGTAAGCTCCACAATCTAATTGTTATTCTCCGAGGTCGACACAAGGTGACGACACACTCCATAGGTCAGACGGGCATACCGAAGACACGACGGTGTTCAGCCCGATTCATTTGACCGGAGTTGTGTGACAGGCCCTTGGAGCCAGGGCCAGCGCGGCAGATGCGCGTCGAGAGCTCATGCGTGGCAGGTTTGGAAGCTGCGAACTGCCCCAAGGCTGAGGCAGAGGGACCGCAAGACGCATCCTTTGATAGGCAGCTGCACGATGGCGCAATCGCTGTAGGTAACTAAGATCGCATTGTGTTGAGACAGTTCACTCCTGCTCGTCGCCGTTGCAGAGGACCCCGCCACGAAATTGTATAGGAGCAGCCCCACCACGCCAACGGGCCCTCCCACCTGCACCGCGCGACAGCACAACACTCGCCCTTCTACACCGCCTTACTCGTCTCTTCAACTTGCGATTTCTCCCTTCTGCAACAGTTCTCCTCTCATACTTCCACCCAAATCACCCGCACATTACTCAACATGTCCTGGCAAGGTAAGCACTGGTGACGCACGAGGGCCGTTGTTAAAGCTGACCACCTTCCCAGCATACGTCGACCAGAGGTACTAGCTCCCCACAATGCTCGCAGCGCATCTCTAATCGCCTCACAGCCTCGTTGGCACTGGCAACATTGACAAGGCCGTCATCTGCGATGCCACCGGACAGACAACCTGGGCCTCGTCCCCCGGTTTCTCCGTACGTCCACAACAACAACCGCGCTAGCCGTGGCGACAAGAGCGCAACAGATACAGGATAGAAGCTGACTACAGCAGCTCACTGCCGCCGAGATGGGCGCCATCGCCGCCTCCTTTAACGACAAGAGCGAGCCCAAGGCCGTGATCGCCAACGGCGTCAAGATCAACGGCGAGAAGTACATGACCATCGAGGCATCAGACGACTCGCTCAAGGCAAAGAAGGTGCGCCACCGTCCAGACGATCCATACATTCACATAACCTCAGGCGCTCCTCACCGTGCAGCATTCGCCTATACACAGACGCTAACTCGCAGTGATTTAGGGCAAGGAGGGCATCGTAGCCTACAAGACAACCCAGGCGCTCCTGATCGCACACCACAACGCCGAGGTTCAGACAACCAACGCCTTTAACAGCGTCGCCGAGCTGGGCGAGTACCTCAAGAAGGTCGGCTACTAAGCACGCGGAATCATTCGAGACTTGTTCATACTTTAAGGATATTTGCATAAGCACGGCGGATGGATGACATGAAAAGTTCAGCGCGGGGTGGCAGCTGGTTGGAGAATAGAGACGAGGTGAGGCGTAGCACCTAGGCAGCAACAATGAGACGCATTTACACCTACAATCGTGCGCGATACGCGGTGGTTCGAGGGCTGTGAGGCAGGCTTAGGCTGGATCAGTCGAATCTATGGTCGAATCTATGGCCGAACTCTGCCGTACAAAGGTTGAACTGCAACTTATGAAGATGAACACGCATAGCGAAGTTACACCCTACTCGATCAATGGGAATCATGGCTGCAGATCTTGAAGCCTCGAGAGTGCTGTGCAGAACCACGATGTCGAGCGCGCCAACAGAGCAGTCGACTAACTAGAGATAGAATTTGTGTTCAGAACCTCAGATTAATGTTGCTTAGGTCGCTCAGAAACGCCAGGCTAGAAATGCTCAACTAGGAAATCCAGGTCAAGATCTTACTTTTCCTTCTATTCTCACACAGTCCCCTCAGCGCCACAGATAACCAAACTCTACAACTCCTTCTTCCTCTCAGGACTGGCCTCAATGACGGCCCTCTCAATGAGGGTCTTACCCACACTAGCCGACTCCTTCCATCCGCGCTGACGGCTCCAGAACCTGGTCTCAGGCGTAGTCTCCCTAAGACTAGACTGCCTGGCATCCTCCTCGAGGCTCTTCCTTGTAATCTCCTCTCCGCCATCGGTAAGCGTAGGGAACTTCTGCAGCTGGCTCAAGTTCTCCTCAAAGAACTGCTTGCGGATCAGGAAACGCTCGCGACGCTCTTTCTGCTGGCCTGGAGAATCCATTTTCGAGACCGCAATGCGAACAGCGGTCCGAACGAGGATGAAGATGTGCTCTGAGAAGAAAACTGTGAGGAGAAGAGCCCAGAGCTGGATGTTGGACGGCTTGCCATCGGGGCCCTTGCCGTCACCGTAGAACATGTAGACGAGGGCTGAGGTGGTCAGACTGCCGAGCCAGGTCAAGAAGCTAAGGCTGTCGAGCCAAGGGCCGATGGTGTCAGCGCGCCATGGGATGGGTCGTTGCATCTCGACACAGATCTTCATAGCATCTGCACGGAGCTCGATCCAGTCATTGACAAGGAAGGAAACAGGGGTCAAAGGCCAGACGACAGAGAATAGAGATAAGTAACCGAACTGCACAACCATCTCGCGGAGGTCGGCGGTAACATCGTAGACGTCGAGTTCAGCCTCTTTGCGAACGCGCTCCAGGAATGCAGCATCCTCAGGAGGGTCGTTGGCAGCAGCTGAAGGAGCCGCGCCACCGTTCTTTGCAGCGCGTTCGGACTGCATCTCCTTGTACTTGGCAAAGCCACGGCGCTTCAGGTAGGGGACGATGAGCTCCATTCCGAGGTTGACAACTTGGGCAGTAACAGTGAAGTAGATGACCTGCTTGCGGAGACGGTCGGGATTGATCGACCAGCTCGATGTGCCAGCGGTAGAGCTGAGGTGCAGCTGCTTCTCGTCCTCAGCGAAGGGTCGAACGGCTACGTTAAAGACGTCGAGGTACGGCACGATGACGGTGCCGAAAGGTACGTAGACAAACGCAGTGAGGAAGATGCCCAGGTAGGACATGATGAAGTTCAGAACGAAAATCTTCTGGGTCAAGGCATACTCGAACGCGCTTGCTGTCTCATAGTTCTCGAACTCCGTAAGGCGTGTAGCAAACTGGGTCAGAATTGTGTTCAGGATAGGGTTGACCGTGGTGAGAATGCCAGTAGGAATGAAGACCAGTACGCTCTTAAGCGGCCCATTGTAGACCTCGGAGATGAAGACCTCGATGCCAAAGCAGGTCGCAATGACGGTTCCAAGCATAAGGGTGGCCGCAATGGCGAAGGGAATCTGCAGCAGTTGTCTTTGGAAACGCTTCTGCGCTGGGAAGAACCCGACTTGCTCGCCAGTGACAGGGTCTGTGATGGTCTTCTCGTGTGCAAAGTCTCTCCTCTTGACGTCGATCTTGGAGACTCCCTTAACGCCCCAGCGGACACTGAGATCACCCTCCTGCTGTTTCCAGTACTCGGTGAAGACAACACACCAAAGTGCGCTGAAGATGCCGTAGATAGGGGAGAAGTGACCGAAGAAGAGCCATGCGAAGGCGCCGAAGCCTGCTGCGGGGATCAAGAAGGTAAAGTAGGACTGCGTGAAGGCAAAGTAGAAAGCGATCTGCAATGGTCAGCTTGTGTAGATATAAGCGCAGTTTGGAGTGCATACCTTCTCGCCCAGACGGTTCCTGATGTCGTCGAGATCTTCTGTCTTAAGGAAATACGACTGCGTCCACTTCTTGATCCAGTCCTTGTTGTAGGCGTGGTCGTGTAGGGCGAAGATAGACTCGACATCCTCCCATTCTCCTTCTTTGGGTGTAATGCCGGCTCCACCTTCTGATGTAGGGTTGGTGATCAGCTGGTAGATAATTCGCAGGCGTTCGGCTTCGTAGAGAGGCTCTGCTTCGAGCGCAGTACGTGTCTCTTTGTCGGGGGCAGCAGAGCGGACGCCATGCATCCAGTCTCGCACTCTATTCACACGTCAGTCCCCCTGATGCATGGAAGAACTATCTCAAGCCTTACCTGGACCTGTAGACTTCACCGAACAGGTGCTCGTCAGAAGCTACCCGGACGAAGAGCAGCAGCGAGTGGTTGTCTCCATTGCGAGCCTCTGTCTGCAGACCCACACTGGCAAGGGCATGGCACAGCTTCTCGAATTGAGCCGCAGCTTTGGCCTTGTCTGTACGGTGGTCAACTTCTGCCACTTCCTAGTGTCTTCACATGCCGCGTACCCGTTTTCGCGAAGCGGTAGCTAATCACGTAGTCGACGTCCAGGTTCGACTGGAGCGCTTTTGGTTTCGACATGGCTGAGGATTCGCTCGAGTCGAGCAGGAGGAACTTGAGGTCGTAGATCTTCCACGCAATGTCTGTAAAATAGGGAATTTTGCGGCTCTTGAGTTGAGGTGACCCCTCCAAAGTGGTCGACATTCCAAGTTGGTGTTCCTTCCTGGCTTGGAATTCAGGGACCACAAACGTCATCGACGCGTCGATCTGCAGCAATCCCGCTTTGACACCTCAGCATCGCAACCGCGGGGACTGCATAAACAGGAATTGCCCGCAACACAGAGACCAGCTTGATTGCAACACAACGTGGTCAGCCCTACAGTCACCCTCAAGATGCAACAAAGGAGGCTACGAGAGCGAAGCCCGCGAAACATGGAAGCTAAGCAGAGGTCGTCTGTGTTTACAGCATCTGCTTCTCACGCTACGCGACTTGAACCACAAACAAGAGCAGTGCAATGTATGAGGTCGAGCGCATGTTCATTAAGGTTGTGAGAGTGAGAAGATTCCATATCCGAGTGTCCTTTACATGCCCACCCAAGTAGACTGTCGAGACCTGTGTTGTGTCGCATGCAGCAAATAAACAAGGCTGGGGCGAGTCATGCGCTTGCTCCGCGGCGCGTTCGGAACTTCCGTAGCTACAAACCCCAGAAAGAACAAGATGCCGCCCGACCCAAATGTCACTCCTTAAGCATGCGAAGCAGTACCTAGCCAACCAATCCAAGTACGCGCACCTCAATGCATTCGTATCGCTAGCCGAACCGTCGAAATTGGTCTCTCGCGCCGATGTGAAGACCGAACGTCACGATGTCCAAGATAGAGTGATCGCGGTCAAGGACAACATCTGCACCGCAGACCTCAACACTACGGCCTCGTCGGGAATCTTGAAGGACTTTACGAGCCCATACGATGCGACCGTAGTAAAGCTCCTACGGGATGCGGGCGCAGTGGTGTGCGGCAAGACAAACATGGACGAGTTCGGGATGGGCTCGCACTCCACGCATTCGCACGCGGGAGCAGTGAGGATGCAGAGGCACGCAGCCGAAGAAGACATGAGCGCCGGGGGTAGCTCGGGAGGAAGTGCACTCGCTGTTGCAAGTGCGCAGTGCTGGGCAGCTCTGGGAACAGACACTGGCGGTTCTGTCAGACTTCCGGCAGCATATACAGGCATCGTTGGCTTCAAGCCAAGCTATGGTCTTCTGTCGAGATGGGGTGTCATCGCGTATGCAAACTCACTCGACACGGTTGGCATTCTAGGCAAAAGTGTACAAGACGTTCGCGCCGTCTTTAGTAGGTTTTCGACGATCCATCCGCTGTGGAGCATGTCTGACTTCACTTGCAGATAAGCTCAGTGCCTATGATTCCCAAGACCCCACCTCACTTCCACCTTCGACCCGTGCTCGTTTGAACAGAAAGGGCAAGGTCTCCCTCCGCATTGGCGTTCCGCTGGACTACAACATCAGCACTCTACAGCCAGCCGTTCGACTTGCATGGATACGCACACTGAGAAAGTTGCACGAGCAAGGGCACAGTTTGCACCCAGTGCGCCTACCAGCAACACAGCATGCTTTGTCGGCATACTACATTCTGGCTCCCGCGGAAGCCTCAAGCAATCTTGCGAAGTATGACGGAGTTCGATATGGTAGCAGAGCAGGAGGCATCGATGGTACACCGGAGAGCGTCTTGTTCGCGAAGACGAGAGGCCAAGGTTTTGGACCTGAGGTGCAACGAAGAATCCTGCTGGGTGCGTTCACACTTAGCGCCCAAGCTATGGACAACTACTTCATCCAAGCTCAGAAGATTCGACGCCTTGTCCAGCACGACTTCAACAGAGTGTTCACAACACCGAATCCTCTTGTCGACGACGCGCCTGAGACAAATACGAGCGAAACCACAGTAGACGTGATCGTCTGCCCTACTGCTCCTACGCTTGCGCCATCCCTCGTAAGCATCAAGGACCAAGACCCTATCTCTGCCTACATGAACGATGTTTTTACTGTACCAGCCAGTCTTGCTGGCCTGCCATCAATCAGCGTTCCTGTCCGGATAACACGCGACGACCAGGCCGCTGAGCAGCCTTTCGAGGAGACTGCTGGCATTCAGATCATCGGCCAGTACGGAGATGATGACTGTGTCCTTGTAGCCGCAGACGTCGTCTCAAGAATCGCACCAACAAGTCAAGCACAAAGAGATGCACCGGATGTGACCTCGTGGGGCGCCAGCACCTCGGAGTGAAATAATATGATCGCTTCGATTGCCAACAACATTGTAGGATATTTCAGCATGAGGAATGATTACGTCCAAGGTGAAGGATTGCAGAGAGCTGTGTCAAAAGTCATCGATCAAAACCAACTTCGTCAACATCAGCTACAAAAAACTTCCGTCCTATACACCGCCCCTCTTCTACCGTCTTCGTTCATGAATAGGCTCAATGTGCCTGATATCAACAGCTTGGCAGCAACCATAAAGGCCATATTTTGCGTTTGCCGCGATTGACGGCTATGTAAGTTGATAAGTCATGACCATTATACCCGAGCCATGAACGGCCTCCTCCGAAGTCACCTGTCAAATGATCGGCCCGGTTCCATCTTACTACGGTAGGTATCTTGGAGGCGTGCGCGGCTGTCGTGTCTGGGTGGTAGCTCATGATGGCAGAGACGGCCTATCGACTTAGGTAATGAGTACATTACAGGATGTACATGTTGCCGCAGTTGCAGACCGCAGCTGAACCACGTGAAAGGCTTACGACAAGGTACCCGCGTTACCCTGTCCTTCGAGACTCTGACCCACGCCCACGTGTTCCAGTTCAACATGCATGTGCACCGCTTAGCGCATCAGCTCATTCATTCTTTCATGCGGCCATCTTCAGCACTGCTCACCTTGACATGGGGTCGACTTGAAGCAGACGCGAAGCAGACTCACTCACAGGCAACAATCTAACGTAGTGATTGACACCGGCATGTCAAAGCAAGTCAAAGAGTACGACAGCTCCGGCACAGATAGCCGTGCTCCCAGTGTATGCATGTCCAGTCAAGCATGAGTGGGGTTACATATGTAGTACTACACTCGCCTAAGCTTCTACCAGTAGGCGACTAACATCAAGTATCTTGATAACAATCTCGAGTAAGCGGACGCCTTATCCCACGTCCCTTCCCCTCATGCTATACCGCTCCTGGTATTCCATAGACTTGGACACTAGCTCTACATGTACGCTAGCGGCTCGGTCCAGTACATGTGAGCGATCTGCAAGCCATCCTGCATACGCATGTCCTGATGGTGTGAAGACGTCCAATATGTCCCTATCAGACTGTCTTGGCCCGATCAGGTCTACCACCATAGGTGAACTTCAGCATTTTGCCGACGCAAACTGGCCTGATATGCAGACTCGCCGGTCCTGGCATGCAGACCCGACAGATGTGGAAATACATCCATAGTCCGTCTTGCCCTCGAATCCACCGTCTCCGACCATCACCCGTATCAGCAGGTGCATTCTCTTCGGTCTAGTCCCTAGCATCCTCCACTCAAGTCCAAACTTGCATCTGTATCTCCAACACATGCTGTGGGGTCCGACGCCTCACTTGGCCCTGCGGCCTTTATGCGGATCGAATCGCATCTCCTCGTGGTCCGCGAAGCGCGCGGAGTGTGGAGCACGCAGTCTGGACTAAGTGTTAGTTAGTCGTGATATGTCACCGGTCTGTCGGCGGCCAATCGGCCGCACATATCCCGCGTGGTGGTCAGGTGTCGTCAAGGTGATCTCGAGTGGGATCCGGCAGGACTACAAGCCCTTCAAAACGCTGCTCAGCGTGCTGTATATAAAGCACCCGCCGCGGGCACCTTGATGGGCACAGCTCACCGACTCAACTTCATCAACCACACCTCAACGAATCACCAGCTCTACGCTACCGCTATCACCAACCAATAGATCATCATGTCTCCCTGGTACGTCGCACACCCACCCACCAAACCAATCTCAAGGCTGGGAGCTTCGAGTCGTGTTGGGAATGCTCCAGAGCGGGGAACACCCTGATGGCCACCATGCATGAGGACGAGAACGTCAGCTGACCATCCTCCATAGCTCCTGCAACACCTGCTCCTGCAAGGGCGACTGCAACTCGTGCAACTGCGGATCCTGCTCTGTAAGTCCTCCTCAAGCATGCCTTGGGTGTGCACTTCTCTTTGTGAACATCGGACTGATACGAAACAGCACTAAGCATACCATGCTTTGAGCCCTGATCATCTCAGCCAATGCCCCAGATCTGATAAACTACTTGGGGCGTCAAGCACTGTGTTAGGCTTGGTGTCCACCATGTTTCTGATATAGCGTTCTTGGATTAGACAGGGTGACGATGCACGAATGAACATGAATAAAGAATGATCGATCGTACATCCTTCCAAACATGTAATATGTACTTCTGATGGAAATGTCTGATATGCGTACCCCCAGCGGGTATATCCCACAGCCTCTCGCGCGCCTTCCTACTGACACTATAATTCTCTCCTAGTCCCGACTACTCGCAACATACGCCTCAAATATCCAAATGCTGCCTAATATCATCGCCAAGCCGCCACTCATCCTCCCTGGCCGTCCGCTCAAGCGGCGTCATAACATCGTCCTCGTCGCGCTCCCGGCCCCCGTCTGTCCCGCCACTACCTACCGTCTCTTTCCCAAGCGATCCCGCGTTACTCTTCGTCCGCTTCTTCTTCTTGAACCAGCCGCGCTTGCTCTGCGTGCTCTGCGCATCTTCCGCTTCGCCAGCCTCGCTCCTGGCTTCGCTCATACTGGCCTCGGACGCTACACTAGCGGCGTACTCGCTGGGCACGAGCGTCGGGTCGCGACTGGACGCCGTAGAAGTGTTGGAGGACAGCTTGGTGAGGTGGTTTGGGTCTGGAGTCTGGGGCTGCATTGGGTCTGCGCGCGGGGTGGGCACGGGCGTGGTTTCTGAGCTGGGTGTTGCTTCGACGAGTTCGGCGTCGCGGTACCATTTGCGGCGGCGTGTGTAGCGGCCCCAGCCGTCTTGGCCTCTGCGGCCGTCGCGCCACTATCGCGGTGTGTCAGTGACCCTTGTCAGTTGAGCATAGTGGGATAGGGGGCCAAGTACCTTGTTGTCGTAGTATATCCAGCCCATTTCCTCTTTGCTGGCGCCCTTGGGGGCTTTGCTGTCTGGGTCGCCAGTCTCGATCGCCCAGGAGCTGCCTTGCACCCAGCGCCAGCGTGAGGCGCCGCCCTCGACTTCTGGGAGCTCGAAGTGTTCTTTGTCAGGTACGGGATTCATGTGTTCATCCGTCCAGGACGCTCTTTCGTAGGCAAGCATGGAGGATGTCCAGCCGATACCCAGCCATCGTCGTTGGTTCTCGAATATTGAGAACGTGAAGCGGACGCCAGTTGACTCTGGGCGACGCTTAGCGGCAAGTGAAGCAGCAACCTCCTGTGTGCTCTTCTTTCGGGGTGGGAGGGGAGGCGGTCGTTGGCCCTTGGAGTTGGTAGGGGCATCGCCGAAGTTGAGGCCAGTGACAAAGACGCAGATTCGGCGGACAGTACGTGAACGCCAGAGTAAGGTACGGGTTACCCGCGCAGGACGTGAGTGCCAACTCAAAACCACAGTGCCAACGGCTAGAACCACCCGCTTTGTAGTAAGGATGTACAGCGGAGGCAGTGTGAGAGCGATCCAAAGCGGCAGGACAAAAAGTATGCGAATGAACAGTACGGTGAGTGCTGGTCGTGTTGTCGCTGATGTTGCCGTGCGTTGGGTGGAAAGGAAGTCTGTCAACCTTAGAAAAGGGTCAAGCAGTATGTTACAGCGCGAGGTGAACAGCTTCAGGTCTTCCACAATCTCTTCCAGGCTCTTGTGATGTTTGATGTTGCTGTCTGACTCTGCCCGCTTGTGTCCCTTCTGGCCCTTCTCACCAGTCCACCCTGTCGACGACAGCGGCGAGTATCTGCGCGCGTACATGCCCAATATCAGGCTCGACACGACGATGATTGGCCCAGCATATCTTGTGACGGCATCACCGTACATGACAATCGCCCAGAAGCTGGCGACCAGTATAAAGCTTTCCCATGGATCCCCGGTAGTCCATGTTAACAGCCCAGCGAGCTTGTTGAGAGGCAGCAGGAACGGATGCGAGTATGCGAGAACACGAGTGACTTGCGGTGGCGTGGCAGCGAGCAGGGGCGACTTTTGGTGCACAAGTATGGCAGAGCGCAGTTTCGTTTGCGGCGTTACTTGCCCGATGTTAGAGGGCGAGAAGGTGGCATAGGTTGGCGGATTCGGGTCGCCGGAGGGCTGCGGCGACGCATCGTTGGAGGGCTTTGAAGGGCTGGACATATGCTCTAGCCAAGGCGTGTCTTCAGTGTATTAGCATGGTGTGCGCCGTGCAGCTTGTGTGAGGAAGTGGGTTGGTGGTGGAATACCTAGTGCTGCCATGCAGTAATTAGCACATGAACAACGTCATAAGGCAGCTGCGGTCGAGTTGGAAGACGCGTTGAGAATGTCGGTAGCACGTTACAGTCTGTTACAAAAAGTACTGGAATATGCTACAGAGGTGGCCCAGGCAAGATCAGTGTGCAAAGCTCGCGTGAGGCTTCGGGCATATGATGCGGTCACTGGTAGGCATGGAGGCTAGGGCCTCGGGCATGTGAAAGAAAGACTTGCTCGGTACATGCGGCATGTCAAACCAGCCCGGACGTCAAGTGAAGTGACCTCGGCCATAGAGAGATACCTGAAGGCTCGTCACACATCGCCAGCTGGGCGCATATCAACGTTCTCGCCCCGCAAGCTGTGCAGTTATGAAGGTGTTGGTCCTGTGCTTTGCGATCGGAGTTTGATTGGCTGTGAGCGGATTCACGTGACTGTTCAGCGGAAGAGCGCCGAAAGCTCGGAAGGCGACCTGAAATTCTTAGGATCGACTCCAGTGTTCAGCACGTCCATTGAGGCAGGCCAGCCGTATCGTCCATCTCGCTCATCTACAAAACGTCACCGTATCACTGCTGCTTGTTCCTCACAATGGTGAGTCAACGCTGCTTCAAGATCCAGCCAGTATCCAGCTAACGACCCAAGGCCCACCGCATAATAACGCAAGTCGTCTTCTCTGGCGCACGTATCATCGGACGCGCCGTCTCTGAGTCCTACCGTCAGGCCGCCGCTTCGCAGAAGTATGCCGCCGCAAACGCTGGCAGTGGCGGTGGCGCCTTCGCGTCCTCCAATATCACGATGGACGAGGCCTGCAAGATCCTGAACGTCGGTCCTGGCAAGATGGGCACAATAGAAGCGGAGCAAGTCACCGAGCGTTTCAAGCGACTATTCGACCTGAACGATCCGCAGAAGGGCGGTAGTTTCTACCTGCAAAGCAAGATCTTAAGAGCGCGGGAGAGAATTGAACGAGAACTTCAAGGGCACCAGCGCATGGCTGAGAGAGAAGCAGAGATATCAGAAGGGTTCAAGCCGAAGTTCACAAAGGAAGATAAGTGAGCAAGCGTCTACGAAGGACTTTGCAACTTCAGGAAGATATTCGTTGCGAAGGCGAGCGCAAACATGACGGACGCATGCACGCGAGTCAAGGGGAGCTTAGGAATGCATCAAGATGGCGTTCGGTTGTGGGCATAGCGATTGAACTTTTGGGCATGTCCCTCGGGAGAGGTGGCGCGGCCATGTGATTTCCTCGAGCACGTCGAGAAGGGGCACACGCATGGGCATCTCTCTACTCTCCCCAGTGGTCATTTGCCCTCCTAATCTGTGTCAATATTGTAACAATAGATGCCATGAGCACTGTACCATTCTCCAAGTAGGAAGTACTGTAGAACCTTGTATATTTGAACGAATTTGGAACGAACGAAAAACTTGACCGCTACTCGCCCAGTGACAACACACTTGGAAGGGACTGTTCAAATGTCTGTTCACGGCTCCTGCCTGCTAGTAAGTCGTACACTGCAGGTGGAGTGAACAGCACGGGGCCGCGCCTTCCCCGTCTCTTAGCGGCCCCACCAAGGAAACATTTGATGCGCCTTCCAACTTCGACATCACTACACCACCACCAAACGCGAAAACCTCTACAAACGCCCGCAGTCACGATTTGACGCGTCGCGCAACAATCGCAAACAATCGGAGATAATGGGAGATTCGTATCGTCCAAGCGGCGGCGGTGGGAGACCGCTCTCTGAGCGCATGACGTTCACCAGCGGAGGCGGCGACAACTACCGTCCTGGCGGCGGCCAGCAGGGTCGTAACAACCCTGAGTTCACGTTTTCATCGAATCACGATGGACCGCGATTTCCGCCTTCCGGCCCAGCCAATGCAGGGCCTCCTGCAAGGCGGCGCGACCAACGACATGGCGGCCCACATGACTCGAGACGCGGTGGCCCGAATGGTCGTGGCAGAGGCGGAGGCCGCGGAGGTTACCGCAAGCCTGGAGCTCATGAGCGCGCTCTGTTGACCGTCCAGGATCGCGGCAGTCCCGAGCGCACACTTGGTGTTGCGGATGGCTCCAACAAGTTTATGAACATCGACGAGATGTTAGAAGACGAAGAAGAGGACGACGACAGCAAGGAAGCTGGAGAAGACGCAGCTGATGATGAGAATGGTACACACAAGGCGGCTCGCACCACGAGTGGACGTGATGATGGTGACTCTGTGCCAAAGTGGAGCAATCCAGAGATCTACTCTGCTCTTCCTCCACCGGAGGAGCTAAGACCTGGCAAGAAAATCGATTTTGTCCAGCTGATAAGGAAAGCGAAGAACGACGCAGCCGAGAAGGGCAATAGCAACAATGCTGTTGCTGCCAACGATGACTTCATCTCATTCGGCGATGATGATCCCTCTACCAAGGGGACTGATGTGATTAGTCTCGAGGACGATGAGCCCAGGAAGAACAAGCGGCCACAGAACGGAGGTTTTGTGCAAGGTCCGATGAACGACCTCGACTATGTCGACTCCGCTGTGAACCAGAACAAGCGCTCACACCAAGCCGCTGATCTTCATGAGCAGCCACAGCAGAGTAAGACGAAGCGCAAGAGGGGCGAGATTGAAAACGTGCGTGGCATAGTACAAGAGTGGATGGGCACTGCGCGATGCGACACTGCGCCATGGCTCGATCCACGACACAATTACGCGCATCTGGTCAACGATCCGTTGAAGTGGTAAGACCATGCTTTTGTGCTTTCATACCCGTGTATATGCTAACGGCACTAGGTTGCACAACGAAATACTCGATTTCTACGACTTCGTCGCGCCTCAGCCCTATGAACATGACATTCGTCACCGCCTCGTCCAGCGAGTACAGCAAGCACTGGGCACGCAAAGATTCCCACAAGATACCGGTCGCATCTTGTGTTTTGGCTCGTTCCCGGCGGGACTTTATCTGCCCACTGCCGATATGGACCTTGTCTACACCTCTGACAGGTTCTACCAAGGTGGTGCAGCCGCTATGGACTTCACAAATAGGAGCGTGGTCAACTCCACATTGAGGAAGGCCGCCAAGAGACTCGAGAACGTCCGCATTGCTGTCAACGTCTTGTGCATTACCAAAGCTAAGGTACCGATCATCAAGTTCGTGGATCGTGTGACCAACATCAACGTTGACATTTCGTTCGAGAACCTCAGCGGAGTTCAGGCACAGGCAACATTCCAGCAGTGGAAGCACGATTACCCCGACATGATCTATATGGTCGCACTGCTGAAGCAGTTCCTTGTCATGCGTGGCATGAATGAAGTCCACACCGGTGGCATTGGGGGCTTCACTATCATCTGTCTCGTCATCAGCTACTTCCAGCACAGCAGAAAGCCAGACAACCTCGGTGACTGCTTCCTGGGCTTCCTCGACTACTACGGCAACACTTTCGATCTGCGAACTCAGCGCATACAGATGCACCCTCCAGCGATCATCACCAAGAACGGTTGGGACGTTGACGGTCGTGAAGAGAGACCCAATGGCCTGTCTATTCAGGATCCGAATCGACCGGAGAACAACATCTCTGGAGGCTCTCACAAGGCATGGGAAGTATTCCAAGCCTTCCGCGCGGCGCACCGAGTGCTGAAAGACCGTATTGATTCGAAGAGCGCTGGCAGAAGCATTCTCGAGTGCATACTGGGTGGCAACTACGAGACGTACATCATGCAGCGACGTCATATGCAGACTCTCAAGTAAGTTGTATGTATCTGAGCTTATCAGGGTCATTCCGTGGTATTTGCGGCGAGGAAGCATACGGATAATCACAGCCTTGAGCTTGACCATCTAGCATCTGCTTGCTCCCTGCCTACCGTGGCCCTGATTCACTCGATGCACACAGCTTATCTTCTTGCAACCGACTGTAGATCATGACTTACTCTGTTCTAGTCCCGAGGATATGCAGAATATCGATCGGTACATCGACGCCGCTCAGAGAAGCAACGATGCATGGACCCAAGAGGTCGGGCGAATTTCTACTTTGTCGCGATTGCACTAGGCCGATGGATCGCATGAACAGTGTAGACGGAGTATTGAGGTGTATCATCATAACGGTAGGGCGTTTATAGGCGTGTGTGGATTGAGGGGCATATTTGCTCTATGCGGTTCACTCACCTTTGAACAGGTTAGAGCGGTCATTCGTCACGATACCCTGGAGCATCACAGGCGTTGCACTCGAGCATTCTACTACAAACATTACCTACTACGATCCACGAGCAAACTGTTGTCTGTATCGACACTACGCAGACGGACGACCGACTTCACATTGCCACCGGGCACACGAGTCGTTCAATCGACTTGTTACTGTACTCTAGATCATCATGATATCGAGTTTCACCTTTTTTCTTCTGCTTTTGTTCCTGCTTGCCTTGGCAGCAGTTACTCTTCGTCACCGCTCTACTAATCTGTACCCGGTGTGGGAAAGGCAACTCCGAGGAAGAAGCTTTTAGCAATGGCCTCAGAACCGTTGCCGGATGAGCCCTCAGAAATGTCCACCGCCACAGGACACCTTTTCTCATTGAGCCCCTTGCTGTGTACAAGGACTTGAGGAAGAAAGGTCGAGTAATTCAGAGATATCACCCCTCAACTAGGACTCAGAGAGAGACTTTCATCGAGATATTAGTGAACAAACCGAGAGCAGTGTTTTCGTCCTTCATTCAGCTCTGCTCTGTTCATGTGCAATAAGTACGCGTACTGACGGCAGTGGCGCGCCAAAGTGGAGACAGGGGTGTCGCCGATAATTCCGGACTTGGCGTTACTGTAAACACGCGACTGACTTAACGCTTCACCTGGGCATGGACACCATACCTCAGCTCCAGCCATGAAGTTACAAACAAGCTCAGCATGGCAATATGCTGCCGTGATGCTCCTCCTGGGCAGCGCAGCACATGCCTCGCTGGGCGATAGGCTGCCTGAGTTCAAGCATTGTCTGGAAGTGCGTAGCAACAAGAGGACAGCCTCAGATGCACTGCTGACAAGTCGTATAGATATGCAAGGAAGCCAATTGCGGCGAGAACCCTACACCGATTCGTGAGTCCCTCTTTGTCCGCGGTTGGAAACCTTCCTGACCTGTCCAGCCTTCCACCGCCGTCTCCTCCTCTGGGATTGTCCCGCCGAATGCGACTACACCTGCCAACATGTTGTAACCACGCAACGCCTCGCACGCGACCCACCGTACATGCAGCCCGTATACCAATTCCACGGCAAGTGGCCCTTCTACCGGTTCATGGGCATGCAGGAGCCCTTCAGCGTCATCTTCTCGCTATTCAACTACCTCGCGCACGATTGGGGCATGTCGCAGCTGCGCGACAAGATCCCTGCCTCATACACCCTGCGCAAGTACTACCTCTGGTTCGGTTATGTGGGGCTGGCAAGCTGGACCTTTAGCATGATCTTCCACACCCGCGATTCTGGCATCACGGAAAAGCTGGACTACTGGGCTGCCGGTGCGAATGTGCTATACGGACTGTACTACGCGCCGATCCGCGTCTTTCGCCTCGACCGCAACGATCCACGGAGGCAGAGCGTGCTCAGGCTGTGGACTGCGCTGTGCATTCTGCTGTATATTCTGCATGTGAGCTACCTTTCGCTGTGGAGCTGGGACTACACTTACAACATGGCCGCCAACGTCGTGGTCGGCACACTGGCCAACCTGCTCTGGAGTGGCTTCAGTTACGTGCAATACAAGCGCATTGGGCGGGCGTGGGCGGTGCTGCCGGGTATCTGCGTAGCGTGGATTATCTCGGCGATGAGTCTGGAGCTGATGGACTTTGCGCCGTGGAGGGGTATGATTGATGCGCACAGCCTGTGGCATCTGGGCACCGTGGTACCAACGATCCTCTGGTATAAGTGAGTTCTTCATCGAGGTTTCTAAGGACGTTGTGCTGACGACTGTAGCTTCCTGATCAAGGACGCCCAGGAAGATATCGCAGGTACGCGCCTCAAGCAATGAGCCTTCGCCTCCTTCCACAATGCTTACCACGCTCTTTTCAGGCAAACTGCCTATGGCTAATCGTGGCGCAGGCGGACGAAAAGACAAGGAATGACCACGCAAACAATCGTCGCGCAAGAAACATAGACTCATCAATATACAACAAAATACATACCGTTGACGCTCAACGGTCCATTTCGTTGTTGCGCATGTCTCAGATGTCTCGGCATATGTCGTCTGTCAAACCAGGCAAAGCAGATTTGTGTACAACAACCATGGCATCGCTATCTTCATCATCCAATCATCTGAGATAACGGACAAGCACAAAGCTGTAGCTCCCCGACTTCTTTTCATGCTGAATGTCACATGACCCTACTTGTTCCTCGAAGCAGAGAAATCAGGCAAAGACGCAAACATGCCCAACAGGGAGGATCTCGCTCCATAAGAAAGAAACACTCTTTACGAGCATGCAACACACTGTCCAACCCGGCGATCTGCTTATTTGATCCCTCTTTAGCTTTCGCTGCACTCGCTGTAAGGAAGATAGAGATATGAGCACGGTGTGCTTTCACGACAAAAGGTGTGAACACGCGGTTTGTTCTGCTTGCTATCATTTGGCAACGAGCGCGCTGACGCGGGAACAGCAGGCCGCCGCCATCAGAAAGCGTTTTTAACCGGAGTAAGATGGTGAGTGCAGAACATCATAGACGATATAAGAAGAACAGGTTTATACCGGATTCTACAATCAGACTCCTAACTCCAGATACACACCCCGACTCCAAGAACACTGAACACCGTGACGCCAGGAACGTGACTCCATGGGAAGCCAGAACCCGTAACAGATATCTCATACTAATGTCGTATCCCGAATTGAAACAATCTATTCCCCAGGGGACCCCAAGCGCTCAAGCTCGCTTCGAAGATTCGCGATCATTTCCTCTCCTTCCTGGAGACTCAGCAGAGAAGTCGGCGCGAAGATGCCAACATCCAGATGTCCATTGCGCACTGTGGCTTCGATGTCGATCGCGTGCTATCCTTGTTAGACACTCCGCTCACGTTCCAAGCGCTCAGGGGAATAAGGCTGACTTACAAGGTACGCGTGATTCACGTGCTCGACTCTCAACTTGTCCATTTTCATACCATCTCCACCAATCTTCACTTCAGCCACCCTGTTAATGGCATGCGCCCAGGTGTGCTGTTGTTCGATCTTCACTCTTTCCTCGGCAGAGGCTGCGCCGGAGGCTGCGGAAGGCGACAAGGAGTCACCGCTGTGCGCGGTAGGCAGCGCCAGGAAATTCACGAACACATCAACTTTGACGCTCGTCCAACGAGCGATCTCGGCTAGACTGCTCGTCGCGATGGCCGGCTCGCTGAGCGCGCGCAGATCGTCCTGGATCCGCTTTGCTGTCTCGACGAGTGAGGTCGGAGAGCTTGTCTGAGAAGATTCCGTCTCAGACGGAACGTCTGACGAAGGCCATGCCGTTGTCCTGATGCGAAGAGGAAGCAAATTGACAGTCGGAGCTATCGCGATCTCGAGATTCTCGACGGGCAATCCGCGGTTTGCGAGATATACACCAACTACCACGTCTCCTGCAACCTGGCCTTTGTGTCGCTTGGCGTGTAGTCTGGCGTGAGCTGCGAGGAAGAGGGCGTGCGTTGAGACGCCATTACGTCTTGCCGATTGTTCTAGGGCGACAGTGTCGAGGTGGCCGGGCCGGAAGATCTCTATTTTACAATCTTCGGTCGGTGGTTCTGCTTTGGAAACGAGCCGGGGGGAGATGCCAGAGAGGTACGATGTCCAAAATGCTTGTCGTTGTGAGGTTGCTAGTGCATTGTGGGCTAGTGCGATGTAGTCGTTGAATGCGGAGGTTGAAGGGGGAGCTGTCCTGCCGTTGCAGTGGGCTTGCAACTGTTGCATCAGCAGCGGTAGGCTCACACCATCGTACAAGGTGTGGTGGATCTTCAGCGTAAGTTTCCAGACTGAATCGGTGCACGCGGCGAAAAGGTGAGCCCAAGGCTGCTGTTCTGCAACCTTGGTGATCGTGTGTGCTGTATTCGCGTCGTCTTGGCCGGTGATGTTGGTCAGCAGGGCATTGACTCCCTTCAATACAACCTGGATGTACGGTATATCGGTCTGGCCAGTCGCGATGATCTGTGTGCGTAGAAGTGAGTTTGCAGCAACGAGACCCTGCCACGACATCTGCAGCGCTTCGAAGCTTGTACGGCCCTTTAGCTCGTAGACGAACTCTGGATAGAAGTTGGCGCCCTTGGAATTGAGCCACTTGGAGAGCATGTATAGTTGGCCCGCCGTAAGAGGCAGGATGCGTTCGACTTGGGAGGTCTCCACTCCTGCTTGTTGCAAGACTTCGTCTTGATCGAAGCCGCGTAATGCTCGTTTGATAGCAGCGTCCGCGTCGTCAGTTCCGTTGGTAGCAGATTTCGCACGCTTGTCAACCACCACCTCGCCCATCTTTGCTACAGTACCGGCTCTGAGCATCTCCCCAACATTGAGACTGATGCCTTGTTTGCGAAGGGTTGACGACACCTTGATAGCGCTAATGGAGTCTAGGCCGATGTGGAAGATCGACATGTCCGGCTCGATATCCGTCTCGGGTACCTGAGCAATAGATGCTAGGACCTTTCGAATCTGTAATGACATTTCTGAAAGTGGTGTATCAACGGAATGAGTCCTCACTTCCATGGGGGTACTGCTGTCAGGGCTGTCCAGACGATTCTCTGTGAACGCTGCCAAGCCACATACAGATGTACCTTGTGGCGTCGACCTAATGGTTGGGCTGTCGGGAGATTGCATGATGCTTTGGAGCACGTTGTCCAGAGCCTCGAGCAGCGATTGAGCTCCTTCTTGGTCCAGGGCCTCGTCTTTGACAGCGCAACGCCATACCAGTGTATTGTTGACGACCTCCATCTCCACACAAACCGGGTACTCGACGTCACTTCGACCTTCAATGCTGGTGTAAAGTTTCTCCTTTGGGGTGGCGTTTTGCTTGACGCTCTTCTGGTATATGAACAGACTTTCGAACAACTTGCCCTGCGGGCCCACAAGCGATGAAGCCTTTCGAAGGGGGAAGTGCTGCCACTGCTTGAGGTTGTTGAAATTATCCTGGACATACTGTAACAATTGTCGCCTTGACCCATGTATCACCGTGCGGATAGTGACGGTGTTCATCGTTGGGAACATTAGCTGAGACATTTTCTCGTCATCACGACCGGAGAGCACACAGCCGAAAGTAACGTCAAGAGAGCCAACGTATGAAGCCACTACCATAGCGAAGACTGATTGCCCCAAAGTTTGAAGCGAAATCTTGCTGTTCCTGGCGAAAGCTGTGATATCAGATACATCCGCTGTGCTTGACATCTCCTTGCGGTGGACAGTCTCAGTTGCCACCGCAACCACATGACGGCGAGCGAATATACTCGGCTTTGCGTCTGTGAGGTAGTCTTTCCAAAAGTCTGCTGCGCCCGCTCCGGATTCTCTAACGATGTTGGCCAGGGCAGGTTCATAGTTTGCTGCCTGGGTGGTCCTTCCATTGTACGCATTGCTGACAGCATCATGTAGCAGTCCGAGAGACCAGCCGTCATAGAGAGCGTGTGCGATCGATAAGATTTGGTATGTGCGTTCGGCCGTCTCCACATAAGTGATCTTGATGGGTGGGTCCAGGATGTTTGCCTTTACAGCCGTGCAGCGTAGACGCTCGAAGATGGCAGGGAAGTCCGGCTGTCCCGCGTCATCTTGTTGCTGTCGCTCTATCGGCTTCGAGGTCCCGTCTTTCACCACAATTTGCGCAAACGCAGCGCCGAGTTTCGGATCGTCCACTTCCACGAGTGCCGTGCGCAAGATGGGCGTCGATGCTATGACTGTATGCCATGCGTTGCATAGTGTGTCGACGTCGGTGTTTGCAGCCAGTTCTGCAACATCGAAGTTGAAGTATCTGGTATAGTCTGAAGCTTTCATTTCGGCCACCATGGCCTCTTGCAGTGGCGTAAGCGGCAGAACAACATCGACCTTGCTCATATCCACACCCTGTGATTCGACGTAATGCCTCAGCTCTTTCTTCTGACGGGCGAAGACATGTTTTACCAGTGACTCAGCACCGCTGGTATGGATCGTGTCGACGTGGTTGACCATGCCCTGGACCGTGAGACCTCGCATGATACCGCTGACAGGAAGATCGACGCCACACCTCTTGAGCCTTGATGACAGCTTGATAGCATCGATACTGTCCAGTCCCAGCTCAAATATTGACGTCGCCTCGGTGATGCCCTCAACTTCAACATTCGTTAGGTTGGCGATCTCTTGTCTGATCGCGATCGCTTCGTCCGTCCAGTGAAAATTTTCTGTGCCATTCACCCTATTCGTGACGTTGTTGACAGCTGCCAAAACTTCAGTATTGCTTTCGTCTCCGATCGCCGACGTTTCAATGATGGTTGCAGGGTCCGCTAATGCATTTGTGAGTGCCGCCTCGAACCGGTCGAGAAGTTCATTCGAGATCTCCTCGCTTGCTACGCGACCTTCGGTCACTAAGGTTAGCGTAAAGCTGTCATGGCTCTTCTGGTCGATTTCAATTGCCAATGGATAGTCAGCGACCGCACTTCCGTCGCGCAATGTCCATACATTGTTGGTCCTCCATTGGGTACCCTCGCTCTGTGACATTTGGTACACGAATAGGGTGTCGAAGAGTGGCTGATTGGAGCCTCTTTTGCACCACTTCATGATGTTGCGCAATGGTGTATGTTGATATGGCAGGGCTGCAGTGTTGAACTCGTGTGCCCTTGAGATGATCGAAGCCCAAGTATCACCACGTTGCGTACGTTGTGAGTAGGGTATGGTGTTGAACATTGGGCCGATGACCCGGTCCGCATGCTCAATTTCGATGTTTCGTCCAGAAACTACCAGACCCGTCGTGGTCGGCATGCCAACGAACTCCTGAAGAACATACATCCAGCACGCTTGGGCAATGGCTTGTGCTGTGACCTTCAGCTTCTTTCTAGCAAGATCATATGCCTCATTTGTCTGGATATCTCGCGTGACTACGACAGTCCCTGAGACTGACTTGTCGGATAATGGTGAGAGGCGTCTTGAGGATGTGCTCATCAAGTGGCTTTGCCAGAACTGCTGCGCACCCTCCACAACACGAAGAGGCCCATACGGAAGGGCTTTGTGGAAAGTCGGAACACCACCGAGGTCACCCTCTTCGTCTTCGTATGCCCTGCGTACCGCTTCAAACAGTAGCTCAATGCTGTTGCCATCATACAGCCCGTGGAAAATTAGGGCGACCAGCGTTCGCTGCTCTGGAGTACAAAACATCCGGAGTTCGAAAGGCCTTCCCAGCTCGGCGCAGTTTGCCGCAAGCCAATCTTGTCGAGCTTCCTGCACGTCAGTTGCTTTAGATGCCGGCGTAGTAATCTTTGAATGCCAGGGTAGTGCTCTTCCCTTCAAGACAGCTTGTACATAGCCCTCTTCTGTGTTCACAAATGCGGTGCGTAAGATCTGCATGTCCTGATAAACACAGTTCCAGGCTTTTCGCAGACGGTGAATGTCGACAGTCTGGTCCAATTCGAATTTGAACGTGTTGAAGTAGAGACCATCATCACTGTCAAGGTACCGTGCTATCATACCCTGCTGGAGTGGAGTGCAGGGCGCGAGCGCTTCGATGTCTCGTGGGTCTGCTGCGAGTACTCGAGCGACGGTACCTCTGTAGCGGTGCTGTGCTGCAGATATAGCTTGTTGCGCAATGATGAGAGAGCCATCGTGTTTCATGCCTGAATCAGGACTAGAGAGTACCTTGGCCAGTCGAACAATGCTGGCGTGCTTCAGGACTGCGGCAGCACTAGCTGTGGCGAAACCAGCGTCCTTTAGAGCTCGTGACACTCCGATGACGGAGATCGAATCCATACCCAGCTCATAAAAGCTGGAATTCTTGTCGATGGCTTCTTCCCCTATGTGCAGAGCTTGAGCTAAGACGCAGCGGAGCCTCTCTTCCGGCTTCGTCCAGGATTGTGTTCCAGCTAGGGCTGTCGGAAGCTTCTGCAGGTCGCTATTGCTTAAAGATTCGTAGATCTGCTTCAGCTGCTTTCCATCGGCCTTGTTGTTGATGTTCAGAGGCATTGATGCCAGTGGAATGAAGTGTGTCGGGATCATGTATGGCGGCAGCTTATCGTGACAGGCCTCCTTGGCCTCGCTTAGTCTTGCGCCTTCGAAAGGTAGGACACTGACCGCCCGAGGAGATCTGTTCCCAATAACCACGAAAGATACAAGCTGCTCTTTCTGTTGCTGAGGGTGTTTGAGTACCAGAGTGGCCACGTCCGTGAAGTCTTTTCTTGACTGCCTGATGACAGAATTGATCTCGCCAATCTCGAGTCGCTGGCCGCGCAACTTGACTTGGTCGTCGGCACGGCCGAGGAAGTCGAAAGTGCCGTCATGTAAGATTCTGACTAGATCTCCGGTGCGATACACACGCTCACCGAAGCGACTCAAGTAAGCGAACCGCTCCTCGGTCAGTTCCGGACGGTTCAGGTAGCCTTTGCCAACGAGCTTGCCAGAGACGCAAAGCTCGCCAACGCCACCTCGAAGGACTGGGATGTCTGTACTGGGCTGAAGAACATACGATCCTACATTGTCGAATTGAGGTCCAATGTTGGAAGGCTTGCCATTGGCTGGTACTCTCGGATACATCGTGCAGCCAATTGTAGCTTCTGTCGGACCGTAACCATTGTAGATGACACTCTTTGGGCCCCAAACATCAAGGATCTCCTGCTTCAAGCTCTCGCCACCGGTGATGAAAACACCCTTGCAGAGACTTGGCACATCGTCTGGATGCAGGATCTGGGCCAGACTTGGGGTAAGATCGATGTGGGTGATGTCGAGCGTTCTGATCGAATTTGCAAGATCTTCAAAGATGAGGTCTCGGGGCGCTGATACAACACAGATCCCGACCGACCAGCTCCAGTATTGCTCAAGCACGGAAACATCGAAATGGAAGGACGCGAACTGTAACCAGCGCGAAGTCTCGTCCCAATGGTCAGCGAATAGTCGTTGAAAGGCAAGCAATGCCTGTACAGCGTTCTCGTGTGTCAATTCGCAGCCTTTGGGTGTTCCGGTAGTGCCGCTTGTATAGAGGCAGTAACTGCGATCTTGAGGTTCAATGGTCCTTGACGGCTGGGGCCGGGAGGTTGGGAAATCGTGCACAGTGATCTCGTCGAGATTGAGCACCGGAACATGTATGTTTTTGCCAAACTTTGCAGACTGTGGGGACATCGATAGTACCAGCTGAGCACCAGAATCTCCTACAATGAAGGTCTGACGTGCACTCGGTGCGCTCGGATCGATGGCAACAAACGCACAGCCGGCCTTCAGTATACCAAGCATAGCAAAGGAGGCCTCGGGGCACTTGTCGAAACACACACCGACAAGTCCACCTTGTTGAACACCATGCGCTAGCAATAGATGTGCGATTCTGTTGCCTTCCACATCGAGCTCTTGATATGTCCATGACGTACTGACCGGCTCTTCGCCGTGTATGGAGCTTGCGAACTCGAAAGCCATGCGACACGGGTGTGAATCAGCGCTAATCTCGACAAACTTGTGCAGCAGCTTTGCCTCCGATGGCAACGATGACTCCTTGGCAGGCGTGATGGAGAATAGCGACTGATCGAAGATGACTTCGTGAGTTGGATCGCTCTTTGCTGTGAGGTGTTTCTTCATCATGTGATCCAGTTGTGCAAGGATGAGTTCCGCCTGTTTCTGTGGGATGATGTGTGGGAGATAAGTCAATCGGTACTCCAAAGCCTCATGCTTCAGATCAAGCTCAATTGAGATTGGATATTCTGTCGTTGCACTCTCATCCACAACCGTCCACAGCGGTTTCTGTTGAATTCCGCCTGTGGTCTTTTGGAAGACAAACAGGGAGTCGAAGAGAGGCTCGTTTGGTGAACCCATCAGTCGCTGGATCTTGTTAAGTGGCGTGAATTGGTGCTGATGTATCTCTGTGTTCAGAGATGTGACTGCCCGTAGAGTTTCGACTCGATCCTGCGTGACAGTGCACGGAAACGGTACGGTATTGATACATGGGAACATGGCATTGTTAGCAGCCTCCGTGAGGCGACCAGACAGCACTACCCCAATGGTCACAGTAGGCTCCCCAGTACAAGCAGCGAGGATGACTGACCAGCTAGCGACACCAACAGCTTGCAGTGTAGTATTCGCGGCACGACAGCCAGCTTCGATCTCAGGGCAGGACATCGAAGAGATCCTGGCAAGTACTACGGGAGGATCTGGTTTGTATCTGAGAGGAGCCAGGTTCGGGAAACGAGATGGGACCATCCTGGGTTTTAGATCCAACCAGAATTCCTGCGTCTGAGTGCTTTGCAGGTTTGTGAGCTGTAAGATCTCGCCGAGTACTGGTTCGAGAGGTGTTGTCTCAGGTAGAGCTTGATGGCTGTAGAAAGCCAGCACATTATCGAAGATCAGCTGCAAACTTCGCGCGTCGAAGAGGGCGTGGAACATGAATAAGTCAAGGAAGACATCTTCACCGTCTGAGATAAGATGGAGATCCCACATAGGTCGATGGAGGGAGGCCAAAGCCTCCTGCTGCAACCGCACTAGTCTGCTCGCCGCCGCTCTGGGGTCAGCGTCAGTTCCCGTCGACCAGGGCAAGGCGACAAAACTGGGTCGGTACTGGACCATGACGAATTGGTACTCTCTATCCGCGATCTGAGCAAAGCCAGTTCGGAGTATCGCGTGGCGCTCCATTGTCCTCGCCCAGGCATGCTTGAGCCTCTGCACGTCCAAGACTGGCTCACTCAGTTTGAGTCGGAGGTAGTTGTAGTATATGGTCCCATTCGTGGCAAGAAACTGAGAGACCATGCCCTGCTGAAGAGGTGTGCAAGGACGAACAGCATCGACACTCTGACTACCGAGGTCGCAAGTTCTTAGCACCGCCGCACGGTGCTTCTTGTCGAAGCTGTCAAAGTCGAACGTCTCAGTTGACGGGCTGGCGGTTTGTGACTGCTTCTCAAGGTATTCAGCAAGATCAACGCAACTGTTGAATCTCAGAACATCGGAGGCACTAGCCTCATAGCCCAGCCTTCGAAGCGCAGCAGAGATCTGAACTGCAGTGATGCTGTCAAGACCCAGTTGGTATATCGAGGTGTCTGGAAATATGTCGTCGACGGGTGTACGTGAAAGTCGACTGAAAACATCGCGAATGTCGGTCTCAATCCGAGTCCACTTGTGGTTATTGTTGGCTTCTGTTGAGATACCGTTTGTCGCCGTCGCAGTTTTGAACATTTTCGCGAGTGCTTTCTTGTCGACCTTGCCAGCCATTGACTTGGGAATCCGCTCGACAAATAGGTAGAATTGTGGTACCATGTAGCTTGGAAGATGACTCTTGGCTGCTTGCATAGCTTTCCTGCGAAGGTGCGGCTCGTCGCAATTCTTGGACGTGTTGTCAGTGACGAGAAAAGCAACGAGTTGGTCCTTGGACCCCTCGTCTTTCTTAAGAATCTGCACAACAACGGATCTGATGGTTATGTCGCAGCTCTGCAGAAGCTGACTGATCTCGCCAAGCTCAACTCTCAGTCCTCTGATCTTGACCTGGTCATCTGCACGCCCAACGAATTCGAAGTTACCATCAACAAGCATGCGAACCATGTCGCCAGTCTTGTAAAATCGCTGGTTACATCGCTCAACGAAACGCTCAGCTGTCAGCTCAGGTCGATTCAGATAGCCGCGAGCGAGTTGCGCACCCCCAATGTACAGCTCGCCAACGCTGAGCACAGGCAACAGATGTTGGCCACGAGCCGAGAACACGGCAAAGGACGTGCTTGGGTATGGCCGGCCTATGACTGATGCTTTAAGTTCCTGCGATACAGGAAACATGGTCGTACAAAACGCAGCTTCTGTGGGACCGTAAGAATTGACGCAGGCGCCACTCCACTGCTTGGCAACCTCTCCAGACATCGCTTCCCCGATGCAGTATAGCCAATGCACACTGGGTACCTCGGCTCGTGGTAATGACACTGCGACAGAAGGCGTGAGATCGAGCAGGGTAACACCCAGCGTGTTGATGACGTGCGACAGATTGTCGAACATCATATGTTGCTCTGCCGCGCAAAGAGTGAAGCCGAGGGTCCATGCTAGGAAACAATCGTAGTAGCACATATCAAACGTGATGGCCGCATACTGCAGGAGCCTGGAGGCAGGGTTCCATGGTACCAATGACCTAGAGCTTTCTATGGTCTGGATTGGAGACCGATGCTCCATACTGACGGCCTTGGGAACTCCAGTCGAGCCGCTCGTGTAAAGGCAGTAAGCTAGATTTAAGCCCGTGAGGTTTTCGATATGTGGTGTCTCGCACGACTCCCACATCGGCTTCTCAAGTTCGCCAACATCCAGAACTGGTGTTGCACTATGTTCAGCGTATGTGGGGATCGAGTCTGTGTATAGAACAAGTTTGGGATTGAGCTCTTGTAGCATGAGCTTTTTGCGGGCTTCCGGCAAGTCGGGATGGACTGGTGCAAAGGCGGCGCCAGCCTTGAGCACACCCAAAATGCTCGCGTAGAACATGGGAGACTTGGGCATGTGGATGGGAACAATATCTTCTGGTTCAATTCCGCGATGCATGAGCCTGTATGCTACGCGATCAGCTACTAGATTGAGCTCATAGTACGACCAGTGCGTTCGTCGTCCGTCTGCATGGAGAAAGTCCAAAGCGATATTGTCGCGCTTTGGAGAGAGCGCATTCTGCTCGAAGGCTTTGTGCAGCAAATTCGAGATGTCCGCATCTGTCCCAGTACCATTGCAGATTGGAATCGTGTCTGGCGGCAATCGCTTGAAACACATATTCGACTCAGCCTTGAGGGACTGAGGGAGAGTAACAGCATCGTTAGCCGCAGCGTCATGATCCTGGGTCAGGGTCCAAAGGCTGTGGTCGAACGTCTGAGCCACAACTTTGGCATCTTCATCAGACATCAAACTGGTGTTGTAGTGCAAAGTCAACTTTAGATGGTCTTGCTGTTCGTCTTGGTGGACCTCGCATACTACAGGCAAGTCCATCTCACCCAAATCAGCTTCCAGTGTCCAGATGCTATCATCGAGGGGCTTGCTCGGTTGTTGAAGGATGACCAAGGTGTCGAATAGCCGAGCTCCATCCCTGAGAGCAGCAAGCTGGATGCGCCGGAGAGCTGTCAGTTGATAGGCCAAGGAGTCCACATTCGATACATGCAGTAATTGGACCAGTGCTGAGTTCGGATTGGAGAAGTCGAACTGAGCTCGAACAGGTAGCGTGTTGAAGCATGGCGCTACAAGCTTGTCTAATCCTTCCTCTGGGAGTGCACGACCGCTAACGATATTGCCAAAACATAAGTCGTGCTCGCCTGTGTAGTAATGTAGAAGTTTTGCCCATGCAGCTTGTACCATCGCAAGTACGGATACGGAGATATTCTGAGATGCAGTGCGGAGCACACTTAATGGTAGCTGTAGGACGTGTACCGCAGATCTCGCTTTTCCAGGATGCTTACGGACTCTGCCAGTCAGGTCCGGGAAGTACGTAGGCTCAAAACCTATGAACCTGTTGGACCAAAAATGGTCAGCTTCTCCCGAGTCTTGAGAGATGACATGCTGCAGATAACGGTCGTACGATATAGTCGCCGGGAGCGGTCCGCCACGATAAGTGATCTGTATCTCTGCCAACAGGTTATCGATCGCGATACCATCGTAAAGCGCATGATGACAGCTGAAGATGAGCTTGGTGGACGAGCCTGATTCATAGGTGGCTAGACATAGAGGTGGTTTGTGCGACATCAAGAGATCCGAGAGCATAGAATCCATATAGGACCGGACGCCGTCGAGCGTGTCTAACCGATCCCACTGGAGTTCAGGACTGTTGAGTACGACTTGCGCAAAGGCAAAATTGGAATGTTCTGAGGAGGCGAACGCGGTTCGCAGGATCTCGTGTCGACCCTGCGCAAGTCTCCAACATCCCCGAAGCCGTGCGATATCTCCTGTGATGTTGAAGATCATGGTGTTACTGTACGCCACCTCGGACGATGCATTGCTTGCGAGCATGGCTTCTTGCAAAGGCGTACAAGGATATATCTTCTCTACCTCGAAACCAGTCCCGCAGAATGTCGAATGGATCTGCGACTGCTGCTCTTCTGTGAAGACGTCGCAAAGCTTCTCTAACGATGACGCGCGTGCTACACCAGACGCTACACGGTTGAATCGCAATGCATCCAGATAAGCGATGCTTGGATTCTTGAGTACCTCGGCGACATTGAGATCACCTAGACCAGATCGCCTGAGATTGTGACAGAAGCGTATAGCTGTCACAGAGTCCAGACCGAGGTTGAAGAATGACGAAGTCTGTTGAATTGCTGTTGCGTTGATCCCAAGTACTGTTGCAAGTACCTCTGCGACACTCTTCTGCCATGTTGAGAGAGGGGTAGTGGTACCATTGCCGTCGGTATTGGCCTCACCGTTGCTGGTGTGTGTAGGAGCAGCTCGCGAAAGATCGTCTTCGCTGAGGCTCAAGAAAGTTGATTGGAGCAATCGCTTGTCAATCTTGGCCTGTACAGTCATAGGAAGATTGCTAATGGGAACAAGATACGATGGGACCATGTACACTGGCAACTGCCTTTGAAGAGTCGCAAAGATGCGGCGTACAGTAGATTCGAAGGTCTTGGCCTCTAACGTCGCGAATTGCTCGTCTTTTGCATTCTGTGGGACCCAGAATGTTACCAAGACCTGGACTTGGTTCTCAGTCGATAGAAGCAGAGTGACACAGTCGATGACGGCGCTGTCATCTAATACAATCGATGTAATCTCTCCAAGCTCGACTCGCTGTCCACGTATCTTGATTTGGTCGTCAGAGCGACCAGCCGATAGTATGCAATCGTTCGGCAGAAGTCTTCCCATGTCACCCGACCGGTAGACCCTGCCATACGGAGCGAGGTCGATAAGCTTGGTGGCGTTAAGCTCCGGGCGATTGAGGTAACCTCGAAACACTTGTTCGCCTCCAAAGCACAGCTCACCCACAGCTCCACGGGGAAGTATCATGTCACTGTCAGGGTCGAGTACGAATGCTGACGTGTTATCAAACGGCGGGCCTATGTTGTTGATCAGGTCGGAGGAAGTCACCGAAGGGCGTACAGTACAAATGTTGGTAGTCTCAGAGGGGCCGTAACCTGTCATGGTATCAGTCTTGGCGTCCATACTCCTTCAGAATTGCGCGATTGCTTACCTTGGTATAGGCCTCGATTGGCCCACTGCCTTCGGACATGCTCTGTCAAAGCCTCACCTGCAGTCACAAGGAATTTGACTTTAGGGACATTGTCTGGATCGACAAGAGCCGCTACCGTAGGCGTGAGACTGAGGTGCGTCGCTCCCAGGGTGTTGATAGACTCCTCGAAGTCGCGAAACATGTCCTCCTTTGTGGCTGTGCACAAAGTCATGCCCAAATGCCAAGCATAGAAGATCTCGAAAACGGAGACGTCGAAAGCTTGTGAGCACGATTGCAGCATCCTTGATTCCTTAGAAGCTGGGTACAGACCAGCAAGGAACTTCAAGTTGCTCATCAAGTTCTTGTGCGTGACGAGTACACCCTTTGGTGTACCTGTACTTCCACTAGTGAACACGGCATAAGCAATGTGTGAGCCACTGTAGGGTGTGTTGAGATTGTGTGCGGGAAACACCGACAAATCCGCTGCCTCGAGATCAATGATAGGGCCGGGGAAGACTTGTTGAAGGGAATGTGAAGTGTTCGAGTCGCTTACACAGACCATGACCTGAGCATCTTTCAAGATTGTGTTGACCCTTTCGACAGGCGTATCAGGCACAAGCGGCAGATACCCAGAACCAAGCTTCAGCACCGCCAAGATTGCAACGTACAGATCCACTGACTTCTCCATCATGATACATACGAGATGATTCTGACCAACGCCGTGCTTTGCTAGAACACGGGCAAGTTGGTTCGCGCGCTGATTGAGGCTCGAGTAGGTCAAAGTGTTCTTGACTCTCATGGTTCCGTCGTGAACATGTCCGAACATGATGGCCTCTTTGTCAGCGATGTCCTTTGCCCATGTCTCCACTGCGTGCGAGAGACTGACATCATCGTCATTGCGGCGGTAATCGGCGTTGGCGACGGAAAGACTTGCTGTCGTAAAGCAGCGCCCAATATCAGCTACAGTACAGCTGCCTTCGCCAAGAAATACCTGAACAACTTCATCAATTTGATTGGCCATGTATGCAAGCTGCTCTTCCGGCATTGCGGACGGATCGAACGTAGCGCGCAAGGATATGAAATTGTCGTGTGGTTCGAACTCGAGAGTCAGCTTGAACTCGAGTTCATCCGCACTATCGACAACCCTCGCAGCTAGTGAAGAGCTCAACTCAGAAGTTGATGATTGCTGCCACACGAAGAGCGTATCAAACAATCTGGTGCCGGGTTGGATGCGGGCCGCTTTTGTTATATCTCGCAACGGCAGCGCGCAATGTTGCAGGCCCTCCCGATTCAAGCGTTGAGTCCGTTGCAGAACTTCATGGACGGAAGAGAAAACGCTGAAGTCTAAACGGCATGGTAGTGAGGCTATGCATGGTCCCACGATGTCCTCTATGCCTGTAACGGGTATCGTTCTTCCAGAAGTCACGTTGCCGAAGATGACGTCCGATGAGCCGCTGTAAAGACCAAGAATGTAGCCAACCGCAGCTTGGAAGAAAACCTGAGGATTGATGGCCAAAGTGCGCGCTCTCTGGGACAATTGTCCGACATTGACGGAAGATTGCGTCGTGTATGACTGGAGGCCTTCTGCCGTCTTGATTTCTCCATTGTAGTTGACAAGATGGGTAGGCACACAGTCTTGCAGGACTCTCGCCCAATATCTTGTGTCCTCGGCTGGTGCTGATGTTTGCTGTCGCTCAATGTAGTATTGACTGATAGTCTGGAACTGGGGTCGCATGGTTGGCCTGGATCCTCTTAGGATTCTGTCAAGATCCACCAGTAGCAGGTCAAAAGACCAGCCATCATAGAGAGCGTGGTGCAACTGCACGAGTAACCGCTGCGTGCCCACAGAGTCCTGAACCTGTACCTTGAATGGCCGCAGTAAGGCTTGTGCCGAGTCGAGACTGTAGGCTCTTTGAATACTTGACACCTTGCGACACTGGGCTTGATCCAACTCCTTCCAGGTGATCTGCACGAAAGCTTGCATACCAGTTGTCGAAGAACAAAATCCAGATCGTAAGATGCTGTTGTGTTTGGCGAGTTGTGTTATCGCCGCATGAATCTCGTCGTAAGATCGCGTAATGGTGAGCTCTAGCTCGACCCAGTTGCAATATGCGCTTGGTCGGGAAAGAGTCTCCGTCAGCATCGCCTCTTGCAGCGGTGTGCAAGGTGATACCACGTCGATGGCTGCTTCTTCCAAGTTCACCCCGACACTAGAAACGGCAATACTGTCAAGCAAGAGTCTGCCTGTCGTGTTTGAGTGCTCATTCAGGGCAGGGTTCTCTTTGCACGCCCTTATGAGATCTTGCAGAGTCTGTACGGACAGCAAAGCCACTGCACTCACATCGTAACCTTCCGCTCTAAGGGAAGAAGCAAGGCGAATCGCGCGCAGCGAGTCTAGCCCGGCGGCAGTGAGATCTGAATTCAGAGATAGCTTCTGACCTAGGAACTCCTCAATGAGACGTAGAACAGCCAAAGCAGCCGGATCGTCTGTGCATATACCGGCCGTGCGTTGATGTTGACGAGACTCGAGATACAGCGTCTCGAGCGACCGCTTGTCGATCTTCCCTGATGGGAGCTGAGGCATGTTGGGTACGATCAGGACATCTGATGGAGTCATGAACGCAGGTAGCCATCTCTTACAGACTTCAAGTACTTCTGTGCGCGATATCGACTGCGAATCAGTCGTGCAGAAGGCTACCAGAATATCGTTGATGATTGCGGCGACCGCGACACGACATCCTTGGACTCTCATGATAACTTGTTCGATTTCTCCAAGCTCGACTCGTTGGCCCTTTAATTTCACCTGACCACCAAAGATTCTACCGAGACACTCAATCGTCCCATCGTCACGAAATCTTGCACGGTCCCCGGTGCGATATAAGCGGCCGTACACGGGATGGTCAATGAAGGCCGCAGCCGTAAGTTCGGGTCTGTTGAGGTATTCTTCTGCAATCTGGTATCCTCCAAGGGCAAGTTCGCCAGCCTCGCCCCATGCTAGGATCGTAGGTTCGGTACTCGCCGATGTGCCCTGACATGGGGCGAGCACAAATGTCGAGACTGTATCCAGAGGGTATCCGATGTTACCGGTCGAAGCGTCCGCGCTGAGCATTGCTTGCAACGTGCAATGGATCGCAGCTTCTGTGGGACCGTACATAGCCCAAAGTATGCCTGCTCGCGCTACACTGTCGCCATATTCGCTTACGACGTGTTGGGTAAGCATCTCGCCAATAGTGAGTAGCAATGTCAAGCCAGGCACGCTGGCTCGTCCTTGCAGCAGGTTCCCCACCACCGTAGGTGTGAGCTCCGCTGCATCCGCTTTGAGTATCTTGATAACGCCGGGTAGATCCTCAAGCATCCGCGATCGGGAAGACCCGACCAAGGTTCGCCCTCTGAACCACGGAAAGAAGATCTCGAATATCGATACATCGAATGTGGGCGCAGCAAATTGTAGGAAACGTGTGAATCCGGGTATGTGACGATCGTGTGCTAGCAGGCTTTGTGTAACAGCTCTATGAGACACGCTCACAGCTTTGGGTAGCCCAGTGGAACCGCTGGTGTATAGAACGTATGCGAGGTCGGTGCCTTTCACGTGTGGTAGGGCTGTGACGACATTGCCTCCGCCTTGCCGCAGTTCTTGCTCCACAAACACTAGTCTCACATCGCCAAGCACACTCGGTCTACCTGAGAACTCGCTCGTGGTTATGAGAATGTCTGCCGAAACATCCGATAGGATGAACTTCAACCTCTCATCTGGGATGTCGAGATTTAAGGGGCAAAAGGCTTTGCCAGTCTTCAAGATTGCCAACAATACGACGTAAAGCTCGGGACTTTGAGGCAACAGAACCGGAATGACAGCCGACGCGTTTTCCAGCGTCGCGGTCAAGTTGATGATTCGTTGCGCCAAGATGTCGCTCAGTGCGTGTAGCGTATGGTACGAGAACTTCCGTAGCTTAGTTCCATGTTCCAGGAACTCGATGGCGGATACACTCGAAGACTGAGGCAATAGTTCGTGTAGTACTGACGGGCCTTCAAGCTGTCTTGGAGGTTGATTCAATATCGACAGACGTTGCGTGTGGTGTTGGACCATTTTGATGGGTCCGTATTAGGTAAGCCTGAGATTGCACCATCGATCAGTATGCTCAAGCTGAGTACGAAGTTTGCTTCCCCACAACCAAACTGAAAGACAAGGGGGATTGTGAGGGGGTAGCAAGATAATGTCTCTGTCGCCTACCTTTGTTGACTTGTGAATAATGACCACGGTGGGTACAAGATGGTGATGAGAAACCGCAGGCCACTGATTGGTCAAGATGCATGCAACACCTTCTGTCGAATATGTATGAGGCTGCGGCGCACGTGAAATCGCGAATCTGTCACCTTGTCGTAGCGCGTCGAAGCTTGTCTACGGGCCGTGTAGTTCGTGGGACATGCAAGGACAGGCGACGTGCCCAAAGTGGTAAAACAACAGAGGCCGGTGAGCGTGGCATCCGGGCGGGCAGCGTCGGACAAGTGGGATCCAGTCGCAAACACAAAGTGCTCAGCTTGCAAATTTGTTTGAACGTTCACTGGAAATTCAGCGCCGTGTTTGCTGTCGCGCTATCCTCTAGGTGTTGATAATGAGCGTAGCGGCGTCATACATTTCGGTGGGTTTACGGATCTGATAAGCCCTGGAGGATCAGCAGGAACGAGGCAGCACTATACTAGCGGATGAGGCGATTGAAGCGCCCAAGCAAAAGGACATCCAGGGCAAAGAGCGTGACAGAGCGCGACAGATCCACAGTACTTCATTAGTCTCTGCTCAAGGTGGTGGGCGGAATGGCAGGTGGACGGGCATGCCTCCAATGATGTGCCGGGATCTTGTACAATGCATCATGCTTTGCCCCACGCCGCAAGATTCTGTTTGTCACGCTGCGCACGCATTGTGATCGTTTGCTGAGGTGTCGGGGCGTGAGCCGGCTTCGGAGCAAGCCTCTTCGGGAGTGAGAAGAGGAAAGCTGACGTGTGAGGGAAGGGTGTGAAGCTAGATGAGCTGCCGAGTCACCCGCACATCCTTTCATCTGATAATGCACAAATGCAAGTCGGTCCGTACTGCAGGATCTGATAACCTTATTGTTGCCTCCCTTGAGTTGGTTGGTCGAAGCTGTCCAGACCTGCAGCTGTCTATCCGCACCTCTGACCTCGCAGCAGAGGTGGGCTAACAACCGCGTTGTAGGTTGCAACGACTTTGCAATCGCCGGAAGACCTTGGACTGCGACAGTCGCGTTTTGATTGTGTTGTTGCAGCAGGAGCTTTCAGCAGGGATTAGTCAGGACACACGGACGCTAATGAGCTTGTGGCTTCCATGATCGCGAGATCCTTCGCGCATGGACAGACAATGACACGCGACGAGATGGCATCCATATCACCACCCTCATAATACCTGGCATCTGTATGCCTGCCACTCGTTCAACAACAGATCGATGAAACCCTGACGAACATGCCTCATTCTAGACAGAGCTCGAAAGCTCTCAACGCGCAAACACATGCGCATGAAGATGAAGCAGCGACACCTCTCCTCAGCGAATCCGATTCCGACGACTTCAATATTGATGCCAGAGCTTCCATACGGCACAGTGTGCAGTGGGACAGGCATGCTGAACCCTCGTTGGGCGCAGTGCAACCAGAGGCCTGGGTGGACATCACCGCCATACGTCATAAGTTTATTCGCCAGATTCTGGGATTGAACCCCTTCAAAACCTCGTACTTTGCGCTGTACAGGCCTCTGGATGATCTTAGCTCCAGACTTATACTCGCCTCGGGCGTTGTACTGGCAATCCTGGCGGGTCTCCCCATCCCCTTCATCGGCGTCATTCTGGGAAGAATTATCAACAACTTTCCTCCGCCCGAAGACGAGCTGCGCACATTACTCGGCTATCTCATGATAGTAGCTGCATGCTACTTCGTGGTCACGTGGGGTTGGGCTGTTGCATGGGCGGTGATTGGAGAACGAGTGTCGCGTAAAACACGAGAGCAGCTTTTACACCGTGCACTTGGGATGGACATGGCCTACTTTGACACCGCTTCGCCCGATATGACAAGCATCCTCACGGAGAAAACCCAGACGATTCAGCTTGGTACATCTGAGAAGGTCGGCTTGTTTCTTTGCTCGATCTCGTACTTCGTGGCTGCATTCTTCGTTGGCTTCACCCTGAACCCGAGACTCACGGGTGTCATGTACGTATAATTTCCCAGGCTGCCCAAGTCGATGGAATACTAAACATTCGTTCATACTAATATCTTGTGAAGGTTTGTCACCGTCATTCCGTCAATGGCCTGTGTTGTCATCTTTGGTACTCAATCCGTCGCCAAATTCACCAAGCAAGCATCAGCCTATACGGAGAAGGCTGCTTCTCTGGCTGAGAGCGCCATTCGAGCGGTGCAGATTGTCCAGGCTTTTGGGCTACAAGAGAAGCTGAGCGACGAGCACGTCCACCACCTCCGAGCTGCGTTACGGGCTGGCATCAAGAAGAGCGTAGCTGGAGCTATGATGCTTGGCTCCGTCTACTTTGTTGCCTACGCAGCGAACGCATTGGCTTTCTGGTACGGCGACCGTCTCCGTGACGGTAGTGCGGAAGCTGGAACTATATATGCCGTCGTTTTCCTCATCCTGGATGCTTCTTTCGTGGTGGGGAGATTTGGCCCCTTTATCCAGACTTTCGCATTGGCAGCCGCTGCAGGGCAGGCTGTTCACGAAGTGCTCGATCAGCCACTGTCTGATATTGATGTTTACAGCAGTGAGGGAGAGAAAGCAGATGAGGCTCACTTCGCAAAAAACATTAACTTATCCGCTGTGTCATTTGTCTACCCAGCTAGACCAACAGTCAGAATTCTAGACGCAGTCGATCTCACCATCGCTCCAGGAAAAGTCACTGGCCTTGTAGGCCCGTCCGGCAGCGGAAAATCAACCATCACGTCGCTCCTTCTTCGTCTTTACGACCCGACTTTTGGCAGAGTCACTATTGGTGATCATGACATCAAGTCTTTCAACCTTCGAAGCCTACGGGCACGTATTGCTCTTGTTACGCAGAACCCTGTCCTCTTCACCGGAACCATATACGACAACATTAAGCATGGACTTCCACAGGGCGAGAACCTATCTGAGAATGACGCCCTTGCGAGATGCATGGCTGCAGCCAAGGAGGCTCACTGCGAGTTCTTGGAACGTCTTCCTAGCGGTATCCACACAAAGATTGGCTCGGGTCCACATTCGCAACTCTCTGGAGGACAGAAGCAGCGCATCACATTAGCCCGCGCTCTGGTCGGTCAACCTTCGGTGTTGCTTCTCGACGAATTCACCAGTGCAATGGATGCAACAAGCGAGGCCATTGTACTGGAGAACCTCAGACGATCATCAGCGACCGCCGGTCGAACGACTATCATTATTGCGCACAGGCTTGCAACCGTGCGAGATGCCGATCGAATCGTGGTCTTGAAAGATGGTGTTGTAGCCGAAGATGGGCAACACGAGACCTTGATCAAGGCGAACGGTATCTACGCTGATCTCATACAAGCCCAGCAATTCGAAAAGAAGGGACAAGCCTCCGTCGCATCATCGGTCTATTCTAGTCCCCGTTTCTCGCAGAAGGAGCCTGATCAGCCCAACACAGCGGTCAACGACTCCTCATCCGAGACTACAAAACTTACATCGGAGAAAGCAAACAAGAGTGCAGCTGAGCTTATACGCAGATGTCTAACGCTGAGTCGATATGAGATACCTGCGATTGTTCTGGGTCTGGCTGCATCGATTCTGAGCGGTGGCGTCACGATTGGAGAGGCTTTCATCTTCGGAAACCTGGTAGAACTTCTCAACGACACTTCGAAGACTGGCGAATTGACCTCGAGGATCGCGTTCTTCTGTTTACTGTTCCTCCTCCTTTCCCTGGTGGCACTGATCTCGCACGGAGCTGGAGGCGCGGCTTTTGGGGTAGTGTCCGAGAACCTCGTTCTCCGAGTACGAGACATCTCATTCCGTACGATCTTGAGGCAGGACATCTCTTGGTTCTCAAAGCCTGGGCACTCCCATCACGCGTTGATGTCCAAGCTCAATATGGACAGCGGTTCTATCAGCGGCCTCTCGGGTGTCATACTCGGCACGATCTTCTCCATCACGACTTCAGTAGTTGGTGGTACAATTCTGGCCCATATCGTCGCTTGGAAGATCGCAATTGTTCTTCTTGCTGCTGTACCAATCATGGTTCTCGCTGGCTTTGTCCGCCTCCGGATCTTAGCTCTCGCAGAAGAGAAGCACCAGAATGCCTACAATGACGCAGCGACATTGGCTTCTGAAGCCACTGCTTCGATGCAGATTGTGGCGGCTTTCGGTCTCGAAGACCACTTCCTCAGATCGTACCAGGAGGCCATCAGCGGGCCTTACGAAGAACATTTGCGCTTCGCCTTGTTTGGCAACATCCTGCTTGCCTTTTCCTTGTCTGTAACATATTATGTGTATTCCTTGGCTTATTGGTGGGGCTCAAAGCAGGTTCGCAACGGCAACTACAGTCAGAAAGATTTCTTCATCGTGTTGCCTGCGTTGCTGTTCTCTGCTCAAGCTGCCGGTCAGCTATTCAGTCTGGCACCCGAGGTTACGCGAGCGAAGACGGCTGCCCAGAGCGTCTTTGCTCTACACGACGAACAACCTACCATTCTGATCGATGACAAGCCTTCACAGGCACCGCCAGATGGCACGAGTGCCAACATAGACGCATTACTATCTGGTCCTTCAGCCAGCTATGGTACATTCGGTGTTCGAGGAGAGCTTGAGTTCCGTGGCGTCAGCCTACACTATGAGACGCGACCAGACGTTCCAGCATTGAACAATGTCTCTTTCCAAATCAGACATGGCGAGTACGCGGCGTTCGTCGGGCGATCAGGTGCGGGAAAGTCGAGTACTGTTCATCTCATCGAGAGGTTCTTTGATCCTACGGCGGGTCAGGTCTACTTGGACGGGCGAGACATTCGCAATGAGCCTGTTCAGACTCATCGAGCGCGACTGGCGTTGGTGGAGCAGGAGCCCGACCTTTTCCCAGGGAGCGTCAAGTTCAACATTGGACTTGGCAGAAGACCTGGGGCTGAGATCAGTGATGACGATATCATAGCTGTGGCTAAGAAGTGCGAACTGCATGACTTCATCATGAGTCTGCCGGAAGGATACAACACCGAAGTTGGTGCTCATGGCTCGAAGCTGTCTGGTGGTCAACGACAAAGACTGGCCATCGCACGCGCCCTTCTACGAGATCCCGAGATCCTTCTGCTCGATGAAGCAACATCTCAATTGGACGCAAACACAGAAAGAGAGATTCGCAGGACCATCGCAGCGGCGTCAAAGGGCCGTACCACCATCATGATCGCTCACAGATTGGCCAGTGTTCAGCATGCAGACAAGATCTTCGTCTTTGATGCAGGCAAGATAGTAGAGCAAGGTCGGCACGATGAGCTTGTCGCAGAGGGCGGCATCTACGCTGGAATGGTCGCAGCACAGGAGCTGGACTGAGCCACGTTGACAGCATTCGCCATTCGTATTCTCCTTATTGTTCCAACCACTAGTGTACTACCAGCCAACCGTCTTGGCCTTTCTTGCCGTTTGCATATCTCGGCGGCCTTTTGCTCCTTCCACATCAAGCGTATAGTCTAAGTACTGGATATTCCTGTACAACACGTCGACAATATAACACCACATAATATCGCGTGCAGCTTGCGAATATGCACAGACATGTAACGATTTATGCAGTCGCGCACAACTTGCCTCATTGTATGCCACCAACCCGCAATGACCCGAGAAAGTTGTCAAATCTCGAAGTCAGAGTTCGGGCAGCGCTTCTTCACGACGGCGAGATATTTGCACTAACGCCTCGCTCGTCATAGTCTGCATCATCGTCGGCTAGGATGATGTATGTGTAAGGGATCTGCGGCTGCGGCGCAACAACCGAACTTGTAGTCAAGCCCGCCACAACCCTGCATGCCTTGGATTTGGTGTTGAGACGTGCAGAAAGCCCGAGCCCACTCCGATTTCCGGCTGTTGCTACGCAGAAATTTCATCAGATTAGATGAAGCGAATCAGATAACTTCCCCGCCAAGCTGCCATACGGCTGACGCAGCGGCTGGTGCTTCGAGCCAGGCAATTCAAGGCAAGCGTTGCGGGGACTCGCAGAAAATTTTGCCTGCACCATGACCGACCACACCAGTTTCAAGCCGCTTTCTGGCGGTCCTGCCTCCGGAGCTGTTATCAGATCCGGCTCGAAGAATCTGATTAGATGGCCGATCTCTTTTCAGAGCCTTGATGCCTGCTCTCGAATCGCAACAGTGGATGGCATACGCCATCTCTACGGGCCGCCAGGGTCTAATTACGAGCGAGCATCGTACCACCCTCTCACGAGCGTTGCAGGTGCCTCCATCGACATGGATTCCTCAGACGCAGGAGCGGAGCTTGGTGTCCTCTTGGTGCAGGTACAGAATTAGTGGATGCCGTCGACTTTTTCCATAATAATTTAGTGACGGTACACTCCACGAGCTGTCAGTCTGTCAATTGTATTGCAGGTCTCTGCTTCCTTCTCTCCCAGTATTTGTCGTTGTGGGTAAGTATTTCACATGTTCCTTTGGTCCTTTTCGTCGCGCCTGCCGCGACTGTAGTGTAAGACGTCATTGGATCCAAACGCGCCGGCGGACCACAGCGCGGATGAGCAGCCAGTTCCCTTTCACGTATTACTACGCCGGCGCATGTTGATTAAGATGTATAATATATACAACGGAAAAGAGCTGGAGCGCAGTAGATTCAGGATTCTTCTATGTTCATAAGGAAATCGTGGTGTCGCAAAAGCTATACTGACAGTTGAATCAGAGCATTCTTCGGTAGCCAGGTATTCACCCGCACATACAATGAGTCCCCACGCCAAAATCCCTACCAGCTCGTCTGGAACCACAACACCACAGAGAGCTTTCAGTGGCTTCACACAACTCGAGGAGAGCGACTTCCCCGCATTTGAGAACCGGTCGAACCTGCGTTATACCCCACAGGATGAGCTGCACGACTTGATCTGCGTAGGCTTTGGGCCTGCATCGTTGGCCATTGGTGTCGCGATCCACGATGCACTCGATGGGACGGATCCTTCGCTTGTAGACATCCCGGGACTGGAAGGTCGAGCACCGAAGGTCGCCTTCTTGGAGAAACAGCAAAGCTTCGCATGGCACGCTGGCATGCTTTTGCCTGGCGCAAAGATGCAAATCACATTCATGAAGGATATGGCGACCATGAGGAATCCCCGCAGCGAGTTCACATTCATCAACTATCTGCACCAGAAGAATCGTTTGGTCGAGTTCGCCAACTTGAACACCTTCCTTCCTGCACGTGTCGAGTACGAGGACTACATGAAGTGGTGCGCCAGCTGGTTTGAGGAGGTTGTCTCGTACTCTCAGGAAGTCATTGCGGTCAACCCTCAAAGGTCCAGCAACGGCGACATCTCAGTCTTTGAAGTTATCTCGAAGAATCACCTAACCAACGAGATCGAGACAAGAAGAACGAGGCACGTCGTCATTGCTGCAGGAGGAAGGCCGAACATCACTGCGCCGTTCCCGCAGAACCATCCTAAGGTCGTTCACTCCTCAAAGTTCTCCTACATTTCGAAGCAGATCCTCAAGGACCACCAAGCGCCATACAAGGTTGCGGTCGTTGGCAATGGCCAGAGTGCTGCCGAGATCTTCGACTTCCTGCACGCAAACTACCCCAACTCGCAGACACGGCTCTTGATCAAGGGCGGAGCGCTGCGACCCAGCGACGACTCGCCTTTGTACGTTCGAACTACTTTTTTTGAACCCCAAATATCAAGTGCTAATTTATTCTAGCGTCAACGAGATCTTCAACCCAGCACGGACCGAAGTAACATACAACCGCGATCCTGTTCTTCGCGCTCAGACCCTCACCGAGGATAAGGGCACAAACTACGGCGTCGTACGCATCAATCTCCTCGAACATATCTACGAGACCCTTTACCTTCAGCGCATCAGGCACGGTAACTCGCGCGAGGCCGAGGAGCAATGGCCACACAACATTCTGCCCTACCGCAGGGTCACAGCCGTCGAAGACAGCCCTGTGGTCCAGAACGGCGTTCGTCTGCACGTCCGCGATCAGAGCCCGTTATATTTCAGCGAAGTACCAGGCGCAGGTGAGGAGAAGCAGACCCTCGATGTCGACGCCGTGTTCGTTGCCACCGGGTATCTCAGGAATCTGCACGAGACCTTGCTCAAGGACGCCAGACACCTCATGCCTGGTGGTGACCTGAAAGATGCGAAGTGGACAGTTGGCCGAGACTACAGGGTCAACTTTGAGAACAGGGCAGTCAGCGACGATGCTGGTGTTTGGCTGCAAGGCTGCTGTGAGACGACCCATGGCGTAAGTGCTTCTGGAGTCCATCTTGTTTACATATGCTGATATTGCGCAGTTGAGTGATACCCTTCTTTCCGTTCTTGCTTGCCGTGGAGGAGAGATGGCCAGGTCCATTTTCGAGAAGGCGCCCAAGTGGGACAGATCGGAAGTATTGGACTTCCAGGCGCCTAAGCTCTGAAGCACTCCGTTGCACACCATTGGAGTCACGGCGTCCCTGGAGCAGCGTTTTCTTTCCGGATAGATACTTGTTCGCCATTATAGCTGGCAGCATTCTGTAGCAATCATCTCCACAAATAAACAGCGTTCAGATGTTCACCCACTTACGTGCATGAGCCCTAGAGGACTCAGCCCTGTGAGCTGACAGCACGGCAGCAATGCAATCACACGTCATTGCTCCCGTATCTTTTGCGGCCTGGACGCTGCCAATGAGCGCCCTCGAAAGCACGCAGAATCGTCTCTTGAATTCTCTGTGACATACAAGGGTGGCGCAACACGTCGAAATTGGACCCTCATTTCGCAGCTGCGTCGCTCTTTCCCTAATGAGCGCCTAGACAACAACCCAACTGGAAAGAACGGCTCGCAAAGCCACGCAACTGCCTTAGCCAAGTTATCAGCGGCGGCAAGAGCAGCCGAGTGAAGACAGCGTTACCAATTGCAGGCTGCACGAAGCTAGAAGTCTAGTATCAGGCTGGCACACGAAAGCATGATTTGAATGCCGTGAGCATGAAACGGGTACAGGGTTGCGTTGTTGTGGAGAGAGCTGCGCAATGAACTAGTGCAGCCCAAAGATTCACGAACCCAACCTCTACGCTGACCAAAGCCTATCCTTTCACACTGCTCCCTGATACCTGACCTTCCTCACACCTCGCCCGACGTCTGCTGCAGTGTCTGTCCTGCCCGTCTCTTGCTGCTGCAATCGCGTGAAGCTACGTTCGCATCCAGCACCCTCGTGGCTCGCACGTAATCAGCCCCCGCTGCGAGACCTGGACGTGCACCATCCACCGAACCAGCCAGGCCCGTGTCGAATCCCAGCGCCGCACGCCTGCGCACATTCGCGCTCGCCCAAGCGTGCTGTCGTCAGTCCGCGCTGCAGCGCAGTGCCCCTCACAGGCAGCTTGGTACCGCGACATAGCAGCGCATTCCGGCATGCAACGGTCGGATTGACTGCGTCACAGCTGAAGCGGCTGCCATTACTGCCTCCTGCGACCCTGCTCGCATCACCCACACGCTCCTAGCACGCATCTGTCCTGCGCCATGGATCAGCAGTGGACTGCCTACTCCGAAGCGCCGGATGCCAGCCGCCAGGCGCGGTATGCTCCACATGGGACGACCCCCTCGCAACACACGCAACGAGACGCCAGCGCGTCCGCGCAACTTAAGCAGAACCCGTACGCCTCGCCCTCGGCGCCGTCCCGCTCCAGCACCATTGCGCTACAGTCACCAAGCCAGAGCATCAGCCGCGGGCCCGACTTCGACGACAACGACGGCGACGTCAAGATGGAGGACGCCGATCCATACAAACCCAAGTACAACACGCAGCGGCCGAGCCACCAGCACCGCCACTCGCAGCAGTTCCTGCAGCAGGAGGAGAGCGCCGCCGCCCGCAGGTACTCGCCCATGAACATGTCGCCCACGTCGCCCTATCCCGGCGGCGCGCAGCACGGTGGGCAGAACTATACGAGCTTCACCCCGCAGGTCCAGAGCAACAGCAATCGCGGCAGTCCCACGCGCAACAACCCGTACATGTCGCCGCCGAACAGCTACTACTCTCCTCCCTGTACGTCGCGCCCAACCTGCCGAGTCTTGCTGTAAGCGCCGGCACGCTAATCAGCCATTGTGTAGCATCGCGGCCAAACGCACCCCAGCTGCCACCCATCCAGTCCAACATGAGCCCCGAGAGCTTCTACCCGCAGTCTGCGACCGCGCAACTGAACGCCGTATATAACAGAGAACAGCGGTCGCCGCGGACATCCACGAACCCCAATCCTCCGCAACTGCCCTTGATAGGGCGTGGGCCCGTGCCGCAGTTCGAGGCGTGCAGTAACACAGCCGATCTGAAGCCCAAGATCAACGCGCAACCTCCTTTCCGTCGCGCGAACCCAGAAGGTGGCTTCATCAGTGTAAGTAGAGGCTCGAATCGGCCAGTGTACGTAACTGACAGCGATCATGCAGCCCCTGCAAGCGCTCACGTGCCATTTGCCTACGACATACAAGCTCTGCAATACTGGCTTCAACTACCAGGCCACTCGCAACCCGCGCCGAGTCCTTACAAAACCCAGCAAGGGAGTCAAGAACGACGGCTACGACAATGAAGACAGCGACTATATTCTCTACGTCAACGATATCCTGGGGTCTGAGGAGTCAGGGCACAAGAACCGCTACCTCATCCTCGACGTGCTGGGCCAGGGAACGTTTGGTCAGGTCGTCAAATGCCAGAACTTGAAGACACAGGAGGTCGTCGCGGTCAAGGTGATCAAGAACAGAACGGCCTACTTCAACCAGAGTATGATGGAGGTTTCAGTGCTCGACTTGGTATGTTCAACTAAGGCATGCAGAGAGATATTCAGACTAACAGATATCCAGCTGAACAAGCAGATGGACAAGAACGACGACCACCACCTTCTGCGGCTGAAGGACACATTCATTCACAGGCAACATCTGTGCCTTGTGTTTGAACTCTTGAGCGTCAACTTGTACGAGCTCATCAAGCAGAACCAGTTCCGTGGTCTGTCAACAACGCTGGTGCGCGTCTTCGCTCAGCAGCTGATCAATGGCCTGGCCTTGCTCGGCAAGGCAAAGTTGATACACTGTGATTTGAAGCCGGAGAACATCTTGCTCAAAAAGTAAGTGCAGCCTGCCGGAAACGTACCACTAAAAACTAATCAGTTCAGTCTCGAGAGTCCCATCATTAAGATCATCGACTTTGGATCCGCATGCGACGAGCGACAGACGGTCTACACGTACATCCAGTCCCGATTCTACCGATCTCCTGAAGTGCTTTTGGGCCTCCCATACTCGGCCGCGATTGATATGTGGTCATTGGGCTGTATTGTTGTAGAGCTGTTTCTCGGTCTGCCTCTATTCCCTGGATCGTCCGAATACAACCAGGTCTCCAGGATCACAGAAATGCTCGGCCTTGCGCCGCAGTGGATGCTGGAAATGGGCAAACAGTCTGGCGAATTTTTTGAGAAAACTCAAGACGAGTACGGACGTAAGAACTACCGACTCAAGTCTATGGAGCAGTACTCGAGGGAGCATGGCACAAAGGAGCAGCCCAGTAAGAAATACTTCTCGGCCACGACATTGCCGGACATCATCAGGAACTATCCTATGCCGAGGAAGAACATGAAGCCTAACGAGATTGAGCGAGGTACGTCAAACGTCGCAAGTCAACGATATGTTCACTAACAATGCATAGAAATGGCCAATCGAGCAGCTTTCATTGACTTTGCTCAAGGATTGCTCAATCTCAACCCCCTCGAACGATGGACACCGGCGCAAGCGAAGCTTCATCCTTTCATTACACAGGCGAAGTTCACTGGCCCCTTCGTGCCGCCCATGACTTTGAAGTCTAGCTCAAGTCGCTCTCCTGCCCCCGGCGTGCAAGAACAGCAACGCTTCGAAGGCATGGCCAAGCAGCGTGCTCAGCAACAACAGCAGGCGCTCGCAGCACAACAAGCTCAAGCAGCTCAAAATGCTGCGTACGCGAACATGCAGATGAACCAATATGCTGCGCAGAATCCGCACCCACAACCGAATCCGTACAATAACATGTACGCGCCGAACCACCAAGGGCAACCCCCACCGTACCCCGCGCAGACAGCGCCATACGGACAGCAGATGCCTGCCATGCAACCCCAGCAACCTCGCCAATACGCACAGCCGCAGAATCTCTACGCCCAAGCGACCACACGGGCTGGGCGGCAACGTGCATCTACAATGGATCAGCAGCAGGCCAATCCTTCAGGCATCCCGCCAGCTCTGCAGAGAGTCATGAGTCATCTGGATCCAAATGCGCCAGTCAGACTGCAACCATCGCCTGCATACTACCCACCACCTCCTGAAGGTGCTCCTGAGAGTGCTAGTAGCTCGAGACGGAGAGGCTCCCGTGCAGGCAACTCACAACGGAACCACAACTTTGTTCGTAACCTCGAAGATCGGACACTCGAGGAAGGTTTCATGCAACAGCCTCATTGGCAATGACGAGAGAAGCTTTGATTACATGTTCACCCTCATCGAGACTGGCATTGAGGTGGCGACCGGCGAAAGATGCAAGTTCCAATGTCACGGCCAGCAGTATTACGTCGTTTCGGAGCACCGTCAACGCCAGTCCGCGTTATCAAAACATCAGCGATATCGTGTTTTTCCAGGCGCGCAGTGTCCCCTTTAGACTGCTGCCCGGAGCTCTTCTCCACTGTCTACGTCACTCAACATTGCGGCGGTGTACAGAACCCTAGTATGACTCTGCACAACAGAAATTGCTCTTGGTGGTACCGCGACGAGGCAGGCAGCAACATCACCAGGCTGGCAAAATTGACTCAATAGCCCTGGTAGCTTGCCAAAGGGCGGCAAGCTGACGCGTTGTTGGATGACACGGCGATATGAGTGTTTCTTGTATCCCAGTACGCCTTATCGAGATACTGTGACCCCTTCATTGTCTTTCATAGTTGCACGCAGCAAGGGGATGGCGGACGGCCTGCTGGCAGCATATGTACTTCTATTGCATTCGTATAAATTTGAATTGCGATGTTGAGCGCAGGTAGTACCTGGCCAACAGAGGCCTTGTCACCGCCAAAACAATGTGATTGGAAAGTCATGTCGCGACAGTCACAACGGCGTTCCGTGGTTGTGATATGATGCAGTCAATGAATAGTATTAGGCGTCGTTTGCGGGACTCACTAGCGCCGCTGCGATACCCCACCCACCACACAATTTTGACTGTGGCCGCAGTCTTGGCAAGCGCGACCTGGTGAGTCGAGGATCGCTCCTGCCCCAAACAACACACCCACGGCGACCGCCACATAAACCCCTCGAACCTCCGGCAACCTCTACTCTCGAGTACAGCAGCCATGTCGCGCTTTTTCGCCGCCAGCGACAGCTCTTCGGAAGAGTCCAGCGAGGAGGAGCTCTACTCCAACGATGAAAAATCCGAACAGGAAGACTCCGAAGTCGACTCTGACGACGACTCTGACGACTCCGACTCGTCTTCCGGATCCGAGACCGGTGCCGCCCGTTTCTTGAAGGACGTCAGCAGCGACAGCGAGAGCGAAGACGAGGATGCGAACAAGGTGCTCAAGAGCGCCAAGGACAAGCGCTTTGACGAGCTTGAGGCCGTTGTCAGGCAGATCGAGAACGCGCAGCGCATCAACGACTGGGCCGTTATCTCAGACCGTATGTGCACCCGAGAGAGAGAGCAAGGCTGCAGTAGAGGGCGTGGACACGCGTTCGGGCAGCAGAGGTGGCGGGGAACAACGAACAACGCTAACATTGCGGACATACAGAATTCGACAAGCTGAACCGCATGGTACCGACCCTGATCAAGCAGAACGATGGCAAGGTCCCCAAGATGTACATTCAGGCTATTGCCGACCTCGAGACTGCCGTCCTCGAGGCCCACGAGAAGCAGAAGGTCACCCCCAAGAAGATGACCGCTCCCAACCAGCGTGGTTTCAACGCTATTCGCCAGAAGGTCAAGAAGCACAACCGCGACTACCAGCGAGAGATCGACCTGTACAGGGAGAACAAGGAAGAGTTCATGAAGGAGGAGGAGATTGTTGAGCAGGCACCTAAGGAGAAGAAGAAGAAGGACAAGGCCAGGATCGCCCAGCTCGGCACCGAGACCGTCATCGACGCCGGCGATGATGGCTTCGTTACCGTTGGCGCCGGCGGCAAGGCCGTGCAGTACACTGCAGAGGGCATCCTCAAGCAGCTGCGATCGATCGTCGAGCAGCGTGGACGCAAGAACACAGACAAGCTCGAGCAGATCCGCACAATGGAGAAGCTTCTCGATGTTGCCGTCAACGACTACCAGAGGATTCGCGTTCTCCTCACGCTCATCTCTACCCGCTTCGACCTCACATCCGGTACCGCCAGCCATATGCACCAGGAGCAGTGGAAGTTGTGAGTTGTGCCAGTCTACGTTGTGGTGGCGTGTTTGCTGACATTATCCAGGGCTGACCAGGAGTTCGGCAAGCTGCTTGAGACACTCGAGAACAGCAAGGAGATCGTTGTCGTCGAGAACGCCGAGGAGTGGGAGGACGATGAGAAGACACCCACCATCGAGGAGGGCCAGATCTTCAAGATTCCTGGCAGCGTCGTCTCATTCGTCGAGAGGCTTGACGATGAGCTCACCCGCTCCCTCCAGCACATCGACCCTCACACAGCCGAGTACGTCGAGCGTCTCACAGATGAGAGCGCCCTGTACGCTCAGCTTGTGCGCGCCATGATCTACGTCGAGAGCCTGCAGAAGAGGGAGGGTCTCGAGGTCCCACAAGAGTCCGCCAACCGCGTGGTCATGCGCCGGTTGGAGCACGTCTACTTCAAGGTATGCATACAATACATCCCACATGTGCCATTCAGGGCTAACAGCACCAGCCTTCGTCCGTCGTCCAGATCCTCGAGAACAAGACATGGGAGGCAATCCCATCCCACCTCGACTCCACAACCACTCCCCGCGCCAACGCCAATGACACAGCCTCCATCGTCCAGACACTCTGCACATATTTGTTCAGCCACAGCGAGGGCATCATCCGTGCAAGGGCGATGCTTTGCCAGATTTACTTCTTGGCTCTGCATGACCAGTACTACAAGGCTCGTGACATGATGCTCATGTCCCACTTGCAGGAGACTATCAGCAACTTCGACGTCAACACCCAGATCCTCTTCAACCGTTCGTTGGTACAGGTCGGTCTTTGCGCGTTCCGCGCTGGTCTTGTCTACGAGGCACAGACTTCGCTGCAGGAGATCTGCGGCAGCAACAGGCAGAAGGAGCTTCTCGCACAGGGTCTGCAGATGCAGCGATACTCGCAAATCTCGCCCGAACAGGAGCGCCTGGAGCGCCAGCGCCAGCTTCCCTTCCACCTCCACATCAACCTCGAGCTGCTCGAGTGCGTCTACCTGACATGCTCTATGCTGCTTGAGATCCCTCTCCTCGCACAGCTCGGCTCGTCGCCTGACCTCAGGAAGCGCGTCATCAGCAAGACCTACCGCCGTCTCTTAGAATACCATGAGCGCCAGATCTTCACTGGTCCCCCGGAGAACACTCGCGACCACGTCATGCAGGCCTCCAAGGCGCTGTCCGCTGGCGAGTGGAAGAAAGCCGCCGATTTCATCAACAGCATCAAGATCTGGGAGCTCGTGGCCAACCAGGAGCAGATCAAGGAGATGCTGTCGGCGCAGATCCAGGAGGAGGGTCTGAGGACCTACCTCTTCACATACGCGCCCTACTACGACACACTCGCCATCTCGACCCTGGCCGACATGTTCGAGCTGAGCGAGCGCAAGATCAGCGCCGTTGTCAGCAAGATGATCTCCCACGAGGAGCTCGGCGCTGCCCTCGACCAGGTCAACAGCGCGGTCATCTTCCGCAAGGGTGTTGAGCTCTCCCGCCTCCAGACCCTCGCCCTCAGCCTTTCAGACAAGGCCTCCGGCCTCATCGAGTCCAACGAGAAGACTCTCGAGCAAAGGACACAAGGTACAGCGCACGCCTTCGAGCGACAAGGCGGCCGCGGTGGTCGTGGTGGCCGTGGCGGAGGCCGTGGCGGCCGTGGCGGTGGCGGTGGACCCAGGGGAGGCAGGAATCAGCAGTTCACGGGCGGTGCGCTGGGACGCGCGATCCAGGCTTAGAAGGCTGATGTTTAGGTTTTCATGGATGGCGTTTATGCTTCGGGACGAGAGACTTTGAAGCGCCTCCCGGGGTAATGCAATGGCATGATGTGAATGTGAATGGGAATGTGATGAAGAGGAGGGGTTGTTTTGTGCACTGCATACCATGCTAGTAGATTACGAATTACATCGGGAAAAGTTCAATTGTCTCCTTGAGGGCTCTTCTGTGTCTTCGCCCTTGTACACGAATCTGGTTGTCGGTGCTGCTGTCTCACTGGGTCGAACCATTTGTCGGTGCCACACAAGCTGGGCCGGCCTTCAAGAGAACATCAGAAGCGCCCCTTTTAGTTTAAGGTACAGAGCATGTGTTCTGGCACGGGATACTCAGCGCGACGTACCCCACTTGTTGGCCTATTTTGAAGACATCGAACCATCAGTACAGGTCAGTCACACAATGCATTCAGGTCAAATCCAAAGCAAAGCTTTTTTTATTTTATTTGGGGGGGGGGGGGGGGGGGGTTCGAACGGCACTCGAACGCAGAACATGAACAAGGGTTCTGTAACTTTTGGATGCCTGAAGCAGACATAAGGGCTTAATTATAGTGCCCTTCTTGATTCATTCCGAGCATAAGTGTGTCGTATCCCGACTTCGATGGTTTCGATAGAAGGCAGATGTAGGGAAAGCAGACTGGCACAGACGCTGAGAGCCTTTAACAGAGGCAAACGTGGCTGCCAGCGTTTCCATTTCTGGCTACCACATGTGAACTCGCTAGAACCTGCTGGAACATGCGTTGCTTCCTGCGTTGCTTCCTGCGGCGTTTTGGAGGCACAGTATGCCAGTGCCCTCATGTTTGCATGTTTGATCTGGCACTCACGCTCACGACATGTGAGGAGCAGTTGCCTTTTTGAATATCCGAAGTAGCCACGAGGCACAGTTTCATTCTTCTTGTGCTTTTCACATTTGGGACACTCAAGTGGTGGGACGGTTATGTCGGTGCTTTACGGTTTACTACAATGGAAGTGTAAAGTAGCTAGATGGCGGAGATGAGGGAAGATATACACGGTCCGGTGCAGGCGTGAGATTTCCAGATGGCGGTGGTAATCCTGTTGTTCGAACATTAAAGACAGTACTCAGACACAGAATATGCGAGCGCTGATCAGGTCTTTTTGAATATTTCAGTTGGTCGTAAGCCTGTGGATCATGGCTGCACGTTTTCTTCTTTTCGCACATCGAACGACAAAGTCTGAATTTTGTAAGGACAACAAATGTGAGATACAGCTGGCAGGGACGTGAGGGGACGTATGTAAGGTGATGGCCCTCAAAGCCATGATTGGTTCAGTGTACACATGTCTGGCATGATTCGGAGCAAGCGCACTTGCTTCAGCAAGTGCAACACAGCGTCAGGCTCCTTCCTTTTTGTAGAGATAGATGTGTCCGAGTTTGACAAGAGAGAGGAGCAAACAAGCCTTAAGTATTGCGAGGCTCGTGTTGATGAGGCAGACGCATGAGGTAGTCACTGAGCATTTTTGGAACAGACGGGACGCTCTCCCCGCAGAAAAAGACATCGAGCTCAGTGCGTACGCTTTCAGACACAGCAAGAGGCTGGCTTTTAAGAGAGTAACGAGTTGGCGGGCACATGACCTCAAAGTGTTTGGTCCCTATCTGCCCTATTGAAGCTAGTGGTATCAATCATTACATCTCATACTCTCACGGCATGCTGCCAAGACGTGCGATTGCTGAGTCAATACGGCTCATTATCGCGGGCCCTTGCGGCGCCGCATGCTCTCCTGCAGGCGGCTGCGTGCTACTGCTCTGTTTGGGGACCTCAGTCTGCTAGACCGGGACCCCGACAAAGCCTATGCGTGGCTTGCACCTTGCGCCATCCGTCGTCTCGCCGCCCCACTGACTCCTCCACTCCTTCTCCTCTGCCTTCACATTATGGAAGACTTCACGCTCTTCCGGCTTCATCTCCGCAAGATCTTCGTCGGCAAGATTGGGCAGACCGTTGGTTCCAACATCAATGTAGTCAGCATCCGGCCCAGGAACGCCGAGCCCTGCGTAGGGGGGCTTTTGGAAGACCTGATCGACAATGAGGTACTTTTGGGCGACGATGGGAGGTACGTCTGTCTCTGATGCAGGAACGCGCTCCCATCGTGCATGTGTAGGCTGTGTAGTTTTGGGATAACACATGAGGTTTGTGTGAGGATCGTACGTGCCGTTCGCCAGGTTCGCGCGGCGGATTGCAGAAAGCGACGCATTGAAGCGGCTGTTAGAGGTCAGTATAACAACAAACATACTAGGAACTTAGATGACCTACCTTGCTGCCCGACCGTGCTCGAACTGCCAGTTCGCAGACGTGATGTTGACCTTCTTCTTGCCAGGTGCGGGCTTGCCATTGGCAGTAGGTACGCTGGGTACTCCTGTGTGGTAGACGCTACTCGCACCGTGCCAGGCAACGTATTGATTCTTGTTGTATGGCTCACCTGGTGCTGGGAGGCGATCGTTAGGGTCTGCAAGCTCGCCCTCGACATCGCCCCGTTCGCGCGCAGCGGTCACGTAGTAATCGTCAATGATGCGCTTGCCACCAATGATGATACGAGCGCCGAATTCTCGGAATACTGAGCGCGCAGTAACCACACCAATGGCACGGCCCTTGTACGAATGAGGGATGATCTCGCGGTCGATGAGGTCGCGCTTCTCTGTGTCATCGATGATGATCTTGTAGAGCTGCATGTGCTTGGTGAAGAACAGATAACTGTCCCTGAAACCACAGCAACGCGCAGGCTCGGTGGACAACATGTATTGCCGCTCTCCTCTGCCCTTGATTGTGAAGATGCGCACTCGGTAGTCGCGGCCGCCCTGAAGGTTGCCCAGCTTGTCGACCTTCTTCTCGCCCTCCTCGTCCTCAGGCAGGTCGACCTCATCGTTGATGACGTCCATCATGTTGCCCTCTTTGTCAATTGGCACGCGCGTGGTATGCGACGGCCCGCCCTTTGGCGGACGTCCTCGACCTCCACCAGCCGGCCGCCCGCGCTTGCGCTTGATGGGTGTGCCGCCTTCTGAGACATTCTCGGGGTCCTGGTTCCAGTCCGGGGGCCTGTTCTTGGGAGGGCGGCCGAGTCGCTTCTTGCGCGGGAATGGCTGTATAATTGCTGGTGACGGCGAGCGTTCTGAGGCAGCTTCCTCTTCGTCGTCCTCTTGTGCGACTTCGGCTTCCTCCTCCTCTTCCTCTTCTTTAGGAGACTCTACGCGCGACTCGACAGCGTCGTCCATGTCTACGTCGCTGTCTTGCTGGGGTGTTGCGCTACGCGCGGGCGTGCTGCGACGAGCGGCAGCTCGAGATGGCCGGCCACGCGCCATTGTGGGGGTAAGGTGCAATGTGACTTTAGCGCGGTATTGTTGAAAGTCGCAGCTGAGTGCAGCTTCTCTTAGAAGAAACTATATGCAGTGGAAAGCGGTTGCGCGGGTTATTGGTGATGCATGCCTTGCGACGAGCTTCGCGACTTCCTTCCGGACGTGTCGACACTAGGCCAGATCCAAAATAGAGCTATCACGTGCACTAGAACTCCATCATCGACACCCTGATCGTTCATTTTCTATGAAGCACCATGTTTACTCGATCGATTTTGTTGAGGTCTCCCAGACCTTGGTTCTGCAGTAGGCATCACTCGCCAGCATGGAACACCCTGAGTAATGCCCATTGAAATTGGGTTGTTGTCCATGGGCGCATTGCGAGGACACTGTTTTGCGGCTGGGAGGATGGAGCAACAGAAGAAGTAGGCGAAACGGTTCATTGATTCTTGTCCTTTCGACTAAGAACTAAGTTCGATGTTTCGTACTAGGTAGTCTCTCATGCTGCACGAATAACTGGTCACATCACAAAAAAGTCATTGTAGTTCCCAGAGCTTTTATTACATTGCAGATGCTTTGCCGACAGCCTCCGACTACCTCCCGTATCTTACAAGTTGTCTGCCTTTAGGTCCGCATTGCTTTGCGCTTTGAAAGGCAGTTCCATGCCTCTTTTGTAGAAGCTTCGTGCAGAAGGTGGCTTCGAACATGTTTACCTCAGAAGCTGATGGCACCTACCGCTCACATCGCCTGCGGAAAGCACATCGAACTTGCTTATCATGAAAGATTTGGTAGGAGCACAAGCCCGTAGTTCCTGGGGGCGTTGCTATCAATGCCTCACATCTTTCCTCGATCGCGACCACGTTTACCCAGTTCACATCAGCCCAAGACGACACCAGTGAGCAAACATGGCCTTCCAACGTCTCAACATCCGCGCAAAGAAGAGCTTCCCAGGTCTCTATTCTTTCGACAGTGTAGAAGACTCGCCTTCCAAGTACGTTCTCCCTGGTCGCTCACAAGGCCATACTGACCTTACAGCAGAAGCAATGCAGTGCACATCGAGTCTTCTCCTCGCTCAGATATCACCCCAGATACAGAAGAGTGTGACCTCGAAGACTTCGGAGCCAAGCTGGAGCGCTGCAAGGGCAAGAATTCTCCTGGCAAAGACAGTCCCTCAAAACGCAAGAAGCTGTTTGGTTCTTTGCGAAGCCTCCGATCCCTGACAAACCTGCACTCATCTCCGACCAAGACCAAGACCAAGCAGCCGATGACACCACGCTCTGAGTCTCCTGTCAAAAATTTGGTAGGCGTCGATACTTACGTCCGCTGACTACAATGCGCTGACTGCTGTAGGACGCGTGCACGACACCGCTACCCATGTCGCCTTCGCTTGCCCTCCTTAACTTCGAGCAGTCCCCGTCTGACAAGCCGATGTTCGACCTCACCATGCACCGCCGTTCTGTGTCTGGGTCCAGCCTTGAGGTTCACCACTCGTCACCGATGACAGTTCCAGGTTCGGCCAGGCAGGCAACACCGTACAACATCTTCCCACCCGTGACCGACTTGCCTGCTGGAACAATTCCCGATACCCCCGGACCGATGCAGAGAGCCTTCAACCGCGATCCTGCAAACTATGCCACCTGGCGAAACGCTAGCCCGACGCCTTTCGAGAAGTACGCGCCTTCAACACCTGTTCTTACACCGTTGCCGGGCACAAACCTCTCTGTTGGAGATATTGATCCCGAGCTTGTCCCTTTGCCACCTTCTGCCAATCCCTCTACAGTGCACCTAGGCCGAAGCGCTCCCGGGTACTTTGACATTCCAGTCGATGAACACCCACAGATGGATAATGCGGACGTGCTCAACGGGCTGGCCTGTCTCAAGCTTGCTGGCGATCACGACAATGCCCCTGGTGATCAGCAGAGCACATCTTCGCACAATCCCAGTGCAGACGCACCTATTGGGCGTCGTGGTACTGCCGAGGAGATGAGGCATCAGTATGAAGATGCAAAGCTGCAGGATACTGTGAACAAGCTTGAGATCCCACAGGATCGGACCCGGGCGCTTAAGCATCAGCAGCAGGCCAGAGACCTACCGGAAAATGTCCGCACCCTAGGCGTCCCCAGACACCATCAAGTACTGCCGCTCCGTCTCAAACAGCAGGATGGCAGTCTACAAGATGGCAGTCTACAAGATCCTTTCCGGAAAGACTCACGTAACAGTGACGACTGGGAAACGTGCAGTGGCGAGCGCTCGACGGCGATGGCATCAGAGGACTCCCTACACCGTCGGAATCCTCACAAAACCTGCACGTCAAGTTCCTCATCCGTCTATTCCGCTGCCCCGCCTCCAGCAAAGGGAAAGGAAGCTGATCATGGCGACAATGCGTCTCCCGAGTTCGCCTACGTCGTCTGGAACAGTCCGAGTGGACTTCGTGAGGCTCCAGCTCCAGAAAGCTCTTGGGGTGGACACACTAATCTCTACGATGGCACCGGGTACGGAGGCGACAGTAGTCCCTCGACACCCCGCGAGCCCGACGAAGGCATCGACGACATCCACTTAAAGACATGGTCGGCGCCTCTTTCGGTCGACGGAGCGCGCTCCGGCAATGAAAAGTCCAATCAACCCTCGAGTAGTGAAGATCTGTACTATGAGACCGTACGACAATCGCCGTTCACCGCTCATGGACATGGAAGTTTGGAATCGATATACCGTGCATACGCCTACCCTCTCGGAGACAGAGTTTCGAGCAGCAGCAACAACTGCGCTGGTGGGGACGTACAGGGACCTGCGACGAAGGAGGATGAGATCAGCTCATGAAGACGGACACACGCATGATGTGTCGTGCATTCTTACCTATGCGCCAGGGTATTTTGTAAGGACAGCATTTGGATGGGCTGCTACCTGCGTTCGACCTCACATTGGTGTAACGAAGATCCAAGCGGTAGGACCAACATTGATATTAGCTAGCACACGTAGGCTTGAACAGGAAACGTTCTCGAATAACAGCACGTCAAATGGTGTCGCAGTTGTGTGCCGAAAGCATCAAATGACCAGCAGATCATTCGAGTGATGAGCCGGGGTTTCGAGCTCTGGATGCAGCGCTGAGGCGATGATTGCATGCATAGGCGAGCAGTACTGCCGGGAGGGTGGCTGGCCTTACTTTGTGCAGCAGTGATGATATGCAGAATCAACGGTGTCGTACGAGGAAAAGGCCGTTTCGAGTGTGACAAGTGCCCAGTCGTGTGCGTGAGTTGCCAACAGTTGCGGGTAGGGCCCGCAGGTGAGCCCACATGGCCTGACTTTGTGGGCAGATTCTCGAGAGTTGGGGCAGCGCTACCACCGCGACTGGAGAGTGCCGCTACACATGGTAGATCAGGGCATGAAATGAATCAGTGCGTCGACTGAGGGGACGTATACTTCCGCCGTACCGGAAGTTCGCACCGCGCGAGGGTATATGAGAAGCCGTGGCGCGACGAAGTGTGCGGATGCGACTTTGGAGCTACGGCTGTAAGCTTCCTACTCGGCTTTAAGCAGACAACATGGCGTCACTACTGGCAGTTCCTAACGGTGCGACATCAACATCACCAACATCTGCAACATCTGCGACGTCGAAACCGACACCAACACCGGGGCCGAAGGAACCGCATACTGTTATACTCGGCAGTGGCATTATTGGACTATGTGCTGCGTATTTCTTGTCTGAGAGTGGAAACACGGATCCCAGGACGATATGCATAGTTGATAGCAGCCCCGAGCTGTTTCGGTGCGCAAGTGGCCTGGCCGCGGGGTTTTGTGCTAGGGACTGTATGTGTTTCCCTCATAGTTCTTCTTCTGGAATCGCTCTCCACGTTCGCGATTGTTCACAGAATGTCACGGCTCGCTGCGCTCGCGAGCATCCCAGCTAACGACTATACACCTTGCTGACCAACGCACGCAGGGTTCGCGCCCTCGGTCGCCTCGCTAGGCGCACTCTCCTTCTCGCTCCACAAGTCCCTCGCCGACGCGCACAACGGCCGCCAGACATGGGGGTACGCTCGGTCGACCGGCATCAGCCTGAGCCAGGACTCCGAGTCCGCTATCGAGGGCTCCGGCGAGGATTGGCTGGAGAACGGCACCAGTCGCGCGCAGCTTGCGCACCATAATCGGCCCTGGGAAGAGGACCAGGGGCCGGAGTGGTTGAGACGCACGAAAGAGGGCATCATGGAGGTTATCAGCAGGGATGGGACGACGGCGCAGATTGACCCGAAGAGGTTCTGTGGGTGGTTGAAGGAGAGCGTTGAGAAGAGGGGCGTCAGGGTGCTGAATCCTGCGACGGCGACGGAGGTGCTGAGGGATGCGCAGGGTGTGTTGAGCGGTGTGAGAGTGGTGGGGAGTCAGGATCAGCAGACACAGGACCGTAAGCTCTCGAGGATGCTAGTATTGGACGTAGGTTCTGGGACTAACGCGCTCATGCAGTACCTTGCACGCGCCTCCTCATCACTGCAGGCGCATGGTCGCCCCGCGTCTTCGCTACCTTGTTTCCCACAGCGCAAACACGAATTCCCGTCTCCTCGCTCGCCGGCCACTCACTGCTCGTGCGCAATCCGTTCTTCAACCCTCAGGAACTAGACAAGGAGGTGTGCCATGCGGTCTTTGCGACAGACACACTGGGGTTCTCGCCGGAGTGGTTTGCAAGAATAGGCGGCGAGCTGTATCTCGCAGGCTTGAACAGCACGAGTATACCGCTGCCGGACGTGGCGACGGACGTGGTCGCGAGCGAGAAGGCGATCGAGCAGCTCAAAAGCTGTGCGCGGGCTATGATGGTAGACAACGGCGCGGGGAAGGAGATCGAGGTTCTACGACAGGGACTGGTAAGTCTGTTCAGCTACGTCCAGTTGTCAATTGCTAATCATCGCAGTGCTTCCGCCCTGTCACATCGAGCGGTCGACCCCTCGTGTCGCGTATACCTGACGACAAGCTTGGAGGACTCAGAACAAGAGGCGGAGGAGAGGGCGGAGTATTCATAGCAGCCGGGCACGGCGCATGGGGGATATCGCATGCACCAGGCACCGGACTCGTGCTGGCAGAGATGATGGAGGGACGCCCGACGAGCGCAAAGACCGAGACATTGCGGTTACCATCATGATGGCGAGTGAGGGTTTGTGTTCGAGCTTTCAGCATTGCTGGCGCATGGGCGTCTTCTGGTTGCATGGCAGGGTAGACAAACGACTTCAATGAGCGATGACACCAGTACTCACACCGCCCAGCCTCCCGTCTTTGCAGAGATCGAACACCGTGTGCCAATTATCGTGTGCTCCCTCCACTGAACGTAAAGAAATCCAGGTACCCGCCCCTCTTCAAGCGCGTGAGATCGCCAGGGCGCTCCACTATGACGCTCGCGACCGCGACGCGACGTCATCACCCCACTACTTTGCAAACAGCACAGTGATCGCGATGAGTATATAACATTTGCTACCCCTCGTCTCTCACTATCCAAACAGCAATTTCTCTCTCTACACCTCCCACTCACCTTCAAACCCCCAACCAACAATTCACAATGCCCCGCAACGGAGACGGATCCAGCGACAACGGTCCCATTGAGGGCCAGAACATCGTCCACGGCGACGGCAAGGTAAGTTCTTCATTCCGACTCCGCCCTACGTTCAATACTGACTTGAGCCTTAAGCCCGACTCCCAGCCCCAGCACGCCAAGAACAACGTCGCTCCCGCCCCGGAGCTCGAGAAGGGCGGTGCGATTGAGGGCATGAACGCCAGCGGAGGAGGAAACAAGGCGGACCAGGCTGAGCCTACCGTTGCTGGCGACAAGCCTGCCCAGTAAATCCTCTCCACTTGTGACAGCACCGCGATGGTGTGAGAAGGGATGAGCTCCACTTCACCTGCACTAAGGGAGCATGCAAGGAGCGATATCGACGATACTCCTTTGCTAGATATCATGCAAGGGATGAAACCCTGCTACGATGAATGAATCAATGAATAATTGAACATATGCAAGGAATGTGCTAGTGATGTTGTCGTGTCGTCTTGTTGTGCTATCCGCGCGTCCTGTTCGCCTCTGTAGTGCGAAGGGAGTTCCGTCGTAATGGTTTAATTTTGTACTATTCACGCTACGCAAAACCACCGTTGACATGTCTACCGTCAGGTTGACTGCGCTCATGCTTTTTCCTCTGTGTAAAGCTAATGTAGGGCGGACATCAGGAACTGGGATTATGCGGAGTATGGATGGATCTTTGGAGCTCAACCATACCTCTGGGCAAAGTAAAAGCAGATTTGCATAGGATTCATGTCCTCAACAACGTTGCGTTTCCGTATAACGATCCTATCTTGCATGGCGTAGTGTGCTTTGCTTGTTCTTTCTGCATTTGCTTTTGCAATGCAAGCGTCGCGCCGCTATCTAGGTAATGATCAGCATCTTCAGCAGCAATATGATACTCCATTCACCCATTTCCCGCTCGCACAAAAAGGCTGAGTGCATTGCTCATTCGTTTGACATGCAGTTCCTATTACTCTGTATGTGCTAGAATGCTACGTTGCTGTTCACGGAATTTTGAACAAAGTTGATAATTGCTGCTGATGCGTGAAAACCACACCAGCAGACACACAAAGTTGCCAATATGGCCGCCTGGAAGCCGGCTCATGAGGGTTTTTAAGGCCCTCGACCAACAGAGTGCAATACAGGGTGACCAGGTCGCCCGTCAGGGCTCATCTGGAAGAGTTCGATTCTCGCTTTACGGTAGACTCCAGGGCTCGCTCTGTGTCCATGGACTCACACCCAGGCATAGAGGGCTTCCACTCCGCCCCGCCCCGCCCATTCGCCGGACCCAAAGAACGTTGATACTGTCATCACCTCAAACAAACAATTATAGCAGACGCTTGCAAAACGCACGAGAACACCGATCAAGCCGATGGCAAAGCTGCTATTCTTGACTTCGTGATCGCCGCGTAGTGGTAAGCTAGCGTGCGCTACAGCGGGCTGGCGTCAGCCTGCATAGCGCGATGGCGAGCGGCTTGCGCACTCAGCTGTCGCTGGCCTGGAAGCCACGAAGCGAGGCCCACAGAAACACCTAGAATTGCGAACGATGTCACTGCGGGGCTGGTTCAGGAGGTGTTGGATGCCGCCTGAGCCGTGAGTCAAGTCGAGAACACAGGGGGAAGTGGGAGAGTCACGGTGATGGTTGCAGTGGAGATGTTGATGCGTGAGAGCTTGACGCTCAATTGAATGTTTGACTACCTATCACCAGCCCTTGGTGTGCAGCTGCCAAAACGATATCCAGGAGAAGTACCAAGATCTCAGGCGATGTTGATACAGGCTCATAACTCCTTGTAACGCCGCGGTGAACCGCACCCAACCTGAACCCTTGCCGTCTTCCATGATTGTACACCCTTACGCCGACTTAGTTGTCTAAGCCTACAAGACCTCATCAATCGTGATCTTCGGACGCCATCCAGGGACCCAGTCTCGCTCTTCTCGCTGCCAGGCCTGATGGCGTTCTCGAAGCTAGTTGTCTGCTGCGAGAGCCCCGTCGCAACCAAAAGGTGCGCCAGAGGCACTCTGCATGTCAGAGAACTTTGCATCAAAACCGTCAGGAAGGCCTGAGTAGTCTGAAGTTGAGCCTGAGCCAAAGAAGGCTGAGCCGAAGAAATCATCATTGTGAGCCAGGCTAACAGTGGGTTCCTCGGGGAACTGGTCGAAGTCGAAGAGGTTGTCGAGGACAACAGGCTTTGAATCGACTGAACATAAAGGTTGAAGAGAGTAAGATAGGCAAGGATCGCCGCCATTGGGGAGGCCTTGCCCGAAGTTGACTGACACTGCAGGTCGCACAACATCGCAGCAGGATATTGTGTCAAGTCAAATTCGGGGGCGGCCTCGAAGGACGAGGCGGGGGTCTCAGGTGAACAGGACGAATCTCTGGGAGAGTCCATCGAGTCCATGGAAATGGGGGAGTATGGCGGCGCCGACAAGGTCTCGGAGGGATTCATTGTCTCGGCGGTGAAGCTGAAGATGTCTGTTGACGCGGGCTTCTCGCCCGGGTATTTCGAGTGCCACATCTTGAGTTCGGCCTCCAGCTCGTCGACCCTGGCGGCCTTTGCGCGGAGCGCAGCCATCTCGGCCTCGAGGGCGTCCTTCTGCTGTTGGAGGTTCTCGGTCTCCTGGCGCTTGCGTTCACGAGAGTTGTGAGCGGCGAGGCGGTTGCGCTTTACACGCTCAATGCGTCGCTGCTCCTTCTCATCTTCGGTCTTGGCTCGCTTGCGGGGTGGCAGGCTGGTCTTCGGTTCCGGGAGTACCTGGCCCCACGACTTTCTCTTCTTGACCGGCTTACTTTCTGATGTCGAAGGTGCCGGTGTCTGTGCTGATGTGTCTGATGTGTACATCGACGATGGCGATGGTGATGGTGTAGTGTACGGGACCTGGAGGTCCTCCATCTTGATGGTGGTGGGGACCGACTCGGTGTTTGGTGGGGTGAGGGGACCAGAGGCCATCATGGCAGGCGTGGTCATAGTCTCTGAGAAAAAAGTGGTGGTATCCATCATCCCTGTGACGTCGTAGAGTGTCGATGCGCCTTAGTGGACTGCATCTGGAGGGGTGGAGTTGGGTAGTATAAGACTGAAGGTGCTGGAGAACTTGACAGCTGGCCTCACGGGCTGGCTTTATCTAAGAGAGCAGCTGCGCCCCTGCAGATTGCACTTGGCCGGATTTGGCGGGTGCCGAGCGCTCCACGCCTTCGCCCAATTTAGTGCCACTAAGTGCTCAATACCGCACCACTCAGCGACGCACGCCCTTGGTCCCCTACTCAGCCCACGACCCACCCGTTTCACTACCGTACGCTTCGGATTCCGCCCGTTCCCCAGAGGGCAAGTCAGGGACTTGTCAGGGGAGACGATGCGTCGAGACCACAACGTGCCTCACGTCCAGCGTGCATTCCTCTGCTGCCGTGCGTGTCGAAGCCTGTGCTCGCGCGGATTCGGACGTGTTTCATTTCGCCGTGTGGGCTCGCAAGTCGAGGGCTCATCTCAGCTTCAAACGAATCCGAAGCGCAGCCTGCAGCTGGCGCTGAGTATCTTTGTGGCCCACTGTAGCACTGCAGCACTGAGTGGCGATACGAAACAGCACTGTGTCGTAAGATGTCGTCAGCTTCCCAATCAAGCGCCTCAGAGCGCCTTCACCAGCTCCCACTTTTAGCCCTGTGTACAGTCACGATGGGTCCGAATACTGCTGCCTCCAGCTCACCACCGTTCGCGGCGATGTCGCAAGCGCGAGATAGCCCAAGGGACCTTCTCGAAACATCTTCACTTCTTGGTTTAATCTATTTCCACGGCACACTAAGCCCTTTACCCGCAGAACCTCAATATCCCCGCATACAACAGCAATATACTTGCGTCCGTTATTGCAGGAAACGGGCACAGTGTAATCTGGGGTAAATGTCTGCCGTTTGCAGCACGAGGACAAAAGCATAGAATTTCCCAGCGCCACCGACTTGTAGCATCACCTGCCAGACAGCAATCTGGAGCTCTCGGTGCCCGGACGGAACCCTTGTTTGGCTTTGATGAACAGCGCACAGGACCCGAGTCGTGTATCTGCGATGGTGCCGTGGAAGCGGGTCGGTCGGTAACCGGTGGATGACATCCATGTACCGCGACAGGTACACAATTAATCCGACGAACGCCAGGTCTGGGAATGCTTCTGCCTGAAGACCAGCACGATCGTTGACGATGTGCTATCGCCACGATCTGGAAGAGAAGATTCACCCAGATGATGCAGGATCCGTAACTTCCGTCCGCTGTCTCACACGTGTTTCTCTGTCAGTCTCTCAACTTTCTCCTGCATTTGCTGTGGTCGTCAGCGTTTCACAAGGCAGCCGAATATCTGCCAATCAGATGGCAAGAAACGGGGCTGCCTGCACGATCTCCTCGACCACCACCGCCTTCCTTTGTTGTAGACGGACGCCATCACCGCGATGCAATAATTCAAAAAGCGGCAAATCGATAGTCTGGAATTGCAAAGAAACGATGACAACATTCGCTGCCTGCTTGGACCTTGGAACGCACAATGTGTTCTCAACTTCGTAGAAGCCTACGACTCTGACAGCGCCGCTCCAGCGCTCGTGTACCGGCACACCGACGACGCCGATGAGGCATTTGTCGCCCCTGGACGACGGGGAGGCGGCACTCGTTGCGCCGTCGCGACGATGTCAACTCGAGTCACTCGACTGCATACTCCCCACAGCATCGAATGCCTAGAATCGCCCCTCACCGGATCGTGTCCACGAACCCGCTCAACAAAAGACAACACCTGACCGCCCTTTCAAACGGCATTTGAGGTTCGAACGTGGACTGCAGATGCAAAAAGAATGGACAAAACACACAACAGCGGGTATTCGCTAGTGGTCACCCACCTAACTACTAATCCGCCGGTACGTTGCTTAAATAGGGCTGAGCGAACGGGAAGCCTTGTTTTCAACGTCCTATGGTCGTATGTAATGGAGATTATAACAAACGTGTTATATGACGCTGGCATCCATTCCGGTAGAGGCTGCACCAATTTCCAACGAGAGCAAGTCAGTGAGACTTCCCACCTTGCGACACAGATGCGCTTCTATTATAGCTCATCATGCACTGGGAATAGCGTCTTCTGTGCTTCCCTGACAGCGTAAGGGTAGTATGCGTCTCCTTCGCCTCCCCACTTAGCAGGCAGATCCTTCCTCTTCTCCCAGATCGCCGCAGAGGGAAGCTGACCTTTCAGAGACTCTGCTACAACATCAACCTCATCCATCACGCGCATGACGTTACGGCCCATGAGGTCCTTGATTTCGTCGTCTGTCCAGCCACGCTCGATCATCTCTACAATCTAGTCGAGGTCAGCTCTAAGATCTAGTTTGAACGGTTTTAAACGAGCGACTTACAAGATTTGGATACTTCGACGCATCTTCTAGACCTTCGACTGAGGAATACATGCCATCAAAATCCGAGCTGATACCCACATGTTTCCGTCCTACAATGTCCGCGATGTGTTCTATGTGGTCCGCCACACGCGATACGTTTGCGCTATCAACAGGGCCGATGAAGGGCGGGTAAAATACGGACTGAACGACACCAGGGTTCTTGCCTGGCCCATCGCCGATCAGCCTGAGGATGTCGTCTGGAACGTTGCGCGGATGATCCCAGAGCGCCCTCGCTCCCGTATGTGTCCACACGACAGGCGCTTTCGAAATGTTGAGGGCCTGCTTCATCGTCGCATCAGATGTGTGTGAAAGATCGACCATGATTCCAACACGATTGAGCTCGCGGATGAGCTCTTCACCGAGGGACGTCAAGCCATTGCCTTCGTGCACCGCGGTCATTGGCGCGCCAGCCCCGTTAGAGCTTGCAAAGGCGCTATGACAAGTATGCGTGAGCGTGACATATCTCACGCCCAGCTGCGCAAAGACTCTTAGTACGCCCAGTGAATTGCCGAGGAAGTGTGTTCCCTCCATGCCAATCAGACTAGCGATCTTCCCGGCCTTGAAGCTCTCCATGATGTCTGCGGACGATCGAGCGTACTCGAGGTCTGGAAGCTGCTCGATCATCCGGTGGATGAGGTCTGCCATCTCAATCGAGTCTCTCACGGCATGAGTAGGTGCTGTGAAGTCAGGTCCGGGATCGTCGGCGGGAGAGGAAGGGCACGGCGTCCAGACAGTCCAGAAGGCTGCGCCAAGTCGACCCTCGCGGATTCGAGGGATGTCGACGTGGCCGGGGACATGGGTGTTCATCATGGGGATGGCATCGAGTGGTTTTCTGCCTGCAAGTTGCACATTTTAGCCTTACTCAAAAGGTGGGCAAATGTCTGAAGATAAACTTGACACTTGACTTACTGAGGGAGCGCAGAATTTGAGGAAGGTCGACGTGTGAATCTATTAACGGACTCTCCTCCATGAGCCCTATGGCGTGCTCGTAAGTTGACACACCTGGTGCGCATGCGCCTACACAGCTCAACGCCAGCGTGACGATGACGCCCTTCAGTTGCACCATGATGCTCGTAGAGGTAGTCAATCGGATACCAGAGATAGGACTCGATTATTGATGTGGTCGGAGCCCCGATCATGCGCGAAACGCGTCTCGGCGTTTATGTAGGAATTAAAAGGCATCGTCTCAAAATGGGTGCTTTCTCGAGTGTTGCACGATACCCGTGAGCTTAGTGATGCCCCTCGGCCGTTGTGTAGTCCTGCATCTATCCGTTATCAGGCCGCCTGATAGGCGAGCCCTTCCCCGCAATCGGGGGTTTGGTGTCTGCCGCGCTGTATTGTCGTCCGAAGTGGCCGATGCTCGGGCATCAAAAGGACAATTCGCTGTATCGGTGCTTTGGGGATAGCAGTTGCTGCTGGTGATATTAGTAAGGCTACAAATGTTGAGTCTGCCTTCGTGTGGTTGATGCAGTGAGCAAGGCTGGGCTGGTGCAGTGAAGTGGGGGTTCGACTTGACGGTGATTGGCGGCAGAGAACGCCACGTGAGTATTTCCTGAAGCTCATCCTACGATGTCCTCACGAAGTTTGCAGGCCCACAGAACATACAGATATCTGCACACCAATGAGATCGACAGAGTATACCGAGGGCGCGTGAGCCAATCATTGCTTCTGCATGCTGATGTTCGCAAGCATCTAGGGCCACTAATTCGACTTCACTTTCCTGGATTGGATCGAGGCCATTGAGAAAGTACAATTCATCCTCCTCCAGCTGCGAGCTCCTTGATGATCGACGCAAGGCACAATCATCCGCAAGCTCGGTCGGCTGCCAGGCGATACAAGTCCAAGCATCAACGTCCTTGTGACTTTTGTCGTCGCCGCCGAGCAGCGTGCCGGATTGAGAGCACAGGCCCTCCTTGTGGTCTTTGCAAGGCATATGGGAGGGAGTGCACGTTTGCTGAAGCACCTCCACCGCGGAGTAAACCTGCTGCCGCTGTGCTCAGTGAGAGGTACGATGATGAGCCGCTCGTACCAACCGCGACAGGCAATGGGCTAGATCTGGCGGTCCAGAGCGACTCGACGTCCTCGCCCATCGTTGCGACTGGAAATGGGCAAGGCAATAACGTCATCCAGATGAACAGTGCGCATGGTGTAGGTTCGACTTTTGGGCCCTCTGTACAGGAAGCAATGGCGCCGGTAGATATGCAGCTGCATCAAATTGGCTCCAATGGAAATGATCAGCAACTCGGGGCTGCAGCTCAGATGAGTTTCACGCTAAGCGGCGAAGACACAGGCACTGTCCTCGACACCGCTCTGGACTTCGAGGATATGGATTTTGCAAGCGCACTGCAATATGCAGACGACATGATTCAGCCACCGATGCAGTTGGGTCTTGACATGCTTCCCAGTTCAGTGGTTGGAGAGACCGATGCTAGTAGGCCACGCGACATCAAGGAACTGTGCCGTTGCGCTGACAGCTCGTAGTGGATCCCTATATTCTTCGGCGGTACAAATTTGACGTGAATGGGGATATGAATTTCAAGCGACTCGGAGTTCGATCTGTGAAACGAAGTCCAGATGCTCTGCACTTCCTCGTCTATCGCAACCAGGGAACCCCTGACCAGCAACAGTTTGCAACTAGCAATGGCTGTGACGCTTTAAACCCTACTGAGCTTGAGCTCTTGGTTCCTTCTGATGTTGGTGCTCGGCTGATCTCTTTGTAAGTCCTCAAACCTTACCGACCATTATAGACCAGCAAACGGCTGACATCTGTGAAGGTATAGGAAGTACATCTACCCTCAATTCCCTATCATAAAAATAAACCCCGGTGACGACTACAATCTTCTCGACCCAGGTTTACGAGCTGCGATGTACATCATCTCACACCACTTCTCGACATTCGACGACGCGCTTTGCATTCAGACAGTGTACGAGACTTTACCTTTGACACAACTCCGACAACTGGCATTGCGCCATCTGGACAGTTCTCGACACCGTCCGACCATCGCTTCTTTGCAAAGCGGATTGTTGTTAGCTATCTCACCAGCTGCAAATATGCTCACGCCTGAGACCGATGAACGAGCGTCTCTGGCAGGAACGATTACAGCGATGTCAAATGCGTTGGGACTGCAATATGATCCTTCGGATTGGGAGATACCAGAGGAAGATAAAGCGCTGAGGCGGAGACTGGCTACATTAGTAAAGGCTAACGATACATGGACTGCTCTTGCGGCTGGTCGGCCGCCCTTCATCTCTTCGGATAATTGGGACGTCGATACGACGGCTGAGGCTTCGACTGATCATAATGGAGAAGGCCCTTCTGTGATCTTCTTGCAGTATGCACAGCTGACAGATATTCTCAGCTGCGTCTTACGAGATGTGTAGTGAGTTTGTGCCCAGAATTCCCTTTTCGCTAGCAGAACACACAAATTAACGCAACCGCCATTTCTAGTTCCCTGAGGGCCACTAAGCAGTTGAGTCGAGACTTTCGGCAAACTCTTAGCGTAACACAACCTCTGATGGAGACCCTGACGATGTGGTACCGATGCGTACCCGAGAGGTCGCACAGTTGGGACACAACAACCATCAATGCCGCCAGTTTCTTGCATCTTGGATACCATGCTACGAGGACAATCTTGTTCCGCGCGATAATGCGACCCTTTCACGATGAGGATCGTACTAGAACGTCTACAGATCAAGCGGAATTCGAGGTGGCTCGTGGCCAGGTTCGCGCAGGCGTCAAGACTTGTGCCGCAGCATTCACTGCCTACATCAAAGAACTCAACGCTGGAGACTCTCAAGCTTTCTGGCCATTCTGTACGTACTCCCCGTCTTCATCGTGAAGTTCTTATAAGATCACCGCGACTGATACAAACTTGGTCGCAGGGTCCGTTTCCGCTTTCGCGTTACTACCTCAGTTGTGGCAAATTCTGTTCCTGAGCTCCGTCACCGTAGAAGAGGCTCGCGAGACAAAAGATGCTTTGATGCAGACTCGCACACTCATACGCTTCCAGTCGCGGTCCTTCGAGCCCCTCAAGCTGGGTTTACTACGCATCGACAGCATTTGGTGGAGAGGAATCCGAGAGACGGTGGACTTATCCCCTGTAGTGGACCAGGTCTTGGATTGACGGACTTGTCCACAAGAGAAGGAAATAAGACGCACTCATGAGCTGCTGAGCAGCAACATGGTAACACATCAGTCGCGTGCTACCACAAGAGACCCTTTGAAGCCACCAAAAGGTATATTGAGTTAAGTCATTATTGAGCAGATACTGACTGCCTTTCAGATCACAGAAGTTGATGATTTGACCAGCTATCTCCGCTTTCACCAACATCAAACCACAAAGCCATCAGATAGACCATCAGTCTCTTACTTTAGTCCTGCCCTTCGTCAAGTGGTTGCTCAGAGACCTCCGGCTGCGGTATACTAAGCTCAGAGTCCGTGTGCCTTTCGTATAATCTCAGATGTGTCACGAATATACTCGTGGCTCTTGCTGAGACCTTTGGTTGGGTGCTGCAATGGGTCAGCCTAGCAGATCGAATACCGAGATCTTAATGTACGGACGTTGTAATGACCAAAAGCGTGAGGCACACCAAGATATCTCTTGCTTGTTACTGGTACACCGGCCTTTTTTAGCATGTCTCCGTACACATCTGTTTCGTCCCTTGAGAGATCGAACTCTGCGGTTACGAGATGCGCCGGCGCAAGCCCTTCAAACGACTTTGCAAGTATGGGCGAGGCGATCCAGTCGTGGGCTACAGCATCGCGATGTGCTATAGGCATACATGTCAGCACTTCCTTACAGACTACATCCTGTGGCAAGCTCGGACACTGACCTTGGTCTAGACCAATCCAGTGATCCATGAACCAATGCATCCGCCCCGGAGGACCCCATGGCATGGCTGCGAACTCTGTGATACTGGGATATCTTGTCAAAGATGCAGACCGAGCCGGCTCAGAGGCAATAGACCATCGCAGGTCCACAGAAGGGACAACCATCAGCTGAAGCTTCAAGTCAATCTTTGCATCCCGAGCGAACATTGCAAGCACAGCTGTCATGTGACCACCAGCCGACAGACCTCCAACCGAAATGCTGTTGGTGTCGATCTGATATTGTTCGGCATGTTGAATGAACTGCGGTCGACCGTTAGCGACTGCGACGAGACAAGTCTGCTTTGGCTCGCCTTACATGTTTGATGGTGGCCCAACAGTCGTAGATTGCAATTGGAAACTTAAATTCAGGGCCCAGGCGATAGTCAATGTCAACGACCTTGATACCGACATTGTTGCAAATGCTGCGACACCACGCTTGCTCAGATGAGAGGCTCCCAAGCACCCAGCCTCCGCCGTGCATGTTGAAGTGCACGGGCACAAGTCCTTCCTTTTTCGGAGAGTACATTCGCACATTGACATGACCAGTCGGATCGGAGACCGGAACCTCGATATCTTGAAACTCATGTACATCCGGACCTTGTGGCGGATGTTAATGGGAGACAGCTAATATGATCCAGCGGGAAAGATAGACTCACCAGACCAAGTTGGATATGTGAAGCTGTAGGCTGAGGGGTTCTCGCGATAGGTTGCGATATCAACTTCGTCGGCACGCTTCAAGCTGCTACCATGTTCCTGCCATAAGGCGATCCATTCGGGATCGAGCCTTGAAAGCCACTCCTTAGGAATGGCTGCCTTGTCTTGAGCAATCATATCAAAGGATGTGGTTGGATGAGTTGCACGGTAGTGTACTTCCTGTCGCAAAGTATGAAAGAGTGCTGCTCAGAATGCTCAGAATGCTCAGAATGCTCAGAATGAGCCTACATTGTAGTATACATGTCTTGGGTAAACAAGACATGTAGGCAGTGGTCCGCCGCAAATGCGCCGATCGCACTCATTGGTTGGGCCAGTTCGGCGGCCGAGTTTCAACCGATCTTATCAGGGCGAGCATGATGGCCGGATAGGCAGTCTTCCTCTTCGCACCAGCGCATTGCTGAATCCTGGTTTGAGGCACGTTATCCTCCCCCTATCACGAATTTCCCCAGAATCCCCGCAAATATATCCGCGCAACTCGGGACTATCTCTTTCACTAGTCCCGATAGCATGAGTCGCCTCCCAAGGTGCGCTCGAGATCGTTAAGCCATGCCCGATTTGCCGATACATATATTTCCCCTAGCCGCAAGCTCAATTTGCCAGCTTCACATTGCTGTGTATGACTGAATCTTGTCACCACGATCCCGCCCTTTCACACCGTACGAAGACCCACTACGTGCTGCTTCTCATGCGTTACGATGGCTATCACCAACGACCCACCAGCTGAGGCGCGCATGGAGGATGCTGATCTTGAGCTCTACAACGACGACAACGAGGAGCATAAGTCGCTCCGTAAGGTGCCTGGAAGACTCAACTGGATGCTCTTTGCCGTCTGTGTTGTCGAGATGGGCGAGCGTTTTGTCTACAACGGAATCTCTGGGCCGTTACAGAACTATGTCCAGTCAGTCTTGGACCCAGATGTGCAGCTTGGAATATAAATGCTGACAAAATCAAACTAGAAACCCTTACCCACACAATCCAGCTGGTATTCCTGGAGCTTTGGGTCGCGGACAATCCACAGGTGTCGCTCTGAGCAACTTTTTCAAGTTCTGGGCATACTTCTGCACGGTGATCGGTGCGGTTGTTGCAGGTGAGCTTTACATTGCTCGAGCGTGTGCTCACTCAAGTGGCAGAAGACATGCTGATTTTGGACATGATAGACCAGTACCTTGGCAAGTTCAAAACCATCATCTGGTCCACCCCAATTTACATCATCGGGATGATCATCCTGGTAGTGACTGCTACTCCGATGGCTATTAAGGCCGACGCATCCTTCGGTGGTCTCATTGCTGCTATGATCACGATCGGTCTCGGAACCGGCGGCCTCAAAGCTTGCATCGCTCCCATGTGTGGCGAGCAGAGTCCTACGCTTAAGTCGTACATCAGAACAAACCCTAAAACTGGCGAGCGTGAGGTGGTGGACATTGGCCTATCGAGCGCCCGCGTCTTCATGTGGTATTACTGGGCTGCGAACTTGGGCACCCTCTCGAGCCTTGGTACCACCAGTCTGGAGAAAGTACATTCTTTCTGGGCGGCATACCTTCTACCGCTTTGGTGAGTCGACGGGTTCTGATGACTTCCCGATTCCGGAGCTGACGTTTACCAGTGTCTTCATAGTAGTTTTAGCCTTCTTTCTTATCTTCAGCAAGCACCTGGTCAAAGTTCCCCCGATGGGCTCTCCAATCGTTGACGCCACACGAACCCTCATGATTGTGTTCAGGGAGAAGAGCTTCGCCGCTGCCTCCCCTACTACGCTCCGTGCCAAAGGACGTCTCGAAAAGTACAAGTTTGCCACCAGTGAGCGATACACGGACAGCTACGTTGCCGATATCCGCAGTGGCATGATGGCCTGCAAGTACTTCGTCCTGCTCCCGTTTTTCTGGTTAGTGTGGATTCAGATATATGGCAACATGGTTGCGCAGGCAGGCATGATGGATGTTGGTAACACACCAAACGATCTGATGCTTACCCTCCCGACGATCTTCATGCTAGCGTTTATACCGCTTTTCGACAGTGAGTACTCCTGCAGGATATTCGGACAAGTAGGTGGAGTGCTAATCAGATCAACAGTCGTACTTTACCCTTTCTTGCGCAATACATTTGGCATTGTGCTGAACCCTATCCTCCGTATCTTTCTCGGCTTCATGGTAGCGTCGCTCGGCATGCTCTATACCTGCGTGCTGCAACATTTCATCTACGAGGCGCCCTCTAATAGCATCAACCTTTGGGTCCAAACGCCAGCGCACGTGTGCATTGCCATATCCGAGATTTGGGTTGTCATCACGGGTCTCGAAGTCGCCTTCATCAAGGCCCCACCCACGCTTCGTGCTTTCGTCTCCTCCATCTTCTGGCTGACAGTAGCGGCTGGCTCCATCCTGGGGATCGCTCTCTCGCCTGTGTCGAAGAATCCCAATATGGTGTGGTTCTACGGAGCAGTTTGTATCACTGCATTCATTGCTGGAGTTCTGTTCTACGTCTGGTTCAGGGAGTCAATCCATAATGGAACGGAGATGGCTGGACAAGGCTCTGTGTCTGGAGTATTGGAAGGCAAGGTACCGGATAACAGCTCGATTCGGAGTAAGGAGATCACTATCGAACCCAAGAAACTGGAAGCTGAGTAACCTACGTAGTTCCTTATTAGCACACGTAGCCACGCCAAGATGAGAAGATTGATGATTGAGCTTGACAACTTCTACCAAGTGTGATTTTAAGTGATGCATAATCGGCCTGAGTTCAGGACAAAACTCGGCGCTTGAATTGCAAATACGGTCCCTCGGTCGAAGCCCCAAATGTATCGTATAGCTGGAACTCCTTCTCTCTATGCCGCCCTGGAGTCTTCTTCCCAAGCTCCTCAGAGCCAGCGCCGATGCTTGCCAATAGGGGATCCTCGGTGACTCGGAAGTCGCCATGCCAGAGGATAGTCGCTATCGCAATCAATACTTCGTTGACAGCCAGTGTCATACCCACACAGTTGCGGGCACCAATAGAGAATGGTGCCCATGCAGCTCTCGTCTCTTTAACAGTTTCCTTGTCCTGCAGCCATCGCTCTGGGTCAAATGTAAAAGAGTCTGGGTGGTAAATCTCGTTATGATGCAATGCGTACACCGTTGTAGCGACTTCGTAGCCTTCGGGAACATTCACACCGCAGATGAAAGACCCCCCTGGACCAGCTTCACGATATAGAGGCGTTGTTAAGGCCGGTGATACCCTCATTGCCTCGTTCAAACAAGCTCTGAGATAAGTGCAGTCGGTCAACAAGCTGTTCATGCCGATATTTTCGGACGTTTTGTAGACAGCGCGGACTTCCTCAACGGCTTTCCGATAAGCTTCAGGCCAACGGGAAAGGCACCACAGAATGCTTGTCATTCCAGTGGTAACGGTACCACTTCCAGCGATCAGCAAGGTAGTGATCTCCGCTGCAAGGTCGCCGTCGCTCAAGCCGTGGCCAGTCTTTGCGTCTCGATAGCGGGCGATCGCGACAATCATGTCGTCATTCACAGCTGAATGCTGTGCTGATCTGAGTTCGCTCAAGCGTAAATCAATCCAAGAGCTGAGCAAGGCGCGCCATTCTCTTCCCAGCTTGGCCATCTGCGGGAACAGAAGCTCCCCGATCTTGACAGGGTTGAAAACACCACTGCGGAATGCTTCTGGCCAATGCATTGCGAGACCCATGCGTGCGAAGTTAGCTTTACGCGCTGGGTTGTAGATCCTGTTCTCGGGGCTCGCCAACATGGCAGTGGAGCGTCCTACAGCGAGGTCTGCAATGAGGTCGATGGCAAAGAAGGCGCTCCACTGGGTCAGTTCGCGGGGCTCACTCCACTGTCCCGGGGCTGCTGGCTCAAACAAAACGCTGAAGTAGTTCGCAACGTGCTTGAGTACCTTCGATTCTGAGGCACGTATTGCTTGGTCGGAAAATGCTTGCGAGATGAACCTCCTCCGTTGAGCGTGCACTTTATTGTCTGCCGCATTGAAAACACTCGGCAATGGATGCACCTGGTTCTCGGTCATTACAGTTCTCGAGAGGTTGTTCCTTAGCACTGTACCCGCATGCCTTCATACGCCCTGCCCTTGAATAGGTTGTTTTCGCGGCCGTAGATCTCTTCATCCGAAGTCAACTACAGCTGATAGAACAGTAAATGGTTTGGATGCTGTTACCTTCCAGTGACTCGCGGCTGTTGAAGAGGATCCTGTCAGGTCCATATCGCACGACAGGTCCTGCAACTGTCAGAATGGCCTTCATGTTGTATTAGTGCGCTGGGTGTCACATACCATACTTCTCGTGAAGACGTTGAATGACAACGTGGGTGTTGCGTTTTGCAGCATGATAGGCGCTGTAAGCGTTGGTGGTCTTGGCCAGGAAAGGACCGGGTATATGAGAGAAGGGGTGGAAATAGATCCTTCGAATGCAGACAAAGCCAATTAGTACAACGATAAAGGTGAACGCATAGCTCAGGGTCTGCGAAACTGAGTACATCGTTGTATCGAGTGTAAGAATTTTCAGTTGAGTGCTCTTGCGGCATGAAAGATTTCGGGTACAAGCCCAGGCTTTCCTGAGAATGGGTGGTGGTAGTGTTTATCTCTGCACGAATGAAGCGAGCATACACTCTTTGGGGAATGCAGAGAGCTTCTAGTACGACATCTGGCCATTCTCCAATGCGAGAAGAGCTCACGGAGCTGCCCACACAAATTGGAACTTCCAAGGATCCATTATCGCGCCACGGCGTAGCGATCTGTCACCGGAACAAAATGCCAGGGTCATATCTCTTGTGACCGGTTTGTACGCCAGGCAGCCATGAGATCTTCTCGTCGGTGAGGGCACAGGATGCCCCATGGCGCGCCTTGTTGGTAAGGGCTACCCAAATGGAGAAGGTGAGTTGAGGTGAGGTGTGGACGGAGTTTTGGCCAGGAAACTGCACTTGCATCACTAGCGCCATTTCCCCACAACGCTATTCTTCTCCTTGCTTGCTACGTGCCCCATCGCCCTTGTCACAACACGGACTAGTTACGTGACATCAGAAGCCGCCTCTCAATTACTGACGACAGCTTACGTGGAGCACGTCGACTCTCTCGTCAATCACGATGCTCTCGTTCTGCCAATCAATTTTCGTGCTTGGTACACGCTCAAAGCGTGCGGCTGGGCAGGGCGCTGGTGTTTGATGCTGTTCAACGACTTTTACGCGTCAAAATCTACCTCGGCTTGAGTGTATTCACACTATTCGACCATGTCGTTCCATGTCGCAAGCATTGTCGCGTTTGCGGTCGTTGTCTATGTAAGTACGGAACGCATAACCAAAGAGCTCACTGACCTCGTGCTCCATAGACCAATCTGGTCATCTTATGCAGAATTCTGTTCCATCCGCTCGCGCAGGAAAGAGGACCTTTGTTTGCCCGGGCCTCAGGATGGCCAAACTGGTACCACGCTGCCAAAGGTGATCGCCACATCTGGCTCCTGCGACTACATTCTCGCTACGGACCAGCAGTACGATTCACTCCGAACTCGATGTCCTTTAACACGTCATCCGCCTCAACCTCCATCTATACAGCTCGGGATGCTAACGTCCGAAAGGGTGACTGGTATCAATGCATCAAGGATTCAGGAAGTGGCTTCGAGAGTACATTCGTCGCTCGCGACAAGAGCAGGCACGCATTGAAACGACGAATATTGTCCCCTGTCTTCTCTGAGCGAGCGCTTCGGGATTATGAGCCCAGAATCAAGCTCCTGATTGAGAAGTGGTTGCTTGCTCTGACTGCAATCAGCAACGATGGTGGCAATGTCGACTTTGCAGCATGGGCAAACTACATCATATTTGACATCCTCGGGGACCTCTGTTACTCAAAGGACTTTGGCCTCGTAAACTTTGAGGAGAATCGATACGTCACGAAACTTCTTCCGCAATGCACACGCGGTTGGTACATGCTAGGATACCACCCCTGGACCCACTTGCTACGACACTTGCTGTTCAAGACAGTTCTCAAGTCTAGCCTTGGTCGTATTGTCACCCGCTACAACTCGGAGTTCCGCGATTTTTGCGTCACAGCCTTGAAGGAGAGAGTCAAGACCGAGAGGACGTCTGGTGACACGAAGTCTGCCTCCACCGATATGTTCCATCAACTCTTGAAGGCACGAGATCCAGAGACAGGGGAAGGGTTCTCAATAGGTGATCTCGGTTCAGAGAGTGTGCTCCTTATGATCGCCGGAACGCACACTACCTCTGTAGCCATCGCAGCGATTGTCTTCTACCTCGCGAAGAACAAGGAATCTCTTGACAAAGTCAAAGCGGAGGTTCGTGATGCATTCGCCTCTACTGAAAACATGGACTATCGGCAACTCGCCAAACTTCCATACCTTCGAGCTTGCATCAACGAGTCTCTGCGCCTTTGTCCTCCCACAGCAGGCCACCTACAGAGGGAGGCCTTGAGCGCGGGCGCCGAAATCGACGGAAAGTGGTATCCACCAGGTACCAATCTCGGGATCTCTGCGTACGCATTGCAGCGCAATCCTGCAATCTGGAAAGACCCTGATACATTCTATCCTGAACGATGGCTTCCGCGCGACAGCCAATCACTGCAGAGCTCGCAATCTGGACTGATTGCTTTCAGCTCTGGTCCGCTTGGGTGCCCTGGCAAACAGATGGCTTACATGGAGATGACTTTGGTCATTGCTATGCTGATCTCTCGTTTCGACATTGCATTGGACGAGGCAGATGCAATCAAGCAGGATTATGTCATCAAAGATTGTTACGTGGGTCAGGCTGAAGGGCCCCATGTTGTCTTGCATACTCGCCCAAGCCTGCCTAGGTGAATTGAATGGTCGACTAGCTTAGGTCTCTTTGCATATGCGTGTGATAGTATGAGTCAGAACCTGCTTACTCAAGGCTGTGCCGCTCAAGTTGTATCTCAGACTCTAGTCCGTCACATTATGTCTTTCACTCAATCTATCACAGCCAAACTCCACTTCTATCCGTCGATCTCGGTCTTCAGTACCCTCACGCCATAATGGCACAGCAATTGACAGTGAGAGCCCAGCCAGGCCGCGAACCTATGAGAACGCCCGCAACTGTCATCAAGTTGACTCACTACTACGACGACACTTACGACGCGGTCATCGGTCGATTCAGAGTTCAGGTGCCCCGGCTCGATACCCTTCGCATGCGAGCTGCGACCAATAGCCAAGACGTCACCCGTGTGGTCGAGGACGCCAAATCACCATCTGGCTTTGTCCTCTTCGCCGAATACAACCATGCGGGTTGGATGAGACACTTCACTCCTCAAGGGCGGACCTTACAGCGTGCTCACCGATTTACGTTCGGGAACCCACTGTACGCCTTGCCAGTCCTGCAGCAGCGTATCGATGTGGCGCTGCATATCCCACTGGATTGCTGTATTGTCGAGGAAAGAGACGAATGTAGAACAAAGCTGATTGCCACGTTGCCAATCAGCTTCGTCGAAATTGATGGTGGGGACAGTGATGACGTGAGAGCGACATTGGCTGAGATAGAGCAGAAGATGCTCGCATTGGTCCAGAGTCTGGCACCGCCGTCCGACACAAGCAGGGAGGACTAGATCCGGTTACATTTCCGGTAAAGCAAACATTGTCCTACTTTCAACTGCGCTGTCCAGTCATCAGTTAGATCTAGATTATGCGTAGCACGCAAGACAAGAAGATTCTGCACTTAATCCTCCTCGGCGGTTGCTGAGCACGTACCTAACCCTTACATATCGCTGGCCCTAGTCACCACGACTGTGCCACCAGGGTACATGAGGATACCAGACGACCAAAAGAAATCTTACAAGTGCCGGTCCTTCACTTCCGAGATCGGCGAATTTCAGTGAGGCACAGGCCAGTAATGTGAGGCGTGGCACCACGCCACAAATCAGGCTCCATAAGATTCGACAACCATGATACGAATGGAGGCGCTCACTCGAAGTAAATGCGGCAAGCAGTGGATGATCTTGGGTGCCTCGAACAGCTCTAAGGCTTTCGCCACGTAGTATTGGCGGACCAGGGCGTCACGATCTCCCGAGGTCTACACACGTGAGCCTCGATTTAAAAGATGAAATTACTCTGAGCACGTTTGGAAGCGACACTACCAAAGTCTATCGTGTCCAGCACATCAAGCCATTCGTGTCAAGATGAGAGTGAAGACTACCTATACGGGCAACGAGGAGCCTACCTATACTGGCTACTTAACCCACCACGAGCCTCATCCGTCCAAGCTGCTCGATGCTGGCGTAAGTATCACTGAAGCCTTCTCCATACCCCAAAGCTGTTCCTAACGTCTCATAGAAAGTTGATAGTCACAATGTCAGCATCAAGGAACTACGCGCAGCCATTCCCAGCTACTGTTTTGAACCATCGTTCTTCTGGTCTTTCTTCTACCTTTTCCGCGACCTGACGTACTCCACCATCCTGCTCGGTACCCTTTGGTACTGCCTTTCTTTACCTGCAATCCAACAATCTCCGCTACTGTACTATGGCGTCGTAGTCACCTATGGTGTATGTCAGGGTATCGTGTGGACCGGCCTCTGGATCATCGCCCACGATGCTGGCCACAGCGGCTTCTCCAAGTCTCCCGTCTTGAACGACACTGTTGGTTTCATCCTTCACTCGTTCCTGCTCGCCCCCTACTTCAGCTGGAAGTCGAGTCATCGTCGCCATCATATCTACGCCAACCACATCGAGAAGGATCTGAATTACGTACCTCCTCAGCGCAATGAGTACGCGCGCCGTATTGGCGTGGCGCTGGACAAGATTGAGGAAGTCGGCGAGGATGCGCCTGTGGTCTTGTTCTTCAGGATCATCCTCCAGCAGCTTATTGGATGGAACTGGTACATCCTGTCCAACATCACCACTCCGAATACTGCAGTCGTCAAGAAGGGGCTTTCTGCCTGGCGGTACTCCCACTTCGATGCCTGGGGCGGTATGTTCCGCGAGAGCGAAGTCTCGGCTGTACTGCTGAGTGATCTCGGCTGTCTGGCCACGATCACTGGTCTCTACTTCCTCTACCAGTACCTGGAAAGCTTTGCGCTGGTCTTCTGGATCTACATCGTCCCTTGGAGTGTCGTCAACCACTTCATCGTCATGATCACGTTCTTGCACCACACTCACCCAGATGTGCCCAAGTACTCTGCTGACAGCTGGACTTTCCTTCGTGGAGCGACTGCGACGATTGATCGCGACTTTGGCATTATTGGCACGCATTTCTTCCACCATATCTCCAGCGACCATGTCACTCAGTAAGTACCCACTATGCGCTGTGTTGCCGAATAGGACTAACCGCTTGCAGCCACCTTTTCAGCAGCATCCCACATTACTACAGTCGCACTGCAAGTGAAGCAATTATTCCCCTGCTCGGTCAGCATTACCATGGCAGAGGAGGTTTCGGTTACGATGACTTAAAGACGGCCTTTCGAGAGTGCCAATGGGTCGAAGAAGATGCTGAGAAAGATCAGCAGTTTGGCCTCCCAGACGGCAGTGAGCGAGAGAAGCGGGCTTTGTGGTACCGCAAGGGTATCAGCCCGGCGCCTGAGTATCACCAGCGCAAGGCCCATGTAGTGACGCCGGCAAAGAATGAGATGAAAGAAGAGGTGAAATGAGGTGCAGGACCGGGAGTTTCTCGTATCCGAAAGCGTGCAACTTGAGCGTCAGGAATGAATAGATGAGCCTATGGGCGGTGCTTTGATACGGACCAGAGGGCAGGCTCCGACGGTCCAAATCCAGCGTTGCTCCAGGCATGCGAGAAGGTACTTGCTTCATGACGGGAAGCTTAGTGTAATCTTCAAAAACAAAGTGAGTTATCTGCTTCGGTAGATGAAGTCTTCCAACATTGGCTGAGGTTGCGTCAACTTCTCCTTAATCGAGACCAAATGCATCCTATTTTTTTTTCGAAATCCTCAAGGCTGTTATGTGCTTCTTTGGCTTTTCAGTGAACTGGCGTCTATCTGTCGACCGTGACCATCCAACCATCGCTCATTGAGTTGCCTTGGGAGTCAACGCCGCCCCAGACAACGCATGTGGCTCCATCGACTTCTGTGCCTTTGGCCAGTCCGAATTGTCCCCTCTCACCGAGCCCACGCTTTGGTGCACCCGGAACCTCCTTCTCTTCTTCACCTTTGCTGTCGACGTACTTATAGAGAACCTCTGCCCAAGTCGCTTCATGTGTGTCGCGCTTTATGCTTGCACGGATGGCATCTTTCGATGCTGCTGCGGTAGCGTGCTCAGAAGGTAGTTGGAAGGTCCAAATGTCATCGAGGTACTTGGTGTTCTCGCCTTCGCCGCCAACGGCGAGAAGATAATGTCTACCCTGGCCAGTAGTGAGCTCAACAAGACCGGCATTCGATCGAGCTTGAGGCGCTGACAAATCCTTAGACTCGACATGGGATACTTCTTGCCAAGCCCATCCACTTGTCAGAGGTGTGGTACCGCCTTCAGCATGAGTAAAGACAGGTGCGACATCAAGGTACTCCAACGCTCCTGATGCAAAGGTCTCAACGCCTTTGCCTCCAAAGTGGTAAAGCCTGCTCCCAGCGAGCGCCAGGCTTGCGCCCTCGCGCGGCTGCCCTGGCGGCGAGGGGATGTTCGACCATGTGCGTGTCTTCAAATCAAAGGCTACAGCGTCTGTAGCGAGCTCGCCATGGGAGGTATCGCGACCGCCTACAATGAAGATCGTGCCCCAAGTATCATCGACCGGCGGTTCGGGCACCGCTTTGGCAGGATCTACCGGCTGCTGTGGCGCTTTCTCCTGATATGTGACAACCTTTGCAGCTGGCAGATCTGAACTTGCTGAAGTGTGTCCAACACGGTGGCTGGGAGCTGATGTGCCAGGGGCAGGGTCCAGGAATGTCCATGCATTCGAGACCGTGTGGTATGCCCATATCCTGCCGTTCTCATTGGCGATCCCGTCACCTTCTCCACCATAGATATAGATAGTATCGCCTATCACTACAGCTGTGTGACCCTTTCGGGGTCTTGGTACGTCGTCTAGGCCGTTGACAGTTTGTGCAGGTTTCGAGGTATAGTCTGCGTCGAGAACACCGCTCGAGGGTAGGATTACGATGTGCATATCATTGTCGGCGAGCTGGCCTGGTGCTATCTCGCCGCCTGATGGACTAGTTAGCATCCTAACTTCAACGGTTTTGATTGCAGCTGTTCTGGCTTACCGAAGATGTAGGCTCGTCCTTTGACAATCGAGACGGTGTGCTGCGAACGGGGCAACGGGACAGAGGTAATTCGTCTGAGATTGGCTCTAATCGGTTGAGTTGGATGTGTGATACCCTTCACAAGGGCGGCAGCACCGGAGAGCACATCCTGTGCCGCGTACAAGATTCCAGCTGCGGCGGGCTCCATTATGCGCACGAGGTAGGAATTGGTGGTTATTCGTTGGCGGTCTTGATGTCCAACTTTAATCGTGAAGTCGTCAGAAGCTTTTACGAAGGGACTGAGTCTATTACAGGCAGAGAAGGGTTGCTTGTTTGGAGAAGATACCAGTGGCAGAAGCTCAAGCTGTGAGCTTACGACTGTGACGTCAGACCTTCCGAACGAGACCCCTGGACGGCCCCACATCGACCGCTGCCAGCTAATAGAGAAGGTACAACGGCAAACAAATGATCTCGTCTTGTGCGCATGTAGGACAGGCATTCGTGAGCATGTATTTTGTGGTATCATTATGAATGTAGTATACTCTAGCTGCTCCTTGCATGCAGCCTGACGTCTATCATCGAACCTCTGTGTTCCAGTATGCCCCGGGTAACCTAGATGTTTGGCGACAGTTGGTCGTACTTGACGCAACGCTCAACCTGAGATTGTTAGCAAACAGTAATTGGCATCGATGAGTGAACTCACTGTATCAATCGAAGCCTGCAAGAAGCTGCGTGCTTCAAGGCCAACCCAGACCTTAAGCATGGAGAAGTCTCCACCACGGATCATTGACCCGCCGCCTTGGGCGCCGAGTTGTCGTAGAATGGGAAGAGCGCTATGTTTCCGTCAGTTTGCGCAAAGATTGCCGAGATTGTAGCACTTACCCTGCGAAGAGGTCCAACTCGGGATTCAGGCTCCGCCCAATGCCCTCAAGAAGCAGAATGCTAAGAACGACATTGATGAAGTCGCCCTCCAATCGAACGTGATGTGTTCGTACCATCGATAACACTTCGTTCAAAATGTCTCCAATCTTGATGTTGCCGAGAGCAAAGGTGCGGCTCTTGACACCCAAGACCAGATGTTGCATTCGCAGGGCGAACACCTCACCATCTAAGACAGCCTCGGGTTGTCTGCATCGCTCCACCATCAGATGTCCTGCTTTGTAGCCATCGAACTCAGCGACAGCTTTGAACAAATCCAAGAAGTTAGTGCGGTTCTTGTTATTAAGCTCTGTCACCAGTCCTGCATCGATAAAAATCAGCTGCGGTCGATAACCTTCGTTGTCGATTTCCTGCAGTCGAGCCTTCCACTGCTCAGGATTCTTGCGATGCGGTCTCAAACGCTCCAGCACTTCTTCTGTAACATCTGGCGATTCGATTGGACCAGTCGTTCGATTCTCCTTTCGCGTGAAAATTGATACATCAAGCTTTTCAGGCTTGTAAAAGCGAACCATGATGTTGCCAGGGTGAAGATCAGCGTGGATGAAGTTGTCGATGAGTACCATGTTGAGGAATGCATCCAGACCTTCGTCAGCGATATCCTTCTGAAAAACACCTCCACCATTCTGCAAAAAATCCTCCATGGGTATGCCTTGCGCATATTCCTCGATCAGGACGTTACGGGTCGAGTACTCTGTGTAAGGATATGGGAACCACGCTGTTGTACGATCTTTGAAGTTCTGACGGAAGATGGTGAGATTCGCAGCCTCAATGCGCATATCCAGCTGCAATCTCATCATCTCGCCGAACTGCTCGACCTCGTCTGGGAACGAGAACCATTCCATCGTTGGAATTGCGTTGATCACCGCCGCAAAAGCAGCCATAATGCGCAAATCTCTTCTGACGATCTTCTCAATCTTGGGATGTAGAACCTTGACGGCGACATGGCTTGAAGGAACCCGCTGAGGTGTGCTCTTCAGTGTTGCGTCGACATTCTTCTTGATCTTCCGTGCCAGGTTCGGTTCCTCTCGATCAATTGAGTTGTCCTGCAGTGTAGCCAGGTCCGGCTGGAGCTTGGCCTTGTAAACTTGCGCGATAGCGCCTACACCTAGAGGCTTCTCGTCGAACTCTTCGAAAATGTCGTCAAATTTGCGGCCGTCAAAGGCGGCTTCGATGGTACGTTTCGAAGTCTCGAGTGAATGCGCCGGTGCGTTGGAATGGAGGGTAGACATGATCGAGCACATCTCGGTGGGAAAGATGTCTGTTCGTGAGGCGGCCCATTGCCCCAGCTGATGACCATTAGTCGCAGTCCAGGATAGACTGTTTACATGCATACCTTGATGAAAGCTGCGCCAGCCCTCTCCATGGATCCAACCAAGAAGCCATACCACCATAGAGTTCCACTTCTCTCGTTGTCTCTGTCTTTCTTCCTCGAACCAATCCATATCGCAGGTATTGTTACAATGACAGGGACGAAGATGATGACCAGATGCAGGAACCGCAAGCCCGTAGCTATAGGTTCTATTATGTAGTCCTCTACGAAGAAGTAAATTCCACGCCGATACTTCTTCGAACCCTCTATTGATTTGGGTACTTGCTCTGCGAGCTCTTTCCTGGAGACCTCAAGCATAGCCTCTTCATGGGTCTTCTCTCCATTTCCGGACTGGTCGTGGCCAATCTCGACAAACGCAAGTGGGCTGAGAGCAGCACCACCAGCTGCTGCTGCGCCAGACCATAGTACTGTTTTGCCGCCAAATCGAGGTGTTGCGAACTGTCGGCGTGCGGCGGATACGAATGGCCGTGTCGAGGCGCGGGCGATAAAGGGCGTGGACTGTTGCAGGCCCTGCCGAAGACAATGTCGACCTAACTGGAAGACAGTCCTCATGGTACGAGATACTGAACGCGAGCGACGCGTGAAAGGTCCATCAAGATGAACGAGTTGTCGATTCGCCGTCAATGACGTTGATGCGCGTAGCTGGCTTGTGACGATTGAGCACGGACGCAAACACCAAAATGTGCCGAGGAGCTTCGAGATAGCGACCTCGAACACTACACACCGACGAGCTGTTTGCCCTGATGCCGGTACTGCGCAGTTCCTCAGTCTCGAACCCGGTCTCGATGTGACTGCTTCAACTCTACCTCGTCAGCAATATTGCATGCAGTGCTGGTAGCGTTGGAACCTGAGCCAACACCTGCTTCGAAGAAAAAAAGAGTTAGATGAACCTTAATGGTATTGAAATCGTATTATTTACAACATTGGACGCTCAGATACGGGTATAACTAGCAATCACCACTGCCTCATGCGGTCACAAAGCCCTCGAAGCCCTTGTCAAGCGACGCCTGCGTCAACTCCTTATACAGCGGGAAACCTCCAGCAAAATTGAGCTGCTCGCGAATCTTTCCAGGAACGTTGTCACCCATATACTGCACGATGTTAGCTTCTGATTCAAAGCAGTCAAAAGGTCTGTATCACTTACCCAACTTTTGGTCTGTGGGAACAGAGTCTTGTCTGACAGCTCGGTCACCTTCTCGCGCCAGTTCTCCTCAGCCTCTCGAGTCGCGTCGCAGTAGTCGATCTTCTCATCTCGCAGCTTCTTCATGCAGTTGACAATCCAGTCTCCCTGGACCTCAACACATGTTGGACCGTTCGAGAAGGCGGTGGGACCCTGCGCGCCGTACAGGAAGAACATGTTGGGGAAGCCGGCGAGAGCCATGCCCATGTAGGTGTATGTCCCGCTCTTCCAGGTATCTGCAAGCTCAACGCCGTCAACGTTCCGCAGACCCATGTTCTTCATACCGCCGGTCACCGAGTCGAAGCCAGTTGCAAGGGCAATGACATCAAATTTGTGCAGCTTGCCGTCGCTTGTGACGATACCCTCCTTCACGAACTTCTCGATCGGGGTCTTCTTGACGTCGATGACTTCGTTCTCGGGCTTGTCGAGCATCTCGTAGTAGTTCTGCTCAAGCGAAGGGCGCTTGGTGCCGAAGGCGTGGAGTGGCTCCAAGGGGGCGAGGATATCGCGCTTCACGGGATCTGAGATCCTGGCACGGGTCTTCTTCGCCCAGAAGTTATAGGCTTCCCGGTTAGCCTTGTTCTCGAAGAGCAGGTCCTTGTAGTTGGCAAGCCAGAACTCGAAACCACCGTTGCCCCACAACTTCTCGTAGAACGCCTCGCGCTCCTCGGGGCTGTCATCGAAGGTGTTTTTCTCGATATAGTCATATTGGAAGCCGGCGAATGTGTTGAGGCGCTCCTTGAAGATTTTCTCGTACTCGGTCTCCTTCCGTCTGTCTTGCTCCTCGCGAGTAAGAGGTTTCTGCTGCATGGGCAAGCACAGGTTAGGAGTTCGGACAAAGTTGGCTACAGATGCAGCCTCCTTGGAGGTCTCTTGGGCGATCTGAATACCAGTGGAGCCAGTGCCAATGACAGCAACGCGCTTGCCCTTGACATCAACACCAGCATCTGGCCAGAATGAGGAGTGGTGGATCTCGCCTTCGAAGTCCTCCATGCCGGGCCAATCGGGGAAATGCCGTTTCGCAGCGAAGCCCAGCGCTAGCAGCATGTATTTGGCCTTCGCGGTGCGGCCATCCTCGGTCTTGATGTTCCACTTGCCAGATGGCTTATCGAAGTCGGCGCCAACAACACGTGTATTGAAGGCACAATCCTTCTTGATGTCCAGCTTCTTCTCGACGTGGGCGAAGTACTTTCGCAGCTCATCGGTACCGGGATATCGGCAGGACCAGTACCAGTCCTTCCAGATTTCGGGCATGGAGTACTCGTAGATAGGAACTTGGGAGTCGACTTTGTGGGGTTAGAGATTTGTCTCAGCATTTGTGGCTTGACATACCTCTTGCGCCGGGATAGCAGTTCCAATGCCAAATGCCACCAAGTTCCGTGCCAGCCTCGAAGATCTTGCACTTGTAACCCAGCTGTCGCAGCTTGTGCATCAGGTAGACACCACCAAAGCCAGCACCGACGATGAGAACATCGGTCTCCAGCTCTTTGGCATAGTTCTCGTTGTTCGGCGATGCGTTCTCATTGGTCGCGCCAATGTCCGTCCTGAAGTGAACCATTGTGATTTTGAGTCTTTTGGGAATTGGTAAGGATGAATTAGACTCGATCGACCTGAAAGACGTCTAGCTGAAGCAAACAGGGGCCCTGCGTTCACTTATATACACGCCAACATGCCAACTACCCCTCCTACTAGCTCGGTGAACAGGAGTGCCGCAAGATCTACACCCATGCGGTCTCCCAGCATAACGCTAAAGGCGTCCGTCAACAAGATAACCATGGACCAAGGACATGTCATCTATCGCTTGATCCTGGACTATTCCGAAATGCGTGTTGTTTCCCCACTGACTGCCCTTCGGCCGGCTTGCCCCAATGCTCAATGGCCGGCATCATGACAATGGTGCAGGCAGACGAAGACAAGCGCGGAAACGATCCGGAACACGCCACCTAGTCACTGCGCATCTCCAGACACGCGACGTGAACAGCTGCTATCCGACTAGCCCGCATCCGCGGAGCCTGCGGGGGCGGGGTACCCCAGAGCCACCCCGCATATGAACGACCCCAGACCAACCAAAACCAACGTTCACGCTCGACTTACCGCATGTGGTAGCCCGGGACGCCATAGCATGTCGATGGCCGTGGGTATCCATGGGTTCCAACACTTGAAGGCGCATGCATCGTCTTCTCAATTCCCATTGGAATATAGCCGGAGTCGGCTACTGTCTCCAACCGCAGCGAGACATATCTCAGCCCCGTTGGCCACGATTAGACATGATGAACGTCTGGCCCCTGTGAAAGTCTCTCGGTCCGGATCTCTCTCGATGTGGAGCCTCAATCGGTCCATGGGCCAGATCGACGCGATTACATGTCTTGATTGGAGTCTGGATCAAGGGAAGTATCCACCACGAGCCTCCTGCTGCTTCTTTCAGAATGCATTCACGTGTCTCCTGTCCATCCCGTATCAGGAAGACACCCGGATGGGCGGGGAGCCTTCGTTGTTGTCGAGAGCAAGTTGAACGAGCAACATATCTACGGTATCCGCTGCACACTTCGAACCTCGAGATCCTCCTGAGACGGTCGAACATCCATCTCGCGCACTTCGGCCATCGCCGTGATCACTTCATCTCATGTTGTGGAGACCTTCCTGAGCGGGGGGGGGGGCGAGTCAGTTGTTCTTCGATTTCACAAGCTGTCGACTCGAGCAACCTCAGTTACCGCACCCACTTGGTGTACTAGAAGAGTAGCAGGCCCAAATAAGAAAAGCTTCTCGGCAAGAGTTTCCCCGACCAATGGCCGCTGTCATCCTTGGTGTCTACGCGCAATCGACATCGCCGGATTGCACGGTACTCGACGGACTTCCTTCTCGGATTCTTGGAAAATATTAACATTCTACGAGCCGTTTTAAAGCACACTCGGGTGTGTTGCGCGCATAGTGCCGAAATTTGGTGTTTCCAGCTACGCCCAGCGCAATGTATCGCTCACGCTATGGACTGAACGGTATGGCTGTGTACATAAAGTGTCCAAGACGGCAATCTACTTGCTCGTGCTTCGCGGGAGTCCAGCAGGATGTCCCTTGCAACCGCGCCGCTGGTCTCCGAGCGATTCGGCAAACTGCGAGTCAAGGCAGCCATCACAGTCTTGCGAAGATCTTGCACATGTGCTTTAAAGCTATCCTTTGGAAGATCGGCTCCAGAGAGGCGAGGCCACATGACCTGGCACTGCAACAAGACGTAAAGATCGAAGTGGGTTTCGTCAATGTCGTAAGAACACCTTGAAACCACACGAGCTGGCGTTTTCCGGTAAAACGCCATTGTGCTCAGTAGCCAGTAAAATTGATCGCCATCTACTAAACAGAGTAAAAGCTGGATCTGTGCCTTGACTCCAGAGCTCGGTCTGAAAGCCTCGTTTCGACAGGGTTCGCACCAGGACCTTTTTAATCCTATGATCAGACTCGTGCAATGATTGGATAGGACTAGACTGGAAGTCGAAGATGAGAATCCTTTCATGAGAGCTGTTGGTCGACTCTCAAGTGTCTGATGTTGCTGTGGCTGGTCATACTTGAGCCAGGGTGTTCAACTCCGGAGATTTGGCTCGCTTAAAACCTCGACCTTGTCGATAATGAACATCAGCACATCAGCAAGCTGACCGCAATCGAACTCCACAACCTTACGATATTGCGATGCCCATCGGATTCAGTACGCCAGGCGTTGAAGCGATTTCCCTTCCGTTATGAAGGGCTTCTGTGGGCTGCAACAAGCCGCTCACTCACTCGCTCCGTCTGATCCCCTCATCCAGGCCCATGCCGTCGTTCCTGCATCCTTCGAAGAATAGGGCAACCCAAGGCACGACACATCGGTCAAGCCTGCCAAGTTATCTTATCACGTCTTAACAAGAACTTTCCTCGTCTTCGCATACAGCCGTGTCGCTATTGGCGGGCTCGCTCCACACCTCGCATCCACTCCCGACTTCACTACCACGCAAGAGGCAGGTCAAGACCGCCAAGCAGTCTGCCAAGGACGCACGTTGTACCATTTCATGTAACGAGCTTCCTGCTTGGTGTATCGCAACATCAGACTGTAAGCGATGGACATTGTTCCTGGTCTCTGGGAGCACAATGCGTGAAGACAGAACGGATGACGGCATGGCTGCTACGAGTATAAATTGAGGGACGCCGGCGCTTTGATTGAGCGATCACTTCCTCCAAATCTCTTGCAAGTCCGGACAGATAGAAGCTTCAAGATGGTCGTGCTCAAGTCAATCGCTGCTGCTGCTGCTTGCGCAGCAACCGTCGTGGATGCCGCGGCTTTGCTGCCTCGTGCAAATTCCACCAAAAAGCTCGTTACCTCGGTGTGTACCTCCCAACTTTCCAACGAAGATTTGTAGCTAACAGTCGCCCAGGAAGCCTTGAGGCATTTGCTCGACATTGACAACCTGTATGCCAAGGCCGAGCACCTGCAGGAGATCGCGTACGCAACTGAGGGGAGAAATCGGGTGATCGGCAGCAAGGGCCACGAGGACACCGTTGCGTGGATCAAGCAAACCCTTGATCAGTTCCCGGATTACTACACCGTCCAGCTGCAGCCCGTTCCTCTGTTGGTGGGTGTGTCTGCGAATCTGACCGCAAACAACAAGACCATTGAAGCTTTCCCGACTACTCTGGCGCCTGAGGGAGATGTGTCTGGACTTCTGGTCGCCGTTCCCAACCTCGGCTGTGAAGAGGTAGGACCACGAATGAACATGCTTAAAATTTCTCACTAACGCAAGCCAGGCGGATTTCACGGAAAGTTTGGAGGGTAAGGTCGCTCTTATCAACCGTGGTGTCTGCTCTTTTGGCGTCAAGGTCCAGCTTGCAGCTGCCAAGGGCGCTCTGGGCGTTATCGCTTGGAACAATGGCGAGGGTACTCTTGAGGGTTACTCACTGCAGCTTTTCGAAGACCCTGCAAAGCCTTATGTGCCCACTATCGGCATCACACTTGGCCAAGGAGAGTCTCTCCTTGCTCAGATCCAGGCTGGCGTCGACATCAACGTACACCTGAGCAGCATTGTCCAGAATGCTACCAGCTACAACGTCATTGCTGAGACCATTGCTGGCGACCACGACAACGTCATCCACGTCGGTGGACACTCCGATTCCGTGACAGCCGGCCCAGGTATCAACGACAACGGATCCGGAACTATCTCCATCCTCGAGATCGCCATCCAGCTGACAAAGTTCACTGTTAACAACGCTGTTCGCTTCTCGTGGTGGACTGGCGAAGAGGCCGGTCTGCTTGGTGCCGAGTACTACGTCAAGCAGCTGTCTCAGGTCGAGAAGGACAAAATCCGTCTCTTCCTTGACTTCGATATGATGGCATCGCCCAACTATGCCATCCAGATCTACGATGGCGATGGTTCTGCGTACAACTCCACTGGTCCTGTTGGCTCTGCTGAAGCCGAGCACGAGTTCACTGCCTACTTTGACAACCTTGGCCTCAACCACACAGAGATCGAGTTCGACGGTCGCTCCGACTATGGTCCCTTTCTTGAAGCCGGTATCGCAGCTGGCGGTATCGCCGGCGGAGCCGAGGGCATCAAGACGCAGGAGGAGTTCGAGATGTTCGGCGGAGGTGCTGGTGTTCCTTACGACGTCAACTACCACGAGGATGGCGACACAGTCAACAACCTCAACCTCGAGGCCTGGATTGAATTTGCGAGGGCTATTGCGCACATGACTGCCACGTATGCGCGCAGCTGGGAGACTATTCCTCCTAGGAATGCCACTGCTGCGGTTAAAAGGTCTGAGAAGTACAACCAGTACAAGCAGGCTTTCCAGAAAACCAAGAGGTACCAGAAGTGGGTCTAGACACGTCTCGAAGAGATTCAGTAGCATGTAGTAATCAACAACAACAACAACAACAAGTCGGCAAGAGAGACCGTTCTGCTCATGCTGTTGTGATTACCACCTGTGGACAACTACATAATCTGATTGGGCCCTTGCGGTTGCAGCGATAGTCTCGTGCGAACCCAGGCTGAGTACAAGAAGGTGGTTGAAAGCCCCTTTCGAATGCTCATAGACTCTCTGCAAGCTACAGAAATCTTACGCTCATGGAAATAACCCTGTCTGTCGTTTCGTAGCGAAGTTTGACGGCTTACGGATATTTTACAACACGTTCACACTCATCTGAGAGCACTGGAAACCAAATGTATGATTATAGTAACATGTATATGTACAGAAGAAAGTTAACGCACACGTCGCTCTTTTGCAGAGCTTTGTACGTCTGTGGCACAAGATCTATTGACAGGCAGATGAATCACTGTGTCAATGTGGTGATGATGGCAACCTGGGAAAAATCACATTTGCGCGAAATCAAGTCTGGTACTAGTCAACAGGTCAATCCTTAAAAAAGCGCTTCATGACATGTTTGGGTACCTTCGTCTTCGTCGAACGTTTAGCTGTGGATTCGTCCTCAAATACGTCGCCCTCAGAAGGCTTGCGATCCGGTTGTGTACCGCGCTCATCGTGAGTCTCAGCTCCCCGGGGTATAGCTAGCTCGCTCATGACTGGCGGTACCTGTGTCTCTACGTGATCATTGACTAGACCAGTATCTGAGCCCACTTCGACGTTCTCTGCACTTGTACTCAAGACTTTTGGTTTCTTGGAGGGTGACTCGGTCTCTTCGCCTGCCAAGGCCCGTTTTGTGCTCTTGGTAGCAAATGTAGAGGCCTCTCCGGAGGTACTAACATCGCGTTCATCAGCGATATTTGGTTGTTCTTCTGCACTAACTGTCTCCTTGCTATTTCGAGCTTTTTGCTCCTGCGAAGTGCCTACGGGCAGGCTCGCATCATACTCACCAACAGCATCATACGCTATCCTGTCAGCAATCAAGAAAGCTAAGTCGTCCCTGGAGTATGGGTAATCTATATCGACATCTGCTTTGTGCTTCACAGTCAGATGACGCAGCTCATGCATACTGTGGTTGCGCAATTCTTTGAACTGGCGCGCGAAAACTTCACTGTTGACTCTTAGCACATCCAGTAAATGCGCCTTGTCGGTTTTCAAAAGCTGCAACTGCCTGGTCCTCGCTTCAGCTTGCAGCTCCTGAACAGTCATTATATGGTGGTGATTTTGCTTCTGCCAGTATTGTGGACGATCGTCAATCGGCTTGTAGTACCAAACATGGTTGGTCACGCCTTGCCAATTGACCCGTCTCCAGTCTTCTATGGGTAGTTCATACATGGACGCATCAGCGCCGTCCATAGTGGAAAGGTCCATTGCAAGTGAGTCGATGTTGTCGCCTGCTTCGTATTCATCACGAGCACGGTTGATATCGCTTCTCTGACCTGCCATGTGTCTCGCTTGGGCCTGCCGCAACGGAGTCTGTCCTGGAGGTTGCAAAACATAGACTTGACGTGGGGCTTTCCACCCTCTGTACTGATCTGCGTACGGCTGCAGGATCCACGGAGGGTTCCTCGGAGGTCTTGCGGGAGGCAAGTAGCCGGAGTATCTCGTCCAGTTGTCTATGTATCTGGGTAGGTCCATGGGGTGTCGCAGTCGCCGCTGCCCCTTGTATTCTTGGCAGTAGCGAAGGCGATCCAGTCCTTGATTTGTGGGAGACGTAGGTCTGTAGTTTTGCGGGTAGCCCGCGGACCGCTGAGTTTGGTAGGACATGACGGGACGTCGGCCGTCACAACTGCGCGGAAGGTCAATACTGCGTGATCACGTCGAATGAATTACAGTCGTCAATCCTTGTGTTGAGGCAGCGCATGCGGTCTTGGTTTCTTGCAAGTTCTCGAGAGGGAAGCGCAGCAAACATCAGATGGAAGGAGCGATCACTAGGTTCTCGATGAGACAAACAACCAACATGTGCTGAAAGATACACTGTGATCCAGAGAGTGAGACATTTGCCCAAAGCTTTGACTCTGCCGAAATCGACAAAGACGTTCGTCAAAGAAGAAGCAGTATTGAATATGGGCACTGTGCAGGAAAACACTGAGAGTGGTGCAACAATACAATGCTCGAGAATGACCATCAGCTCGTGCAGTGGGCGTAGAATCTACTGGACCCTGGCGGGCGAGACGGCTGAGCTAGCGGATGCCCCATGTTTGCTTCGTTTGCAGCCGAGCCACCGCCTCAACTTTCTGGCCAGACAGCAGCGCTATCTTGACACACGACACACATACTGCCGCTTCGCTCGAATTTTATCTGTTCACCACCGTCTCCGCAGCTGAGTCCCCTGTCTCGTACCCAAACGACAAACCCGTCTCTTCGACTGCGGCAAAGCTTCCTCCGGCGTGAGCAAGCTGCACAGCGACTCGAAACTCGCGCAGACACAGCAAATACACACTATGGGCGGCTATATCTCCAAGTTTTCGGGGTTGATTTGGGCAAAGAAGGAGACAAGGATACTTATCTTGGGACTTGTACGAGCACCAAAGGAAGAAGAGCTATGACGGCTGCGGTGCTGATGACAAATGCAGGACAACGCTGGCAAAACAACCCTGTTGTACAGGCTGAAGGTATGTGAATACTTCAACAGCGCAAGCGCCTTGACGAGCTTTGGACAGGGGTCAGGTATCTCATGGTGCATGTGTATGCTGACAAGCGCAACAGATTGGCGAAGTCGTTACAACAATACCGACAATCGGATTCAACGTTGAGTCGGTGACATACAAGAACCTCAACTTTAACGTCTGGGTATGCGTGACGTGGGAAGCAAAAGTGTTCAACGAAGTCTGACATGTTCTAGGATCTTGGAGGTCAAACATCGATTCGCCCGTACTGGCGATGCTATTACGCCAATACCGCCGCCGTAATCTTCGTCATCGACAGTACCGACATCGACCGTCTGTCCACAGCATCTGAGGAGCTGTCCGCCATGCTCAACGAGGAGGAACTGCGAGACGCAGCGTTGCTGGTCTTCGCGAACAAGCAGGATCAACCAGGTGCTAAGGGCGCGGGTGAGATCAGCGAGGCATTGAGGTTAGGAGAGCTCAAAGATCGCAACTGGAGCATTGTTGCTTGTAGTGCGGTTGCCGGAACGGGTGTAGACGAAGGCATGGATTGGCTTGTGGTAAGTGCCTACGAGATGTACACTCCCATTCCTCAACTGACAACCCGCAGTCAAACGTGAACAACGACAACTAGACCGCTGGCCGGCATAATACGCGAAATCGACGATGTAGTAATGACAATACGTTCTCGAAGAGAGAGAGAGCATCAGCATAATGGCGTTGGGTGCCAGACTGTGAATATGGGCAGACAATAGTTGGCTTGTACTATTGCAATTTAGACATCACTTCTTTGCGCGGTCTTGGTACCTTTTTGGATCGGTGCGTGTGCCCTTACTCTACTGACTTGCTCCAGGCAACAATTGACTGCTTGATTCGGACAACTAGACTAGCGCTGACGCTAGGGTTCCGTGCCATCGAGGCTCTACTCCTAGCATCATCTACACTCCCCAAGCAAAGGCGCTCCAGTCTTCCAGGAGCATGCCACCGATCCGGACACAAAATGCGCAAGGTCGGCAAAAATCATGCTATGAATGCGTGAAGGGCAAGCGCAAATGTGATAATGGGTGCCCGCGATGTGCTCGCTGTAGCAGGCAGGGACTGTCATGCGTCTATCCTCTACAGTCCATCGAACAGCGAGCAGCTCCAGCAATCGAAGGCCTCTTCAATCTGCCCGATGAACCTGCTGGAGTAGCCATCGAGCAGCTGGACGACGGCGTCGCGCTTAGTCCATTCAACCTTGAAGACATCCATGGAGCTACTGCTCCCAACGAATTGCTTTTCGATCTCGATTTCTCGTCAGCTGTCACTTCCTTGAGCTCAGTCGAGAACCTCGCAGGAACTTGGAATGACGCGGCGACACAGATCGTCCAATACAACAGCCTCTACAGCCCTGCGAAAGTATCAAGCTTCTCATGGGCCAATCTCGATCCACTTGCAAGATCCAGAGTTGGATATGCAATGGACCGACTCAAACTTGCGCCAAAGACGATAGCCGAAGCTAACTCGACCTTGTGGAGTCACGCTGCATTGTACAACGATTACATGCCTCGGCTGATGCAAGACGCACAAGCTGCCTGTGCCCTCTTCAATGCTAAGAACGACACGAATGCCAACTTTGTCATCAGACATATTGCGACCCGGGCGGAAGAGTTTCTAGCCAAGACCATGCCGACGAGCCCAGTCGATGTCGCAGCACACGCGCATGCCCTTTTGCTGTATCAAATAATGTTTGTCTTTGGCGGCGACGTACGCCTACATGGTCACATCGAAGCTCTATTACCCCACTTCGAAGAAGTTGGCAGCGCTCTCCTGGGCCTTTGCAGACAAGAAGTCGATCCCGTAGGTCCGCTGCCAATGTACCCAAGCGCTACCGCGCGAAACGCCTGGAGATCGTTCATTCTGCGCGAGTCACTTCGACGTACTGTCTTGTCGCTTTACCAATTCCTGGCAATATGCCATCTACTACTCGGACGACGGGATACTTGCATACCAATCCTGGCACGAGGGAGTAAGGTGACGCTCTCAGCGCATCTGTGGCGTGCGGAAAGTGCATTTGACTTTGCTGTGGCCTGGAATGAGAGAAAACATTTCGTGGTGCACGACCTCGATTTCACGGAGGTACTGAAAGACGCACAGCCGGATGATATTGATGACTTTGCGAAGACAATGCTTGTGGGCTTGCAAGGTATTGATGATGTTAAGGGCTGGCTCTATACAAGGGGTGGGATCTTCTGATGTATGAAAAGCAAGCTAGTGGCAATAGGACAAGAGGATCGTAATCTCAGAAGTGCTTTCATGGTTCGCAGTGTCCTAATACACTCATTGAATGCCTCTCGCTCTTCATCAGGTTCAGTCTATACATTGGCGACTCGTGGAAGTCCTGTCAGGTGTGTATGCGTCGGGAGCTAAAGTCGATGGTTGGCCGACACTGGAGGGCTTTTGCGGGGTCGTCAAGGTTTTCACTGCCCCACTCCACTACATTGGATCCATCCGCAACGAAAAGTACACAGAGGCTGTCGCGAGCGACCTTGTGACGGTCCCCAAAGCAAGACAATTTGGGATATAGTTACATTACCAGCTACTCTTTTCATCTCAGTTAGCAACTGGCCTAATGGCCCAATGGCAAGGCGCTTGACTACGATTTCGTCGGTATCAAGAGATTCCAGGTTCGACCCCTGGTTAGGTCATCCTTTTGCTCTTGGGACTTCTTTTTCCCCAGTCGTATGCAGAAGGACGCGTTCGGCGGGCGGAGATGTGTTTTTGGATAGTTGGGGTGGCTATGTTGTATTGATGGAAGGTGCGGCGATGGAGCCTCCTCTTTTTGACCGACACAAGCGAAGCCACAGCTTCGGTGCGACCATCTCGGCTCATACTTCGATTTGTAGGTCTATGGTACTGTGCCGACTTGAATCAGGAGGTACTTTCTCGCCGGTGGTAAGATGTAACGAAAGGCAACGTGACCAGGGGTCGAATCTGGAAACTTGTGATTCACAGTGGAAGGTTGAACTAGAACATGTTTGAGATGGGATGCTCGCTATATGACAAACCCCTTGACTCTGTAACTCCTCATGCAAAGTGTACCCTGTTCACTTTTCAGGCACTGCAATAATGACACTGTGCCTCCTGACAGCATCATAGGTATCGATGTCCTCAATCTGGAGTCCAGCTCGGCTTAACAGACTTTCCCATTCCTCTCGGCTGCGCTCGCACCCTCCCAACGAGGCGGACATGCTCAGATCCATGAAAGCGCACTGCCAGGGCACATTGGTGTCTGGCAAAACCACCTCGTCAATCACGATGCGCGACTCTGACGACAAAGCAGGAATGAGGTTTTGGAGTATGTGAATGCTGTCTTCGTCCGTCCAGTCATGTAGGATATGGCGGAGGTAGTAGAACTTTGCGCCTTTGATAGGCTGTGGCGTGAAGAAGTCGTGCTCCTGAAACTCAATGCCTTCGATCGAAGGTGCATGAGTCAATGTGGAGGCAATATCCTGGACGACAATACGACCTGACGCATATGGCACCTGCGACTTAAACGCTGCCGCTTGCTGCCCAAAGCCGCCACCGATGTCGAGAAGAAGGGCAGACTCAGCTCCCGCCTTGAAGCTGCCGATAGCCTTCTCGATGGGGTAGGACTCGACCCAGCTGTGAATCCGCCCGATCCGCATCGCATGGCCAAGTGCCTTCATCTGCTCAGGATACTGCCCCATCCACTCAAACGGCGCCAAGTCCGTCCCCAAAGCCAAGTGGAAAGGAAGGTCTTTGGTATCAGTCAAGGCCTGGTATTTGTGCTCACGCAGGTAGCGAGGCAATACTTGGGCGGTCAGAGCGTGCAGATACGTGACATGCGGGGAGGCACCGACGACGTCAGGATTTGCAAGCGCCTTTGTGATTCGGTTTGCTGTGAAAGTGTCCTTTTCCGTTTCGACTACGAATCCAAAGGCTGCCATGGACCGGAGGAGATGAGCAAGTAGAGTTCGCGATGCATGGGTGGCATCAAGAAAGTGTTGAAGGCTAACTGGGCTTGCATTACCAGCAAGAGTTGTGAAGACGTCAAGATCGATGCCAATCTGTATGAGTGCCCACTGAATGTGCTGTGAAGTATCAGTACTTAATCCAAGGATATTGCAGCTCAGCGCCTACCCCAGATCCCATACCCCAGACTAGATCAAAGTTGGAGGCGATCTCTCGTTGTACATCTCGAAGCTGCTCTTGGATACGCTGTCGCCCTTGCGCATCTGCGTCGACAGACAATGCCCGAATCTGATCCAGGATATTCTCCATATATGACGATTACGTAGTGGCTGAAGTAGGGTGATGGTGGTGTGGTTTAAATTGTTGACGAAAAGATGTACCAGTGTCAACGAAGCGACCACCAGCGAGCAGTCTCAATTTATACCTCAGTCGATCCTTCCGAACAACTTTGAGAGGCAACAACATTAGCTAGATCGATAGACGGCGTCGGCATTTTGCCTGAAGGTTGTGGGACTGCTTGAAGCTGAAGAGCGAATTCACCGCTGAAGACCGAAAAAGCCGAGACGTGTCGATCCTTTTCTGACAGTTGAATAACTCCGCATCCTCCGATACCTCAGTAGGACAACTCTTGCGTTTGCTCACTTCGTCTTGCAATATTCAGGTGGACTGCCAATTAAGAACGGCCAAGCAGAGCGAAAAAGCTAGCACATGACTGGAAGACGGAAACTCGCACAACATCAAAGACCTCCAGCACAGTCGACTGCACCCCTTCTGCGACCAACGCAAGCGCACGTGACATGTCGGTCTGTAATCGCTTCATTCGTCGAGTACCTTTCAGAACAAGTGTCATGGCATGAACTTTCACAGCCCGCTGACACCAACACCGCCCATCTGCCCTTGCCTTTCTGCCCATTTCTTCTCCGCATACACCTTGAGCCCTGTACACCACTCATCGAACTTTCTACTGAGCGTTTTCTGGTAAAGCCACTTGACGGGATGCGCCAGAATACCGCCCATGACCTCCCACGAGTGTATCTCACACTGCTCCCTCCCCTTGATGATGACTTCATTGAAACGCTCGACATTCATGTTCTTGCCAATGAAGTCTATCTTATCACCTTTCCAGGCGACGCGATAGACTCTTGACAGATCTGCTGTGTATACTGGAGAGGCACTCAGGTCTGCAGCCGAGATATACGAAGAGGGGCTCGATGGTGTTGATACATCGCTGACGATCATATGGGAAGGCGACTCTTTCGAACCAGGATCGCCCATTACAGCGTGCAAGGTGAGCTTCGTGCCCTGCTGAATGATTGGAGAGACACCGCCGGCAGCACCATCGGCAGGTGGCATTGCAGAGGCAGGTTGTGCCCTGACGGTGATTCTGGGGACGAGGGTGCACCATTCTGGGTAAGTGGAGGTATCGAGCAGAATGTCGAACACGAACGATGCCGGTGCGTCGATGGAGCCTAAGCCAGTAACGGAGACAACGCCGTGCTCTGCGGGGACGGTGGGTGTTGTTATCACCTTTGGTGGCCAGGTGACTTCCGCCATCGTGATTACAGACGTTTGCGACGATCTTTCACAAAGGTGGCGATACTGGTCGTTGTGTCGAAAATGATGCTGTTGCGGATGCTGTGTTATGGGAAGGTACGAGCGTCATCGATCGATAAACAACAACACTGTCAGCAATGCCCCTGCCCGTCGTCGGTTGACTTGGAGGCTAGCCAAAAGCGCAAAGGATCCCATCACATGCCCATGCACTTCTCTTTTACCATCTTGCGAAATCTGTAAGCTGACATCTGAACAGCAGGGTACGACTGTTCTCACGCGCAGCTGCTCTACTGCTGGTACGACAATTGCGCGAGTCGCCGGGTGAACGAGTGACCGGCAACCACCCTGGATACAGCAAATTAACATGCAAAGGGATTCAATAAAGATAATGGACGACCCATTCTACCGCAAGTCGCCGCAGCGTTGCCCACATTAGTACGCACAAGGCACGCACGCAGCAAACATGTTCAGCTGTGGGGCGAAGCAGAGCTCGTTACACAGCCTCGTGGTACAGCGGCTGAGAAGCGATGCTTCGAGTATCTGCGGGATGTGAAGCAGAAAGATGATATTAATCAGAAAATAACACCCCGCAAGAACGGATTTTAGGGTTGTTCTCTGGAAGGGGCGGGCCCCCAGCCCCCAGAAGACGCAACAGACCCAATGAATTGCCCGACTTCGGGAGAGCTAAGCTTTGGACCCGGCACTAGAAGCACTGCGGCAGTCAGGAAAACGTGTGCTTAGTTCGGCCCGCTGGCTTTGCGCCTCCCTAAACAATGTTTCAAGTGCAGGCCAAGCTGCAAGTGCAATAACAAATGGACGATCACGGGGATTACAAGCAAGGAATAGATGTCGTACATATAAGGAGGCCCCCAGATTTGTAGAGACAGGACCTGCGCTCTATTCATCATGTTGCAATCTTTGTTGATTCCGCTCTTTGGGGGAGCCGCCGCAGCTGCGAACCTGTACGCGGCACACTACTCTGGAACCATTAATCACCTCACTTTCGACAACAACTCCTTGACTCTTGTGAGCTCTGAGAAAACTGGCCAGACGCTGCCGAGCTGGATTACCTACGACGCCAAGGGCAAGAAACTGTATATCCCTGATGAGAACTTCGTCGATAAGAACAGTAGCGCAATCCTTGTCTCCTACTCCGTCGACGCTAAGGGCGCCCTGACGAAGATTGGCAACGCAACGACGCCTCGTGGTGGAGTCGCAACTGTGCTGTACGGCGGCAAAGATGGCAGGGGATTCATCGCCAACGCGCATTACCATACCGCGCAGGTGTCAACATACAAACTGCCTCTCAAGAACGGCAAGCCTGTCCAGACATTGAACTACACATTGGATGGCCCGGGTGCAGTCCCAGATCGTCAGGAGGCCCCACATCCACATCAAGTCCTCGTTGACCCGACTGGCAATTTTTTACTCGTCACCGACCTTGGGTCTGACAAGATCCACATCAACAAGATCGACAAGAAGACGGGCAAGCTGACTCAGTGTCCTTCCGCAAAGACTTTCTACGGTGCTGGCCCTCGCCACGCCGCCTTCTGGTCACCTTCTTGCTCCAAGTCCAGGGTTGCACAGGGCAAGGGCACCGTTCTCTACGTTGCCAACGAGCTGTCGAACACCGTGACTGGATGGAGCGTGTCATACCCTCATGGCGGCTGCCTGGAGTTGACTCAGAAGCAAATCGTCACCCCATTCAAGGGTAACAGCACTGCCCCTAATAACGGCACTTCTGTTGGAGAGATCAGAGTCCAAGGGGACTTCCTGTATACGTCCATCCGAGGCGACCAGTCCTTCGCGCCATACGACTCTCTCGCCCAGTTCGACATCGCAGCTAATGGCTCGATTGCGTGGACAGAGCTAACCTCCGCCTATGGTCTGGTTCCTCGGTCGTTCGAGATTAACAAGGCTGGTACTTTCGTTGCCATCGGCGACCAGACTTCGGACAACGTGGCTATCGTGAAGCGCGACGTCAAGACCGGAAAGCTAGGTGCTCTCGCTGCAAACTTGACGATCACAGGCCCCTCAGACCCCGACTCTGAGAATCCAGTGGGTCTGAATACGGTCATCTGGGCGGAGTAGAAAATCTCGTAGAAAATTTAAGCTTGGTGGTGTAGAAATTGCGAAAAATGATCAATCAGGATTTGCAGCGCGTACAAACAATTGAACCATTCCTCCACACGTAGTCAAATCGATCGAGCATACCAAAAAGTAGATTCGATGCCTCGCAGTGCTGATCCTTCCGTATTCCAAGTCGATGTTTGGTCTTGGTGTAAGTCCAGAAGTGACTCGAAGCTGCCATCTGGGTGTGCACGAGCCAAGCGCTAGCGTCAATCGCGAATTCGACGCGTCACAGTTCACTCTCCACTTCCTTCTCCACGATCATCATCGGATTGAGTCAGCCCTACAGTCACAACTCTACAACAGGATATAAACAGGTTCCGGTCTGCATATCGCATACTGATATTGTATACGATCCAGCTCACTCAAGATGAAGAGTGACAATTATCTCAACCTCTGCCTTGAGCAGGCTGCGAAGTCACCCCTTCGCTATCGGCACGGCTGCATCGTAGTTCGTGGTGGAAAGTTGATTGGTCAGGGTTACAACGACCATCGGTCCGGCTACGACGGTGGCGCGCTGAAGTCAGGTCGACTGCTCCTGCGAGCCTCACCCGGCACTGGTGCCCATCTGAACTCGAAGCAGAAGTTCGAGAAAGGTGAGGCTCAAACCTTCACGCCTTTCGAGACTATGGTTGGAGGCGGTGGGAGGCTTGCGAATACTCCTCTGTCGATGCACTCGGAGATGATGGCGATCCACTCTGCGCTCTCTGCTTCTAGCACAGTGGCCTGCAGTGCCGTGTCCTCTCAAAAACCGTGCTTCAAACTATCGGGTTCTTCTAAACGAAAAGCTCGACTACAACGTGAGGTCGTCAAAACCTATGTCGAAACAGTCTGCAAGGCCGCTATCGCCCAACCAGCTGCGAACCAGTCTGACGCCAAGTCGCAGGTTCAAGAGTGGCGATTTGAAAGCACTGCATCTCGTTCGCTCTATATTGGCATGCCCTGCGGCATAGAATGCCCCGCGAAGAAGCCAAGGGCAGCAGCGCAATGGCAGGAACAACACCAACGACAATCACAATGGGCAGCGCAACTACAAGCGTCGACAGTCTGCACCTGAACTATCGACGCTGGAGGATACCTCATCTTCTGGTCAATCCAGATCATCGGAGCGTGCTGATTCAAGCTTAGACCTGGTTGCTCCCAAGTCAAATGGAGAGGTTGGCTGCAAGGTGCGGGAGGCGGCACGTCGGTCGATCCCAGATCCTGTTCGAGCACCTCGACAGCGGCACAAGGGCCGTGTACCGTCTCCATGTGGTGAACTGCAGTCTACACTAATTCCAACGGGCCGGGTCGGACAAGCCTCCCACAGTGGAAAAGATAGGACAAGAAGCAAGCGTCTGAATGGAGCAGACATTTATGTGACACGAATGGGCTGGAAGTCGGGCACCACCAACGGAGCATCAAGTTGCTGTCCTGAGCCCAGCCGCGATGCAGACATTTCCCCCCCCTGCAAATCGCAAGACAGGATCTCTACACGATGAACTTACACACTCAACACGCACTCTCAGGCACCGGTCAACGCTGCCAGACAGGTTGAGGATAAGCAGCCCACTGTCGTGTCTTCAAGACCATGCTACAGATGCATCTCGTACATGGCTTCGGTCGGTATCCGACGAGCGTTCTGGACTACGGATGCTGGTGCGTGGGAGAGCGCCAAAGTCCGGGACCTTGTAGACGCTCTGGACAACCTTACGCTAGACGGTGCCACCGACGCAGCTACAGCACTCGGTAGCGTCTTCGTAACCAAGCACGAGGTCCTAATGCTTCGGAGAACTATGGGTACCGGCTGAGGGCGCGTGGAGAAGTTCACCTGCACGCCTTTGTTGTATGGTACATAGGAGAGCAATCTCAGATTCCACGAACATACTCAACATGGGTTCCACAATCCTTGCTATTGCGAATTGAAGACTAACGCAGATGCAAGGGTGCGTCATGCAGTGTGACGACAGTGATTCTGAAGCCCAACCTCCCGTACATGCAGTTGACTTTTGAGACTGCGAAGAAGCAATCGTCTTTCTACGACACCACTCAATCCACGCTACTCAACTCGACATGTGGACTGATCGCCGTGCTGTCATACTCCTTCTGATGGCGGCTGAATGCGTGCTAAGTCAGGCGCCCAGCCTCAACATCACTGCTATATCAGCCGCCAACAACGCATCCAGACTCGAGTGCTGGCAACTCGCCGCCCCACCCAGTCTTGGACGAGGCGCTGTGAACTTCGACATAGGCGACTTCGACGGGGCATTCGTTGGTATCATTTCACCAAACACCACGTCTGGCACGCTCAGTAATGCGGTGCAAGTCCAGTGAGTGTATTTGTGCTGCACCAATGCATGCGCTCTGACAAAGTTGGTCTGTAGGTACTCGCTGTTTCTATCCGGACTTGCGCATGTCCGTACACCTGACTCCGGCCTGCCAGACCAGCTCAATGAGGTCTACATCACCGGCGGTCCGCATGGCATGCTGATCGCTGCAGATGTAAAAGAGGTTGCTGCGAAAGGCCACATCACGGAGTTTCCAGGCCAAGAGCGGACAGTCATCGCGCAATTTCCGGTGGCAGGCAACAAGCCCCCAGAGCATAGTGTTCTGCATGTTGGACCCTGCACTTTAGAAGATCTGGCAGGGCTGTAATGAGTATAAGGGAAAGAATTGAGAAAACATGTCGTGTAGTTGATGTGCGTTCGTTTGGCACTGAATGTACTTCTCTTTAGTGCGAAAAGTAGTTCGCGTCTACCACAGGTGCTTTGTCCAGCTTGAAGTATCCTGGCTGCAGCTTCTGGAAGACTTCTTTCGGGTCGTACTTGCTCGCGACAGCCTTTAGCTTCGCCTTGCTTTCGTCTCCATAGCTCGCGATCACATCCTGAAATTGACTGGCGTAGTTCATGTACACCCAGTCGTTGTCCACACTAAGCACAATCGACTCTTTCTTGATCTGCTTCATGATATCGGACATAACCTCGTACACTTTTGCATCGTCGGTTGCTTTGTTCCACGAGCAGGCTAGCTGGATGATGTGGATCGGTCCTTCCGCTACATCGAAACCCATAGCGTTACCACCCTGCCTTTGACTGCCCTTAAGTGAGCCTTCCGTGATGTGCTGCCAGATCAGCACAGGGAATGCACCATCTACCGCTGACAGCTCCCCGATAGCTTTGAAGAAGATGTCGACCGATCGAGAGGCGATCTCATAGTTCGCTTTGATACTTAAGTCGTAGAAGATCTCACGCAGACCATATGTGTTGGTAGCTTCGTTATCGACAGCATAGGCAGCGTGACCTCTGGTCTTTGTAGTGTCTGACATAGCAGTGATATTGTAGAACGGGGCAAGCCCGATAGAGTCCGAGCCATTGGCTAGAGGTGCACCGTACCAGAGCTCAGTAGACGCCAGCTTGACTCCAGGATTCATCCAGGCAATCCAGCTTCCGGCTTTAGGGTCTTTTGCGGAGGTGAGAGTCAGATCGACCCAGGCCTTGACTACATCATCAAAGGCATCCTCGGTGAATGTTCTTGTTCCGCCAAAGAGCAGGTCGTCCTTGAGCGGCTTCGTCTGGAGCTCGAAGCTAGTGACAACACCGAAGTTGTTACCACTACCGCGCAAGGACCAGAACAAGTCCGAGAATTGTGTAGGGGTCGCCTTCACAATGACACCGCTTGCTGTCACGACCTTGAAACTTTGTCAGTCTTCATCTGTACATAGCGTATAATGACATGGCTTACGTCGAAACTTGCGACATTGTCGCAGGCCAGACCATATTCGTTGGAGATGAACGAGATGCCGCCTCCTAATGTCAAGCCACCTACACCAATATCTCCTATTCTGCCTGCTGCAACAGTGACACCAGTCGTGGAGAGCGCCGTCAGCACATCACCCCAGTTGTTGCCTGGCTGCACTGCAACTGTCTTCTTATCAGCTGACAACTTGATGCCCTTCAGCTTCTCGAAAGAGACCGTGATGCCACCCTCGATGGTCGCTGCTCCGGCAAACGCGGAGTGACCTCCGCTCTTCACCGCGAAAGGACATTTGCGAAAGCCGGGAGAGAAGGACCATGACCGAGACAGCAGAAGGTGTCGAAGGCTTGAAGATGCAGTAGGGTCGTACTTTAGCAGATATTCCAGACCAGAACTTTCCGGTGAAGTTCGAGTATGCACCTTTATCTCGGAAATCGACAGTATCTCTGCCATAAAGTGCGTTCAGGGAGGAGCACTGGATATGGTTTTAGTTGGGAGTCGTCATTAGAATTCGTTCAACACTACTCACTGCAATGTTACAGCCCAGTTCTGATGAACGCTTCGCAAGCTCACTTAATTGAGGGAGTGCTGAGACGTTGACGCTTTGCGTTATGAGGGCTTCTGTCACGTTGAAATCGGCAGGTTCGAAGGCTTGTGAGGCGACAGAAGCCACCAAGCTGGCAAGAAGGACCAAACGCATGTTGTCACTGAGAGGCATAGCTGCCTTGCAATTGAGATTACAGGTGCGGGTTGTCGCTGTATGTACCAGGGACCTTGGAGCTCATCTCGCATGGCCGGAACGTTCATCTTGCCAACGTGGTACTGTTGTATCTGCAGCTGCTTCCTGTAGGATTCTGCTGGCCCAAGCTTGGACTGGGGGGTTTGCTGCGCCGCATCGGGTAGAAAACTTGCGCCTCGAGCCGTCCCTGCATCGAACCGAGAAAGGCAGGTAGCGAAACTCCTCGTCGAAATCTTCGTCAATTCTCTCAGTCTCAAGTTGACGGTCGCAACATTGCTGGATGAGAGTTGACCAAACGCTATCTTTCCAAGGCTGTCGATGTTTCGAGGGAAGTTGGCATTGACAACCTGGTTGCTGAAGAGCGTGCGGAGGACGAATCCTGCTGATCATCGGAGTACCTTAAAGGCGGTTCAGGATGGCATGAGAAGGATTGCATCCCTCAGGGTACTGCCGTATCCACTTGTTGGTATTCGACTACAGCTGGTCGTGATTGCATGATCTTTTAACAGACACGGCATGTAGTAGGGTCCAGACGTGCGGTATTTGATCTGCAGTGAAGCCGTCCCCAATGTGAAAGTCCGCGGTTATTTCCTCCTGACTGCTGCGTTGCATTGTTCGTCACTTTGTTACCCAGCCATCCGCCATGTCTGCGGACGCACTTACAGAAACGACCCTCCGAGCTACTGGCATCGGGCTGATGGTAGCGACGACATTGGTCGTGATAGCTCGAGTACTTCTCCGTGCTGAGAACAGAACGCGGGTTCGATGGCACAATGGTTGGCTGCTATTAGGATACGTGTTCTTCATGGCGGTGTCTGGAGTGTATGTGGCGAAAACCAGTGTCTTGTTTCGTCTGCTGTCTGTACAAGAAGGGCGCCTTGCACCATATCCGGGCTTGTCTGAGGACGCTCTTGATGTCCAGAAGACTTTCTTCTTTACAAGTCAGGGCTTGTAGTTCACGCTTTGGAGCATCAAGTTTGCGCTTCTTGCATTCTACAAGAAGATGATGGTCAATATATCGTTGTACACTAAGCTGTGGTGGGCTGTTGCCATCTACTGTGTCTTGGTCAGTACTCATGATTGTCCAGAAATGAATAGCAACTGATACCTGATACCATTCGCAGACCTTGATCTTGTCAGTCGTGCTGCACGTCACAGCCTGTCCGACTCCAAGTGCGTGGTTCAGAGCAGGCGCCTGCGGAGGCACACCTCAAGATATACGAAGGAGTCTAATGAGTTTTTGGGAGGCCTTTGCTGTGGACATTATGACAGATCTCATGAGTATGTATTCCTATGCATGGATGAGGGCAAGACTAACCTGCGCATACAGTCCTGCTGCTTCCCATTGGTCTTATTCGAAACCTCCAGCTACCGAGATCGCAGAAATTGAGCGTTGGCGCGCTATTCAGCCTTGGAGGACTCTGTATGACCACGTCAATACTACGCGTGGTCCAAGTCGGCAAGACGACTGGGGCAAGCAACAGCCGGCCATCCCTTACTTGGCTTGCACTTTGGAGCATCGTCGAGTCATCCATTGGCATCATCGTGGGCTGCGGTCGAGGCTTCTATCGAAAAGCCACGACGGTCAGCAAAAGCAAGCAGACCCCATACTATAACGCTGGAGACCACAGCAAAGCGTCCAAGTGCAGAAATCTGGATGGTACCGAGGGTGGGCTCGTTCCTATGCATCCCATACCTACAAGTGACATCAGTCCAGCAGATCGGACTGATAGTCAAGAGGAGCTGGTCGGGATTAGAGTGCAGACGAAGTTCAGTGTGATGGAGACGTCGTAGAGACATAAAGGAGAGCAGGACATACCTGTGTAACCTAATGGGGTTGTAACCAGATATAAATAATGAGAATAACCAATCCCCAGCGATATCGTTTACTTTGAGCGGGAAGAGCATAGCGCTAGCGCTGCCCGTGTTTGTCGTCCCTTCCCAATCTATCTCTTTGCAGACGTGAGGGAAAGTGCAGTATACCCACAGGATCTGGCAAGAACGTTTGGATATGAAGATGATATGTACATTCTGCGACAACTCCAGCTGAATCAGGGGTACTATAGACAGAAAGCTGCTCACATACAACATCAAACAAGACAAGCTAGACTCCGAGATCATGAGCGGTAACGCCAACCCCACTCTTTCCCAATTTCATTCGCCAGAACGCCATGCAAACCCGTTCGTACATCGTGTCAATACATATTTCGTCAAAGTGCAATCCACCTACGCAACGCTACCACCTGCACCTCCAGGCTGCGTAGGACTGGTGCCTCGCCGCGTCCGCCCACTAAAGACGTCACTTAGCCTTGTGCTGATACGTCTGCTACGGCGATCTCCTCTTGCAACGTCTTCGGCGCTAGCATTCGCATTGCCCTCAGCGACATCACCGCTCTGATTGCGTCGCTGCTCGCGCAGACGGCGTAGAGCACCTATTCGGTCCTCAGCCGGAGCGTCAGGATGCGAGCGGAAGAAGAGGATGTCGCGAAGATGTGGGCGGCGATGACTTGACTCGGCCTCTGGGTTCAATGGCGGCGCAAGCTCGTCGCCTTGCGAGTTGCTGGAGTCGTTGGTCTTGGTTGGGCGCAGGTCGACTCGGCAGAGAGGGCAGGTGCCGGAGACGTTGAGGAGCCAGGGGTCAACGCACTCGGGGTGGAACTTGTGGTCGCATGGCAGCACTCGGATGTCTTGGCCCTTCTCGAAGTCTTCCGTGCAGATGGTACACCCTAACGTGTCTTCGTTCGATGCTTCGGTCGCTCCTACGCCCACAGTTGCGGTAGGAGCAATTGCGGCGGAGATACCTTCGGGCTGTTCTGTCACCGCGGGTGTCGGGGGAACTTCACGTGTCGTCTCGGTTGTAGGTGCAGCAGTATCGGTCTTCGATGCTTCGGTCGCAGTGGTCGCAGTGGTAGCCGGTACAGCGGCAGCTGCAGTAGTGTTATCTGTGCCATCGATGGTCCTTGCCTCACTGGTGGAACCCAGCTCGACGTCTGTGGGCTTGGCTGGCTCTTTCTCCCCAAACTTGATGATAGGTATGGTGTCCAAGATGGCTCTTCCCAGGCCCTTAGCCCTACTCTGTCGTGGCCTGCCCAGCACATTTCGTGGTCCGTAGCGCTCAGGGTGGCGGTGCGCGCGAATGGCTCCAGTCAGGATGATCACCAGAAACAGTGCAGTGATGATACCGGTGATACTATAGAGGATTATCATGGCAACGGCCGTCGACGGCGAGGGACCCAGAGGGTTCTGCTGCTGGTAGTTGTTGCCATTGCCGCCGTTGCTGTTGCCGTTGCCGCGGCCCTGCACCTGTACGAAGTACTTCATGTGGACGGCGAGGTCGTCGATCTGGTCGAGGACGGCGGCGGAGTCGGTCTTGTTGGTCATGGACAGCACGGGGAAGTCCTGCATATTCCCGTTGTCGTCGTCGTAGTCGCAGTAGTCGGTTACGGTGCTGTACAGAATGACGCCCGAGATGTTCGCATTCCCGTTCCCGTAGGCCTGGCTCAAGATGCCCTGCGCGTCCACGAACCCGGGGTAGTCGGCGGGGTTGCAGCTGATGTAGGCAATCTCGCCGTCCGAGATGTTGCCAACCGTGGAACCATTTGTGCGGTACAGGTTGCCCTCGATCGACTGCTGTGCACCCTGGCGCGTCAGCGGGATCAGCTCGGCAATCTGCTGGCCATTGTCGGGGCCCTGCAGTGGCAGCGTGCCCTGGAAGTAGCGCGAATCGACGGTCGAGGTGTTGGACGGCGTGATGGTAGCTGACGCGACCGCAGCGAGCATGGCAAGGGCGGTGGAGAGCAGCATGGTAGCGGCGCACGTCGAGTCGCGACAGGTGTGGCGGGTGCGTCGTACTTATCGCGGGGTGGCTTCCAAGGATTCTCAGGCACGCGGCATCCAGACGGCAGCAGCGAGCAATGCAGATCAGGCGGGTGCAGGCGCAGGCGGGGGGTGGGAGATATGTGCGCTCACAGCACCTCGCATCATCTTCTCGACCGCAGTAGACAGCGGAAGGCTCGGTACACGCAGCATGACAGTTGTAGCGGGTGCTGGAGGAGCCGGACGCTCCACATTGACCACCCCCAGTCATGATGTGCGCGAGCCTGCAAGGGTGCGCTAGACAGCTCCAATACTCCGAAGCGCCTTCTGCATCTTGAAACTCGGCGCGGGCGTATTGTCGCTGCACTGCCCCAGATCTGACTGCTCGACCTGATCGCCTGCTGCCTCTACCGCTCTACCGAGCTGCCAACGCGTTGCTCATCCGTTGCACTCCGTGTGGATGTCTACACGCCTGCTGTTCGTTCTAGAAGCGCTGATGTCATGCTTCGAAGCCTGCGCTGACCGAAGGTTCCGTCTGAGACAGATAGTCTGTCAAATTCACTATCGCAGCTATTCCCGGACTACGCATTACCGGTTTCGAATATGCAACGTCTGCAACAAGCTTCTAGACAACATCGAATAGCATTTCAAGCATCGACATGTCGAGGCCTTGATGTCACAAATGAAGCGGTCGATCAATTGCGGAACTGCCCATGCAGACCGCGCGTGCGCATAAAATCTGTCGATCACTGTTGCTTCTTCTCGATGTTCACACCGCACTACAAGTCACCGCTCGTACCGGCATCATCCGGCGCACATCTCCTCTTCGTCTCTCCATTTCTGGTCCCCATGACTGGCCACCTGACTGGACTCCGCAAGCTGGGTTGTTGAACGGATTCTAAGAAGACTAGAAGATCGGTGCCAATACGCCGAGGCTGCACCGACACAAGCGGTGGAAGTGCTTGCAGCTCTTGGGGATCTGCTTATCCTTCACAACTCCCAAGACGCAGCATGGATTGTAACCAGGACTGAGTGCCATACAGAGGTCAGTCAGACTGATTGTCAGGACCAATGCTATTGCCGCGGTCAGGTTCTCGTCGGTTAGATCCAGAACAATCTGCATACAGGGTACTCTGCTTCGTGTCAAGTGTTCAAGAAGTCCGCCCCAAGCCAAGCATTGGAACCGGCTCGCCGCTCAATTGGACCCTAGACAGCCCAAATATTTGACAAGAAGGGGGAAAGGTGAGGACCTTGTCATCCTTGATTGGGAATATCCTTTGTCGAAGATCACAGGTGTCCTCTTTGTATATCAGCCCCAAGATCTGCATCAAGAGTCGAATGACAGAAACGAACTTCAAGTGTAAACATCTTTGAGACCGAACCGAGTGGGCCTGCTCACATGGTTGGTTAGTATAAAGCTCAAGTATGACTTTACTTGCCAGCCAACTTCACTACATACGAGTGGAGCTCACCCCCAAACTTGTGTTTACCCATGGAAGGGGTCTTTAGTCATCTGGCTTTCCGGGGCGTCAGTTTCAATCGGATTGGGTCTGTTGTACAACTTCAAGATTTGCGTTACACCAAAACCCTTGCACATGACGAGGCTGAGCACGTACCTGCCAAGGTCGTTGTGCTGTGCCTCACCCTTAGGTGAACGTATTTCTTGAGCCTCAACTTCACTTTGTCACCAAACCAACACACAATGTCCATTGCTCCAAACGTGTCGTACAATCTGCAGAACCACGGCACAGATTACAATCTGGTCACAAGTAAGTCCCTTTCTGTTGATGCAGGTTGAGGCAGGACGCCTAATCTCGAACAGATGGTGATAGCCCCTCGGCTGGCTCTTCGCGAGTATACGCATGGCAAGCCACAAGCTGTGGATCAGCGAGTTCATCGTACCTAGTAGACACGCGTGCGCAGAAGTGTCTGTGGGGAAGCGGAAGCTCAGTGGCAGTACATGACTGCAGCAGCACCGACCAAGCCTGGAGCATCCGGGCAGACGATGACAGCGTAGACACGTACGCCATCCAGAACATCCATGGTGGCGACAATGGCTTCTTGTCTTTGTATGAGGACAGATCGTTCAACCTCTCCGACGGATCGTCCTCTTATGCTCGGTGGTCCTTCCAGGTAAGCATACGCACAACATGGATCGATGGGGTGTGAACTTACCATCTACAGCCCGACACGCCTCCTACAAATGTGGGCTGGGATGTGTGTGCCTATATCAGCGGGCCAAGCTCTTCCAGCACTGGAGCCTCTGGCTCAATCTCTTCTGCGACCAGCACTCAGGCTGTGTTCGTGACAGCAAGCCCAACGCTCCACGCTTCCAGTGGAAGCCCTAAAAGCAGTGACGCCGCTACCACATCCTTGGAGACATCAACACTCGCCGAAGAGCGATTTTCGGCTGAGGCAACTGCAACTGCCACCACTCAGAGGCCCAGTGATGCGGCTTCAGGAGTCAGTACGCCGACAGGAACAACTCCACCACCTTCTGGTTCAGGCATCCCGCAGTCGAATGATGCTGGCGCCATGAAAGTAGCCTGGTGCTTCTTGTTAACAGCGGTGATGATTGGTACGTCTGTGGCATCGTCGTAAATGGTGTGGACAGACGGATGATGCTGTTGTTGCAGAAGATGTGGAGGGAAGTTGCCAATGAGTGGGATGAAGGGTAAGCGCTTTTAGCGCAATAATTCCAGTTTTTGTAGGAGCAATGGCACGGTCATCTGCGCCTGCTGTTCGAGGAGTCGGAATCCCCTTTCGGGTGCAAATCATGTTTCAAGTCTGCAATGCGCATTGCAGGCGGGATATCTATTTAATGTAATGACTACAGAACGCCCACGCTATGCGTATATTCAGACTATCTCGAAGCATATGCACATACCATCATGATCCGTCTTTATCTACATATTACCCATGGCTGATCAGTATGCGATGCCGCTCTTGCCCCTACCCATGGTCTTGAAGGTCATTGACTGGACTTCCTGCTTGACCAATCCGCCAAGCGCCAGACGGTCGTCTGGATCAATACCCATGCGGTCAAGATCGTTGAAGCCCGAAAAGTAGAAGCCAACAATAACAACGAAGTAGCTAAGGATCAAGATAGAGCCCTTGAAGTAATTGCTCTTACCTTCACCGTACATGTACGAGAGAAGGAAGACGCATAGGATGACGGTTGCCATGTCCCACTGCGGAAAGATGAGTGCTGTGGCATGTTAGTGACCGCGTGGGATAGTTTTTGAGTAGCAACTTACTGAAAGTCTCCTTGGCGAGCTGGCCAGCATCGATATTAGTAGCGTGCAGCGCGCTGTAAAATACAAGGGCAGGAATCTGCAGGAGGCAGACCTGCAAGGCATAAGCAGAACCGATCTCCATGGATAATGCAATATTGCCGTTCATGGCGAATGAGATAGCGTTGAGGAACTCGGTTGTGTTAGGCACCAGAGCGAAAAGGGTGATACCCAAGAACTTCTCGTCAATGTCCGACCCCTCAAGAACCGAGTCAACGGTATCTACGAGGATCTCTGCGATAATGGCGTACGCAACAGTGGCGGACAGAAGAATGGCTGCACTCTTGCCGCGGCTCCAGTTGGGCGCGTCGTGTCCACCGCCTGAGTGTTCAGCTCCAGCATCGTGCTCCTCTGGCGCACCTTCGGTCGCGGTGGTTGCAGTGCGGTGGTGATGCGGTCGGTCACTCTTACTCGGCGTACTGACCATCTTTGCAGCCTTGTGCGGCGCCCTGGTGACATCACGCGTGGCCAGGGCGGTAGTTGTCGCGGCGATTTCAGTGATGTGACGAACAAGCGCATCGCTAGCCTCGTCCGAAAGTCCCTCAACGTGGAAGTGTTCATGATCGTTCGCGTCCTTAGGTGGGACAACATGCGGGGTGTTTCCGTCTACCTTGTTATTAGGAGGGCTGCCGACCAGAGGCTGACCTTCTGGGCCCACGCCAAATTCGTGCTGTGTCTGGCCGACAATGCGCTTGTACAGCTGTGTATCGCGGATGTGGGCACGAGAAACAGACTGTCCGGTAGCTGTTCGCGACATGGTTGAGTGAGGGAAGTCTAGGTGTTGGCTGTTGCTTAGACTGTTCACGACGGTGTCGATGGGCTTCTTCTCTTTCTCATCTGGTTCATTGCTCCAGATAGTTGCTGCGTGCGTACGCAGAGTGAACAGCAGTCCGACCACATATGACAAGAACAACAGTGCCGCAGAGATCCACGTGTAGGGCTTGACTGCTTCGTTGTAGAACCGATCGTGAAGCGCTGGTGTCTGTGAATAGTAGCACCTGCGGCAGTCCCTTTCGGTGCTCGATTCGATATGACCCATGTGCGGATGGACGTGGACGCATTGACGACAGTTGAGCTCGTGCTGTGGCAAGTCAGTATAGACGCGATTATGCTATTAACGGTACAACTTACGCTGCCGTAGATTTGGTAGAACAGCGTTGGGCCAAAGGCACCGATGACAGCGAAGAGTAGCATGGTAGAGGTGACGCCTGCTGACTTGACGTTGAAGCGTTGTGTCTTCCGCTTGAGCGCACCAAAGCACATCGACAATCCGGGCAGGAACAGAATACCAGCAAAGATGCTGCCGATGATACTGCCTTCCACCAGCTGTGCTTTGCCCTGCTTGAGCGCCACACAGTACAAGAAGACTTCGACGACAGTGGAGAAGAAGGCGTTGATAGTCGCGCCGACACCCATCGAAGACTGCGCGGAGATGGAAGCAACAGCCTGACCAATAAAGTAGGCCAAGGGAATGATGGACAACAGCGCCAATGCAAAGACAAGCAGAGTGTCTGTGATCCAGATCTTGTATCCTAGCATTTCGAACAAGACGAAGTAGTCGAAGATTGTAAACGCAACGAGTCCAAGCAGGTTGATCAGGAAGATGTTTGTGCCGTCAATGGTGTACTTCCAGTACTTGACACCGACGGCGCGGTAGGTGCACAGAAGGATGGAGGATGACTCGCCAGAACGACGAACATTACCGCTATCCGAATGGAAAGACAGAGCCAGTGGGTGGCGACGGAGGTGATCGAAGAGAAGTAGCGTGACTTTGCCCATGGGAATGGAGAAGACCAGGAACCAACAGATGGCCGAGACTAGGAAGAACGCAGGAGTAATGATGCCGTAGAAGTAGACGTAGAAGACAACACGACCAAGGTTCCACTTTCCACGTCCGAAGAAGCGGTTTTTCGTCTTCGCCGTGTCCGATTGCACGATGTTGGCCCGACCATCGCGACCAAGCAGACTGGTGGTCTCCCCACCAGCCGAGTCAACACTGTTGCGACGACGACCGATCAGCGAAGAGACGCCAGCGGTGGGGCCGAAGAAGAGTCGTCCTTCCTCGATGTCACCGCTCTGCCACTGCTCGTACTCGCTGATGCTGCGACCCTCGCCTTCGTCCTCCTCCGCGTACTGGTCGTCTTGCAGGAGCTTGACGTATCGTCCGAATGGGTAGAAGATGTATACAGAGAGATGGTAGAGCAGTGTCGAGTACTCCTTGCAGCTCTCGTCGAAAGCCAAGATAGCGCAAAGAAGCGCGCCAGCAGCTGCAACTAGGGCAAGCCACCAGCCAAAGATCAGAGTCCAGGCGAGGTTGAACAGGAGTAACCATCTGCTGACGAACAGACCGGGGTTCGAGTGGATATCTGCTTCGGCATTGCGCTGCACTGAACGTCCCTTCTTGTACAAGGCAGGCTTCCAGATCCTGATACCGAAAGGATGCGTTACGTTGATGGCGTCCTGGCGGTCCTTGAGGGTGAAGCTCTCAGCATCGCTCAGATCAGCGTCTTCCTCCTCGTCATTGCCCGTTCCACTATCGTCGTCGTCGGCGCGTATTGTCTCCTCCTCTGAGCTGCCGGGCTGTGCTTCTGGTTCAGTTGGCGCACCAGCCGCCTCCTCCTCAGCCGCATCGTCCTCTGTAGACTCGATGGTCGTGAGGTTTGTGGGCCGAGCTGCAGCAGTCGGGCGGCGGACATTCGAGGGCTTGCGGCGCAACGTCTGGCCTTGGCGCTTCTGCTCTTTGGCTTCCTTGAGCTGCTGCTCGGTCTCGGCCTGGATCTCGTCTGCCTCGTCGTCGACACTGAACTCCTGTCCCTTGCGCGGGAACTTGGACGAGGTTGCGCGGCGGCTCATCGGAGGCTTCTTGGGCTTCGAGCTGGGTTGCTCTGACGGCGTCATGCTCTGGAGGCGTCTGTCGATCGAAGACGTGATGGAGCCTGTTTGGAGATCAGTACTGCTGGACCATGCGCCTCACGCTGCGCGGACACTCGGCAAGAACGGTACCATAACTCGTGGTGGGCGCGGTGCTGGGGATGCGCCTGCGCGCCGACTCTCCCGCTGCTGTGGGTGTGTTTGCGCCATATGAGCTGCCCTGTCGCGAACCGGGAGGCTGCTCACTGCTTTTCGCGCCCGTGGGCGTCTGGTCGCCGTCCGCCATGTTGGTGGTCGCAGGATGGGCTGGTGCAGAGAAAGTAGTAGCTTCGAAGATGTTGGGCTAACAGACCGCTTGAATGATGCGGTGACGCCCTTGTCAAGGATGCTTGTTTATTTGGCCGCACTGGTTTCAGCCGCTAGGAGGCGTTTACGTAGAAAGAAACACAAAGCAGACATGAAGAAAGACAGCAGACAATGTCGTCGTGCCCCTCGATGGGTGCGTGCAAGCAGCACTGCAGATGACCAGCAAGGACGCCGATCAGCCATTCACCAGCTGGTGCAGCTGCAGCTCCCGAGTTCCGCGCGACCCTGTCTCACATGCGATAAGACGCGCTTGCCGTCCGATGTCTGCGCTTTGAGATTACTGGATTCATGTTGACACAAAGCACACGAGCACTCTTCTTCTCCGCATTCTATGGCATGTTGATCACCGCGTGTCACGGCATCGCTCAGGAATGCGGTGTACCACTGCCCTGGACAGCGATGCTCGACCTGCGGAGATGACGAGAAGGGAAGGGACGCCCCACTCGTGCGCTTGCCCACCTGGAGCGTAGCGTGATATCGGCGAAAGTAAGGCCCGCGTTTGTTGCGTCGCTGGAGCTTGAGATCATCGCCATCACCAAGCACCGGTAAACACTTTCCCAGCCCTCGTCGCCATCAACAACCGGTCCGGAGCCCACGCGTACTCACGGCCGCCGAACCTCTAGCTTCACCCCACCCACCCACTCCAGCAACCCCGTCATTCCTGCACCTCTCCCCGCAAACACCGCCGCCGGCGCCCGCCACCACTATGGCGCTCGATACCTTCTTCCACAACAAGATCGAGGCGATGAAGCTCGAGATCATCCAGGGGCAGGCCAAGCTTCGCCGTCTCGAAGCTCAGCGAAACGACTACAACTCAAGGGTGCGGTTACTGCGAGAAGAGCTTGGCCTGCTGCAGCAGCCTGGGTCCTATGTTGGTGAGGTTGTCAAGGTCATGGGCACAAAGAAGGTCCTCGTCAAGGTACATCCTGAGGGGAAGTACGGTACGTTGCGCAAATCAAGTGGAAGAGAGACCCAGCTAATTTTACCGCTACCAGTGGTCGACATTGCCGACAACGTAGACATCGGCAAACTCACAGCCGGCAAGCGCGTCACCCTCCTCAGCGATTCCTACAAGCTCGAGAAGCTTCTGCCGTCCTCCGTCGATCCGCTCGTCTCGCTCATGATGGTCGAGAAGGTGCCTGACAGCACGTACGACATGATTGGTGGTCTTGACCAGCAGATCAAAGAGATTAAGGAAGTCATCGAACTGGGTCTGCAACATCCTGAGCTGTTCGAGTCGCTGGGTATCGCGCAGCCAAAGGGTGTCCTGCTGTACGGTCCTCCGGGTACAGGAAAGACGCTGCTTGCGCGTGCTGTGGCACATCACGCTGACTGCAAGTTCATTCGAGTTTCAGGAAGTGAGTTGGTGCAGAAGTACATTGGTGAGGGTAGCCGAATGGTCCGAGAGCTGTTCATCATGGCCCGTGAACACGCGCCTAGCATTATCTTCATGGACGAGATCGACAGTATTGGTTCAAGCCGTGTGGAGGGAAGCTCGGGCGGTGACTCTGAGGTGCAGCGCACTATGTTGGAACTGCTGAACCAGCTTGATGGTTTCGAGCCCACCAAGAACATCAAGATTATCATGGCAACCAACCGTCTTGACATTCTCGACCCCGCCCTTCTGCGACCCGGACGTATCGACCGTAAGATCGAGTTCCCACCGCCAACCGTCGAGGCGCGTGCCGACATCCTGCGTATTCACTCAAGGAGCATGAACCTGACGCGTGGTATCAACCTCACCAAGATCGCGGAGAAGATGAACGGCTGCTCAGGTGCTGAGCTGAAGGGTGTATGCACAGAGGCTGGTATGTACGCGCTCAGGGAGAGGAGAGTGCACGTTACGCAGGAGGACTTCGACCTGGCAACAGCCAAGGTCCTGAACAAGCACGACGACAAGGCTATCAGTTTGGGCAAGCTATGGAAGTAGATGCAGCAGCTGGCCAACTACGGTGCTGTTTGTGCATGCTTCATCAAGACGCTCCTACTCCAGAGCTTTGTATTATCAGCATAGCATAATGAGACGCTCGGAACGAACGAAATGATAATGCACTCTACCATGCACTTGTCTGATGATCTACACTTCACGTGGTATCGCGTGATTACTAGCGTATCACCTCTCGACAAGTTCACCAACCTTAGGCATTTCCACCCACCACACTTCCGGGATGTGTGCGCTAGAGACAACTAGGGTGTGCGATCCTGTTCATGTACATGCTTATCTGCAGGCAGTCTGAGCCGTTCGCACCTTTGTTGCTGGTTACGACTATTTTGGCGAATGCGAGGTGGAAGGTTACACCTGCAAGAGCACGTCATATCGCTCTCGTCTAACCCTACAGTGCTAGTCTACCGTGCTCACCACAGCAGCCATTTATGAATTGACGGTTCACTACTGCTGCTTCCAAAACCTGTACCGTACACGTTACTCTCGCGCAACTTGACATCTCAACGAGATGCAAGGCTGAACAGCGAGACTTCCTGTATCACCAGTTCTGAACCAAGCGTCAGGCCCATCGATCAGAACCTTGATCGCGCCTGCCTTTATCAGACACACTTCAAGCCTCTATCATATCATCCAGTCCGACCATGGCTGACTTAACCGTCAAAGCCGATGAGGCAGCGCAATCCAAACACGCAACCCACGAGGTACCCTCTTTAAACCGCGCGCCCAAAAGCGTCCTCGAAGACAGCTCTCTAGACCCAGTCTACGCAGCCAAAGCGCGCATCCTCAACAAAGCGATCCAAGAGATAGGCATGGGCCGATACCAATGGCAGCTCTTCATCGTAATCGGGTTCGGCTGGGCAATGGTAGGAACGACCGATACCGCATATTCTAGCACATAATGCTACCTACTGTACAGGACAATCTCTGGCCCATAACCACATCGCTCATCTTCACACCCGTGCGCAACGAATTCAACCCCACCCGTCCGCCCTTCCTCACGCTGGCGCAGAACATCGGGCTCCTCTTCGGCGCGGTGTTCTGGGGGTTTGGATGCGATGTTTTCGGGCGGCGGTGGGCGTTTAACCTCACGATAGGTATTACAGCTGTGTTTGGCATGGTAGCAGCCGGGAGTCCGAATTTTGCTGCCATTGGCGTGTTTGCGGCGCTGTGGAGTGTGGGTGTGGGTGGGAATCTGCCGGTTGATAGTGCGATTTTCTTGGAGTTTTTGCCGGGCAGCCATCAGTATCTGCTCACTGTGCTCTCGGTTGATTGGGCGCTGGCGCAGGTTTATGCTACGCTTGTTGCGTGGCCTCTATTGGGGAATTTGACGTGTCAAGAGACGGATGAGGAGTGCACGAGGGGTGAGAATATGGGGTGGAGGTACTTCCTGATTGTCATGGTGAGTGCTAGAACTGATAGTTGGATCTGCATACTTGCTGACCATCAATAGGGCGGCACAGCGTTGATCATGTTTTTCCTGCGCTTTGTGTGCTTCACCATCTACGAGTCTCCCAAGTTCCTCATGGGTAAAGGCGACGACGCGGGCGCAGTCGCCATCGTCCACGAAGTAGCTCGCCGCAACGGCAAAACCTCTCCCTTGACTCTGGACGACCTCCAGGCCTGCAACGTCCTCACATCCGTCACTGTAGCTTCCGGTCCAGCGACCCAGCAAACCGGGGCCTCCGCAGCGGTCAAGCGCAACCTGCAGAAGCTCGACGCCTCGCACGTGAAAGCGCTGTTCGCAACAAAGAAGCTCGCATACTCAACATCCTTGATGTAAGCCACACTGCTTATCACACGCTCGAAATCTAGTCACTGACACCCCCCAGTACCTTAGTTTGGGCCTTCATCGGCCTCGGTTTCCCGCTCTACAACGCCTTCCTCCCCTTCATCCAAGCAACCCGTGGCGTCGACTTCGGCGACGGGAGCACCTACACCACGTACCGCAACTCGCTGATCATCGCCGTGCTCGGCGTACCAGGCTGTCTCCTCGGCGGCGTACTCGTCGAAACGCCGCGTATCGGGCGCAAAGGCACGCTAGCCGCGTCCACAGTGCTGACAGGCGTGTTTCTATTCTGCTCAACCACGGCGCTGGATTCAAATGCGCTGCTGGGCTGGAATTGCGCGTACAACTTCATGAGCAACATCATGTATGCTGTATTGTATGCGTATACGCCCGAGATCTTCGTGACCAAGGACCGTGGTACGGGGAATGCGATTACGGCGAGTGCGAACAGGGTGTTTGGCATCATGGCGCCGATTGTGGCTATGTTTGCGAATCTGGAGACGAGCGCGCCGGTGTATGTATCTGGGGCGTTGTTTATTGCTGCAGGTGTGTTGGTTCTGCTTCTGCCGTTCGAGAGCCGTGGGAAAGCTAGCATGTGATAGTCGAGACTCTGTGCTAGTAAGCAATTGATCCTGTTTCGTTGTACGACGAAGATTTGCCGAAGCTCTCGAAGATGATATCGTTGCGGTCTCCTCCCGAAAAGGCCAGGACTGTCATCGTAGCTCTGCAAAACATTAGAATCAGACTGAAGTGATAGTGCATGTACAAAAGTAGCATTACAAGGTGTAATGTAGAAGACCCTATTCTCGCGGAACGCCCAATGAACACCGGTAAATCGAAGATCTGACACGCCGCATCTGAAACTCTCAAGACATTGGGCATTCCAAGCGTGACTGCATCATCCAGTTCCTAAGCACCTGTGCCAAGCTCAGCGGTGGTGCCTCAACCAATGCACCAACAAACGCCCTGATCGTACCACGTTGTCTCCTCCCGTTCGATCCTGTCTCTTAACAGCACTTGCCGCCCATGCCAGTGTTCGCGCCCCCTGCGTCACCAACGTTCACCGATGGGCCGGCTGTCTGGTCCGATCGTGCGCTATCGATAAGCCTCTTCTTGATGTCGGAGGCAAGTGAGTAGAAGGCTTGGTCGACGTTGATGTTGCTCTTTGCGGAGACCTCGAGGAAAGGAATGCCGAGTTCGTCGGCGAGGGCTTGGCCACGCTCTGTGCTGACGGCGCGCTTCTCCTCCCAGTCGCACTTGTTGCCGATGAGGATCTTGTTGACGCCTTCGGTGGCGTGCTGCTCGACGTTGGAGAACCAGGTGCGAATGTCTATCGTGTGTTAGTCCTGTGCTCTGAAGTTTTGTATGAACAGTGCAGCTCGAGTGACGTACTGTTGAAACTCCTCTCGTCCGTAACATCGTAGACCAGCAGAATACCCATGGCGCCGCGGTAGTATGCCGTGGTGATGGTCCTGAAGCGCTCCTGGCCAGCTGTGTCCCAGATCTGCAGCTTGACACGCTTGCCGTCGAGCTCGATGGTTCTTATCTTGAAGTCGATGCCGATGGTGGTGATGAACGAGGGAGTGAACGAATCTTCACTGAAGCGCAGCAGACAGCATGACTTTCCTACACCGGAATCGCCAATAAGCAGGAGCTTGATCTGTAGTGGCTTGTTAGTAAGTTGACTTCGACCTGCTCGAGCAGCGGGATAGGATCGACGGCCCGTGAGGCGGCCAGTGAGGAAGACTCACGAGGAAGTCATAGTTTCTTGTCCCAGCCATGTTTGCGGTAGTGTGTGCGGGGGTTGTTTATGCGTATGTGGTCGCTGTCGAGGGAGAGTGGTTGCGGCGGTGCTCCCGCTGGCGAGCGAAGGTGGCCTGTATTGGTGGCGCTGAGAATGCGCGGGCGACGGTGGTTCGAGCGGGCAAGGTGTCGGTGGCGGTGAGTATAGCGGGTAACGAAGTGCGGTGGGTGGTGAATGTTGTTGCGCAGTAACGGTGCTGCAGGTGTGCAGGCGACTGACGTTGCAGCGCGGAGCGGCGCCTGCCAAGAATGATTGGGGTCCATCGGTCGGCAACTCGTCACCCAGGCCATGCCTCTCAGCCTGTCATGTGTCTGGGAAGCCACCAAAATTAGACCCTGACTCGCATGAACATCATGCATCACGGCTTTCTGGAACAACATACGCAATTCATGTCGTTGCTATAAAGCTGTCTTCCTATGTGATTCCATGGTCTATATAGGCTTTTGTTTGTTTGCTACAGCGCATCACGTAAACCACTTGGAGTACGCCCAGCGTATCCTCTCAACCACCTTTTGCTGCTTCTCCAGTCCACTTCGCACGTCTACTAACTCATCGATCTCCACCAAAAACTCATGGAAAATGCGCCTAGGCAGGACACCGCTCGCAGCCTGTCGCAGGAGGTGCACTTCGCACAGCAATAACCCATGGTCTTGGTACGACATCTCTCCGAACTCAGTCGGCCTCGCAGCAGTCAGGATGCGGTCGATGTTGCGTAGGATGAGGAGTAGCTGGCCTTGCTTCGCCCACTGCTGCACGCCCTTGCGGCTACTGAAGACACCTCTCAGCCAGCGGTAGACGCCGATAGAGACAAGCACACCGGGTGTCAGACCGATGAAGCCAAAGAGGAGCTCTTGACTCTTGAGAATGCTATCGATGCCGCTCATGGCAAGCTCGACGTCAACCTTGGTCTTCTGCACCTGGATCAGCAGGGCACTCGCAAGGTTGCCCACGATAGCACCTTTCACTGGGCTTTGAATGTCCTTCTCGTACGACCTGAGCACGGTAGTAAGATCGCCCTCCCTGACCTTGGCCCTGATGTCTGCAATCTGCGACTCGTTGAGAGCTGGTCCTTCCGGGTTCTTGACGGCGAAGTCGACGACCATGCGCTCCAAGCTTGCTCGGTCAGACTCAAGACTGCGCTTGCTCATGATAGAGACCTCGCTGTCTTCATCGTGACGGATGGTACCAATGACCTTTTTGGTTGGCTCTACCACCCAGTTCGTCCAGAAGTCGATGACAGTTTGTCCAAATTCACGGATCCATGTCTTGATCTCTTCTTGACGGTTAACAGCAATACGCAGGATGGTCGTACTCGAGAGCAAGAAGACGGTAGCGGGGAGCCAGTAGCGAACCAGAAGAGAGGGACGCCCGTTGTCCTTAACGACCGCGTTGAAGTGTGTCTTGTACGTAGGCAGGGCATGGCGCAGCAGGTAACGTAGGCGGTCAGCAACGGCGGATGGCTTGAGTGCTGTTGCAGCTTCGTGGGCAGAGGCGCTGTGGAGTTCGTAGTACTGATCGTCTTGCGTGATGTTGGCAACAGAATCGTCGAACTTATCGACAGATAGCTCAGCCGTGTTGACCGTCTGGATAACAGCGTCCATCAGAGCAATGCTCTTAGTGACTACCGCTTTCCACTTGTGCTTGTTGTCGTGTGTACCGAAGGGATGGGGCGACTGGAAGCCCTCGTCGTGGATGTTCTCATTGCTCAGACCTTCTCCCAGTAACACGCCGAGCGCGTTAGCATTGACCAGTCGGATCTTCTTGAGAGCTGCGCGCTTCCTCCTGCCTTCGTTTCGTACCATCGCCAGTGGGCTGATGACCCGTCTTTGTATGTTGGCAACACTGCGCTCCTGCACAGACTGCTTGACCAGTCCATAGAACTGCCTCCATCCGTCTGCCATTTCGCCACCCTTAGACCTCACATCGTGGTATATCTCCTTTGACCAATTCCAGACTCGCAGTGGTGACGTCTGAATCGAGTAGAGACCAGCGAAGCGGTACGTCGACAGCACATCATCCCAGTACCAGATGTCGTCCTCGAGCGGGATGGTCTGTTCGAGGATCGTATTCAGCACCTCGCCGTATGCTTGTGTAGTGGCTTTGCTGAGCAGCAGCCATTCGAGTTCGTGTTCATAGCTCGCGTCATTGCTGGAAGCATCATTACTGCTGCTGTCGTCTTGCGCAAACCACTGGGCGCATGTTGTGCAGCTGCTGGAGAAGTCTGCTCGATTGAGCGTCTCAATAACTCTGTCACCAGGCACTAAAGATGACTTGGAGCTTGCTGTGGTCGAGAGGCTCTTGATGAGGTTCTGCAGGTGGGCGATGCGTGCTGTCTTCTCGGGGTCGTGGGCCTCCGCGGCGCTCAGGGTCGAGAAGCTCTCGCCGGCGCGTGTGGACGAGAGCTGCAGCCGGTCGAGGGCGCCGTCGATGCGCCGAATCTGGTCGACCACGAAAGACATCGTGTCGCCGTGTTGACCAAGCAATGCAGGCGCGCACCAGCTGAGTATTTAGTACCGATGTGAGACCAGGATCGCGCGCCAGCCAGCCGCGGCAATCCATGAGAATGACGTAGCCCCATGCTCATGCCAATCACCCAATCACAAGCATTCACAAAGACGAAGCCACGACTCGAGCAGCGTAATATGTGAAGATAAACAGCGTCATATGTGAAAAAGCACAGCCGAGTCTTCTGAGGATGTTTCGCATGCATTACAATCGTCTAGATTATGCTCTATATATCCAGCTATCTACAAACCAGCAGCATCTGCTCAAAGTGCAGAGAGACAAAACAAGATTACAAGGCAAAGAAGGCTAGCAGAGCACCAAGAACGGCGTGCTGAGCCTCGAGCTTGAAAGGCACCGCAGCACCAGTGAACTCAGCTGGCGAGGTGGGGCTGAGGGCTCCAGTGCCCGAGGGCTTGAAGGTGGCAAGTGTTGTGCCAGCCACAGGGACAGTAGGGTAAGGGGCGGCAGCGGTGGTACTGGCAGGAGTCTGCGCGGGCGCAGTGCCAGGAACAAGACCGACAGGCTCAGTGGGGGCCGCAGCGCCGGCCTCGTTGGTCTCGGTGGTGAAGTGGACCTGGGGGATGGTGAGGGTAGTGGAGCCGTATGTGATTGTGGTGCAAGGAGTCGATGCAGCAGGGGTCTCGGCAGGAGCAGGTGTAGTTCCAGGGACAGCTGGAGCGGTGCTCTTGCCGCCAGATGGGACCTCAGGGGCAGGAGTAGTGCCGGGAACAGCAGCGGAGCTGCCGACCTCACCCGCAGGAGTGCTCACGCCGCCAGCAGGAGCAGTGGGCGAAGCAGGAGTCGGGTTCAGAGGGATGTAAGAGGGACAGTTGGTGACGAGACCAGGGTTCTCAGGAACATGCTCAGCGCAGATACCAATGAGGTACTGGAGAGACTGGCGGGTCTCGTCATCGGTGCCACACCAAGCAGACACACAGTCAATGACGTTCTTGGTGAAGTCCTTGTTCTTGCAGTAGCATGAAGCATCGGCGTTGTTCTTGCAGCTGCCAGAAACCTCGAGCCAGGTGTTCATGCACTTGGGCAAGACATCAGGGGGGCTGACAGGCGGGTAGCTGGGGCTGGAAGGCGAAGGCTGAGGAACACCGGTGCTCAGGATGACGGAGTAGGACGAAACAGTTGAGGCAAGAGGAGTGGAGACGGCGCTGGTGACGGCAGTAGTACCTTCGCAGGATGCTCCGTAGCTGCTATCGCAGGCGGGAGCGCTGGAGCTCTTCACAGGGGGCTGAGAAGCAGGAGGCTGAGGAACCGGGCTGGTCTCTTTTGTAGGGGGGGCGGTGGTTGCAGGAACGGAGCTGTTGGTGTAGTGGACGGAGGAGAAAGTGCCAGGGACGTGAGAAGAGGGTGTCTCAACAGGTACCGAAGAGACAGTGCTGCCCTTGCAAGACTCCTGTCCGTAGCCGCCGCAGGGAGTGGAGGGAGTCTCAGTGGCAGGAGGGGTTGGGACCGAGGCTTCAGGGGTCGATGAAGGCACTTCAGCGCTCGACGAGACGGTGACCTTGGTGGCAGGGGCACTGGAAGCAGGAGCCGAAGAGGCAGGCTTAGAGACGACGGGGGCAGACGACGAAGGGGCCTTAGGGGGCGAAGGAGGCGAAGGAGGCGAAGGAGGGGTGTAACCCTTGCCCGGGTTGCAGTCGAAGCCGATGTTGTGGAAACCGATCTCGCACTCCTTGTCGGACTTGTCGTGCTTAGGAAGGTAGACGTCGACGGACTTCGCACCACCACACTGAGTGTTCTGGATAGTGGATCCAGACGAGCTGCAAGGAGCAACCTGCTTGCACTTGGATCCATCCTCCATGGTGTAGTGGAGCTCGAGGTCTACGTCGAACTCGACGGACACATCGATGTGCGTAATAGAGAAGCCGGACTTCCGCTTGTCACAGCCGAAAGAAGCAGGCTTCTCCTTGCTGACCGTGTTCTTGATGCACTTGCTGCCGAATGTGCGCTTCGAGATGAGGTCGCGCTTCCCGAAAGAGTTGGAGCACTTCCAGCCGCCAGAGAAGTCAAAGTCGCCATAGTTAAAGTTCGAGTCGCCATCCTTGAGGTCCGACCAGTCGAACCCAGACTTCTGCTTGTCGCTACACTCGTTGTTGTTGTAGTTGGGAGAGTTGAAAGGGCTGCCGAACATGTTCCATGTGGCAGCGGCATGGCCGACAAGGCCAGTGGCGAGGATAGCCTGAGTGAGCTTCATGTCGATAGAGGTTTGGAAGTATTGAAGAATACAGCAATAAGTTCAATCTTGAAACGGAGATAGAATCCTGTCTGGAGAATACGCAATCGCAAAATGCAGTATGGATCGAACGAAAGATGATCCAGTACTAATAAGGGGGCAAAAATAACGAATGATTTTGTCCGCCCGGGTTCGGTGAAAGAATGTAGATTGGTGAATTAGGAAGAATGGAACTTAAGGATATGTACATCGGGCATGAAAAGGAAGATATACTTACGCTCCCAGCAGTAGAGTGAAACAAGAGCTCGAAACATCAGAGCAGGATTGGTCAACATTCGGAAGAGAGTCAGGTACACAGCCACGGGGGGGTAGACAGGGCGACCATGTTGCTTGTCGCGCGCTCTGCAGGGCCCACAGGCTCTGCGACCTTCGCCTGGCCTGCAAAGTGGTCTGGTGTGAGGTCGAACTGGTGTCGGGCGGTACGGAAGCGAGGAGCGCGTTGAAACGCACTATTATGCGAGGAACGGGCCAATGAGGCGACTGCAGTACGGTTGATTCAATAACACAGCGTCAAATAGATTGTCAATACATGCTCAATTGGATCGCGTTCTTGCAAACGCAATGCTAACTTTGGAACTGACAGGTGGGCTCTTCGCAGTGGAATGGCGTTGCTCTTCACGGTGCCCGAGAACCAGAGGCAGTCAGCGGTGTTTTTCTCTGACCCCGACGCGCCGAAGGTCTCGCTCGCCCGTATTCACCTCCTGCATCCTTCGACCCACACAACCCCATCCAGTAGTCCCACAATGTATAGACTCTCCCGTTGAGGTCATCGCCGTTCGCTTGTCATTGCGCTAGCTCATGAGCGTTGTGCTGTCTTTCTCGGGAGTGCTCCTGTTTCACGTCAACTTCGAGTGTCACACCAGCAAAGCCTGCAAGCGAACAACAAACCTCGGGGGACATCAGTCAGAGTCTCATGTGCCCGCATGTAATATTCGAAGGATATTTGTATAGATTGCATGCAATGCAGTTGCTATTTCGCGCATGAAGCGGAGTTCAGTCTCGTACATTTGAATACTGCCGAGGTCTATCTTTGTAAACTCTTTGAGCGGCTCCGTCGCATGCAGACACTGTCCCGCACGAGAGTCGTTCGGGTCAAACGACTGAGTCACTACAGGAGCATTCAGTCGCAGTGATCACATTGCGCAGTCGACTCTTTCGCGATGATGGGTGGTCACTGGTGTGAGACCACGATTCAGAGACGAAGCGGAATGCACGTTCCGGAATCAGGTACAACCTCCAGCATGTAGCAGGTGGAGCAACTGACACCGCCACCTCCGTGCGTGCCGTGAGCGTTGTGCCCGGCCTGTGTTGTTCCTTGCAGTGCCTGCATTGGTTCTGTCTGGGAGCTGTCACTTGCAGTAGAGAGGGACCGACCAGGCTATATTGCTATATTCGGATTCAATAAGGGGCCGTGCTTGTCGCATCGTACGCGGAGAGTATTGGTTCGGACATTGAGCTTGAAAATCATGGCGAAAGCTTAGTAGACGCGATAGTTGCTTTTGAAGATCATAATGCTATTCGTCTAGGTCGATCATGCTTGTTGGTTGCTACCAAGAAATATGCCCTCTGCCGTGCGCAGACAAGGTGATGTGTATAAACGCCAATAATAAGACCTCCAATATAACGCCCAGGGTGATATCGCCAGCTCGCGATGACTCCAAAACACCGAACATGCTCCATCTAGGTATATGAGGGTTGATATGAATATGCGACAAGGTCTAAGGTTTCGTAGTCTCTCAACCAATGGACTAGGTACAATGAACGAGGTCTAAATCAGTTTTCCACAGTGATGTGTACCGTCTCGTCATCAGGTGATTGTTGCTTGAAAGCTGTGCGAACGCGGGCATGGCAGTTATTGGCTGCGCGATTCATGAAGGGCACCTGCAATGCACCGACCAAAGCGACCAAGGCTGATGCCCACCATGCCAGTGGTGTGAATCGAATTTCAATGGACAGACCGTACAACAACCCTGCGATCGGGCTCGCAACACTTCGACAAGCCGCACCAGTAGACGCTGCAAGACCATTGATCCTGCCGAGATGGGACTTGTCAGGTGCTGCCTCTTTGATCATGATGAGAAGTAGCGGGAAAGCCAAAATGGAGGTGAGATTGCGTACGCTCAGTGCCACGAAGAGCCCGGGGTATACGAGTCTCGGTGGCAGAAGTTGCAGGAATGGTACGATGATGTATGCGATCGGGTGCGCAATAGTGACCGTGAGCAGGAGGCGCCAGACTCCCAGGAGATCCGCCAGGATGGGGAAGACAATGGCTTGCACAGCAAGCTGTATGACGCCGTTGATCGAGAGGATGAGACCAACTTGCTGCGTGGTGAGCCCCAGACCGCCACCCAGAGCTGTGTATGACAAGTCCTGGGCACGAATGTCATCGGCTCGTTTGTCCTGCAGGAAGATCGGTATCAGATGATCGTAGGTCATGCTATGGTAGGTGAAAATTGATAGAGCGACGACGAATGTGATGACAGGCTTAGTGAAGACCTTCTCGCAGGACGGTTGCTCAATCCACTCGCCGTTAGAGCGGACTCGCCACATTTCGTCATGCTGCACTTCGACAGAGTTGAAGGTGCCATATGACTCGGAAGTCAGATCCGCAGGGGCATCAGCCGTGGCTCCCAGAGCTGGTAGCAGAGGTGTTTGCGCCGTGGTGACATCGCCGGCTCCCGTGAGATTGCTCGGTCGCTTCTCGGGATGTGTCTCTTCTAAGAGGAAGTACGCCATGACCATAGACAGTACCAGTAGAGATGAACAGATAAGGTTAGGCAGAAGATACGGGAACTTCGCGAAGAGTCCTGTTGGGTTGAAAAATGATGGGAAGTTCTCGACTGGCTGCGAGAAGATACCACCGATAGAAGCTGAATCGTCAGTATTGACATAGAGGCGGTTTGTAAATATGGGTGATCTTACGGCCGATGATAGTTCCAATGCTCCACACAAAGGGCATGACAGCGTAAGCTCTAGGCTCATGCTGTTCGTGTATGACCAACTCTCCGACCATGGTTTGGATGACTCCTGAGAGACGTCAGTCATTACCACTCATAGCAGGCGTAAGATAAGCACTGCGTACCTATGTTTCCGTTGAGCGCACCACCAACAACCCTTCCAGCGAGAGCAGTCCAGAAGTTGGGTGCAAATCCGACGAGCAAAAGCGAAGCGATGGTGCCTGCGCATCCGATGAACACGACAGGCTTGCGGCCTATCCGATCAGATAGAGCACCCCAGAACATTCCGCTACATGCTTCTGCCTGTGTAACATGTAAGAGAGTGTCAGAGTACGGACAGACGAATTCTTACCAAGCTGAAGGCTGAGATGAGCAGGCCGGCAAAGAAGGGTGCATTGGATGCTGAGGAGACCTCAAAGTTAAGGACTAACTTCCAGGCATATGGCAAGATGCTTGTCAAGGCGATTGGCTCTGCGACGCGCACGAGTGCTGCGGTGGGGAGTCAGTGAAGTGCTGCTTCAGCATGAGGTAGGATCGCTTACCGAGCAAGAAGAGCTGAGCTGCGGGAAAGGCATTGTTGTCGGCATTTCGAGTGCTGCTTCTTCGTTTGGTGAGAAAAGACATATCCTTCAACCTGAATTGATTCTTACGGCTTCGCCACCACGCAGCGTCCACAAGCTCAGAGAATGTCCTGCGTTAGTAGAGCTTTCTTCTGCGTGTGACCCTAAACCCAGATCAAACACAAAGAATCGCTGAATGCAGAAGGAGTGTGGGGAAAGACGTCGTACGAACTGAGGCTGAGGAATGCACGTTGAGAATGAGAGCGAGATTTCCTCAGGCCAGCCCGCCGCTTCTGCACGAGGACCCTCGGTGCGAGGAACCGATTTGCCCGATTGGTGCTTGGCTATCAGAGCGGTGTGGTCTGTTCGCGCCACTTCACAAACCACAAACTGCTCATTTCAACATTCACATCTTGTCATCCAAAGGCACAACTTGCGCAAAGAACCTCCTTCACGCGTCTCACCTGTATCAGCCCCGTTATAGCAAAGTCGTGTGGGGTTGTACGGGGATCCTGGCCTAGTCGCGATTTCGGTCCCATGCGGCAAGCGCAGCCGGCACGCTAGCTTGAAATCGCCCAGCCCTTACCAACGATCGAAGCTCGTCATCGACTTCACATTTGCTCTGCCAGAAGTCACAAATTTCTGCATTTGAGTGTGCCTCCACATATGACTATGACCTGATGAATCAACCGCATCTCTTTGCGGTGCAAAAAACGTGTTCTCCATACGATGGATCGTCGATAATCCGGAGTGCTCCGATTTCGGCAATTTCAATGCGGATAGATCCGGTGTTCATAGATATGAGCTTCAACAACATGGGCTTACTACTCAACCCATCTTTGTACCCTGGCATTGAAGTAAATCCGGGAATTTTATGTCTAAGACGCATCCCGCGTCATCTCCACAAACATCGTTGTAGCGTGATCGATCTCTCGGCGATCGATTCGGTACTCAATCACACGTTCAACCTCCAGCATGGCTCAATGCCGGCTTGCCGTGCTGTACCAGGCACTGGAACCACCAACGATTGATGGCTTGAAAAAGCCTAAGAAGCCAGGTGGTGAGCTGCTCCGGAAGACATTGAGAGTTCGAAATGTAGGCGCTGACCTGCACAAGGTTATCAAGACTCTGGTGCTGACATTGCCTACGTTTTGAGGAACCATTGCCAGATCTCAGTAGTTACTCCGGAAGACCCACCCAACGCGACCATCGATGGCAACTGGTGTTTTCCGGACACGGAAGCTGGCATCCTTGAGGCATTGTCAGCAGGTGCAACTCACCTCTGGGCGAACACGATTCTCTTCTCAGCACATCCGCTTCAGGCGTCAGATGTTATCACTGAATTCGTCGAGTCTTTGTCCGTTGTCGGACAGCCGCCACAACTAGTAGAGGCCTACGACGACAAGGCCTTTGTGTATGAGATCATGAGGTCTCATGGTGGTTTCACAGTTGCGAAGTCTACAACACTCACACCTTCCAACGACCTCCCCAAACTCATCCAAGAGCGATCCCTCGAATACCCAGTAATAGCCAAGCCGGTCCGGGGCCGCGGTAGTCATGGCGTAAAGCTTTGCAAAGACGAAGAGATGCTACAAGCGCACGCAAGACTCCTCTTCGACGAGTCACCAAAGATTATTGTCGAAGAGTACCTCGTCGGAGAAGAGGCAACAGTAACTGTCATGCCGCCTTCTGCAAAGAACCCTGGAAAGTACTGGGCGTTGCCTATTGTTACCCGCTTCAACCACAGCGATGGAGTCGCACCATACAACGGAACGATTGCTGTGACCTCCAACTCCCGTGTCGTCACTGCGCAACAGTATTTTCGGGATCCAGCATACGAACAGGTCGCCAAGGAATGTGAGGAGATGGCGGGTCTACTCAAAACAACTTCACCCATTCGTATCGATGTCAGACGCTTCCAGGAGGGCTCCAACTTTGCGCTATTTGACGTTAATTTGAAGCCGGTGAGTGTTACAGATTACATTGACTATGTCCAAACACCTGACGTTGAGATAGAATATGACAGGTCCAGGACGGCCTGGCAGGGACGATCAAGCCAGTCTAACAGCAATGGCAGCAGAGGGTCTTGGCTGGACATACGGACGTCTACTCACTGAAATTCTCTCATCAGCTCGATCTCTCGCAGTCTTGCGCAACACCAAGATATAGCTTTCAGGACCAAGCACATCCGCTCGGCGAAGTGCACAAGTTTTCTTCGACAGTATGCTTTTTCGACTGGATGCTAGAGCGTTACAGCCGCCGGGCTGCTTACAACTCGACGTGCGAACAGGAAGGATGCAGAGTGAGCATCCCCCACCTTTTGGTGGGAACAATTGCATCGTCAGATCAAGACCTTCTCCGTCTCAAATCCACTCGTGCATTTTGTCCGTGAAGCTTCTGCTTACACATTGACTGCTTGGCTGCGAGAAGGTCAAGTCGGCTATTAGCCAACACGAATGTGGTGGCTAACGCCTAGATCGGGCGAAAGGGTTGGTTCCTGTCATGCGCTTCGGCTTGCTTGACCAAAAACATCGCAAAAACCAACGCGAATCGAAGCGACTCGGCCGTACCGCCTGTCTCCATCAATGGCTCGACATTTGGAATGCACTGTGATTTGAATATGGATCTAGGGACACTGCGGGGTAGTTCCCGGTGAAAGGCAGGGCGGACAGCTTTGGGATCTACACTATGGTGCTAGTACATAAACCCCGCAAGAGCTGATGCATACTCAGCAAGCACAGCAATTCGAACCTCCCTGGCAACGTCAAAAGACTCGACTCAAGATGACGATTCAAGTTTACTGTGATCCTTGCACGGTCAATTCTCGCAAGGTCCTTGCTGGGTTGGAGCAGATGAAGGTGAGGATATACGTTTGATTTCGGGGCAGCGACATCGGGCCTGACATATCACCAGGCGGATTATAACCAGAACTATATCAACTACTTCACAGGTCAGCACAAGAGTGCAGAGTACAAGAAGATCAACCCACATGCCACGGTTCCGTCTGCTACTGATAGGGACCTTACGATCACGGAATCAAATGCAATTCTGCAGTATGCTGCAGATGTATCCGGAGCCGATTCCATGTATCCAAAGGACCTCAAGAAGCGTGCACTAGTCAACAAGTGGCTGCTGTGGGAGGCCTGTCAATGGTTCCCTTCATGCTACATCTACCTGGTAGAATATGTCGTCAAGCCTTTGTTGCAGGCTGAGCCTGACCAAAATGTCATTGATGGCGAGTCAGAACGATTCAATACGCTTGCCGGGATCCTCAATGATCAGCTCAGCAAGACCAAGTGGCTTACTGGAGACGAAGTCACCATCGCGGATTTCGCTGTTGCGGCGCCGATGCACCTCCACGAGGCGTCGTGCTTTCCTCTTGAGAATTACCCACACCTCAAGCGATGGATGACGGAAGGCATGGAACAGCTCGATAGCTGGAAGAAAACGCAGGGACCAGTCGACGAAGCACTCCTGCCCAATGGCCTTCCCAAGGAGCAGAGTAACGGACATTCTAAGAGCGGACAGCCTGATGTACGTACTTCTGTGAACTACACCCAAGCAGTAGATCAGCTCACAGAGATCTACTTCTACGAGACCGAGAAAGCTAAGGGCATTCATGAACCAGGCGACTCGCCAGTAGAGATCTCGGTCTCAGACGGCTGGCCGTACGCAAACGATTTTACGCTCGACAGAAACGGCTTCGCACTGCACAGCTTCAAAGCCAAGCACGATAGGTGGGATGATGAGCAGGCTGTACGCGACCATTTTTACCCCGAAGTTGTTGACTTCCTGAAGAAAGAGCTCGACGCAAAGCGTGTCCTTGTCTTCGATCACACAATACGCACCGAATTAAATGCCAAGAAGGCGCTCACAGACGAGAGGAACACATCGCAGCGCTCTCCAGTCATGCTTGTGCATTGCGACTACACGGCCGAGTCAGGTCCTCTACGGGTCCAACAGTTGCTCGGTCATGAAGCTGAAGATCTGCTCAAGCGCCGCGTAGCTTTCATCAACGTGTGGAAGCCGATCAATCGCATCGTTGAGGAACGTCCTCTCGCGATGTGCGACGTACAGTCTTGTGAGGACAGCGACTTCTTCAAGCTGCATTTGAGATACCGTGATCGCAACGGAGAGAACTACGTAATGCAACACTCACCCAAGCACAAGTGGTACTACTTCCCCAAAATGACCCCGGAGCAGGTCGTTCTCTTGAAGGTAATGGTCACAAGAAATGCTTTTTGAGCCCAACTGACTAATGTAACAGACTTATGACTCTTCCCCTGATGTTGCTCGCTTTGTGGGGCATACGGCATTCAGAGACCCGACAAGTCCTCCCGATGCACCGCTTCGTGAAAGTGTTGAGATTCGTACCATCTGTTTCTACTAAAGACCTCTCACTAGTGTATTCGAACTTGATTGATTAAACTCATCACCGTATGCCTGTACTCTCAGTTCAGCTTAGCTTAGCTTTCCCAGGATTCACATGTTTTTGCGACTCATGAAGCTTACGTATGACAGCAAGCAAAGTGACACATGCACTTCCGTGATTGTCTTCTTTATGGAGCAAATATTTGCTCCTGATTTTGACAGGTTTTCGCCACCGATGTACCTCGATAAACAGATGTACTTGTGTGGGCACTCCTCAGTTTCAAGAAGACAACAGCATTCAATGAAGCCTATCCCCGCGACCTAGAGCAAACTGCAACATCGTACACATACGGAGTCGAACACCGCTAATCAAGCTCACGGATGATAGCAAGCGCTGAAACTTCCAACCATGTGTGAACCTCACCTGCCTCGCACAAAGAGGCATTCAAAGCTTCATATCTGCAATGGCGGTCTGTCTATGAGCCTGATCCTCCGTTGTCAAAACCCCACGGTCAGTCGACGCCATACTCCGCTCCTACATGTACTCTGACACCATGATGCTATTCCCACACCACACCTTTGTGGCACCTTTGATGATCGCTGTAGCTGCAGCTTCCTCAAGGAGTATGCGACTACCACTTAGTACTCAGCACAAGTCACTGACTCAGATATCAGGCACATCCGTCCAGACAACGACTTTCCTTCCACTACGAACATACGTCAGCAACCTCCAGAACGCCGCAGCATTTGAGACCTTAGTCTCAACTTCCTTCACTTCCAGTAATGACTTCGTGATTGTTGCTCCGACCGGCCCGTACGCTTCGTATGCTTCACAATCCCCCACCGAGTCCTCAAACACGGCATCGGCCAACACTGCCCCGGCAAATGCGGCGAACTTGAATGCCAGGCGAGGACCTGGATCAGGGATAATAGGTATGGGTTTGCTGGGTGTACAGCTTGGGTTGCTGTATCTAGATTGAAAGCGACGATGGCAGAACGACCAGGGTCAACTCGAAAGAGGGAAAGAACGACGGCGCTGTGATCATAGGAGGTCAAGGCATCAACGCGTGAGAAATAAAACAGACAGGTGGATGACTACTCGTTGTGACTTTTATATGTACTCTCGCTCTTTATCTATACTGTTTGACTAGTTGTTTCCTCTCACCTGCCGTAAACCTTGAGGTTGTTAGCGTTGATGAGGTCAATGCCTTCCTTCCTCCATGTGTCAGGCTCTGCGTGAGAGGTGACATTCGCGTCAAACACATAGTCCTGAGGGTTCGCAACATCGTACTTCGGCCACATCTCTTCTGTACCGTTCCACACACCACCCTTGCGCCACGCGTTCGGATCAAGGTCGCTGACAAAGCTGACCCAGCTGCTGCTCATGAAGCGGCTGAGGTCACGGTAAGACTGTGTCTTGTTGGTGAACGGCGGGACGGCAACAGGCGCGTATCCAACACCCATAAGGTTGAGGAACACGAAGCTGACCTCCTGGAAGTGCGTAACGCCGATGGCGGGAGGAATGCCGGCGGGGATAGCGTTGAAGCGGTAGCAGTAGGCGGGCACACCGGCGGCGGCCCAGGTCTGGCATGTCAGGCGGCGGAGAGCGATGAAGACTTGGTCGCCGAAGTAGCTTGCTGAGCGACGGAACTGGGCACCGAACGGTGGGCCTGGTCGTGCGTCGCCGAGATTTGCGACAACGTTGACGGACGGATCGTCTGGGTAGGCTTCAAGAAGCTGGTTGGCAAGGTCGGCTGGGACGCCGTTCTCGCCCATTGTCATGAAGTTGAACAAGTCTTCGGTGGTGTTGACGGGAGAGGGAGAGAAGGCAGTTCCCTCGTCGCTGTTCGCGCCGCTGATGATGGGAACGTGGACGAAGTCACCCTCTGCCAATTGAATCGAAGTACGCTTCTGGATGAAGTCGCCATCAAGAGAAGGCATGAACCCAGTGGTGTTCAATGTCGGGCTTGTAACGTTGACGGCGGCGTTGTACTGCTCGGCGGATAGAGTACGCAGGCACTCAATTTGAGAGGTTGCATTCGCACATGGTGTGCGGCTGACGATCGCATTGAACCACGGGGCGTATTCCATGGGATCGTTGAGGTGGTTGAAATGGACCGGGTTGCCAGATTCCATGATGGCAGCACGGAAGAGCTTATCGTCACGTCCGCCATAGGCAGTGAGATGGAAGCCCACAGATCCAGCACCAGCACTCTCACCAAAGATAGTGACCTTCTCGGCGTCGCCTGTTGCATGTAAGTTGTTGTTTATGAGGATCGAAATCTTGGCTCCTACCTCCGAATCCCTTGATGTTGTCCTGAACCCACTGAAGGGCAAGACGCTGGTCGCGCAGACCAAGGTTGAGTTCTCCAGACTCCTTGAGCTCCTCACTACCACTCAGAAATCCCCAAGCACTAAGGCGATAGTTGATGCTGACACCGATGACTGGCTTCCCAATCTTGACCGAGTTCTCAACGATGAAAGAGAGGTTGTAACGTTGATCAACGCCACCGCCCATGTAGTAGCCTCCGCCGTGGATCCAGAACGCAACAGGCAGGTTCTCCTCTTCGCAGCCAGCAGGACGGACAACGTTGAGGTACAGGCAGTCCTCGGAGAGTGGGTAGCCCCACTGATCAGACCCATAGCCGTAGCACTATCCGCTGTCAGCACTATGTCTGATCCCTTCATGAATACAGATCATACCTCGCTAGAGTACTGTGTAGCTGGCTTCGCACCGTGCCAGGTTGCGTTCAAAGGCGCTGGAACCCTGAATCGCAGGTCACCAACAGGAGGCTGCGCATACGGGATACCAAGAAAGTAGTCCTGGTTATACTCGGGTGAGTGGACACCCTGGTATGTGCCATTCTTCACATGCGCAGTCGGGCCGGAGGCATGTGTCGGTGCACAGCTGGCGATGCTGGCAAACAAGCCAAAGGCCAATGTCGTCTTGCTCAGCATAGTGAAAGCAGCCTACGAAAGGAACGATGGGAGAGGCGTCCATGACAGCGGCTTAACATGACTTATGTACTTGTTGGCGTCGTACAACGAAGCCTGACCTTGCTTGCGCGTGTCATTCAAGAATTGTCAGTCTCCACAGGCCAAAGCGGCTCTATGACCTCGGTGACGGCCTAAGGCCCGTTCAGGTACGAAATCTCTCCGCGCGTTAAGCTTTTGCGGGGAACGCGCTGAAGCTAACATGGTTGTGGTGTGCGGGTTGTGGGGAGGCGATCTCAAGTGAGCTCCTTCATTGGTCAATGAAAAGCCGACATTCATCCATCGGCGCAAACAACATCATTTGGCTTGCGGAGAACGTTGGAGAAACATGGGGCTTGGCTGCGGCAGTTGTGACGGCCGGCTTCGGAAGCAGACAGCCTGATTGTGTTGACAACAACATGACTTGCGTTGAGGATTCTTCGTTATGAACATGGCTTGTGACGTAACTCCGCTAATTGCCTTGTTCCTTCTCCTTTATGCAACAAAGGTCAACAGGTGGTGCAAGCATCACACGGCAATCCTGGTGGGTATATCTGCGTATGGGAAAAACATTTTGCAACTACTGTAGCGCCGGCTTGTTGAACGCTCGCATGCTAGCGTCAATGACGGCCTCCGACTCGTCCTGGGTGACTGCTTTTGTTGCAGGTTGCTCAGTCGGCTGCTCGGCTTTGGTTGTCGGCGTTGGAGCGTCTTCGATGACTTCGTCGAATAGTCCACCTTCAGGTACAATACCCCTACCAACAGCACCCAAGATCCTTCCGGCACGACGGAACTCATCGCGAATCGTGACAATACCACGGTGAGTGACAGTTCTTGCGACGTTATGATCGATCTCGAAAGGATCTTCGATCGCGAAAAGATACCGGTTCGTGACCTTCTTCTCGGCGGTGACAATAGTAGTGGCACTAACCCAACCCTTTTCTTGTTTGCTGAGAATGCCACCGGGAGTGCGCAGTGAGAGCACCTCTTGTGTCCAGTAGAAGTTGTTTTGACGACCATACCCTCCCTGTGAGGCGAAGTATTGGAAGAAACCACATAGGAGCGACGCAAGAGGCTGACTATTCTGGGTCAGTCGTCCTTCATGTGCTGCCCGAAGGATCTCTTCTTCGTTGCGCCAAAACCGTACATCATAGCCGCTGATCTTCTTCGCGTCCTTGAAGCGCGACGAGAGTGAGTTCATGTCGGTTGCTTGGGGCACATAGTGCTGGAGGTTCGGACAGACTGCTGGCGAAGCAACATTCACGAGGTAGTGAAGGACCATCAACACCCAGCCGTACGATGACAGTGTCCCCGAGTAGGAACTGTTGATCTTGCGCCGCTTCGCCCACGACTTAACGAAAAGGACCATTGGCTTGACTCTGGAGTCGGTGAGAGAGTAACAACGAAGCATGTGCGTGTTGTGGACGCCGAGAGGGTTGGCGAAGTTGATATCACACTGAATGCCAACACCAGTCTTGGGGAAGTCGAGAGGCCCCAAGACCTTCTCACGATGCCACTGCTTCTCTCGCCGGGGCTGGTTCTCCTGCGTGTTTGGTGTGGCAGCCTCGGCATCAGCTGGAGTCGCCTTGCGGTCAGCTGACTCCTCCTCGAGAACAGGCGGTACTGGCACGGCCTCCTCTGCCGGAATTTCTACCTGTCCTTCTGTCGTTGATCGACTGTCTCCTGCTGCGCTGGACCTCCTCCTGGACTGTGCAATTTTTCGTTGTTCTACGGCCTTCAAAGCCTTCTCCGTTTCAATTTCATCGAAGGTAGGTGGTGGTACTGTCGGGTCGATTGGCGGTGGTGTTTGTGGGTATTTCTCTGCCTCGGGAAGACCTTCCCACTTTGTGCGTTCATCACTGAGAGCGGTGTAGAGTGCTTCCGACGGTGTCTCGCACACTTTCAGAATGGGCACGCGCGTGCGTGTGAGTAGACGGCCTCCCATCTTGTCGTTGAGCACCGCCTTCTCTAGCAGACGAGGAATTCGGGGACCAATATCCGTCTCGTCAGCTCGCGCCGGGTCTCTCCATTGTGGAACCACAGCAAGATCCATGTCAGATCCCGGCAGGCCAAAGCCAGAGCCCAAGCTGCCAAACGCTACCAGAGTGATGCCCTTGATATAGTCCAGATCCTTGCCGCCATTCCCAGCGAAGGCCTGCTGGAAGGTTACCTCAAGACCCTTTCTGAATGTGTTGTGCTTTGAGAGTTCGAGCTCGGTCATCTGGACTTTTGGAAGCTCGTGGTCAATAATGCTTTCCATGAACTGCACCTGGGATGCTGAGTCGATTCTGGGTCGTTGTTGGTAGCCATTCTGAGAATACTGTGGACGAGGGTATTGATAACTTCCGCCGCCCCGAGGCATTTTTCCGGTTTGGTTGAACCCACCTTGTGAACGATTTAGGATCTGCGGGACAGGTGCATCAGCTCGGTGCTGTGCATAGGCGTGATTGTGGTGAGGACCCATTCCATTGTGGCTGTTGTCAGATCTGCCGCCACGAGTAGATTGACTGGCCATGTTCATACCGTAGGACTGGTTGCCTCTGGTATTGTCGTGGTGAGCAAATCCACCAGCACGAGGGGTTGGACCTGAGCCACGATGAAAGCCTCCGCGTCCACGCCCGCGCCCGCGATGTTGACCTTGGTGGCCGTCGTGTTGATTTTGTCCGCCTCCCATGGTGACATTGCCGAGTATCATACCACGCAGCTGGGCCTCAAGGTCTTTGGTGCTAACTGGAGTCTGATCCATGCTGACTAGTTGGGCCCAAGGGCGGAGCGTCCAGTTGATGTTGTGAAGAACTTATTTCGACAAATTTTGAGTCAAAATGTACGCAGTAGCGGACGTCTTGCTTTAGCCAGGTTCTCAATGTCGTACGGATCTCACTCAATCTCAAACACCAATGAAGTGGCCCATAGGTTGAATGTCCGTGCTCAAGCTGTGAAGGTGGGATGCTGGTTGCCGTTTTTGGTCGCCTGAGGTAGTGGTAGTGTTGTCGAAGTGAACCACGGCCGCAAATATCAGCTCTTACACTGCCGCGATTCAAAATTGCTGGTCGACGTTTGCGCGTGGATGTTTGCGACTGCGTTGGGTGTTTCCTCCAGTACAGCAAACAAATGCACAGATGATCGGAGCTGCAGAAGTCTGGGGCGTCATTGCACCGAACCGCCGCCAAGCCCGAACTCCGCTAGCGCCAGGCTGCCAGAAGGCGCGCTGCAGCGTCACTGCTCAGCTCCATCGCCATTGTCTCGAACAAAGGTTGCAACTCTGCTGCCTTTCACCATCACCCACGACACCTCCTCCCACCACATTCTTTCTCGTAGTACTAATATACACACTCTTTCGTCATGAACAGTCTGCCCACGGCGCCGCCGCAGCAGGCGCCGCCGCCAGCAGCTCCAAATGGCCAGCAGCCTGCCAAAAAGAAACGCCCGCGTCCGAAAGAAGGCCCTCTGCGCGCGCCCCGTCGACCGCTCGCGAAGATCACGCGCCCTTTGGTTTCTCTTGCACAGATGAACGAGACAAACAAGCCTGCTGATGCTGTCGCCGGCGGCATCGTGCCCATCGCGGCACTCCGCCATGAGTATCAGCAGGCAGGCGCGACCAGCTTCCCTCTTGTTGTCACACGGCGCGACCTGAAAGCGCTACGGCACCACGTCATGCGACTCCAGAACAAGACCCACGTCGATGTCCAGGACCCAAACCAGTTCGCTACACCCATCCGCCTTCACCGCCGCGACCCTCGTGCGCCCCCTAGTGGAGCTGGCTCTCACTTCGAGGAGGAGGACACAAAAGAGGATCTGGAGGAAACCAAGGAGCGTGAACGAATTGAACAACAAAGAGAAGAACGCCGCAAGATTCGAGAGGAGAACCAGGCCAAGATTGCGCCTACAGGCAAATCAAAGCCCCAAGCTTTCCAGAAGAAAACGGAGCAGAAGTACCGCCCAGATGACACGCCAGAGGCCAAGAAGCGCCAGCTGCTGCGCTACGAAGAGACTCTGCCCTGGCATCTTGAAGACTTTGAGAACAGGCAGACGTGGGTTGGCACATACGAGTCAGAGCTGTCTGAGACACACGTCATGCTGTCACAAAACTCGCAAGGAAACATCCAGATGGCCCCAATTGAGCGCTGGTACAGATTCAACGTCAAGGGCAAGGTGAAGCCAACCGGCGACGACACCGACAAGGTCATGTTCAAGGTCGAGAGGGTACCTGACTTCCTGAGAAATGTCGAGCAGCGTGTCGCAGCGCGAGAGAAAGAGGAGCACCAACTGCGAGGGCGGAACATGATGAGCACACGAGTCGGCGGCGGTGCCGACGACGAAGGTCGCATTCGCGCAGTGCGCAATGACGAGGGCTACATCAAGCGTGAAGCTGACGCAGATGATATTGATTTCAATCTAGAAGAAGATTTCGCCGACGATGAGGAAGGTCTGAACGGACTGTTCGAGGGTGACGAGGTGGACGTCAAGGAAGCTGCCGAGAAGCTGAAGCGAGACCAGCTGGCTGCTTCGCTCTGGGACCGCAATGAGAAGAAGATTCAAGAAGAGGCAGAGCGCGAGGAGATGGAGTCCGAGATGGCTAAGGAGCTCGAAAAAGGATTGAGGAAGACGCTTGTGAAGCGCGGAAAGCTCTACGACTACGCAGAAAGTGACATGTCCGAAGAATCAGAGACCGACAGCGAAACCGAGCGTCAACGGGCGAAGGAGGAAGAGGAGAAGAAGGCGGCTGAGGCGAAAGCTGCAGAGACCGGCAACGCCCCCTCGGGAACCTCAAGCAAAGGCACCAACACGCCTATTGGCTCAAACACACCATCTGGCTCCCACAAGCCAGTTGATAAGCTCAAGTCGAAGAAGCGACCCAACTCGGAAATGTCCGAGGCCAGTGGCAACGAGTCCACACGCATCAAGAAGAAGAAGAAGAACAAGCTCAATGTTGTTCTCGGCAGCGGTTCCCCCACCGCATCTGCGAGCACTAGTCGTGCTGGCAGCCCTGCGCCGGGTTCTCCGGCCCCAAGCCAGCCCAAGCTACCGACAGCAAAGGAGATCTACGACTCCCTACCAGCAGAGGGTATGGGCATTCAGTCTCTCATTGGCATGTTTAAGGGCCGTGTGGATAAGGACAACTCCAAGGTCTTCATTTCTATTGTCAAGGCTGTCTCGAGTTTCGACAATGTCAGGAAATGGCTCACGCCGCTGCCGCAGATGCCGAGTGAGGAGAGCATCAACGAGAAGCTCAACAAGAAGCAGTAAGCTGCTCCAGCACTTTGCAAGGCAGCCCCGTTGTTAAAGAGTGGCGCCTTTTTGAGGACTCAGCGCGGAATATTGAGGGCGCGGCGCCCGAACATGGTGACCCAACCTGTCATTGCTGGCTCGTGTTTTGGTCCCTGCGAAGGGGAACCCATTTGCGGTATACCTCCACAAGGCGTTCTTGCCAGAGCTACTCAAATCAATCAAAGATCGCATTGATAATGTTGTCGGCAGACGCTACGACCGAAGAACCGTCCATCATGTTTTGTCGTAGCTCAAGTCCATTGCTTCATTCGATTCGCAGAGAGGACTGCTTACCCCGTACGCTACCACACTATCTCCCCGAGAGTACAGCACAACACCGTCCGCGTTGTTGTGCGGAGCTTAACGTATCACTTCGAGGACAACTGGGTGAACACAGATTACGACAACTGGGCACCCACGTTGCCAACCTTTGACTGGACGGCAAACGCAACCATGTCGCTCCTGCGGGAAGTTGAAATCGACCGTCAGGACTCAGACGAGGAGACGTCGCAGAGCGAACACGAAGACTCGGAGCGGAGACTTCACAGCGCGAAATGCTCCTGGGCCTTGGGGACCGCCACTTCTTTTCCTGGTCAGCTGGATGGGGCGATTGGGGTTTGCGGGTTTCGGTAGAAGCAAATAGCAGTGCATGCGCCATGTGGTCTTTCTTACTCCTATCTGTGGAATTATTGCCAATGAAGAGTGCGTCGTTGAGACATGCTGTGATCAAGGACGTCGAACGCACCAAGACAGAGAGACTCGTGTGAAGATATCAGAAACCATGCATGCCACGTCTGTCTAATACTAGTACACTTTCCTATCTACACTACAAGAACTCAATGCCCACACCGAAGCTCAAGCCCTTGCGGCCCTGCTCCTCCTTGCGCATCACCAGCGGCAGGCTGAAGTTGATCTCGAAGCGCGCAATGGGATGCGCGTACACAAGCCCCACACCAGCCGCCGCACTGGGAAGCTCGCTCTTCAGCTCTCCAAACGCTTTCTTGAGACTCTCCCGCGCGTCGCCGGCGAAGGTGCCGTCGTCGGACTTGGCGCCGTGCAGCGCGAGGAGACGCCCGCCGTTGACGAAGGCCTGCACGCGCAGCGGCGTCTCCTTGCCCACGCGGGGTACGGGGAAGAGCAGGCTCGCGCCTCCCGCAGCGAAGACGTCGCCGCCGACTGCGTCGGAGCCGTCGTGGGGACCGAGGCCGCCGAGGCGGAATCCGCGCACGCTGTTGGGCCCGCCGAGCTGGAAGCGGTCGTTTATCCTGCTCGCTTGCGGGTTGGGGCTGCCGCCGTGGGAGAGGGGGTACAAAAGGCCGCCGCGCAGACCGGCGGTCAGGGTGATGCCTGTGTTGCCAAAGGGCAGGGCGAGCTGCGACTCGGCTTCTGTCTTGAAGAACGAGGCGTCGCCGGCCAGGGCGCTGAAGCCGGCGAGCTCGGACACGGTCTTCATCAGGTAGCCGCTGGTGGGCAGCAGGGGGTAGTCGCGCTTGTCGTTTGTCCAGGTGTGTGTGATGCTGCTCTTGAACGAGTCGCCGGCGTCGGCGCGGACGGTGGGCGAGGCATTCTCGGCCAGCGACGTGACCTGGCGCCAGATGCCCGAGTAGCCGAGCGTGTGCTCGTGGCCTGTCTTGGAGCGCCAGAGCAGCTTCGTGTTGGCGCCCTTCTGGACCTCCTCGTGGCTCGCCCAGCTCTTGAGCACCGACGAGGCGAAGCCGTTGACCTGCCACTTGAAGTCCGGGTTGCTCAGGATGGGCGTGTCGAAGGCGAGCGAGTAGGCGGAGCGCGTCCGTGTGCCCAGCGAGCCGTGTGCGTTGAGCGTCTCGGCGCCGCCGAACAGGTTGCGCAGCTCGGCGTTGACATAGGCGTCTGCTTCGGACGCGCCCGCCTCGGTGCCCGTCTTGATGGTGTAGTTGCCGCGCTCGTGGGCGGAGATGTAGACGTCGACGTCGGTGGGCGAGGACGCGGCGTTGGTGGGGTCGGGGCGGTCGAGGAAGACGGAGATGGGCGACTTGAAGATGCCGAAGCGGTTCAGCTTGTCCGTCGCGTTGCCGACCTCCTTCAGGGCCTCCTCGAGCGTGTAGCCGTCGGCGCGGTTGGCGCTCAGGATCGGGCTGACGACCTTCTCGAGGAAGCCCCGTCGCGTGCGGTTGGCGTGGAGGACGCGGACCGAGTTGATCGTCACCGGGAGCGAGGTGTTGTCTTCGACCTGTGAAGCATTAGCTACCGACTCTGCGCAGCCAATGGGGCCCGTACCAGCTCAGCGAGGCGCGCCTGCGACTTCTGGTGCTGCGCGAACAGGCGCGTGTTGAGCTCATCCTGCTGGCGCTGCAGCTCGGCCGAGTCGGTCTTGTTCTTGAGCCTGGCGAAGACCTGGCGGCAGTCAGTTATAACACAGCTTGTAGGCATTCCACACAACCCACATCGTCTTCAATTGGCGACGCCATCGGAGCTGTTGCGTGGTGCAGCTTGATACCTTGGCACAAATTCAAGATAGCCCGACTCCATCATCGCGCACGTGCCTGCCGGACTTGCATGGATGCGTGTGGAGCCTGGGCCCGTCTCCGCCGCGCCTTCCTCCCTCACCAAGCCACTCGCAGCGACCCTGTTTCCCTTTCACCAACCGCGGGACCGCGCAGGAAGACCCGTGTGACTTTGATTTTGCATTTCAGTTTGCTGTCTCTCTCTTCGTATACCTCCAGGCTTCCACCTGCTTGCTTGATACCCTCTTTGCCTTGCCTCTCACTTCCGCTCTCATAGTCAACGTCACCAACATCGACGTCCTATCGTCGCGCACCCAACGCACCTCCACAACACCTCCACACCTCCACACACCCACACACCCACACATCCACACATCCACACCATGGCCACACCAGCAGCAACCAAGCGCCTTACCAAGGAGTACGCCGCCATCGCCAAATCGCCCCCGCCCTACATCGTCGCCCACCCGTCCGAGAAGAACATCCTCGAATGGCACTACATCCTCACAGGGCCGCCCGAGACCCCCTACGAAGGCGGCCAGTACTGGGGCACGCTCATGTTCCCGCCAGACTACCCCTTCGCGCCGCCCGCCATCCGCATGCACACCCCCTCCGGCCGCTTCCAGCCCAGCACCCGCCTGTGCCTCAGCATCTCCGACTTCCACCCCAAGAGCTTCAACCCGGCCTGGGAAGTCAGCACCATTCTCACAGGCCTGCTGAGCTTCATGACGAGCGAGGAGATGACGACGGGCAGTGTGCGCGCGAGCGAGCACGAGCGTAAATTGTTCGCCCAGCGCACGAGGTGGTGGAATAGCACCGGCGGCGGGTCGAAGCAGACTGCGTCCGGCTCGAATGCGCGCGGCATCGGCGGTATCAAGGCGGGCGACGGCGGGGCCAAGTTCCGCCTCGAGTGGCCGGAGATCGACGAGGAGAATGGCAAGTGGATGAAGGAGAAGAACATCGATCCTGCGACCGGTCTGTCGCGCCCCGCACAGCAGCCTGCACAAGCACACTGCCCGCCCGAGGTTGCGGGTCTGAGGAGGAGACCGAACGGCAGCGCGTCGACAGTAGTGCAGGACGCGCAGATTGCGAGGGAAGCCGGGCAGGGCTACTTGAGCCGGAACAAGTGGAAGATCATCTTCGGCACGATCCTGGCCTACATTCTGGTCGCGAGAGTCTTGGGCGATGGTGCGGTTGCGGGCGCCTCGTGAGCTGGGCGCACACGACATACTCCACATGGAGGATTGCATGGACACGGCGTTTGATATTCTCTGGGGCAATGCAGATACCGGTGCATTGCGGGACGGTACTTTGGGTCCAATAGACCGATATTTAGTCATGTATAAACTCCTCCTCTACTCAACTCGCCAGCTGGAGCCGGCTGATACCAGTTGTTCCTCAGTACAATACGAATACAGTAGCAATACATGACCACGTTACAAAGCTCCCGCCCTCACAAGCCCTCGCTGTTCTTCAGCTGTTCATCCAGAACTTCCGCCACCACACCGTCTCCGCGTCCAAGAACCACGGACTCGCGCTCGCCACCAGCTCCTCGGGCGACATCATCCTCCTGGGCTCCAGGTAGCTCAGCGCCATAACCAAGCTGTCGCATATGGTCAGGCTGGTTCGCGCAAACACGCTGTGCGAGACGGAGTGCGGCATGTGTTGTGGGCAGCGGGTGAGCGGCTTGGGCACTGGATGAGGAAGATGGAAGGTGGTGTGTGACTGCTTGCGCCAGTGGGTTTGCGGTCGAGATGCTGGGTTGGTGTCGTTGCGCTGTGTGTGGGTCATGGATGTGCGTCTCTCATCTAGGCTGTTTGTCACCCCGATCGCGGACTCCGTCAGGAGAATGATAAACGAAAGCAACATGTCGTGCGACGTGGTTGCTGATGCCCTGAGGCTATGTGGAGCTCTCACGAGGCTGTGAGTGTCGATATGGTGATAAGTGCTGCGATTGGAAGCAGCTGTAGCTAGCGTGGTGCCGCTGGGAGCGAATGGGAGGAAAGAGCTCGGACATCGCAGCACAAGTAGACATTTCAAAATAGGAACGGGAAAGGGAGGAACAGACTGCTGCGGTGTAAAGGGGCATGTGACTAGAGTGTGCTCGACGGTGGCAGTGAATATTGCGGCGTGCTCATTCGAGCAGACCTGAAGCAGACCATATCAGTCCGCAAGTTGAACTTACCAAGAGTTCTGGAGGACAATACGGTTTCCAGGTGAATCGTGCGAGAAGAGCGACCGTTTCTTTCCTGTCGCGGTAGGGCATCCCTGACGAATTACAGGTGGAAAGCTGTTGGAGGTAAGCGTCTATCATTTTGGTCGTGAAGGTACTTAAAACGAGCAGGGGAACATATCCTTCGCCGGTAATGGGCTTTGTCCGCCTCAAGTATAATCCTTCTCTCTGCGTTTAGCAGGAGTAACAAAAGCATTGACATTGTCGCTGCCAGAAGTCGGTGCTTATCGTGCACCATGCTGTGAAATGGATCTGTGAGTGTCTGGCCTCGTTGAGCAATGCAGGGACCCCGATCAACACGGACGTCGTCTAGATGTGCTGCTGACTTGCTGAAGCACATTGGTTAGGCATGAACCGTAACCTCTGTCCTGTACACTGAGATACGGTGCGCCCTGTGTACTGGGCTGAACATTTGCTTGGTCCTTCGGGCTCACACTGTACGCGATGGGTGTGAGCTCGCCCTTGCGGTCGGCCAAGGCTATCGAGACATTTTCCAGCTGTTGTTTGGTCGACGCTCTGTTACTGTCGGTGATAGACGTCACGATTGGCTGCGTTGTGCAGTGAGGCTTGGTCGAGTCCGAGAGAATGCGAATCCACGCTGCTGCACAAGGCGAACTGCATCTGCTGTGATTGTCACACACCATCCCATTCGATTGGCTCTTCCGCCTCTTTGCAGCGGTAGGATGTCTTCTTTCGACGTTGGTTCTAAGCCGTCAAAACCTTGACTTTGAGATGGCATTCGCTTCTCAAAATTGCTGTCGCTCGACGTCTTCACCACCACGCCATGTCGGCTGCCATCCTCAATGGAGGACTCGATGCGCTCGCTCGATTCTGCATGGTTGCAGGCCACGGCGGCTTGGTGTCTGGGCGAGGTCAGCAGCGCACATGGAAGGATGCGCCGAAGCTTGGGGGTGCCTTCCTCGGAAGGTGGCTAGCCGCATGCACGCAAGGCCGTTTCCGCGTGCTCCAACGCCTCCCGCGATGATCGCACCTCATTCAACGTCCGGGACGCCCAACCGCAGCAAGCAGTAACACCACAGACCAAGGAATCGTTCCAGCTCGCGCAGCCACATGCCCCAGTGACACGAACTCAGGGCCACGGCTGAGCCGTTGGAGGCCTCACAAGCGGGGTTGCAAGCCGTTGTTGCTTTCACCCTGGATCAAGACTCTCAGGACATTCGACATGCAGGGATTGTAGCTTGCTGAACGCCGAGTGCCCAGACGGAGGGTGCGCTCCAACGCACAGCTTCGGGACAACATTGTCGTTGGCTGTACCAATACTCTCTCTCGCTCTCACAAGCGACGTGAGCCTCGCGTGATGTGGCAGCTGCTCCGCGTTCGATCTGGCGAGCGCCTTGCGGTGGGTCAGGCCCATCGATAGATTCTTCGTCCTGCCGTGCCTGGAGTATGAGTGGCAGAAGCCGCTTTACTCAATTGCGGGCCATGTTGATTGCTGCACACTTCGAGGCAATCGAGCAACATGGGTTGAAACCACTGCCCCGGGCGAGGTTACAATTGTCCAGGCAGGAGAACACCCATTGGGTGACTTCTATGCATGTTCCTTGCACTACCCCAGGTTCAGTGAGCCTGTTCTTGAGTGGACAAACGCTTGTTGCGGGGGCTGCAGCCTGGGCGCAACGCCTTCTTGCAGGGGTTCTGGTGAAGGTGGTAGTGGGCTCAACGGCTAATGGAGCCAGGGTGAATGCTAGTCGAGGCGCACAAGCCCTTTATACGCAAATCCCACCCGGTGAAATCACGCGCATGGTAGGACCCCTCCTACTATAAAGCATCACTCCACCCCAGCCTGAGTAACCGCAATCAGATCTCCCGTCTTCTCCACCCAAGCTGTTCCACTGTCTGGCAGGATGAAGACCTTCTACAACGTGTACGCCATCTGTGGCTTCGCCGCCATTGGTGGTGGGCTTTTCGGGTTCGACATCTCCTCCATGTCCGGTGTGCTAGGCACTCCTGCATATGGCAATTACTTCGGACACCCGGCTGGTACTCGCCAGGGTGGCATTGTATGCCTCCGCGCTTGTGTTTTGATTATTCGCTAACAAGGATAGACTGCCTCCATGCCAGCTGGTTCTCTCGTTGGTGCTCTTTGCTCGTCCTTCCTCGCCGATCGCCTGTCACGTAAGACCGCTATTCAGATCGCCGCCGTGATCTGGTGTGTCGGTGCCATCCTCCAGGCTGCTTCCAACGGTATTCCTCTTCTGTGTGTCGGCCGTGTAGTTGGCGGCTTTGCCATCGGTATCTGTTCCGCCATTGTCCCCGTCTACCAGAGTGAAATCGCGCCCAAGGAGATCCGGGGTCGCGTTGTCTCGTTGCAGCAATGGGCTATCACCTGGGGTATCTTGATCCAGTACTTCATCCAGTATGGCTCTTCGTTCTACGACGGTGGCGTCGGCAACAAGTCTCAGGGCACCGCTGCCTTCCGCATACCATGGGGTATCCAGGCCGTTCCCGGTGTCATTCTCTTCCTTGGACTCTTCTTCTTCCCTAAGTCCCCTCGTTGGCTCGCCTCAAAGGATCGCTGGGAAGAAGCTCTCACTGTTCTCGCACACCTTCACGGCAACGGCGACAGGAGTCATCCAAAGGTCCTTGCCGAGTACCAAGAAATTGAGGAAGCTCTCCGCTTTGAGCGTGAGGTGGCCGAGACCAGCTTCACTGCTCTCGTCAAGCCCCGCATCCTCAAGCGTGTCATCCTCGGCATGTCTATCCAAATGTGGAGTCAGCTCTGTGGTATGAATATCATGGTAAGTTCATCTTCAGCTTCTTTGAATACCTTTCAATGAGCAGACGGCTAACAACGCGGCAGATGTACTACATTGTATTCATCATGCGCGGCGCTGGTATCGCTGATGAGCTCCTCACCTCGTCCATCCAGTACATCATCAACGTCGTGATGACACTGCCAGCTATCCTCTACCTCGACAAGTTCGGTCGCCGTCCCGCGCTCTTGGTCGGCAGCTTCCTGATGATGACCTGGCTCTTCACCACTGGCGCCCTTCAGGCTTCCTATGGAGTCCCTAATCCAGACAAGACAGACAAGGACATCTCGTGGGTCGTGCCAAAGGAGCACTCCTCCGTCTCAAAGGCTATCGTTGCCTGCTCCTATCTCTTTGTTGCTTCCTTCGCCACCACCTGGGGCCCAACGTCGTGGACATACCCTTCTGAGATCTTTCCTGCAAAAGTCCGTGCGAAGGCTGTGTCTCTGGCTACCGCCTCGAACTGGACTTGGAATTGCATCCTGGCTTTTGCCGTTCCTCCACTTCTCTGGAGCATCAACTGGAAGATGTACATGGTGAGTAATCAGAAATGACGCCAAATCCAGGCAGAGAGCTGACCGAGTATTAGATCTTTGGTACCTTCAACGGTCTTGCTCTCATTCACATGTTCTTCACAGCCCCTGAGACCAAGGGAAAGACGCTCGAGGAGATGGACACTGTGTTCGACAGCGGCATTCCTCCATGGAAGGCTGGCAAGATCGAGTCTCGTCTTGATCAGCTTCAGCGCGACATCGAGGCTGGTGATGTCAAGGTCAACCAGAACAAGGGTTCTGGCCAGGTCGAGAACATTTCCCATGAGCCCAAGGTCTAAGTTGGCACAGGACCCTCCGAGATGCTACAGCAGAGCTTGACGTTAGGTACCACACATCGTTCAGGCTGTGTAGAAGATGGTTGTACAGTTACGAGACCCCGTCCTTACGATGCTTGTACATAGCTGAAAATGCATGACGGTGTTTGCCCGGCCTTTGTCGTAACAGATACCCAGCTCATTCGCTCTAAATGCTGGTGGCCCCACATTGCGGCTGCAAAACTGTGGTAAACTATGCTCAGGAAATCCTCATCTGGACGTTGGGTATTGAATAGATTTTGCCTTACTAAATGCGCGTGCTGGAGCATACAATAGTCCAGGCTGCCGAGCAAGTGCGAGACTTGACACTCAGGGGTCGGCCGACTTGTACAAAAGTACATAATGCGATGCACGCAAGGGCGAATGCGGAGACGCACTAAATTCGTGGGCAAGCGCAAGGCGATTGCGCGGCGGGTAAGCTTTGACGAGTTTTGTGTAAGGCGCAGTTGAGCCAATGAGCGATTTTGCCACCGATACCGCTTGCATTCTACGCTTCGTGCGCGAACCCTTTCGACGCAACTGCCATCCAAGTTTTCGAACCTCAACTCATCGATTGGGGTCTGCATCTTGGTACTTGGGCTCAGAAGGGCTGCGCCCATGGCCAACACTACTACTTCCAACTTTTTACTCGCTTACTTCTCCATTGTTTGAGCGTTCTCACGGTCTACAGAACAACTGCCGACGATCAGGTGCCGGCACGTTCAACAATCAACCACCTACTCATGTCTTCGAACTTTATATCTATGGCGCCAGATTGCAATATTCACCACCACGATCAAAGATAGCAGCACCACTGCAGCTTGAGGAGGCTGTTCTTCAACCAAACAACACCGGCAAGTCAGGCAATCCGCAGCCGCCATGGACAGCTCGGCGATCACATACGCGCAGTCGAAAGACTGGCTCGACATTATGAAGAACAGAAGTAAAGTGCGAATGCACGAGCTCATCGAACGCCTTGGTCTGCGAGCGAAATGGTCTTCCAACAAGCGAGGCAAGACCAACTTCGAGTCTGCGTTAGTCCGGGAACTGGTGCAAGATATGGGCGACATAGTCATGACCTTACCGAAAGAGGCAGACGACCTCATGAAGTGTCTCGGCGAGGAGAACAGTCTGAGACCAGAGGTGGATGCACTTCTGGAGAAGCACGGGAGCAGAATATGGGGTCGCGTTGGAGACCGAGAACATCTGATCACTGCGAACGAACCTGGCGTGGAAGAAAGCCTCTACCCACGAGATCTCTACGTTGAGAACGAAGAAGACAAGTTACTGTAGGCACTTCCTTCGGGACCTTTACACCAAATATTAGCCTTTGCTAACACATTTTCTGCAGCATACACAAACTTTTGCACTGGTGGATTGGACTGAAGGCGTGTAATGTCATCCTGGCTCGTGAGCGCCTAGACCGCGAGCGGAAAAAGAAGGAAGAGAACAGGAAAGCCAGAGCTGAAGCTGAGTTCAACGGGCAGAGTGCAACGGGTGAGAGCAGCACACCTGCGTCATTCGTTGCACTCGCGCCAAACTCGGTATTTCAGAGTGAGACTGGCTCACGTGGAAGTCCTATATCCACCACTGCAATGCTAACACCTCCAGAAGCAGGTGGCAGTCCGGTTGCAGGCCCTCGGGAAGGTCCTGGCTTCGCACCTGTCAACGGCAGTGCAGCAGGCGATAACGGCATCCCAAGATCATCGATACCAAACGAACAGCAGCCTGCAAAAGTTGTCGAGGGCGTGTGGGATAGACTCGCAGCACGAGACACGGGCGGCGCGCAACACGCGAATCCCCACTGGGTTGCTGCAAATGCGAATGCGCCGCAATCGGTAGACAGTAAGATTGCTGTGCAACAGCAAATTGCGCAGGCAAATCAAGCAATCGTCGACAAACAGATAAGCGTCGAAGTAGCTAAGCTTGTCGCGAGTTTCCGCTCTGATGACGCGGCCACTGAGGACGTACCCCAACAGAACGCCAGCATACCGTATCCGGGGTTAGACTACGATACTTTGAGAGCGCTGCGAGCTCTCATCTACAACGAAGAATGCAGCGTGCAATGGGACGAGGAAACACTTCTCAATCGTTTAGAGCGAGCATGGAGGGAAGGCGTACGAGCCGACTCTGAGAAGATGATTCAAAACATTCCGGTCTTCATCGCTAGGGAAAGGGCCATTCTCACGTGGATCGAGCTTAGACGACACCTTGCAGCGCTCGATCGTGCAGACAGACGTAAGTTTGCCTTATTTCTATACTTTCCAATAAATGTCGAGTTTCAAGGCCTAGTCATCCCAGTACTGACCAATAGATAGGATGGAACTCCGAGGGCCAAAGCGCGCCTGAGATTGAGAGGCGTATCCAACAACACAGAACGCTTATGGGCGCCACACAAAGTATCATCGCCAATTTCGACGACGTCGGGCAAGGCTTCGGCCTTGGTCATGGGCTCGTAGTTGATAGAGATGAGCTGCTTCGCCAAGCTTTCGTGGTTATTGCTGGCGAGAAGTTCGCAGTGGAAATGCGTTGGAACCCAATTGAGTTCACGAGAGTCATCAGCTGGCTCGGCGAAAGTCTCGAGCCCTTTCGCAGAAATGAAGAGGAAGAGGGAAGGGGTACTCTGTGGTATGTTGCGTAGTGCAAGACGATGCACACACTGCCTGTCAGAATATTCATGTACATGTTACTGTATTGGGTTGCGGCGTTCAGGGTACTTGTCGATCGCCAATGAGCCATCACTATCGATTCGGGTAATCGGCCATACATGTTTCAGCTATTTCATGATGTTCCAGGATTGTGTAGGATTGCGCTAGAGCTTTGTGCGGCAGACCGTTTGAAAACCTTTCGCAGGGTACGGCAAGGCAAGCGACGCTACTTAATCACGAAGTTTTGGGGTACATGTCAAGCTCGGAGTCTGTTGAGGAGCGGGCGGATGACAATATACTCGCCAGGTGTAGTATTGCCGAGGCGGGATATCGTACGTTGCGTACCACGTAAGTTAATCTGACTAGTCCGAGTCTATGCCTTGATTCTATTTTTGCGTGTCGCATTGAAAGCACACACGTCCCAAGAGCACAGACAGGGATTTCCACAGCCAATACATGTGAGATGTGTGACGCCTCATCTCGAAGCTCTGCAAAGGGTAAGAGAAGAGTAAGAGTGTCAGCGGAACACTCCGGCTCTTACAAGCACAAGTCAGGTTGGTAGCGTAGCGAACCTATCGATCGGATAGCCCTGATCCGACGTTACACCGATGAGCAATTCCAGGCCCTGAAAGCATACGCGAGTAAGAACTCGAAGCTGATACGAGCGCGTCATAGACGCATTTGTGCTATACGAATGCATGGCAGCTGCGCCTATTCGTCGATAGAGAGGCGACTATTGCTCAACCTGGAAGATCATTCGGAAATTTTGACCCAAGCTAGCATAACCCTTACACGTATCGACACAACCGTACGGTAGCTGGTTTATTTGCTATAATGCTAAATAATCACAAGCGTCGTACACCAGAAGCAAGGGCGCAGTAGTCCGCGATCCCCACCCAATGGGACAGGAGTGGTAGTATGATTACCCAAGGGGTGGCGACGAGTCATACCGTGTGGACGCGTACTCGACGGCATCGGCCAGAACTCGCTCGCTTGCTAGGGGGAGTCCTCCTGCTAACAGGTCTGCTTGACTTTTGTAACCCACGACCCTCACCTGACATCAGCAGCGCTTGAAGTGAAGATATGCGGAGATAGTACGACCGGTGTCTGAGACAGCAAGAACCCGAACTTTGTTGCTGCCAAAAGAAAAGGCAACCCAACTAGTGGAACGTTTACGCTAGCTAGTGGAACTCCCCTTTACGTTACCGAGTCTCACTCCAACGCATCCACGTTTGGCGTGCGCCATCTCCCCATCATTTTTCATCGTCACCTCTTTATCATCGACCGGGACATGCCTCACCATGAGCTCGAAGGACAACTTGGCCCTGGATCTGGAGCATGGCGTGCGACGATGGGATAGGCAACGATGGATCAGTGTTTTCAGCAGCCACTCGCCTACTATCCGGGAGGTGACTGAATGCTTGGGGCTGGGCTTATCCGCATCGAGCTCGACAACGAATCGCGGCATTCCCAAATTCGACAACCCGGACTATCGCAAAATTTCGAGTGAAGTTACGAAGCTGTCGAAAGAGTTGCCAAAGGAAAGAGACCTGCTGCTCGATTTCGCTGCAGACCCGCACAGCTTAGATGCCGAGCTGCAGGAGCTGCTCGGTACCTACGGGCCCGCTATCTGGGGCAGGGATGCCGATCGCAGCTGTCTCCTCACCCCCGATCCAACCAAGAAGACCTACAACAAAGATTTGTTTTACGACGATGCAGAACACAGGGAGATGTGAGCATGCACCTGCATTACAATTCGACGTCATCTTGCTGACACGTGCAGACTCAAGATCCACCTGCATCGGTGGATCATCATCAAAGCATGCTACTATATAAGAAACATGAAGCTCAAGAGACCATCCGGCGCCAATGATTACGAGACCCTTGCTGACATGGAAGGCGACGGTGGTGTAAGTACAGACATCAGTCCAAAGTCACCTGACTTGGGCGCATTAAGGTTATGTGGATGCTTACGCGGCTGCAGTCACAGCATGGAACGCCGCAATCACTTTCGCCGCCTCAGCCTAACACCGCTGGAGCAGACCTTGACGTGAAGCCAGTTCCTAACCTCAAGAAGCGCAAGAGCTCCGCGTATCTAGGCGGAGGATCTATATCAGATGGCGAAGAGCATCCTTCATCGCCTGCCAAGCGACCTTACAACACCATGCCGGCAGGAAGAAGGAGCACGAGTCCCAGGAAGTCACTCAAGTCCCTAGGCGGTTCAAGTCCTGGCAGCACGGAGAACATGCCCCCTCTTCCAGTGCGACCTTTCGATCGAAACCATCACCTCTCGCCAACCCCGAATGCTGGTCCTGAATCTGCTCGTGTGCAGCTCAGTCCAATGACAAGCAACGATGTAAATGGGATATCTGGACCTCCTTCAGCCGCGTCGGTCTCTGCTGGAGGGTTTACGGCTGTCAATACCAGCTTTACCGCGGTCAACACTCCCCCGCCTCCCCCAGAAGTAAGGGAACCATCCCGCGAAGCTCAGTCAGCTCCACCACGAGCACCGTCACACGATTCTAAGATGATCTCACCGACGCAAATCCGCGCAGAGCCTCGCGCAGAGCCTCGAGCATACACCAGTCCATATGACACAGCGGCTAACAACACAAGCAAACCACCGACGCCTGCAGAACCTCGTCCGTTGCCTGCGTCTGAGGCCCCAGCTTCTGGGTCTGGCTTTCGCGCAGTGCACTCGCCCACATCGGCTAACGGCGTTGCAAGTCGAGAATCTTCGGTAGCTCAAGCACCGCAGCACAGCTTATTTGGACCTCACACTGCACCTCCATTGCAGCCCCACCCGCAGAGCTCGCCACCCAGTCAAGCTGCCCACATCAAGGTCCAAACAGAGAGCCAGACTCCCAATCTCACACCTTCCAAGCCAAATGCTCCGCTACATCAGCAGCAGGCACCTATTCAGCTTCCAAGTCGTACCCATACGCCTGGTAGCCACCACATCGGCCGCTCTATCGCTCCACAGCCTCCGAGCAGGTCCAATACACCATTCGCGGAGGCAGCGAGGGAGGCGAACGCCCAGGCAATCAAGTCGCACGCACAACAATTAGCGCCTGCGCCCGTGCCGGGACCAGCGCCTACAGAGCTACATGCCCCTATCCATGGGATGAGGATCATTCCTACAGTGGTTCCGGCTGGTCAGCCACTAGTTGTGCAGCCTCCAGCGCCTGTCGTAGCTCCTGCGCAGCCCCCACAGCCAGTGCTGAAGAGCCAACATGTCGAAGTCCCTCCCCCACACCATGCTAGGCCTCTCATTCCCATCGACGATTTGCGCTTGCTCCAATGTGAGGCGCTTGCTTTGCTTGTCCAGTACCTGTTTCCGAACGCGAGATCCCCACCAGACGAGGGCCTAGTGATCAGCCGAATTCAAAACCTCTGGTACCACGGTGAGGGTCTGTTTCGTGCTGAACTAGGTCCGCACTACGAACTCTGTTCTCGCATCTTAGCAGCCTGGATCCACGAGAGACAAGTCATCGGCAGCCTCCGTCACTCGCTGCTCGCTCATCCTGGAGTTGCCGCGTCAGGCCTTATGGACCGCCTGCTGGCTATGAACGACCTACGGATTATGAGATTGAAGTGGAAGAACATGAGCCCCTTGGACGGGGTCAGCCCAGAGGACCTTCTCTGCAAGACCTTCACGGTCATGGGGAACACAGAGAACACCGAGTACATGTTCAAAGAAGGCCTCGACCGGCTTAACAGGGGCGTCTTCGAATTTCTCCGCAATGAAGACGCGAAGATTGTGGTGCACAGGCGATAGACGGCCTGACCACCATTCTTTCATTACTGCTTATTGCTGAAGCTACCGCTGTGTTACTAGTTTCCTTTGTTCAAAAGTGAGTGCAGGCAATTTGTACTGTCGATTAGCGATGGCGTTCTGGGTTTTCAGCATCAGACTTCAAGTCCGGTTTGTACAGGGCTAGCATACACCAGCGTTTCTTCTAGAATGGTCTTGTGCGTGCATACCAGCAGCTGCCACGAATACGTAGGCCTTGTCTTTCATATGTATCAATACACATAGTTCCACAACCCACTGATGGTGACATTGAGTGTGCGATGGCTGTAGATGTTCCACCTCACGTGCATTTGACCCTGCAGCTCCTTCCACACTCGTCAGCTGTCACGTTCGACAAGATGCCTCACGCGCTCCGATCATCTGTCCCCACTTACACTCTTGGCTTCCTGTGTTGCAGATGGCTGGCGCCTCGACCGCCCTGAATGGCCCGCTAGTGTTACATCAATTCGTCAGCCTCACACCCTCAGCCTCAGCCTTACCCGCACCAAACTCCTGCCCAGGTGCTTGCAATGTCACGCCCACGATGAGCGGCCACACCTTCCTTCTGCGCTCCTGCAGCCTGCCTCCCTAGACTCTGTACAATCACTTGCATGCAGCCATAGAGCATCTCTACGCAACTGCGAGTTCGCGGTTGCCATCGCCTGAAGATGGGATTCCGTCTCTTCGTACCCTCTGGTCCGCCTCGAGCCCAGCTTCAATCCCACAGCGTAGCTAACTGAGTCCAGGCGAAGGACAGTACAAGATCGTGCCTAGAAGACCCGAGTGTCTAGGCGCCAACGCAACGCTGCAATACTCCATCATCGGTTCGACTGCTGCCGCCGTAGCATACACGTCTCTCGCGACACGGTATAGTCACGGTGCGACCGCAGGCTATGCGCTTCCTCGGGCAGCGCTCTTCATACGGTCCTCGGCGAAGCTAGGCATATGTGCAGGTGCGCTGGGTGCGGCGGCCAACTGGTACTGCAACTCGCGGTTCAAGGCGGTCGTGCTGTCGGACAGGAGCCATGAGGTCAAGCCGTGGAAGCTGTATGAGAAGACGAAGAAGCTGACAGTAGATGATGGCGCTCTTATTGGCGCAGGTCTAGGGCTTGCGGCCTCACTCCCAGCCCTCTTCATGCGCCGACTGGCGATACCGCGCTGGACGCGCTGCTTCGGCCTGGCGCACATGGGAGCTTGCGCTGGCATACTGGGCGCGCATGGGTACCTGCAATTCACTGGCGAACGGCAGAAGGCCTACAAGAGCCTCGAGAGGCGATCACAAAGGCGCTCACTCGAGTTCTGGCATCTGTTCTGGGCCAAGCAGTCGATGGCAAGATTCAATCCTCTGGTGCAACTGTACATCCGCCACAACGCCTTGTGGTATGCGCAACAGCTGCCATCGTCTGCTTTCGAGCAGGTAGACGCTCCCGATCCCGATTCTGCCGACGACCGACGCGCAGATCTCGCTGTGAATAGCCCTGACTCCGCCTATGCGCACGAGGCCGAATCGTATTACCTGCCACCGTTCGACTACGCCGAGGATCTGAAGTACATCAGTGTGGAAGCGACACACGCGAAGATAGAAGAGCACGAGGCAGAGATCGCGGCGCTGCTCCAAGAGGCCGAATTCATCTTGTTTGTCAGCGCACACAGGCAGTACGAATACTGCCACCTGCAAGAGGCAGATGACGAAGAGCGGCGAAAGCGCCTGGAAGAATTACAGCTCTTGCAAATCACATACAACAAGCTGCGCAGCGCAGCCGAGATCCTGCAGTCCCGGCTCATCAACTGGCGCATGTCGCTGCAGCACAAGGCCATCGTGGATTCTCCTGCTTTCGCGACCGCCTCCGTCGACGCATGGCTGCCGCAATCCGCGCACACCTTCAAGACACACAACCCAGCGCTTTCGATCCAGGAGCTGGAACGCACACAGGCCGCGCTAGACGCCGAGATCAGGAGCTTCGAAGCGAGCATCGCGGACCCCGGCTACACAAAGGAGAAGAAGGATCGGTGGCGGATGGACCTAGAAGATGGACGCTCGCTGCTGCGCGTCGCCGACAAGATCGTGTGGGAGTTCGAGAAGATGCAGCAAGCGGCGCGTCAGCAGCCTACACGCGAGCCGCCAGCCAGCATCGGAGAGCAGCACGTGGCGGGCGATATGCAAGCAGAACGCGTACCAGCAGAGCGCGCACAAGCAGAGAGCAAGGCGGTCACGAAGCCGTCGGACGCTGGCCTGGACGTAGACAAGCCATGATACCCATCCCATTTCTATCCAACATACTAAGATGTCGCTCAAACTCCACTCGTGCCATGCTAAATCCTCGCTCTGCCTATCTATCGAGGCCTGCAGCGCCTCCGCATGCATAGCGCACATGTCCTCGTTGCTCATCTTGTTGCCGGGCGTAAATGTGAACGTAAATGTATCGCTACGGTTATCAAATGAGCTTCAAGCATATCCAGTGAGGTACTCCGCACATACAGCTTGTTACAGGAACAATCATCTCACTCATAATGACATGCTCACTCGCGACACTTTCCCGAGGCTTGCACTGCGGGCTTGTTCGAATGTGTTCAAGGGACTATCACCAATGGGTCAGCATCAAGGCTTGTGAGATGTGTACATGTATGCATACTTTACTGCTCGGGAAGGTATCGTGAGGGCAGGGACCGATGTGTCATGACAGCTGTGGATGGCTTTTGTATGGAGGCGCATTTGGGCAATGTGTTATATGAGAGTTGGACATATTCGGTTTGATTCACCCAAAGATCATTGTGATCGAGGTCTAGTTGTCAGATTAGCGGAGATGAATAGTCTTGATTAACAGCTCAGAGCTTGTGTTGCGTCAGTTTTCACGGATCAAGAATGATGGCTCGCGACAATGAGTTGACTTGCTATGCTTTCCATCCCTATCATTGCTATAATATCCGATTCAATCGCATTCCATCGAGACACAAGGTCACCGAACAAAGCTGTCCAGCAGCACGATCCGCAGCGAGTCTCTACCTAGCTGCCTTTCGCCCCTTGGCGAATCGTCCTGTACAATGCTTCTTCCATTCAGGGAGCTGGTTCCGCTGGCCAGCAGCTTCCAAGTCTAGGTCATCCGTAATGAGTCCAGACTGCATCATCGCTTCACGCCCGCGGTCGCTGCGACCCTCCTCAGGTAGCGAGAATGCCAGCCATGCTGATCGCTGAGCTTCTTCGCTTTCCGTGATGTGCTTGTTCGCTTGCAGTCCCGTGTGCGCCGATCGAGCTTCCTCGAAATTTTCTCGGAGGGTGCTCAACGGTATTGCCTGATCAACGGGCGAGACTGGACTTGGCGATAGTTCCTCATACTCAGCCCCATCAGCGTGGGTGGTGTCCATGAGAGGGAACTGCTCCAAGAGACGAGATACACGAGCAGATGTGTCAATCTTCGGCTTGACAAAGTTCGGTTGAGAGAACGTGTTTGGTTTGGGATAGTGTCGCATCAGCTTCAGTGGGTAGGCCGTCCTGATTTCACCCAGCCTGGGGTACGGTCGTTGCAGCTTAGGCTTCCAGCGCTCTGCGTCAGCTCTACGCCTATTGAGCTTTCTCTGCTGTTCACGGGTAGACTGCTTTTGCGGTATGTCGAGTTTGAGGGCCATGGTAAGTGTCCCTTTGGCACTCAAAGGCGGAGTCATTGGCACATCGTTTCCGGGTATTGAGAGACGAAGTCCTGACAGAGAGCTTGCGATTGATGGACAGATGCGCTGACGCTTCAGTGACCGAGGGAGGCTTATCGCAGAATCATACGTTCCATCGTCAGGCGAGGGGCGTTTGCGAGACGAGATGGGCGTGAGTTGTGTCATGACGTTGGCATTGGAGGTTCTCCGTTGGTTGCTGTTATAGTGACGATCGCTAGGTCGCCGTAGCGGTGATTGTGAGCGTGATGGTGAGGTCTGTAGCCTTGATCGTTTGTAAAAGGGCGTGAGCGGTACCTACAGTGTTGTAGTTAGGTGCCTGCCTTGTGCTTTGACGGTTGCAGCTGTTGTAGGCTTACTGAGGCAAGGAGCGAGGCAATAGCTAAGTGAGTGAGAGCAGTTGAGGCGTCTGCGACGCTGCGAGGTTGTCAGTCGTGGTGCTGTAGATATGAATGAGGTAGTGGTGGTGTATCATTGTCTTGGAGTGGACGTACTGCAGAGCTGTCAGTGGATCCTGCCCTATGCAGGAAGCAAGCAAGACAGCCACGAGGCGGGAAGTCATGACTGGAAGGTACGTCCGCAAGCAACGACAACGAACAAAGGCGTTGTTTCCTTCCACGATGTTCGGGCAACAGTGCAAGTTTCGCCCAACTGAGGTTGAGGTTTGTACTGTGTCGATGCACAATGAAGGCTACAGTGCAAGCTTGTTGGTAGTTGCCTCTTACCCGGTGAGGCTGCGGCTGCCCGCAAACACTACACCAAAGAGACGGTGGAGAGATGGCGGAGGGACAGCAGATATGCGCGTAGACTGTAAGATGGTGAGTGGAGTGCTGTTTGAGAGGATGCTTGATACACACTATGCTTTTGCGCGCTGTCCTCAAGGCTGTGCCTCTGGTGTCGCAAGAAAAGTCGGATATAACTCCCAGATACTGAAAAATGGAGGCAGTCAGTGCCTATCACAGCGTTGTTGAACTGCTGCTCGATCGTTGGTTGGCTGCAATAGCTCCGTTGTTGTATCCGGGTTTCTCGACAACGCGAGAGTGTGCAAGTCATCGCACACACAACACCGTGCCGCAGAGTAATTGGCAAGAGATGTAAAAACAGCAAGAGCTCTCTCTTACCTAATCAAACGGCTTAGTCGCTACATGGAGTATCTTAAACCCATATCAGTGCTTCAGAACCAAGCAGCCACGCTGTGACCCGGCACAAAGTAATGATGCCCAACACCAACGCCGCGCTGAAGCAATGCTATGCAAACCCACAACGACAAGAGACCCAATGATACAAATAAGGCTCTGAACTACCGTCGCAAAACCTCGTCTTCCGCCATACTCCAATCCCAGCTGTCTTCTTCGTGAACCTCCTCTTGCACCTTCCAAGATGCCTGTGTATGCGCAGCCATGGCAGGTCCACTGTTTGAAGGCGCACCGTATGATGGACGATCCAAGCCGGTGATATTGACGCCAGACGCGAGACTCCAAAGTGACGCCCATATCCAAGAAAGCAAAGACGCAATGGGGGAAATGATAGATGTCGCCCAATTCTTGAACAACGCGCGATATACAAGTGTAGGGATGACGACGCCACGCTTCGGTGCGTCCATATTGACTGCGAAAGGGTAAGGCGAATAGCTTGCATACTCCGGGTGGCAGTAGAGTTCGCTGTGATAGTCGTCAGCGAAGCTCACTTCGAAGGTAGGTGAGAGGAGGAGAGGCAGACTGACAGACTCTAGTCCAGAGATAGCAGGATGAAGATCGGAAGAGAAAGCACGTACCAGGCGACGGTTTCGCTCGCCCACCAGATGAAGGACAGTGTTAGCAGGATGCCGAGTATTGTAACGCCGCCCCACATCCGGAGAGGAGCGTTTTGGACTTCTCGCTGCGTTTTCAATTGCGAGTCCCAGAAGAAGCTGCGGAACCAAATCCATGGCGAGAACTCGTGGTTGAGGTTGCGCACCAGTACAGGGCCCTTCTCGCCGGTCCCCACGACTTCAATGTGCTCTATCGTTGTTTCGAGTCTTCTCATTCCACGGCTAGTATCCCGCATGCCTGTTTCCGTAGCTCGTACACGTTGAGTGAGGCGATGCAAGTCCTCGATCTCAGCATGACGTAAACGCTCCGCTTCGTTGCGGGGTGCAGTTGTCGGAAGTGGTGGGAGACCTTGTAAGGTATCTTCCTCCATCCCGTTCTCGGCTTGGGGAGTCATGAGATCTTCGAGTGAGTGCAGGGTGTCATCGCCGTAGTCGTGGTTGGCCCTGGCTTCTTGCACGAGAGCGTGGAGGGCGGATCCAGGAAGTCGCGGACGAGGTGGCGAAGGCTGCTCCGTCTCTGCCACCTCCTCTACAGTCTGTTCGGCTTCCTTCGGGGCCGCTGACCGTTCAGGCGAGCGATTCTTGCTTGTGCTCCTCTTCGGTGACTGCGATCGCTCGCGGTGAGACTCTGCTGATTTGTGGGCGGTGCGAGGGCCAGGTGTATCAAGCCATCCACCCATCACGTATGGTGTCTTGGGTTGGAGCATAGAGCGCTCGATCGGCATGGGTGTGGCGTCGACCTCTTCTGTTGTAGGTGCCGAGGATGGTACATCTGGTGTGGTTCCGTCGTGCGGTGTGTCCTGGCGCTGTTCCCGTGTAGCCTGCTCTTGTGGCGTCGATGTGGATATCTGGGCTGCGTCTTCCGCAGACATTGCTTTTACGGAGCCCTCCTTGCCTTCTGACTTTGCGTACGACGTCTCGGTCACGGCGGTCTGCGATGAGCTGTGCGGCGGCGGAGCTGGGTTGGTTTGCGGACGTGCTGGCCTCGTTTCTTTGGGGCTCGGTGTGTTCGACACACGCGCAAGGCGGCGCAGAAGATCCTGCGAATCTGTTCGTCGATTGCTGAAGGGCCTGGGGGTTTGCGTATCTGCATTCGCTACTACGTCGCGCTCCACCACGCCCACTGTCTCCACGCTCTTCCTGTAGACTGTGATGGGCGAATTCTCTTTACCGAGCTCGGGCTGTGACTTGTTCAGAGATTGCCATGAGTTTGTTCGCTTGCGCAACCGCTGGGTAGGCGAGCCCTGTTCCTGCGAGTGCGCCTCGGTAGTTGCTGCGCTGAATGTGTTTATCGACCTCCCTGCTGACGACCGTGGCCGAGGCTTCTCCTCTGGCGAGTTGTCATGGATTCTATCCAGGCGCGCTGTGGCCACACCTTGTTCGCGCAGGCTCTCGATCTCGCGCTCGCGTATGTCGTCCAGCTTTGTGTTTCGAGGGACGTATGGTGTCGATACCAGCATCGAGGCTTCGTTCATGTCAAATGTGAGATCCCAGTCGCCCGAGACTTCATTGCGCGGTGTGTCCTGATTGTCCTGGTTGAAGCTCTTATGCGACAGAGGGCTGAGTGGTCCGTTGTCGTGCTGCCCAGCCATGTTCTCCTCGGGCGGCGCTGGAGTCTGCTGTGGCTGCTGGTCAGGCCTAATGCCCCTCATCCAGTCCAGACTCGTCCGCCCTTTCCTGCCCCAGCCAGCAGGCGCGTATACAGGAGGGTCGGAGCGCGTTGAGCCGCTGCTGCTGGGCGGGCTCTTGACCGCAACGCGCGCATTGGCAGCGAACGCGTGGGGGCTCTGCGCATCGTTGCGCTCGAGGTTGTCGATAGTCAGGCCAACGCGAGGGTGTGTGCGCGCCTTTCGAAAGGGCTGCGCTCTGCCGTTAAGCGCTTCGTTCAGTCGTCGTTCGTCGCGCGCATTCTGGATCATGAGTCGCTCGAACTCGTCGTCGCCGGAGAGGGACGTGAGGCCAGAGACTACCGATCCAGAGTCTTGCGCATCGTCCAGCACGTGATCCGCCATGTCTTGCGTCCCATCTGTGGCCTTGGTCGTGGTGGTGATGCCGGCGTAGCGCGAGCTTAAGATGTTTGCCGACTGCGCGGGGATGGGCTGGAGGGGCCAGCGCGAACTCATTAGCCTGCAATTGAGCGGTAGGTATGATGCATAGTCTTTCGAAGTCAGTTCGAACGGAGTTATGGGGTATCGTGTGTATGCCAGCGTGTAAATATACAGACGTCTGTAGTGCACGAGGCAGCGCGTCAATGTATTCGGTTAGACGCGTCGTGTCGCGACTTTCACTGCAACGCGCAGCTGATCGCCTGCAGGGGTAGTACACTAGATGACGCGCTGCAATCACCCAGTTTGTCTCTCGCACAGTCAGGCATGGCTTGTACAGGCCCACTTAGGTGCGGTATTGAAGTAGTTGCAGTTGCATTTGTTCATGGTATCATTATGTTCAAGGCTCTTGGTCATCAATAGCTTTCATCCTCCTCTCCACCATGTCTGGATCGGCATTGCCGTGCTCGTCCCTCCAAGCCTGCAACACCACCTCTCGCATGATGCGGCGCGGCGCCCGTTTCCCAGTAAACAGCTCAAACTGCGCGAATGCCTGCTCTGGTAGCCAATCAAGGCCGTCCATGAACGTCCATAGTCTTGACGGCTCTTCTCGAATCTGGTTCATCAAGGGCGTGTTGAGTGTCCTGTAGGCGAGCTCCATCACGACGCCTCCCGTCGGACTCTTTAGCCACTGCTCTGGTAGTGTAAAGTGCGGGGCTGGGTTGTCATCGATGGGATCAGCAGGAATGCATGAAACTACAATGGTGGGTTGGCGGAAACCCTCTGGCCAAGGATCGTCTCGGGACTTCATTGTGTGGAACATTGGTCGAGAGCCTTGAATAGTGGCGGACGGGACCAAGCTTGCGCCAGCCGAAGATGAGACGAGTCGAGTAAAGTGAACGACCAGGTCCTCCGCCTTCTCCAACGTCCTGTTGAAAACAACGATGTTCTTCACGCCCAGCTGCAAAAGGGCATACACGGAACTTCTGGCCATGCCGCCTGCACCGACTACCAACGCGCACGTCGTCGGCCGCACCGCGTTTGCGGGTGACAACCCTCTTCGTATGCACGATCGAATGCCGATCCATTCAGTATTGTCTCCATGCAGCGCCTGAACAGCACCAGACTGACAGCGCTCCTGGAAGAGCTCCAAGTCACCTGGAACACTGCCATCTCCGTTAAGATGCCGAACAGGAATAAGGGTGTTGACAGCACCGATAGCTCGCGCATGCTGACTAAGAGAGTCTGCTAGCGAGATGACTTCAATCTTGAAGGGCTGAATGACAATGCATCCGCCGAAGTTTGGGTCATGCACGAATTCTTGCAGACTCTTCAGGGTCGATGTCTGGACGCACTTGAACTGATGAGGCATGCCGCACGCGGCATAACCGGCATTGTGCATGGCTGGAGACAGACTATACTGCGTTCTTGCGCCGATGAGGTGAATCTTCATCATATCAAAGGTGAATGTCGAGTAGAGGGCTTGCGTAACTTCTCGTGCCGTGAGCCAGGAAGTCTCCGGGTTGCGTTCGCATCTCGCTGCGAAATCAGGCTTGTCTCGTACGGATTCTGGTATGACTGAGGTCAGATGTTTATTGAAACATGTCGATCGACGCCCTGCTCGTCCTGTGTTGTGGCAGATGAGTGGTACAGTGCTGTTTCTAGCGTGAATCTTGGACCTCAGATGATGCACCGAAGCATCATCATCAACTGATTTGGCTGGACGTGTAAACCGCACGACATCGCAGCCTAATCGCACCGCTGTTTCGTAACAGTTGCTCCAAGAACGATGATCCCAGCTCTTATCTGCGTGTACGTGCCCAATGATCTTCGATCTACCTCGAGATGCAATGAGCTCAGCCACTGTCTCTGCACCGATGGACAGATCGATAGAAATGAACTCCGGCGCCATCCGCAACCCATGACGAACGTGTTCGAGATATGATCCGCGACTATAATCCTTCGATGCGGAAGGTAATACGTGGTAGAGTATGGGCACTACTGTGCTGCGACGTAGCTTCGAGATACAGATACTGATGTCGTCCGCTCGCTCTGTTCGTAGTCGCTGGCTGTGAGGGTCGAGGTCTGTAGGGTCAACCACTAGCTCAAAGGCATCAGATCCATACTCTAGGCTCTGGATATCCACGTCTTCGCCCAGCAGATCAGACAAAGGCACCTGGACCGCGCAGGTGTATTTCCTCAACTCGGTCGCAACGTCCGACAGGGGATAGCCCGGTTCTAGAGGCGGATTCGCATTGCCTACCGGCCCATCTGTTGTGTCGCGTGTCAGGATCAGGGAAAGGAATTTGAGAAAGGTGCGTTGCGCTCGTTTCAACGTGAGGAAGGCAGGCGCTATGGGTTGGTCTGAAGGCGTAGTCGAACGACTTGGTGCATGTTCTGAGATGTTGCAGAATTCGTAATTCGAGCACCGACGAAGAATGGGCGCACTGAAAGCCAGCATGTCCTTCAGTCTGCGAAGTTCAACACCTCCAAGGTATTCGTGTATACTGTGCAGATCTCGCACGATGTGAATGACTGGATGCGTCCCAGCGAATTCCTGCATCAGCAGCTGTCCATTTCTTTCCAAGGAGCCTCCATTACAGACTATAATTGCTCCCTTGTCATGTGCGCGCAGGGCCGTTCGAAGGAGCTCTTCTTGTCGCAGATTGTGATTAGCTGCACCGAATTGCTTGCGGTACTTGGCGGTCGAGAAACCCGTTGCTTCTTGGAAGAGGTCATCGATATCTACAACACGTCGCCGACAGGCCATAGACGCTATGACGGCTAGTGTCGACTTGCCAGTGCCGCGCATACCGATGAGCACAATTGAGGCATCCGGTTCGAAGACGCGACGGATCTCGCTGGGTGGTGAAGTAGGTACTGGGGTATGTCGTGGGGTGGATCGAGCGCTTGAGGCCATGGAAGTTACTGTTTTCAGGTCAGCGCATACCATGAAGACACGCGCAGTACTACTCACAGGACTCTTCAATATTCGCCATCAGTCGCTGGCGCGAGTTGAGACCTCCCGACATGTTCACATCGTGTAACGTCGAGAGCGCGCTGGTGGGTGAACGGTTATCCTCGCTCATGGCAGCGAAGGACCTCTTCGTGCCTACTGCTGCAGACGCCATGGCGAGGATCTCAAGCGGCTCAATAGTTGCTGTTCGGTGTGCTGCTGGCAGCGTGTTCCTGAGTATCGTGAAGCTTGCCGTAGCCTGGGGCTCACTTGCGGTGACCTGCTTGGTTTCTCGGTACTTCTCTTACGCGATACGGCTAAAGAGAACGTGAGGCGCACACCATCTGGCTGGGCGAACGATTGCTCGGATTGACAGTACTGAGTTTCAGCCTGGTAGTCGGGGAAGTAGCTTCAGGACAGCAGATTTGGCATGGACCGCTAGTACCGCTGTCATGGCACGGAATGCGGTGTGGGAGTGAAGGGTAAGGCTTGGTGGAGAAGCAATCGGATGAAAGCATGCTCATCCCGTTGGAGGTCGGATGAAAGTTTACCCCGCACTTTCATGTATCGCGCCTTCCTCAGAGAGCGCGCCGAGGAACCCCAGCTCCACTCCAGCCACAGCATCTCAACAACTCCATTAACATTTGCTAAGGCACATCGGACGTGAAGTAAGGTGTGCAACTGGCGAACTTCGTCGAGTTTCGGGAAGCGTTGTAAGTCATATTTGGTACGGATGTATCGACGGCGAGCTGACTGGGACACAAGCAAGCACAGATGCAACGGCGAAATCTCTTATCCTCCCTCTGGATGATGCCCTGTTGATCCATTGTGCCGGAAGAACTTCGTACCTCACAGCTTTCGTGTCGCATTGTAGACGTCCATAGTCTATGTTTGCGTGCGATTGGACTCTCGTCCCTTGACGTGTGCTGAAATAGTACTCCTGGACTCGCGTACAACTGTTGGACAGTTTATGTGCTCTACTGGATCAATACTGGCCACGATCGCAGCTGTCAGTGCAATAGAACGGCTCTCATGCCTGCCCAGAGTCAGCAAAAGCGTAGATCAGCCGCTCAAGACCCAGGTAAACCAGCCAAACGCACGAGAGTTTCACGGGCTTGCGACCAATGTCGAGTAGCTCGTGAAAAATGCGATGGGGGTCAGCCAACATGTTCTACGTGCTTGACATCGAAGCGAGGCTGCACGTATACAACAAATCCCAAGAAACGTGGCATTCAACCTGGTTACATCCGTGTTTTGGAGCTGGCGCTGGCGACTTTGTTTCAACAAAATGCGGACAATGAAAGGTACCTCAACGATAGGCTGGCAAGGGAGGGGTTATCTTCACTGCTACTCAGCCGCGACTCCAAAGAATCGAACAAGCTTCATAAGCAATGGCGAAAGACGAGATTCAACCGGGACGTCGATACTCTGTTATCAGGCGGAGAACCATCACGGCACGATTCTGACCCGTCGTCGCCGCCGGGCGATGGGGACAACTCGGACGCTGATGAGCCTACACTGGCTCCATTACCCACTGCCTCGATGATCAACGAGACCTTCAACCGAGCGCTTCCATACGACTTGGTCACCCCACGGCCTCCGATGCAGCAAGTGCCAGCGTTGGAAGAACAATCTGGCAGAGACGCCTTGTTGATACACCTTCCTTTGGACAGCTGGAAGCAGATTGAAAACTACTTCACATATACCCAGTGTTGGTTACCAATCTGCGAAAAGCACGACATATTGAAGTTGTCATATTCATATCCTTCCACGGGCATGCGGCTATCTTTCGACATGCCAGACTCAGGTTTACACGCCGAACTTTGGAGTATACTGGCCGTTGCGTCGACATATGAGTCAGGCAATAACTCAGATCCTATTGGCCATTCCAGTCAGAATTCGATGACACCTAAGCAACTCTACGATACTGCCAGGTCTTTGATTCCCCATGAGCTGGGCGCTTTTGATCTAGGCCACGTAAAGGCACTTCTCAACCTAGCTATAGTCAGTGTTGCGCAGTCGTTGGCTGAGGCTGCCTGGTATTTAGTCGGCTGCGCTTCGCGGGTACTCGAGATTGTCGATCAGGTTTCCCTGATACCTAGCACACGGCGAATGCACGTTTTTGGAGGTTGTTTTGTGCTGGATAGCATGCTTGCTCTCCAATTGGGCAGGCGCCCCTACTTCTGGAAGCATGACATTGAACAGCTTGGACGAATCGACGAAGACGGTCTCGAGGAGTGGCAACCGTGGTCTGGTGGTACCAATGCTGCTTCAATGCAGCAATCACGGACACCTCTTCTCGCATTTAGCAGCTTTCGTCATCTGCTCGATGTCCTTGACATACTTGTCACAAGCGAGCTTGCGTCACCAACTGGCTTAACAGTCCAAGACACTCTGCAACGACTGAACGACTGGAAGACGGCACTGCCTCCCAAACTCGACTATCTGCAGTCAGAAGCTTCACCCACGCCACCAACACCACCAGCTGTGTTGCTTCAGTTGACATACAATTGCACTGCCTTATCGTTGATGCCCACACAAGCTTGGCTTCGACAAATTCTGGAACTGCTCGAGCCCTCACTCGACAAGCTTGGTTTGACAAGCTTACCACCAGTTGTATATTGTCTCATGGGAATCGTCAAGCGGCACAGCACCCATTTACTGTCAGATCCAGCGCTGCGCGCTCGTATGCAGAAGCTTCAGAACGATATCGATCGAACCTGGCGCAAGATAATACCGGACATACGATCGCCTCCGCTTCATACCAGACAGTCAGTCGCAGTCATGCAAATGCCAACCCCTGACTCACTTCATCAACCTATCTCTGGAAAGCATGCAATGAGTCAAATTGCAATTGGTGACGATGCGAGGATTGTGCAAGCGCAGAATAACAGCAGCCATTCGGACACGTTGGGCGCGAACACGAGCCAGCAGATCGATTCATTTCTCAACGCTTCCCGCCCGGCACAACCTGATCCTCGCTATCCGGACATACCTGGAGACCTTGAGAGCTTCTTCGATGATCTGGCTTCACTCGACAATGCGAACAAGCTGGAGAATCAGCCACAGTTTATGCAGAACCTTGGCTTTGCTCCTGATGCAAACATGGCCGATCTATTCAGTGAATTCATACCAATGCAGTCTACTGCATTCATAGGACAAGAGACTACCGACCTCGGCCAGCTGGATCACTACAACTTCTACGACACAAGTTGAGTGAGCGATGCAAACAAATACACAATCTTGAGCATCTGTATTGCAGAGACCATCGCAGCATACCGAGGCTATGAATGTTGCTACATCGGGTTTAAAGCATTGCTTGGGGCTTATCTGCGTCCTCCTGAAGTGCCGTCCACGTTGCAAGTGGTCTGTGAAGCTGCGTAAACCTCCAACAAGAAGATTGGATGCCGCGGACTTCCGGAGATGACGAGACTTGCGTTTGAATTTAGTGGCGACGCGGGATGGGCCATCGTTCGACAGGTACAAGGGCGCGATGCTCTGTAACGACCTGCTCGATCCATGAGTAGTAACAACGAGGTGTCTAGAGACAGCCTTGAAAGCAATTTGAGCAACGAGCTTGAAAAGCTTGATTTGTGAACGTAATATCGGTCGGGCTGACAACACGGTTCGCGATACGCAGAGAGAATGGTACAGGGGTTGAAACAAAGGCTCAGCAAATATTACTCTTTTGGTGGTACACTCGCTCGATATGGAAAGACATGATCATGTGCACAGCTGTCGGTTAGTTATTTTCGGCGCGGCGAAATCTTGCCGGATTGTATGTTCTGACACACAGTCACAAAGCACGCAATCAGCCTCTGGATCCCGAGTGGGTATTCGGGCTTTCAACAATGGCTGCAAGGCTGCGGTGGCCTTGCAGCTCGTACGCGGGCCTGAATGTTCCAAGACCGAACTCGCTGAACTTCGACTTTGGCGCACAAGATACTTTGATTGATTCGACACACGCATCGTGTGCTCACCAGTGCTCAATTACGCTTCCATAAGCTGATCAACCGTTTGCAGCGATAGTGGACCTCGTTGAGGTATAGTCAGGTCGTTCAGAGTGAAAGATCCTGCTTCACGGCAAAAAGACGCGCACGCACCTCCAGATGGCTGATCTTGGGCTTACGATCTGCTGCGGAAACCTTCGATGCAGCCATCGAATGCTCAAGCCTGTGGGTTGTAAAGGCGCCCTGGGCTCCAGACCAGACTGATTTGGGGTGATGAAGTACGTCGGCCAAGCTTCCCCACACGCTTACGGCGCCGTAAGTTCCGTAATGCGCATCTTTGTGGACCTCACCTCTTGAGTCCACCACAGCCTTACAGCACCATTGTTGGCTATTCTGGCCCAATTGGCGTTATAATGCTCAGTATCTGGCTTCACAGGCAAGGCAACAACGCGAATGTGTACAATAGGCTTAAGGAAGCTGCGACCATTCCGGGCGTCGAGCTGGAAGAGCACTTTGTTTTAAGACTTTCGCTACAGCCTCAATGACTCTGCCGCGCCCTCTAACGCATGCGAAGAACTAGCCGCTTGAGCCCCGCCACGATGCTTACAGACGCATGCTGTGTTGGTATCATCGTTCCACTTGTTTGCCTTCTTGGATGCTTGGCTGGGGTGGTCGACAACCTTACTGGACGACCATCGATGGCATCACCCTTCGCATAGAAGTATCGTGTGAGGCATCCAGACCTCATTGGATGAACCTCAGGCTTTGGGGCTGTGCGAAGAAGAGCGGGCCGGTGGCATACGGTGTTTGACCCTTGGAAGCATGGCAACCGGGATCAGTTTTGACAAGGGCGTAGAGGCCTGAACAGAATGGTACATATACTTTGTTTCCCCTCAATTCCCTCCGTTGAGCTTTTGAACCACCTCACCAAGCCTTTCTTCAATCCCCGACACGCTGACAACTCGTGTCCATTGCGGTTCAACCAATACAACATGCTCTCCAAAGTTTCCATTCTCGCCTTCGCGACTGCCGTTCTTGCTCAGACGAATGGTAGCGCACCGTCTCTGGCCCAGGCGTTGAACTCGTCCGGATCGCTTTCCAGTTTGGCAGGTGTTCTCTCTCTTCCAGGTCTTAGTGAGCTTGTCCAGGGCCTCAGCAGTGCACAGAATATCACTATCCTTGCACCCTCGAACGAAGCTTTTGCTGCCATCGGTAACGAGACAGTCCAGGCGTTGGCTAGCAACACCGGCCTGCTCACTGCCCTTCTACAGTACCACGTCCTGAACGGTACATATTTATCCTCGGCCATCACAAACCAGAGTGCATTTGTTCCAACCCTTTTGACCAATGGGCTCTTCACCAACGTCACTGGTGGTCAGGTTGTTGAGGCTGTCACCACCGGAGACAATGTCACATTCTTCAGCGGTCTGCTGTCCAACTCCACCGTTTCCACAGCTGTAAGTTCATGAACCCTTGTGATCAGCAGTCATGTCTAACTATCGATAGGACGTCAACTTCACTGGCGGTGTGATCCACGTTATTGACCGATTCCTCGTCTTGCCCACGAACGTTTCGGATACTTTGACATCTGCCAACCTGACCGGCCTTCGCGGTGCCCTGAACGCGACCAACTTGCTCGATGCTGTGGACACTACACCAGACGTTACCATCTTTGCTCCCACTACTGAGGCTTTCCGTGATATTGGCTCTGCTCTTGCCAATGCCTCCGTTGAGGACATTGCTAACATCCTGACCTACCACGTTGTCAACGGCACTGTTGGCTACTCCTCTGGTCTCGAGAACGGAACCGTCCTTACTGCCCTGAACGGTGACAATCTCACCATCACCATCGGCGAGGAGGGTCGCATCTTCGTCAACAGCGCTCGCGTCACCATCGCTGATATCCTCGTTGCCAACGGTGTCGTTCATGTCATCGACGAGGTTCTCAATCCTGGCAATGCCACCATCGCTGACCCCTCTGACGAAGAGGGTGAGGGTGCTTTCCCTGGCGCTACCGCTGTTTCCGAACTTCCCTTCACTTCTGGCCAGCCCACTCCCACCACTTCGATCAACCAGGAGGCCACTGGAAGTGGAGCTGCCCCGGGTGCTTCTTCGAGCAGCACTGCTGGTGCCCCCGCGGCTATGAAGACCGGTTCCGTAGGCGTGGGTGCTCTCTTGGGTGCCGCTGCCATCTACGCATTCAACTAAAGTTGAGCTTTGTAATTTGGACATGTACAGAATGTTGATCTTGCGCTGAGCAGTTTCATACTCCTAATATACTGTAACCGATGGAAATTGAAGTCAACAATCACTTCGCATTCTGTATCATACGTTCGTGTCACTCAAATTAATCAGGTTGTTCCTCGAGCTTTTAACACGCGATTGTTTTGTGGTTGCTTTGTGGAGACACCTGTCAACGATAAGAAGAGAGGGGGGAGGCAGGCTGTATTCGGTCTAGTTTCATTCACGAAAAAATTGTGGCCATTTCCCAAACCCAACGATAATATTTGCACGGTTACGACGTCCGATTGAACGGCTTCAGATCCGGTGTACTCCACAGCGTTCCAATGAACTACTGCACGCGATACCAACCGTTTGCGGAGCCGACAATTCGGCTGGCTCCGAACAACGGACACAAAGACCGCGGTCTCCAGGCGGTCTTGCGCAACCCAAGCACTAAGAACCACGACCCGGGATGGATGATTGCTTCTTGAGGATATCCAGGTCACCCTTTCTCAAACGCCGTCGTGCGACTTATTGTGTCATTTCCAGAACCCATTTCGATAACGTCCCTCGGTGCTCGGTCGCTTGGAATCCTCAGCTCTACCACAGCATTTCTGCTGTGCAGTACCAGATAGAGAGGGTGCAACAGGGACCATGTTGTGTCTTTGTGCGACAGCGGAAAGCAAGCGCCATTCATTTGTTGTGCGGGTACCTGCCTTTTAGGTTCAGCTTGTCAGACGCGGCGCGCATCTTGTGGTATGACCTACAGCGGAAGCTGCGCCGTGGCTTTGTTGGGGTTGCTGCTTCAACAGCCCGCAACGAAGCTCTGAGGACATGCACACGAGACACTGATACCTCCTCGGAAGCTGCAACATTTGTCCGCCCGTTTTGCAGGGGGCTGGTAATAACTCAGCGCGCATGACAGACGTCAGGAAGACCCTGTTTGGAGTGTGGATCTCAGGATCATCGTCCCCTCGGCCGCGTAGCAGCACCAACGACACAAGAGCAGCGTCCCGCTCAGCTCACCACGCTTGCGCGTGCATGCAGTCGCTCAAGACAGCGCACAGATTCCTGCAGGCTCGAGCTCTCGATTGGCGAGAGGAGGGGAGATCAGCAAACCTCGATCGCCGACCAGGGAGCAGCCGAGCCGGCTCATTCGTCGACTTCTTGAGAATTTAGCCCTCCACATTCGCAAAATATCCAAGGCGTCGTCACGCCTATTTCACGGCACTTGGATCTGCTATTGGTATCTGTATCCATATTTTTAGGTGTTGTGCTGTAGTCGAGATCATTTGAAGATTACAGAGGAAACACGATAGTTTCGCAGCTTCACCGTTCAGGCTGACCTTGCTTTTGTTGCTGCCGCTATCTGTCAGGTACCTGCCATGAACTTTCACGCGTCCGTGGCGCGTCTGTGATCGGTGATAATACCGAACGCCCAGGGCAATCTCCACTCAACATGGACAACCCCGAAGCTTCGTGGCTTGCCAGGGATGCCGCTCATCAGTAGCGCACCAGCTATGGGCATGCTATGAAGGAGCCAGGTGCACAAATGTTCGCACTCGTCTTCCGTTATTAGTCCTTGAGGGTTGCTTTCAATCCTACTGGTCCAATCGACAGCAAGCATATTTTAAAGTCGTCACCAACAACCTGCAGCGGTGGAGTTGTGGAGACCCGTTTGATCAGCATTACATTACAATCCAGGGTCTTCAGATCGATTTACCCGTCCGGATACCAGCCTTCTTGCGCTGGAATATTTTGCGTGTCTCAACGATCCGTTGACGAGTAGTTGCACTCTCTTGTGCACCTCTATGCTCGTGTAACCAGCACCCAACCCCGAGACGGCGAGTGCATACCGAGTTCATACCCCGGATTCAACACCAGCGACAGTCTTTGCAGTTGTTATTGGGAAATGTTGAACATACTGGCTCCGAGGATGGATCCATCAGAACGAAAGCAAAGAGACATGTAGGTACCACTTGAGCGGCTGTTTCCATGGTACCAAGCAAGGATCTGTACGGTTCTTTCACTGTCATCCAAGCTCAAGACTTCTCCCGTTCCCCTTGGACAAGAGAAGCAGTCGCACGTCTTCCACGGGTATCTTTGTAGCATGACTGACTACTATGCAGACACAATGGGTCGCGATCGAAATCGTTCAGTGGCATCGATGGGCAAGTCCAAACAAGATCTTTTTCAATGGGCAGCAGCGTCGCGCGCGACTGGGATCCGGTGAAATTTAATGCTCCTGTTCGAACTCCACAATCGTCAAAGCTTCCCGCTCAAGCTCTGGGTGCAAGGGCAAATCCAACGCAACAGCCAGCGAGGTCACTCTCCGTCTTCAAAACGACATCAAAACGCGCGAATTCGATTGCCTCAAGCAAAGCATCAGCACCGAGCTGGTCTAGCTACTGGAAGCCACAGGACAAAGATGTTCCACACCTGACGAAGACTCCATGGGAGGTCGAACGGTATAAGAGAAACTCCACATGGCGGCGTTCCGGACATGAGAGGGAGTTCCCGGCCCGTATTTTTCAGAACCTGCCACGGGAGATATACGATTGTATCGCAGCTCAACTGGAAGCCATTCATCTCCAGCAGGACCGAGTATGCTCAGCCTGCTATCTGAAGGATCTACACAGTCTTTCTCTTACGAGCCGTGCATGGGATCGCGCCGCTACGTTGCAGATGTACCGAAGGGTCTTCGTGATAGGATATGACAGCCACTCTCAGTCGCAAAAGACAAAGATCAAAGCTCCAAGCAGAGTCAAACTGTTGAGGAGGACGCTGCGAGAGCGTCACTCAATTGCGCGCCACGTGCGTGAGCTACACTTGCCCGATTTCCAGACTTTGTACCAGCAGGCCAGTATCGAGCGTGAAGAGATTATCAACCTGGTCGCATCGTTAGTCATGGCTTGCCCCTCGCTCGAGCGTCTTGTTGGGTTTCACATTCCGTTCACCCAGTCGTTTGACCGCCTCTCGTACGCTCTAGCGACAAGACAAAAGCTGCGAGAACGAGTATGGCTGCTCTCGGAGCCTGCAGATGGGTACCCGGTCGAAGAAGAAGAGGACGAAGTCAATCCCTACTATCTTGCCGCCTGTGATCCAACGGAACGCTTCCTTGACCTTAACTCTGGACACCCACTTTTGACCACCTTGGTGCTGCACCGAAGCTCTGGCGACTTTGCTCCGACTCTGAACTTCCGCGCAATCATTGGCACATTGCGGCAGCTGCCAATGTTACAGCAGCTGTCAATCTCCGGATTACCGGCTACGTCTTTCACGAATATGACATTGAACGCGCTTCCGCCGAGGCTCCGATCTCTGCGGCTCGAAAACTTACCAGGAGTCAACGACAAAGGGCTGCAAAAGTTTGCAACCTCACATCTTGCCACCTCGCTCGAAAAGCTGGCACTCATCAACCTCGAAATCTCGAACCTGATCACGATCACGAACATCCTTTCCGAGCATCTCAGTAGGCTTCAACGTTTCACAATAGCACAGTACAGAACGCCAGACCTGCATTCGCGCAGCTCAATGCCTGACTTTTCTGGCCCATCCCTGGACTTCATCCATTTCGAATTTCGATCCCAATCTGGACCGCCAATTGATCCGTTCTCACCAGAGACACGGAAGTCTATAGAGTTTCCCTTCGCTACTCCAGAGCCGATCTCCTGCTTGGCTACATCACTTCTAGCCATGAACATTAAGGAAGGCGCGTTCCCTGCATTGCGCAGAGTACGCATCCCACATGACCCTCAGGGGCTGATCCAAGCTCTCTGCAAGCCTCGCGCAACCGCACTACTTCCCTCGGATACATCACTATTCACGCAACCAATCCAGAAGACCGTCTCTCACGGTTATGCGATCATGATTGAATCACATGAGTCCCCTAAGAAACGAAACAGCTCTTACGTTGTACCTCTAAGCCCTCGAGCCGACTCAGCAATGGACCCACCGACTTTCGACCTAAGCCCATCTTCCTCTGCAGTCACGCCATCGATGAGTCGACTTGCCGCACAGGCACGAATCCTCGCCGCACGAAAGAAGCCGCTCGTCACAGTCCGTGTGCACGATCCAGAAGGGGAGATCTGCATTGATACTGGCATCGGTGGGTACCTTGGAGATATCATGAGCAACATAGTATACGATCTGAAGCCAGATGCAAGTCGTTGGCCTGGTAATCGTGACCAAAGCGGCCCACCGCAGCCGGAGTGGATCACCGGTATCGAGGACCTCACCGACGAACGCACAGGTGCATATGACAAAACGTCTGAACGACATTGGGATAGTTGCGGTCATCATGTTGGTGGTAGGGTAGGATGTCATACCGTAAGGGTTGAGGACCTGTTCCGAGGACAAGAGTGAGCTGGATCAGTCGCAGATGCATTGTGGGGTCTCACTTAATACCAATCAATCACTCCGGTCGACAACATCATTTTCCGCAGTCCAATGATTAGTGACATTTGGTTCTCGATGGCCGCTCATGTAAGATCAAGTCGTCATCGCATTGCCTTGCCTTCTTGATTCAAGCTGGCAACGTTGCTGGGGAAAGAATGTCAAGGGCCCAACTAATCTCTAGCAGACATGTCCACCAGCCCTTCGGCTCCACAACGCTTTGTTCTGTTCCTTAATGTGCAGTTATTAGCAGCATTCAAGTTCTCCGGTCATCAGAGTGGCAATAATCGCAGTGACATGCGCACGTGGTCATCAAGCACACCACCATCTCCGACCTTTCCCATGTGACCATATCCCACTTTCAACTGGATCCACACGCAGTCAGCTCCGGTTCGTAGCCAAGATAGCGGTTACACAGCCCGGGACCTGTCACGGAGCGCTCCATCTGGGTTCCAGGACACCCCCTTATCCTCCGATTCGCTGATCTGTCGCAAATGTATACCCAAACAAGCGATTTTGCTTAGCAAGCTCCCTTACATCGTATATGACTCTGGGAGGGTTCCCCCTGACACTCCGATTTGCTCATGGTTTGACGTCTGCATAGCCTTACTCCACGGAGTGATTGACAAGCCAGCGGAGCAGCTCCGGTAGGCAGCTTGTGTACACTCGTAATAGGAAACCGATACTGCACGGAGCGGCTTAGTAGCGCTAGGATTTTCAAGCGATCGTTTAACATCATTTAGCATGTCGCTGCTGCTGTTGTGGGTAGTAATCTTGTGAAGGATATCAGTTTCCCATGCCATGTGCGAAAGTTTGAGAAAGCAAGTGCACCCGAACACGAAACACGGCGACGAGGCTGCACGACCACAGGGCTGCAAGCACTGACGACGAAGCAGGACTGCTGTCACCACGGATACAAATCATTGTAAGACAGAAAGAGATGGTGACGCAACAGGGTGCGCGCAAAAGCAATATGCTTGGGCAGGAACGACACATTACTCCTGCAGAGTCCTTCCACAACTGATGACCATGGCTGCCTGCAACATCAGATCGTACGAGGATCAACAACTCTTAACAAAGCACGATACATACAGCAAACCCAGCATTGGACGAGAAGCGCTGAGGATGCTGCGCGGACGGTACCTCTTTCCGCTACGGCGACAGCTGAACCAAGGAGAAGCCTTCAAGAGTTGAAATGCCTCACAGAACGTGGGTCTCCGCATAAGTGCCAGGTGAGCTCACCCGCCATAGGACTCAGATGCGTGGTGGCTGCAAATCAGTGCATCAAGCCGCGCGTGGCTTCCGTCGTTGATCTCATCACCAACTCAGGGGCACCTGCCTCACTCACTCGATCACTCAAGAGCACGACTTCGACACCGTGACCGCTCAGTACTCCTTGGCTCGTCATGGGTTGCTACTCATCTATACTAGCCGGTTACCGTACCACTTGTCCCTCCTCTCGATGCTTGTAGACACTGCATCATCGCAGTATCAACATTCACCTCAAGGATTCTCCATTGGGCTCGATGCTAGGGTCCATATGGCGATAGTGTGGGGTTCGGTATGCCGCGTGCGTGATCGGTGTGCGGGAGGGACACACAGACAGGTCCTTGTTCCCGAATGCTGGCGGTGCCCTCCGCGGAGTCGGAATTCTGCGTGGGGGATGTGCTACGGCCAGCTTACTGATCTGCTGTAAGGTCGACAGATTCGCGTAATCCCTGGCCACAAACAGCATCGAGGAAGCCTACGCGAGTAATAACAGGCTTATTTGTATCCCAGCTCCACTTTGTTACTAACAACGCGCGGCACTTTCCATATCAGAGCGAATCCTTCGAACAACACCCGCCAACCAACGGTTTATTCCACGAATTTCCAGGTTGTCTAGGGGACTCTGCTGCTTAGTGGCTGCCGCAATGGCCAGATACGAGAATTGTTTTCTTCTTCCACGCGCTCGAAGCCGAGCGAAGGCTCAGGTAGCCATGCCACTAGCGCCCTCCAAGCATACCTGAAACCTCGACATCGCGCTGCAACCGCGCTCACGAGGTTGTCAATCCGGTCAAACAGGTTAGCGTACGTTATTCTGACTCGGCAATCGATGGGGTGCAGATGCAAAAATATCCGACGCAGGGATGGAGGATTAAATGGACGGATTTTGGCACAGATCCAGGGCAAGTCCACCGATCGTCGGTACGGAAGGCTCCATCCGAGCGGAGGCCTTGGCATCACGATACCTTGAAGTGGGTACGAGAAGGGGTCAAGGGTGTGGGTTTTCAGCGCGAAGGTGTTGCGACGGCTTATTTCCGCGACGCCAAAGCAATAAGAAAACGCGGCCTGCACCTGTTGTAATCTGGACATGATCTATTGGTATGTCCCGCCTTCTAACAAGTGTGGCTATACGCCTGGTTTATATCGCTCATAATGTTACAGGAACTCCTGTCGTACGCCCCGAAAATTGCGAGACAACAGGCGCCCCACGCTGTCCCGCTCCATGCGAGTTCCTGCGATTACCAACCTCCAAGGGATATATGCAGAACACCAACCAGTACAGTAAAGAATGCAGTTAACCGCCACAAGGAAACGCTGTTTCTCAGCTAGCCTCCGCGGACGCCTTGGAAGATACAAAAGACGTTCCACTACGCCGACACTGGTTTCATCGGTACTAAACCTTCGAGTTGCGGCATGATCTCGATCACTTTGGGATCCAGAGTCCAATTGTTTAGATCGGCCACAGTACTCTCGAAAAGCGGAGTCATGCGTGTGCAGCCTGCTTCGATGTCCCAGTAGTGGCAGGAGTCCTCCGCATAGGGCCAAGTAATACCAATGGCGCCAATCAGCGGACCGACCGAAAACTCTTGGGGATGCTGATACAGAAGTCGACGTATTTGTGGCCTGTCAAGGGTAAGTATTTGCCAGAGTTCAAAGCAAAGCAACAAAGCGTACCAAGGCACAAGATCGATCAAGATGTCGTAAGGCGACACATCATGCTTGCCTACAGCAGGCATCAACCATTCTGGATTACTGTTCATGTTCTCCACACTTGGCCAAATCAGCCACTGCGGTACTGTCAGCCAAAAGCTCCTCCGGACCGCCAAATGCACTTACACGCATCATCTTGGTCAAGAGCCAAGTGGAAGCCAGCCGCACTGGCAGGTTCGCAGTTGGGAGGATCTTGTTCACTGTTCGTGCACACCATGCCGGAACCGGTTGTACATCCTGAGGATCTGCGAACCCCAATAACAGGGAGTCTACATCTATGTCCGACCTGCCGAAGATCTGAGCCTCGTTCCAGCCATTGGCAAGGAGGTCCTGTTTTGTTCTCCGATAGTACGCGCAGTCGAAGCCGAACTTGCTCAAGGCGTTCGCGGCGTTTTCGAGAATCATGGGCGATGGATTCATTGGCGTCACACCGTCAACTGCAGTATCGGGCGCAAAGTTCAAAGCGGCTTGGCTGTGTTCCCGACTTCTGGACCTGTTAATATACACCCCCAAACGCGCCTAGGTACTGGTACTGGACCTGCCTTTCTTCTCGTGAGGATCCATCGTAAGAAGATGCGCCCAAGTTCGGCATCTGACCCACAAACTGTTCGCTGCTCGGTGTCCCAAACGAGTCTTGCTCTGGTATTGCCGGTGTCTGCTCGTTGGAATCCTGAATAGTCAGAGGGAAATCTCCACCCAAGGTCCAAACAGAGCTTACCCCAAGTGCACGCTTGATCTCATCGACTGAGTGGTGCGCAAACCCATTCTTCTCTATCTCAGAAGCCCAGTTTGCAGCCGCAGCCCTGTCCGGTGCCATGGCCAGCAAAGACACTACGGACTTCATATCCTCCAACTCCTTCGCTAGTCGCCTAACGTGGGCTCGCAATTGTGTCGTCGTCTTGCCATCTTCGGCTACATCGTATATACAGGTAAGGTTCTTGGACTGACAAGTGTTGCATTTTGGTCGAACACCGTCACACTAGCATCGTTCGTCAGCACTCTCAATTATACGCCAGCAAGGGAGAAACGTGCCTTCGATTTACGCTTCCGACAGCTCTCACAGGCTATCGATGTTATCTTCCCTCGGGGCGTTCGCAGAGCATAGGTGCCTGATATGGGAGAGGAGTGTTGACCGCGAGCATTGGCGAGGGCGCCTCCGAGTCCCTGTTTGGGTGCCAGCGGGGCCTTGTGTGCTGCGTTCGCGGCCGCTGATTGCGGGCGAATCACAAGAGTTGATTGTGAGGTATCGAGGTGGAGTTGACCTTGGCTCTGATCCCAATTGTCCTGACTGAGTTTTGGTCAGCAAGTTCCAGACATGATCGACATGAAATTCACAGAATTGCCGGGTCTACAGGGTGGTTGTTGATCGGCGGAATGTGGCCGGGCGTAGGCGACATCGGTGGTATTTCGAACCCCGCCGCAACAACCTCCAACTTTCTTTATCCGGAAGACTGGCCGGCCTAATGTCGAGCGACCGGAAACAAAAGATATCGTGGAACGATTGCCTGCCTCAGGAGTAGGTAAGGGCGCACGGCCATGTGTCGTGATGGACGTCGAGAACCGCGCGCATCCATGTGCGTCTGTCGCCTTGCAGATCCTTGCCCAGAAAGTCAATTCCTCAGAGATTTGCGACCACTTCTTGGCAGGTTCGGATGCTGTGCAAGTCGACCTGCATTGCATTCCTCTGGAGAGGTGGACGGTCGATGACGTTCATACTCGAGATAGATGGAGGGTTGTAGAGTTCGCAGGGTGGAGATTCGTTGGGGTTGATGTGGTTGCCCTGACGAATTGGATCGTTGCACGGTTGTGCGTACGGAAAGCGCCAGCCAGGACCGCAAAGCAGCAATCGAGGGTCTGCAAAATCGAGATTCGCATGAGGGTAGGTCCGTTGGAGCAAACGAACGGAAGCAGAATCTTAAGAAAGACATCGACATACCTTTGAAAGCCTGCAGCTTGGGCCACAGCTTCTGATGCTCGACGCATCATGCGCGGATTGCTAGGGCTCTCTTGTGGTAATCCTTCCAGCGCATCTGGCAGGCTGTTACTGCCATACCAGTAGTTGACCCCTGCTGAATGTCAATTGAATTCAATGGACAATACTGGTACGGACTTACCAGGAGACGAATTGTTCGATGTTGGAGGCATGAATGCAAGCATTTCCCTTTGCGAAACGTTGGGCAGAAAAGCTATATCGATGTCTGAGAGACGAGAGGATCTTTTCCCGCAAAAACCATGTGGATGATCAGCCCTGCATTTCGGGGAATTACTCTGTATATCGACTCCTCTCAAGCAACAAGTATAGGAAACGATTAGCGCTTGGCCCAATGCTATTGCGGAACTGCTGACAAGCACTTGGAGCTGGAACGAGGTTTCAAAAGCATCGCCCATCTAAACACCCAGCAGATGGCCGACGCAGGTCGATCTAGCGTCCTAGCGCACCACAGCCATCGACCGCGGGGAAGTCGGCTTAGCGGACGGCACTGTCGGACTAGGCCAGAACGGCCGCTTTCCAAAAATGTCACCAAGGCATATGATTTCACCCTAGGAATCCAAATCCAGTGGTCGGATGTCAGTGTTGCCTTTCTCCAAGACTACTCCACGTCGGTAGCATTTGTCTTTCCCAACTGTCAGCCAGTGCGCCACCCGGCCTTGCCCTTTGAGGGACACAGCCATACCAAGACCATGCATCCAGGGTCCGCTGATCATTTTGGCAAACTCTCTGACAAAGCGATTTGCGATCCATGTCCTTGGACTGAAGTGGACACGACACGTTCAACATGTTCGAGGCCCATATTTTGGCATACTCTGACTGACTTGTGGACACTTGGGCTGCATGTCATCCAGGGTTGTGCACCAAACGAGGGGTGTGTCGCTGGCCCAAGCTGGCAGGACGGTAATGAGTATTCGGTCCGATATATATGGGCTCAGCTGGTAGTACCGCCGCGCTGCAGTAAGGATAGGCCTTCAAAGCCATTCTCGAAACGCAACGTCTTGGTTCGTGTGACGTATCTTTTGGGTTTGCCAATGCCATAATTTTGACCTATTCACGCTCTTGACCTGGGTACTCAAGGCCATTTCACTTCCCTTCTGCAATTACAGTGCTGGGCACTGGGCAGGAATATGCTCACCCGCACCGCGCATTAGTGCGTTAAAGAACCTCCGATTAAATCTCAAGCATGGTAATGCCGTTCTGCCCCTACATCGCATTCGGAATTCTCCACAACACTGGGAGCGGAAAGTTTGCAGTGCTTCACTTAGCGGCCCAGGGGCGGTCTGTTCCCTCGACAGCACCTGCCATCGCAACCGAGCCTGAAGAATGGAGCGGACGGGCAGCTATGCGCAGCTACTCTGCTGTACTTGGTACATGACCGATAGGGTTGAGAGCGGTGAGATTGTATACCGGAGATTGTCACCGTGAACTCGGGTTACCACAACAGACAATGATTGTCACAAATGCCACGGTCACAGTCGCATTAGAGGCTCTTTCTTTGCCGACTACCCTTACAGTTAACATCGAGCAACAGTTCGAGGTAGGGTTTGGTCTTGACTACAAGGAGCAAGTCGAACCTCAAACCTTGCGGTGTGGAGCGGTTCATTGGGTTGCCCGCTCCCGAGGCTACTTCTAAGAACGCCTCCAATGCCAGGTACATTGATTGGACGTCTTCTGATTGGACTATGCGTTCTTCCAAGGTTGCAGCTGCGTTTCGCCGAGTTTCTGGCCGTGAGTGCCGAACTGAGGTATCACAAATTTGATCTTAACTGCAAGATGTCGGCGACATTGTCACCATAAACGAGGACAATGGAGATCTCCTTCAAGGACCACTGTTTGTTCACAACATGACACAGACGCTCTTGCCACCTCTTACGCGAAAGCTTCATATGATTGTGGGGTTTTCGGATACCTGCGACTTCCTGTTGTCAGTTTCCCATTGCGGCAAGTTCATTGTCGCAAGCAGGAATGATCAGGCACACACTGTCCCCGCACGTAAACTTACAGCATTATTTTTTAGAACTAAGCTTGCGCGATGTGCGACGGCTTCCCTTGCGGCTCCCGGAACCTGCACTAAGTGGACAGCAGTAGTACCTCAGTATCCACCAAGGTCGTATCACATTCTCACTTCATCGACTGTCTCGCGGCAACGGTACCCTGATATCGAAACTTTACAAGGCGGCAAAGTTCATATGCCGAAGGACGCTTCTGCACACAGGGGTCTTATGAGGCGCCATCAAATGTCTCGTGCGCCAGCCCATGTGCGAGCGATACGTCAGATACAGTCTTCTAATCGAATCGTTTCGCAACTACCAACATTATTGAAGCTTTGGATCTGAACAGACCTAGGGCATGACGACAGCTCACAGAAGGTTTGTGCTAGCCGTTGACCCAGTCCAGCACTTCGCGATGACGCGCTGAGGTCCAGATCAGTCTATGGTCAACTTCAACGATACGAAAGTACAGACTATTGATGCCAACCCACGACCCCAAGCATTTTGCAGCCGCGCTTCGGTGCGCGCACGTTCCTTGGGAGACTGAACCTCCAACGTGGGATTCCCTGACACTGGTTTACCCATCGCTGGACCCGATGTGTTGGTGCGCAACAGGGTCTTCTGTGCTGAACAGCTCAGTGACTCTGAGCCGATCAGCGGCGTCGGAGTGCGCTCCAAGACATCTGACTGGCTGCTCAAGCCTCATCGAAGCATTACTCAATTCTTTCGACCAGCGCAGGGTCAGTTCACTGCACGCTAAGATCTAACATGCGAGATGTGATCGGTGTGGCGCCTCTAGATTGCGATGGCGCTGGGCTTACCGCACATGGCATCTGGTATTGACCGTATGGGTCAATACCATCACGTTCACAGGCATTCCGAATGCGAGCGAGTCGGCTATAGAACTATCAAGTCGTGCGGCATCTCCCGACAGCCGGGTGCGCCTGTAAAGATCGAAGCCACAAGGAAGTCTTCACCTAAAATGAGCAAGCTCGAGCAGCATGCTCGTTCGCACGTACACATTATACACTTGCAGTGGCGAAAAGCAAAGCAAGGATATGCAGAAACGACTTACATAACGTGCTGTCAACCCCTGACGTCGCTCGACACGTTATGCAGGTGCCCATAGCTGGATGGTCCCGCTGTATGCACATCTGCGCAAAACCTTCTCTGGGTACAGTGATCCCGTTGTTCTTCGGTTGTTTCTAGATTGTCACGAATTCGAACTCCTGGTCTGTGCTGGCAGCCTTCTCTGTTTTGCCTCCCCGTCGGCTTCTTTGTTCATCGGCACGAACCGAAGGAACTCTGCGCTGAACGCAAGCCACTTTGCGCAGTTCCGAAACATTTCACAAATGCCAGGTTTATTAAGTTGATGTTCCAAACCAAGCATGAGAAGATGATGCTGCAGCTTCCCTAGCCCAACGCTTGTAATCCTGGTATACTCCCGCATGGACAAAGGTCTCTCGGTATCCTCGGTTGAAGTGATCGTCACGCGCCAGTGAACGCCCACATGCAGGTGCCCACCTTACAACTAGTAAATCCGCGGATTTGGACCTTCACCTTCTACATTGCGTCGCCTGCATAGCCACAATTCGGCAAGCTCGTATTGCAACGTCCGATAGTTATCGGAGCAATACCACCGTGGTAAACTTGCACAAGTGATCAACACCATCCCGCCCGATAGACTTACCGACATCTTCCGTCAAGCCAACATGGATCAGAGACTTTCAATAGATGATCAGCGAATCGAGAGGCTCAGATGACAGCTCGGACATCCTCCCCGGCGGCGTTGGCGTGCTCTGATACGCGCAAAGTCCTTCTCTACAATACGAAACCTTCTACGTTATGACATCAGACCATTCAGCTCCTGCTTTGGCTGTTTCGACACGCGTCGACCTCAGACTTTGGTTCGAGGATCATCCCAAGACAAGTCATGTCTGACAGAGGGGTTCAGGCAGCAGGTTCATACAGATTTTGGACATGAAGATCAGCCAGAGCACATGCAGATCTGTAGCTCTGACAACGGTTATTGTCGCATGTTCCAGCATTGTTAGGGGATCAGGTCCGTTGCCGTTCAAACGCCGTTCCGACATGCAGACTGTGGCTTACACCGAGTACGATACACCATGAGCTGGACACGAGTCTTCCCGCCCGCAACCTCGACCTCGGGTATCGGCCCTGCCATCACGAGGGCGTCGGACGATGGCGGCAGTGCAGTTCGACCAGAGTGCAAAGGACCGATCACAGGGTTCGAATCATCCGCGCGGGGAATTGAAAGCAGGTTGCCTTGATCACGTGACTCGGGCAGTTGGCTGTGGGCTTTGGCCACTTATCACTAAGTAAGCCCCCTGATTAGCAAGACACTGGTGATGAGAGCATAGTTCATGGAGCCTTGTCCTCCGTGTGCAAAGAGGTTACCTAGGATTGCGCCACGTTGGTCGAAGCCAAGATTGGAGAGTTCATGGTCGAAGTGAAGTTTTAGCTGCCCAGGTACCATTAACTTCGTCGATACCTAGACAGCAAGCACAACCGTTACAAAGTATGATGTGCAATATAGTAAAAGCTGACGCGTGAGTGCAGAGGTCCAGCAATACTTGACTGACTTTTCCGCGGGTGGCATACAGTAAGGATGGGTGACTGCACGTGAATCTCACGTGATGTCGGTACTTTGAGAGGCCCCACTCCGAGACTCCTGCCTGTGACTTCGCGGTGCGTGCTCCAACCGCGGCAGCCATCACCAATGCGTTGCGCGCGTCCTTCCACAATACGCTCGCGCCTCCCCGTTGTCGCGATTGCACCTGTCTCTTCTCTGCGTGCTCCCTTGCCTCTTCAGACACTGCATTGCAGGTCAAGCACTCCAGCTGTGGGACACCCAGTCAGTGATAGAGACACTCAATTCTTGTTCCTATAAGAAGCAAGCTGACCCCTGGACCTGTTCCGCTTTTCCACAGGAGTTTTGCAGTGAACAAGATTGCCACTATGGTGTCTCGTTCTAGTTCAGCTTCGGAGCAGGGCGAAGTTGTCGATACTCAGCACAAGGCAAACACACTCAGTCAGCGCGGAGAAACTGCGATTAACGGCTCTAGCAGGGTGTTTGGACATGATGGAACTTCGGACAGAAACGGTATGGCAGCTCTCGGGGACTTCGCACATTCGCGACTCGGTCTGATAAAGCCAGGACACAATTATCGCGCTCTAAGTCGCTCGCCTTCACCCTACCGTCGAAAGCGTACTCGATCGCCTTCACCGTTCCGCAACAAGCGCGCGCCTGAACGCTCGCCGTCGCCATTTCGACATGGCCGCAACGATCGAGGACACGACGGTGACGATTCACGGTCCCAGCACAAGCGCAAAGCCTCCCCGCCTCGAGGCAATCGGCCTGAGAAGCGCCACAACACTGAACGCAGCAGACATGGCGACCGTCCACGAAATTCTTATGCAGACGACCTGCGAAGTGGACAATCTCAGCCCACGTTTGTGAAAGCTTCGCAGGGCACGACCGAGCGACCGCACGTCAAGCCTATCTCATACGCCGAGATCGACAACCAGACGCCTGTGGTCCCAGGTTTCAGCGACGGTGTGATTGCTGCTGATCGGCCTGTGAAACGAAGTGACAATGGCCATAGAGCCGATAGATCTAGCCAGCAGGTGACTCGCGATACGCAGAAGCTCAGCATACAAGACAATGCAGAAATACGGGCGCAACAAGCGAAGAACGGGACCAAGGGCACGAACATGTATGATGGACTCTTTCAAAAGGGCATAAATAGGTCGCTAATGAGCCACAGGAGGATCACCCAAGACGATCAGCCCGAGGTTACATTAGCACCCGTCGAAGACATGGCCCCAACACAGGAGACCCGTGAAGAGAAACGCCGCAGGTGGGCAGCAATTCGCGCTGCGGCTGAGCAGAAGCCTAAAGAGAACCTTCTGCAACAAGCAGTTCTCACTAACGCCTCCGAAACCACTACTCCTAACGTCGGCTCTCCAGCAATTCTCGATACAACGATGTCGCCTTTTCCTTCTCCCCGCGCAGGCGATCTAGATTCAGTACCGGCATCTCCAGATGTCATGATCATCGACAAGCAGGCTCAGGACAGTCGTGGAAACAGCCCAGCGGTGGCTAGCCCTTCGGCAGCTGACTATGACCCGACCCAAGACATGCTAGATGACCGCAATCGTGCAATGAACAAGAACACCGATCTCCGTTCCGATGCTTACAGCGAGACCGACCCCAAAGCTTTGTCCACGTTGCCGGCGGAGAAGGTGGCTCCAGTCAAGAAGCAGAAGAAGAAGGACTTCGACATGTTCGACTTCAGTGATGAGGAAGATGAGATCGAAGGTGTTTCACAGGAGCAAGAAGGACCAGCCAAAGGAACCGTTCTGGATGAGAAGCTTCTTGAGAATTGGGACGACCCTGAAGGGTACTACAAGATCATCAACAACGAATTAGTGAACGGAGGCCGCCATCGAATGATCAAGACCTTGGGCCGAGGTGTGTTCGCCAATGTCGCACAGGCGGAAGAGGTGGCGGCCGACAGCGATGGACAACAGGGCAGACTTGTTGCTATCAAAATGATCCGTAGGAATGAGCTGATGAGGAAAGCCAGTCAAAAGGAGATGGATTTCTTACAGAAAGTCAACGAGGCAGACCCACAAGACAAGCGCCATATCATTCGACTCCTAGGTTCCTTCGACCACAAGGGCCACTTGTGCATCATCTTTGAGCACATGTCTAAGAACCTGCGAGATCTACTCAAAGAGGAGACCAATGGTCATGGATTGGCACTGCCAGCTGTCAAAACTTATGCGAGGCAGATGTTTCTTGGTTTGCAACATCTGCAGAACTGCCAGGTCATTCACTTGGATCTGAAGCCTGACAATGTGCTCGTCTCTGCTGATAAGAAGACTGTCAAGCTAGCCGATTTTGGTACAGCAGTCGACAAACGAGACAACATCGAGCGCACGGAGTACTTGGTCAGTCGATTCTATCGCGCACCGGAGATCATTCTGGGTATGGACATAGGCTACCCTGTTGACATGTGGGCTGTGGGCTGTACTGCGTACGAACTCTGGACCGGCAAGATTCTTTTCACTGGTCGATCGAACAACCAGATGGTCAAGGCTTTCATGGATTGTCTCGGCTGGCCAAGTGAGAAGCTGCTGAAGAAGGGTCTTGTGAACAACATTCTCGAGCACTTCGAGCCTGGGCCGCCCTTGAAGTTCATCAGCCGCGAAGTTGACCAGTACAATCAGGTATGTCCCAACACACACAATATTGAGAAACAGTCACTAACTTCGAAACAGCTCTCGGTACGCAAGATTGAGCAACAGAAGAAGATCAGTCGAGATATCAAGACCCGAGTCCACGATGCTGCGCGTGGCATTGCTCAAGGTGGACCCAGCGTCGCTGAGCTCAATGATTTCGCCGACCTCCTCAACGGCACTCTTCACATGAATGTGGAGAAGCGCATTCAGCCCAAAGAAGCCCTCTCGCACAAGTTCTTCGCAAGCAAGAACCTAGCTCCCAGGTCGGCAGTAGTCAAACCACCGGTCATGAAGCGTGCGACCCCCGGTATCCGGAGATGAGTGACATCCACCCCGGGCCCTTTCTGAGATAAACTCAGGCTTTCATTGCTGGTATGTGTCGCGGACGAGGCGGGCGATAAGTACGGTGGCAGGGCGTCTTGCGGGCTTGTGGAGCGTCAAAATGGGCCTTTCTAAATATTACAGATGGATATAGTCAATATTATGTACGAATACTGAGTGACTATCTATACATGCTTGTAATCCTTGTTTCTGACAAGTCTCCTCGTGGCGTCCATGCACAGGTCAAGGTGCACTATCAAAAAACCCAATACAAAACGTGATAAGAATTGTAATCATTTTGAGTGCTGCCGTCTTCAAGGCATTTAAACTGAAGAGTTTAGAGAAGGTGGTGTTCTCTCTTGATAGGTATTCAGACAGTGTGATAGAGTAAGGTGATGGAAGCATGTTGTCCCTCGCGAAGCGTCCGCTACAAACGCAACACTTTTAGCGAAAGTTAGACACGAAAGGCCCGGAAGGTATGGGTGGAAACAGATGCGAGACAATTTTCATTGTCCTTACAAACAATAGTAATTCTGACTTCGTCGCTGATGCAGCTAGCACAACTTACTACCGTGCAAGCCTATTTGAGGACGGGACAAGGAAGAGTAAGGGTCTGGCGTGTCGATTCGCTGTATCCCATCTTGCCCTTCACTGTCAACTTGGGGTCCATGCGCAGACGACGCTGCAGACGCGCCAGGGGCTGGGGTTTCCACTTCGTCTGGTGCAATTTCAGTTTCCAGTATTGAGCCACGACGCCATGAGCGGCTGGTAAACGACCAAGCCTGCTCAAGCCCACGAACAGGGAGTATGCTCAGTGTATTTGCGTGTCGTGGAGGTGAATCTCTGGTATGCTCCCACAAAGCCTTGGCCTCCTTCTCCCATCCAGCCACAATGCGCCTAGGCACATGATATCCACGCTGATTGATCTCGATGATTAACTCGTCGTAACTCTCTAGGTCCTTTTTTACCTGGTTGTACCACCTCGAGTCCCGTTCAAATGTTCCCTTGAAAACGTTCCTTGGTTGTTCACGCTGGAGGGCGCAGGTTCTGCTGCACGATCTAAAGGATGTTGCGACTCCAAGTTGGCTATGTAGCACGCAGTATATACCTTGCTTCTCGATGAGGTTGACTACCTGTCGGCGGATATCGACGTCGAATTTGATGGACTCCAGGGTTGATTTGACCCCGTCGATGCGTAGTCTCAATTGTGGCTGTTTCAGCCAATAGAGCCGCGCTGGGTACAGATCCAGCCACGTTATAGGCCTACGTCTTGGTTCAAATTCTCGGTTTGCGTGAGTAGTATCGGAGGAGTCATCGTCGGGTTTCATTGTTGTGGTTGATTGGCGTTAGAAATAAGGAATATCTGTCGAGTTGTTTAGCTGGAGATACAATTGCTAGGCCGTGAATGATCTTGCACAGTGCTTGCTGCCTCTTAATGAGGTAACGATGTCGCACAGCAATCATCCAAGATCTCTTCAATGGGTTGCGCTGCTGTTGTTAACAGGCGGAGGACGTTGTGGCGAAGGGCGAACATATGTTTTCAGCGAGACGGGGTAAGCAAAAGAAAAGACACTCCATACTGGGGCACAAAGCGAACGGCGGATGATGGCTCTAGCGATACAAGTTGTTTGATAGTGATATACAAGTGAGTGGTCTATCTTCGCAGAAGTTGCACACCGAAGCAGGCGAGGGCGCTCTTACATCTTCGCAGACGAGGTAAGGTGAGAGACGCAGCGCATGAACAATAACGTATGTTGCACCTACAGAATTGGGGTTACGTTATTAACCGACTACGAGATGGCCACAAGTGATCAACTATAAACAGAGATTTGCACGGATCACCCCTTCTCCAAAAGAGCTGTGGGAACGAATGCCTCATTACCTAAGATCTCCGAGAATGTGCGGGCGACAACCGGTCGTTCCTCCAACTCTTCGTGGAAGCGTGTGGTCCGCGCTGCAGACGGTGGCAGGATCCCAGAGTCCACCCGTGTAATCGTCTCTGATAAGATGTCTTCCTCTTCGATCTCCTCTGGAGTTGTGCTAGAATCTTCTTGTGACTTCTCATCATATCCGAAGCTGAAGCAGCAGTGCGTTCTCGATTTTACCCCCGAATGTCGACGAGGAGCACAACCATTAGTGCTATCGGCTTCTGGAGAATTGCCATCGTTGCGGCTTCGACGAACAGCAGCCTTGCGGTTCAAGATACCGGCTCGTTGCCGAACAATCTCATTCGTACGCGTCCATGATGCTTTGGCCCAAGTAGATATGTTGCTGTTGCAGCTTTGTGGGGCTTCCCAGTGGTATGGATTATCAGTAGGCTGCACTCTGACATCTGTGTCTTGCGCGCGGAGACTCTGAGACGGTAGTAGACGAAGATCGGTTAGGCCCGACTTGGGCAGCCGCTGATATGGCGGAACGTATGGTAAAATACGGCTTGGATCTACTACATCGAGGTCTGCAACTTCTACCAAGGAGCCTCCGCCAGAACCATGACCGCATTCAAAGCCATTCGAGATCGGTTGTGGTGTTGCCATTGTGCGATTGGATGGTTGAATTTCTTTCAGCCAAGCAGGAGGCCGTTGGAAGCCCGGCATTTCGTATATGAGACGGTCGTGATTGCTTGGGACAAAGGTACTGTTGCGCAGGACAAATTCCCAGAACTTCCCAGAGTTGTTCGAAGACATCACACCTGCACAGTGACAGTGAAGGGTCCAGAATCAACCTGATCGAGCCATCAAGCACCACGCATTGTGAGGTTCGCTGTGGCGGCGTAGCTACCCACGTACAAAGCCGTCCAGCTGTAAGTGTGCGGTGATCACACCAGCTGAGCCCCATGGAGTGCAAAAGACAGTGCAGTCCGAGCGCCATCATTCACACCCGGGACTCCTGGTCCCGCCTCTTCATCTCTGCATTGACTTCATCAACAGTAAGAGGGACCCTTCGCCCAGCCCACTTTGCCTTCTCTTGTTCAGCGAAGCCTTCCGTGCTGAGGAAGCCGACACAAAGGAAGCCGAGCTCTTCCCTGTTCGTGTCAAAGACCTCCCACCATTCAGCCTCTGGCAACTTGATGCCCGCCTCTCTTGCAGCAAGGTATATCGCTGCAGTTGCCAGACTAGGAGGTTGGTGCGTAAGGTATAGAAGCTGAGGGCTCAGCAGCGCGGTGTTGAGATGAGCGATTGCTCGTTTCGCAAGTTCTGAGACGCGTGGATGTGTGAAGACGTCGAGCGCCTGCATGTACGTGATGCACAGTGTGTATGGTAGATTTGCCTGCACCCGAAAACCGAGTGTCTTAAGGATACGCTGCTCGGTCTCGAATAAGGCGGCTCGTCGACGTTCGTAAATGCCCTCAGAGACATAATACGTCTCCGCTTTGCTCTCTTCAGGCTCGGTGTCCATTGGAGACAGAGGGAATGCGTCGAGGTAGGCGTAAACATTGACAAGACTGCGCGCTGACTTGGGGTATGCGGAAAGCTTCGTGACGAGGTATAGCGAAGAGGCTGAAACTTGCTGCGGTATCGTCAGAGAAGCTGCACCTGACAGAGCATAGTAAACCTACACCAGCACCGAATTCAGCTAGGCTCCCACCTTCTACACCAACCCAGAATCTCATGAAGACAATGATAGCCTGTGCTACCACTTCCTGTGGAAGCCTCAATAGCACACCAGCCGCCTGTGTGAGTCGTGCGCCGGCATAGCAAATTGAGTCCTCGAGATCTTGCGGTATCCCGTCGAGCTGTGATCCGGAGCTTTCCAGTTGGGCTACAGTTGCCAACGGGTTGGCGAGCGGCGAGGGCTGCATGGTGCGCCACGAAGAAGTTCTGTGATGCTGAATTGAGGGAGTGGTGCGCGTCCGACTAAGCTCGAGCTTGGAGCTTCGAAGCTTCGCATTGGGAATTTGGTGATGCGCCGCGAATGCGCGTCATGGGACGTGCCTAGTGCGCGCGCACAGCCCATCATGGAGGGACCGTATTCGCGTTCCAGGTAGATATTGTATAATACGGTGCAACGTCGATAGATGATCTAGAAATTACTCAGTACATGTACTAATATTGCGTCAGATTTTTTATCAAAACACTTCAGTCGCTTTAGCTCACTTGGGAGAGCGCCAGACTGAAGTTCAGTCATTAAATCTGGAGGTACTGTGTTCGATCCACAGAAGCGACAAGCTTCAGTGCCCGGTTCGTCCGGGATCACTCCAACAACCTTTTTGCATACGAGCTCGATCTTTGCCAATATTGTGTGCGTGGAGTGATCTCCAAGCATCGACTATATTACACAGAGCTGGTCATTCCCGTTATTGGTGGTGTGCCATGTTCGGGCCCAGCACAATATGAGGCGTATTTTTTTGGGACGAGATCAGGGACGTATCTTTGTACTGATGCATTGTGTTTGGAGGCCAGTGAAGGTGTCAGTCGTCTCCAACCATCTTCGAGTGTCGGAAGTACTTCATGCCTACCCAGGCAATGACCACCCACACCCAACTCATGACTGCCGTGCACACTATCAGCGCCGGATAGTATCCCACAATGGGCAGCGACTCGTCGTCCTCCAGTTCCGGCGGCGCGTACGGTGTCTCACCAACATCCCAGGCCCAACTCCACACTCCAAGACATGAGCCCATGCCTACCACGAAGACGATCCATGTCACAATCAAGACAACCCAGCCCCACCATTCTGTCTCGCTGTAGTCCCATTCGTCTTCGACTTCGAGATCAGCGGGCGTCTGAACGATCGTCAGGGATGTTCGCCGGTCAGATCGATTCGAGCGCCGACGTTGAACAGATGGATCTGGCGCGGACAAGCTGTACAGCGTACTGCTACTTGCAGACATTGGAGGTCGGTAGAAGGAGAGAGCCTCGTCCTCGTCTGTGGTGGAGGCGTATGGTCCGATGGGGCTGGTGATAGGCGAGGCAAACTGGCGCGAACGTTCTGGAGCGTCCTCGATGCTGGGCGCAGGTATAGAGTGAGACAGTCTGCTTTCGGGTAACAGCCATCCACTATCTGAGGACGAGTTGAGAGGGGCGTTCTCGTAGCTGAAGCGTCGGTGATTCGTGTTGTCGTCTTCAAGCGAGGTCGTGCTCATGGTCGTAGTGATGGTTGGCGGCTTCACCGGCGTTCGGTCCTTGCGCAACGAGCCACTCCGTTCGCGCATTTTGGCCATAGCTGCCTTCCTTAATGAACCTTTTCTCTTTCGTGCCTGCCCATTCTGGCGCAAGGCAGTTGCAAGGGAGGAGCGTTCCTGCACAGCTTCTGTGTCCTCCATCTGCCCTTCGTCCTCCACCTCCAACTTCAGTGCAGGCTTTTTGGCGACATCTTTGGACCTCAAGAATGACAGGCTGCCAAGGATGCCGCCAGACTTGCTACGTTTGTGTTCAGGCTTCTTCTCATCCTGAATGTTCCCCTTCACCTTATCCTCTGTAGATCGTGTTGCGTCATCACTTCCGTGTCGCTGTGGGCCGTTCCTAAATTCCATTGCTATCACGCACACAGGCCATGCAGCGCGCCTGTCAGATCCAAAGTGTCATGCTTCGCGTTCAATATATCGCGAGCAATGCGGGTGTAGCGCATTATTGTCCCTAACAACGCGGCCGGTGACGTCCTTAGCCTTATCAAGCCCCTGGCGCGGCCTCGGAGGCTAGTGATTGGTGCAGCGGTCGCGCCCTAATACGGCCAATCTGCATGTGGACGGCATCCCCCAATTTCCCCTCCACCTTCTGTCTGGGGTCTATCTGGCTCTCTTATCTGCGAGCTCCTGGACGAATGTGTCGTCGCTGAATCCACTGCCTCAAAGCCGTTGCATATTGAGCTGCTGCCATGGCTTCGAACGGGATCCCGCTTCCACCGCGGACGCCAACGCCTCCTATTGACGACGATGCGCCGCAACAGCCGCCCGTGGGCCTTGGATTCGAAGGCGAGCTGTCCGCCGGAGGTCTGGGATTCGATCCAAATGCGCTCTCGCCAATGTCAGCGACCTTTCCATCGAAGCAATTTGCGACTCTGGGGCCCAGCGACTCGGTCTCGCAGCGCGCGACGCCAACTCTATATACTCCTGCGAGCGCGACATTCCCGTACACGCCAGCCAGCATAATGAGTGGGACCGACATCGATGCACCATCTATGAGTGGTACAGAGCATGCGCGCAACCCGTTCAACTTTCAGTCGGTCACTTACCAGCCCGGCCGGCCAAAACAGAATGTATGACAATCTCCTCTCACGGCCAACGCCATGCTAATGATTATAGGACATTGGCAGAAGACGAGGACACAAGTACAAGCACAGCAGCGTATCTCACCAAATCTTCCTCGAGCCAGCACCTCGCGCGCCTCTCCAGCTTCCCGCCTCCCTCCCGATCCCTACCTTTAAAGAATACCGATCATCTATGTCGAAGGACCAGAAGCTGCGGTTGGCATGGTGTTTTGGCCACCTGCTTGTTGCGGGGCTTGTGCAGTGGGGCTCGCATGAGTCTCTGGCATTGACTGTGCTATCTCGTCTTATATTCTATGACGCAATCGGCGCATTTCTCTGTGTCGCGGTCGATGTTGGTTCAAACTTCGAGGTCTGGAAGCGCTCCAGCATTCGTCATCCGTTTGGCTTTGAGCGGCTCGAAGTTATCGCAGGGCTAGGCATGTCTGTTGGCCTACTGTTCATGGGCTTGGATCTCATTTCCCACGGTCTCACACATGCTCTGGAGAACTCTGGTGGACACACTGCGCACCACGCAGACGCGCACGAGCGTGTATCCCCCGGCAGCATTGACCTCGCGGCTCTGAGCGGCATCGTTTCGACCCTTATTTCAGCCATCTTGCTGAAGAACCACGCTCGCATTGGCAAGGTTATGAGACTAGGGGCCATCGCAAACCTGCCCTCCGTCCTGAGCAATCCCTCTCATTTTCTCACATTATCCTGTTCAGCATTGCTGCTGCTTCTGCCACTGTTGAGCATACAGATGTATGTATGGCTGGACCGGACTTTGTCGTTCTCTGTCGCCATCTGCATGGTAGCACTAGGGTGGATCCAGGGTTGGACACTGGGCAAGATGTTGCTGATGTCCTACTCGGGGCCAGGAGTTTCCGACGTCATGTACGACATCGAGACGGACCCAGCAGTAACGGCAGTCGAAGAAGCAAAGTTTTGGCAAGTGCATTACGGCCTCTGTCAAGCAAACCTGAAGGTCAGGGTACGCAATCTGGACGAGATCGGACGTTTGCGCGACCGAATCACCAGCATGGTACGGAATCGTTTGGGCGGCAGCTACGGTAGTGGAGGACAGAAATGGGAGGTTTCTACCCAGGTTACGCTGGAGAAGGACTGAAGGACGACCAATATCACGATTTCAGCTCTGTCATACTCCAGCAAATATGCAATGAACACTCCGCGACTCTGTGGCGAACTCGACTCAGCAGGCTGCATTTCAGCTTGCAGCCCAAAAGGGGCAGTGCGACAAAGTGTGACGAATGCTGAACACCCTACGTCAGGTTTGCCGCTTATTCCTCAATCGGTGGCACTTCCTGCGACCGCACCCAACAATGCACTCACTCAGTTTGCCGGGCGACGTCTCTCTTATCACCTGTTGTCTGCCTCTGAACAGCTGGCAGCCATCACGCCGACACCTGACATGCACCCAACGGTACCCCTGCCGCCACTAGAACGTTAGCGAAACCCTGGACGCGGGCGGCTGGGAAGGCACCGGCGGGCACACTGATCATCTAGTAAACCGTCCACGCCACTCTCTTTGGCGCTTCACCGCCCAACGCGGCGGTCGCTGGTTGGAGTGTGCAGTTCGATGCACGCTCGGGCACGCTTGACCTGCCTGCAGGTGGCTGTTCGTCAATCACGCCCACAGACACTCGCACCCAACCCCTCTCCTGCACGTCCGCCTGCACGCCTGCCTGAGGTCTGCCAGAACCTGTGACTTCGTAGGCTGGCGTCGCTCGGGTACGCGATACAACCCTGTCCACCGCCGGGGATGGCCAGAAATCGCGATGAGGGAGGCACACGATACGCATACGCCGATGACCAATATTCACGAGACGACCGTGACAGCAGACATCACCGCCGCCACCGCAGTCGCGATTACGAGGACGACGAATACGCCGCCAAGCGAGAGCGCAGGGAACGTCGCCGCGCAGAAGACGCACGACGAGAGACAGACGTCAATCTAGATGACCTCAGGGCGCGCCGGGCTAGCTACTACTCGAGGCCATCGAGCGATCGATATCGTGAGCAGGACCGCATGGCACAGGAAAGTAGAGCAGAGAGTGTGAAGACACCGCGCAGCAGCCGGCGAGAGGTCACGAGAGATGGCACGCGCAAGTCAAAGAAGAAGAAGGAAGTCGTTGAAGTCGATAGAGAGGACGATTATGTGTACAGGCCGAAGTCGAGTGAGGTGAGGCGGTCTTCTGGGCGCAAGAGAAGCGACGAAGGAGGATCTTCGAGTCGAACGGCATACACACCACGTTCGGGGTCGGGCTCTTCACGTCGAGTTGAAGAACCAAAGCTGGGCAGGTAGGTCCATCGTACGTCATCGGCCAGTACCACAAGCTCACCCTAACCAGGAGTGTTTCTGCGCGTGAACCTATCAGCAGATACTTATCGACAAGGTCTACTAGACACCCGAGTGCTGTCAAGGTGTCAGCTGTACCTGCTGCCTCACCTGTCGTAAGATCATACTCCACCAGAGAGCAGCCTCCGCGCAGGAGCTCTGGGGGTATCTTCTCCATCTTCCGACCGGGACCACGATCACCACCTATCAGAGAGGTGCAAAGAGTCGATTGTCTTGTCTGTATGAACGATGACCTTCCTGTCACCAAAACGGCAAAGCTCGCTTGTGGTCATCGCATGTGCCACGCCTGCTTGAAGCGCCAGTTCACACTCTCTGTCAAGGACCCGCAGCACATGCCTCCCAGATGCTGCACTAAGGAGCATATTCCATTGAAACACGTTGATCGTTTGTTCGATGATAAGTTCAAGAGGCTTTGGAACCAGAAATTCGAAGAGTATACTGCTACAAAGAACCTGTACTGCCCTGGAAAAGGCTGCGGTGAGTGGATCAAGCCAAGTAAGATCAGAGTTGATATGGCCACTGGAAGAAAGTATGCTCGATGTGGTCGGTGCAACACCAAAGCATGTGTCCGTTGTAGTAGCGTTTATCACCCCAGACGGGAATGTCCGAAGGACGACGAGACCGCCCGTCTGGTCCAGATGGCCAAGGAGAAGGGGTGGCAGAGGTGCTACAATTGCAAGGCTGTGGTGGAGCTGAAAGAAGGATGCAACCACATGACTTGGTAAGTACAGCTCCGACGTCAGCTTTGCGTATTTACTAACGTCCCCCAGCCGCTGCAGCGCCCAATTCTGTATGGTCTGCGCATTGCCTTGGAAGACATGCAACTGCCCGTGGTTTGACTACTCCCACCTCCCAGACGACGACCGTCTGAATGACATGCGCGTGCCATACAGTAGGCACGACAACGGCGTAGAGGTGATTGAAATCACCGAGGAACCTGCTGCGCCTGTTACTCGTCGGTCCAGTACACGAACCAGCAACCGCACTCGACACCGCAGCGAGCGTGAGCGTCCGCAACAAGGAACTTTGGCTGCCCATCTACAATCTCAACGTCACCTACACCTTCCCAACATTGCAGCATCGAGTCTCAACCGCGGCGATATCGCAAACGTCGAAGCTTATGGCTTTGGCAACACCGGCGGACATCACATGAATGATTCGTACCAAGTGCGCCCACCTATAATTACGTCCGCTGCGCATCGGCCGGTACAGTCTCCTCCTCGCTCGTCACACTTCACAAGCCGCCGCGTGGTGCGCGAAGCTCCAAGCCCAGTCCCTGTAGCTCGACATGTGCCAGCACCTGTAGAAGCACCCTCCTCTGCCATGGCCGGCCTGTCCCTTGACGGAACGAAGCGCGGTGCCAACCGAGTTGGAACCTGGCTTAGCCATGTCAAGATCGACCCTGAGGCAACCAACACTCAAGCTGAGGGCGTAGAAGTTGATGATTGGCGATGCGACGGGACGATGGTTGGCATCGATTGAACATAAGTGCGTTCGTCAATACTTTTGTCTTGTATATCTTGATCGCTTTGCATGTTAGCGAAGGTGCATAAGGAGCATTCGGACATATTGCTGGCGTTTTTCCTTGGGTTTCATCTTGGGCATCGGAGTTAGCGTGCTATGCGATACCCTTCTATCATCATGTCAATGCATTTTGTTTTACCTTTGAAAAGCACACGAGCACGCAAGATCGCCCGAGACGTTCTCCGTTTGTGCAACACGAGTGATTGGGCGCGGACATCCGTGCTATGTATTCATGATGTCACAGAGTAGCTCATCCACGCTAAACCAACACCGTCCTGTAGAGCTTGACCTCTCAGCTTCCGCCCAAACTTCTACAATTTTGTTACTCTATCGACCAATTGAACACACATCATGCCTTTCCTACGATCAGCATCTCTCCTGCGCTCAGCAGCCCGTCCTGCTGCTGTTCGCCCAGCATTCTTCGCACGCCCTCAGGTCCGGTTCGCTACACAGGGCTACGGCTCTGGCGACGGCAACCCGGCCGGCGAGAAGCCCCAGCAGCAAGGACAGAACCCTAGCGAGAGCCTCGAGCATCCTGGCCCACCACCACCGAAGGTCGCTGAGGGCAAGTCCTCCTCGTCGCCTAACGAAGACTCTGGCTCCTCGTCCAGCAAGTCGTCATCATCATCATCGAAGCCATCGGAGCAGAGCCAGTCGAATGACGGAGCGTCAAAAACTGGCGGAGGCAACGGTAAGTCAGTCAACGGTGCCCAGCCCAAAATCCTCAACGCAAACCCCCCTGCGACCGAGAGCGAGGAGGTGAAGCAACACAACAAGGAGTTGGATCAGAGGGCTGAGAAGGCGTACGAGCAGGTCAGTGATGAGGAAGCGGAGAAGGATAAGGTTTCCAAAAGCTTCTGGGCCGGTATGTCATAACCACACCTGATGGTTTCGAAGCAGATGGCTAACAAAGTGAAGGTCAAGGCGGAAGGGACCGCGACCCCTGAGAAGACTCATTGAGCAGCTTGAAGATCGATCGATGAACGGAATTGTACGAATATACACGCGCGCGGAAGGCGTCTGCATGAATTGAATCAAACAATGCATCTATTATGCCCACACGTGGAGACCCTCAATGCCCCTGGATCGCGTGCTTCTCCCGACCCAATGCAGCCAGGCAGCCTAGGCATCAACAACACAAACTTGTGACACTCAAACATCCTGTCTTTCGTGCAACGCCTCGCCTCGCCTCTTCCATTGTGCTGTTCTAGGCTCAAGGGTCATAGCTTCAGCACGGGTCAGATATGACGTCAAGCGGCATTGTGGGGAAGCGATCATGATGCAGAATCTAAAATGCCATAACAACACGTTGCAGCTCGTAACAAAGCCTCGAAGAATAATAACGACGGGTCGACAGCGTCACTACTGTCTGGGGCGTGTGGAGGTTGATGTCAAGCCGCGGATCGTCATCGTTCGCGCCTCACGCAGCGCACAAGCAGGGTCTGGCTCGTGAAAGCGATTCCACAATTTGTGCAAAGAAGAACGTGATGTCCGCGTCTGTGATAGGACAGTGAGCCCTTCCCATTGGCTCTGGGCCCGCAACAGCTACAGGTTTCCGCGCTAGATGTGACAGGGCGGTGACGTACGGACACCAGCCATTTTGTGCTCCCCTCACCATAAAGCCCACCCGCGTCTTTCCACCACCGAACTCCATCTCATACCGCTGCCCTTCCTAATACCAGCATCTCCTCATCAATCACCTCATCGCTACCGCAGAGAACTGATTGAATTTCCAACATGAAGTTCTCCCTTGCTTCCACCCTGGTGGTGACCTTGGCTGCTCAGGCCACAGCAAACAGCTGGTTTGGCAAGTCTGGTGCGTAATCTGAGAGCCATTTTCTGATGCAATTGTGTATCAGCTCCGCGTGCTTATACTAACATCGATAAGCAGTCTACGACAAGTGGCACGAGACGGAGCTCGAGCGCTGGCTGTCGGACAACAACATCCCTCACCCGGGTCCTTCTGATCGTAAGAACCTTCAGAAGTCCGTCGCCGACAACTGGAATGACAAGATTGTCAACCCCTACACATCGTGGGATGCCAAGTCCCTCTCCAACTACCTGACCGCTCGCGGCCAGCAGGCAAAGAAGGGCACCGAGAACGATGCGAAGAGCCTCGCCGAGCAGGTCAAGGCCTACTGGTACGAGACTGAGGACTCTGCCAACCAGGCTTACAGCAACGTTAAGGACTGGATCTTCGACTCGTAAGCATTGCATATGGCTCTCGTTGACGGCATATACTGACTATCTACAGATGGACCGACTCTCAGCTCAAGGCTTTCGCCGACAAGAACGGCATTCCCGTTCCCCAGCCCCGCCAGCGTGACTCTCTCCTGAAGTCTGTCCGCGAGAACTACCAGTCCGTTGCCGACAAGGCTTCCGAGACTGCTAACTACCCTGGTGACTGGCTCTACGCTTCGTGGTCTGACTCTGACCTCAAGTCTTGGTTCGATGAGCGCGGCTACAACGTTCCCCAGCCCTCCACCCGCGACTCCCTCATTGCCAGCCTCCGCCGGCAGTCTCGTCTTGCTAGCCAGAACGCCCAGGGCGCCTACGCTCAGGTTTCTTCTTCCGCCGCCGCCGCCCAGCAGAGCCTGAGCGATGCTCTTCTCGACTCCTGGTCCGACTCTCAGATCAAGGAGTGGGCCGACAAGAACGGTGTCAAGGTTCCTCAGGGCTCCAAGCGCAATGAGCTCATTGCTCTTGCCCGCAAGCACCGTGCCCGTCTCTACGGTGACTCTGCTTCCGCCACTGCTGCCTCCGCCTACGGTGCTGCCACCTCCAACGCCAACAGCGCTGCTGCCCAGGCCACCGACGGCTTTGCCTACTACACCAACTTGATCAAGAACCAGTTCGGTATCGCCACTGACGCTGCTGCTGCTTCTGCCAGCTCTGCTTCTTCCGTCGCCGCTGCTTCTGCCAGCTCTGTTTCTTCCGTCGCCGCTGCCTCCGCTGGCTCTGCTACCGGTCAGGTCAAGTCTGCCACTGGTGCCGCTGCTAAGGCCGCTTCTTCCTCTTCTTCCTCCATCTCCAAGTCGGCTGCTTCTGCTTCCGCCGCTGCTTCCAAGTCCGCTCAGAGCGCCGCCTCTGTTGCCTCCAAGTCCGCCCAGTCTGGCTACGATGCCGCCGGTGCCTCCGCCAGCTCTGCCAGCGCTAAGGCTTCCAAGGCCTCTTCCGCTGCCAAGGACGAGTTGTAAACAACTCGCCCCGCTACGACTACAGACAAGTACCGTTTGGCCTTGATGGTCACCAGACGTTTCACGACATGATTACGACTCGGTTTTGATGGTTGAAAACGGATCACCGGGATCCTGTAAGATTAGCTTTAGCGTTACGATGATACTCCCTTGACCTTATGTAGGCATCTGAGGTCTCTTTCCTTTTCCTCCTGGTCCCTCAAACTGGAACGGAGGTTCGGCGTCTACATAGCTTGATTTAGCAATGAAAAAGTTAATGCAACGTTGGTGTTCTCATCTAGCTTTATGGAAAACGCCCATCCATAGTCATCAGGCTCAGACCAGGTCATACTGGTAGCTTAGACGGCTGCAGATTGCCCTTATTGCTGAAAATGCATGCACTACTACGCACATCGCACAATGCCTTGTTGTTTTGTTGATCACGCCTCGGTGTTGCATATTTGTTGAGCGCACAATGTAGCTTGCTCTATCTTGTTCATTGTCGTACTACCCGTACGAACAGATAGCAGCAATGCCAAAAGCATCCAGTACAAGTATATTGACATGTGATGGAATATGCAATCTATGCCTCAAGAATATTCAGCAGGCTTAAACTTCCCTGAAGATGTGATGACAACCGTGCTATGCAGTAAGACCCTGAAGCTGTTGGAGTCCAAACAGTCCGGGAAGAAGACCAAGCAAGCCGCAGCACAGCCTGCAGTCAGTTGAGTCGCAAGGGCCCAAAGGCTCTGTCAGACATGTAACACCCCCGCAGATCATGTAGACGAACTATGTCACTGCACAGCCGTACCTTGAACCAGCTCACTGAGGAGTGGCGCAGGGAAAACATCGAGCTCAGACTCGTGAGCGACGAACTGGGTATCGGCGCCTACGCTCGCCAACCCCTTCCTACTGGTCATGTCCTAGGTGAGTAGGAAGCCAAAACAGGAAGGGCCCCTGGTACGGATGCGGTGCGGCCGGGTGCAAGTGAGGCGAGGAAGCTGTGCGGGCGCGCGCTGATAAGATAGAAAGTCGCGAATAGGCGAGGCGAGGGAGGTGGGGGAAGGGAGGAAGGAAGCATGGCTTAACCCAGCCCAGGGAGTAAAGGCAAAGACAAACCCACACAGAGTACCGCTCTAATATGATTCTTGCTTCCTGAATAACGTCCAGCATGGATGTGTTGTAATTTTCAAAGTCATGTGTCACTGCACGTTGCAGATCGCCGCCATGTCGACACTGCTCCTTCCACATATACACATACGCTACTGGACGGTTCCTCGCTGCTAGTGCACAGGACAGTAGCGCTTAGGAATAGTATGATGTTCCAACAGTGTCTTTGTCCCGTATCCTTGTTGGAGCTACAATGTAGCTTGCTCTACGCATTCTTTGTCGATAACTGAGTGTGAGCCCCAACGGTAGGTGATTCGAGCGCCCTTATACAAGTAGTATGCAGAACCCCGTGAGCCCCGAATTCATCATCACGGAGCAGCCTCAACAAACCGCACTCGCCTCAACATGGTTAGAAATGTTCCAGCGCAGCTTAAGAGTCTGCCAACGTTCACCTACACTCGAACTGCCCAAGATGTAGCAGTGGCGCGTCATTCGGGACGTGCAAAGCAGCCCATTCCTACCGGTCAGCGGACGAAGCATAAGTCAGTGTCCTGGTACAAAGGTGATAAGGACTATGTCCGCCGAGTCACGGAGAACATGATCGATCCGGCTCGATGGGTAGACGAGGAGTCATTTCCGGACTACCGGAGCATCTAAACCATCCTCAAGATCTATTTCAAGCTGTACTGTATGCAGGGAAAGTAAAGCCCAAGCCTGCCAAAAGTAGCAAAAAGCCCAAAAGGGGCGCACCACCACAGCCTGCAGACTATCACCTCTGGGAGGCGAAGCGCACATGTTACAGCTGTAAAGTTAAGCCCGTACCGACGAAGATCAGCCAGGTGTGCGACTGCGCGGCTGCGCCGTGGGATAACACAAATACATTCGACTGGCAAACAGCAAACATAGAATTGCGAATGGAGGACGATGCTTTTGGTGTTGCCACCTATGCCGGGTCGACGTTTAAGGCACACCAAGTACTTGGTGAGTACCTGGGTGAGATTACACCTCCCAAGGACACCGACGGCAGCTACGTGTTCGGTATCGAAAACCACATAGCGAAAAGGGCTATGTTCAACATCGATTCCATGAGGCTTGGAAATTGGACAAGGTTCATAAATCATTCTTGCAATCCTAACGCAACGTTCGCAGTCGTCAGAGTAGGCAATAGGGTCAGAGTTATCATCAGAACTTTGAAGGGGATAAAGGCTGGCACGGAGATCACGGTGCATTATGGGGAGGAATACTGGCCGCTTTTCAACGCGAAGGGGATATGGTGCCGATGCGGAGGGGCTGACCGTAAATGGGGCGAGAAGAGCGAAAAGAGTAAGAAAGTTGGGGCCGGAAACGCCCCGAAGAAGGCCAGGATGAAGGCGTAGAAGACAATTTTGAGAGAACATCCTCTTACTTGGGACACTCGAATGCCGATATCGCGCGACCTTTCACACACCAATGTCCTCAACGCGCAGTAGTCCGCTGTTCATTCCTGCAACTGCCCATGTACCAAACTTCAAGTTCGGATTCCATGCCAGCGCACTGACCGAGGACTTCTCCTCGTAGATCGTGATCAAAGTACTGTTCTCGTTCTCCGGCTTCTTCTTCGATGTCGTAGAGTACGCGATCCCCGGTTGAACAGCCTTGTAGCCCTCCGTGATGCGTACCATAGGCTCAGACAATGCTAGAGATGAAGCTTTTGAAACATTGGGGTTAGTCACCTGCTGAACTTCTCCATCTTGCGCGTCGGTGTTCTGACCAGGTGGCTTCGTGACCATCTGCTCTACTGGAGGTCTCCACTCATGGACGAACCAGTTTTGTTGCCAGGGCACGACTTTTGTGTTGACCACTCTGCCCACAGGATTTGTCGCGAAGATAGCTCCATTAGCGCCTCCGATGAGAATTCCAGGGTGCACTGGGCTGGTGGCGACTCGTACGATGCTACTTTCTGCTCGTGCGCTGTAGATGTTGTGGTAGAAACGGCGTATGTTGTTGTGCTTCAGTATGTAGTACTCGTCCGGCATGACGAAAGACTGCGTGTGTTCATGCCAAGCTTGAGTGGTCACAAGCACCCGCCCACGGACTGAAGCGACAGTATCTGCATCGGGTGAACGTATGTCGTACAGGCGCGCAAAACCGTCTGCTGTGCTTGCGGAGAGGAACTGCGGCTGTGAAGGCCAGCCGGACAGAAGCGTCAAGACGTATGTGTCTCCGATCTGCCTGTAAAGCCATGGTCTAGGGCTGCTGCTGGTGGACTGCGATCGTGATAGAGTGCCCGGACGTGTCAGCGTCCAAACTGCCAAGGTGCCAGCTGCGGTCCCAACTGCCAGGGTGCTCCCAGATAGCCATTGAAGACAGGTAGGTACTGTCTGTGGTATTGAGGCCTCGAAAGCCGCCTGCGAAAAGTGCATGTACACTGGCTCAACTGTCTGCTCATTCGCCTTTGCAATCTCGATGTTAAGCACCCTTACTCGTCCATCTGACCAGATGCCTGCAAGAAAGCCAACGTCGACCGTCTCGTTGCCGCTCAGAGGTATCTCACGGTCGTGAGGCACGATAGGCGACCACCTGATATGTTTTGGCGCGCCCCAGTCTGCGCAAATGACTATCGCAAGCCGCGGCTCCTTCGAGGTGCTCATCGCACCGTTCCTGGTGGACTCAAACGCCCATATCTGGATCGAGGCTGCGAACGGTTTCGTAGCCGAGAACGCAGGTGCAGATGCCTGTTCCATAGGTGGCGCTGACTCTGCCGTCATATCCTTCTGCTGAGTAGCAACAGCGAGATACTGTGTCCTCCCATCTTCGTTCGTCATCCACTGGGCTTCTTGGATGCGAGACCCTAGGTGGAATAACCAGCCTCTTCTTTGATCCTTATCTTTAAAGGGATCCGCAATGTTGACGAAGCCATTCTTCTTCAGCGGATACACCATGGGACTCTTCGCAACGCCCAGCAGGACGTTGATCGACCCTGAGCCTTCGTTGAGCATGTACTTGGCGCCTTGCTCCTGGGTCAGAGTAGAAGTGATTTGACCCTGCATGAACTCGGCCCGGCCTGTGTCGGCATACCAGGCTTGTATCTGTTTCTCATCCTTTGCTCTCGCCTCACTGCTCTCGAAGTAGCTCCTTTTGACACCAATACCGCGGATGGGCAATGCTTCCTGCAGCTTCCATTCGTCCCTCGTCATCCGGATTGGCGATAAATCAGAGAAAGCAGGGCCGAAGAGATCTTTCAGTCGTACTTCCTGGCCTCCCTGCTTGCTAAAGTCGGCAATACCTCGAGAGCGCATCTGTTGATCGTCCATGTTGACTTTTCTTCCCCCACTTCGGGCGAAGCTGTGAGGAACCTGTACTGGTGTGATGACTTGCGGTGGCGGAGCTTGTGTTAGAACGCGCACAGCCGCCTTGCTCTTTCCTTTGCTAGTTGACGGACGCGAAGGCGTAACTTGAACATCGTCTGCACCAATGACCGAGGATTCCCTTGCCAATTGTTCGTCTTCATCGGCCGCCTCGCCATCTGACTCCTCTTCCTCCTCTACAAGGTCTTCGTCAAAGTCGTCTTCAGGGTCCTCCTCGGCATTCGCGTCAGGCATAAAATCGTCGCCATCCTCATCGTTGTCTTGATCCACAGGTCTTCGCTTTCGTGACGACCCCACAGCGTCTTCGTCTTCGTCAAGGAAGGAGTACTCGTCTCCGACGCGGTAGGTGATTGTGGACTTGTTGCGCGACTGGCGGCGCGACATGGTTGTTGGTCATGCAGGATTTCAGGCTAGACGATGTTTCGGCGAACGAGGGTGCGAGGTCAAGTGGTTCCCAGTGCTTCAAGTTTGGCGCATGGATGTCGTGCCCCGCACCGGTTGCGTAAAACAACCCCACCTGGCTCACCACTTTGCGCGTCAACAAGGCGCAACAATCTTCATGCAGCAGATACTCAGACTATATTTTATAGATTTTGCCGAAACGCCATCAACAGCACCAAATAGGTGGTATGGTGTAAGTTTCACTTCTCTACCATCGCCCTCGCAGCGTCTAACATCTCTCTAGCTAGTGGTATGACGTCGCGTTGTGGCTGGCGAGCACCAAGTGCTCTGATCCAGATCCGCGCCAGCCCGTGTTCGATTCACGGTACCGCCATGGCTCTTACGAGCTTGCGACAATCTTTTTGCGTTATTGAGATATCTGTGGTTGAAGTTTTTGCTCTGCGCGCTGGTGAATAACGCTTCGGCACTAGTGCTTACTAGCACACACTAGCGCATGATCTTGCCGAGACCACGTGCCCACGTGCGAAATGACGTGCGCGACGGGCATCTCACCCTCGCGATGGTTGCGACTCGGTAATGGGTCGATGTAGGACTGCTTGAGCCGCTCCCCATCGCGGACGATCCATATGGCTAGGTCCTCTTTTTGCTTTGCGCTTCTTGTTGCACATTCAGCTGAGCTTCTGTCAGCACCTTGTCACCCAGGAAGCCAGCTATTACTGTTCATTTGTAGTCTTCGAAGACCTCATCACGCCGTGGCTGCTTGGCAGCTGAGCGCTCACTATATCCCATTGTTTTAAACCCTCAACAGCTCTCAGTCACTCCTTCTACAATGGAAACAATCACAGTGTCGCCTCACCCTTTTAGTGATAGCTGGGAGGCTTCTACTTGTCACTCAGCCAGAGCACGATGACTACCCAAAGGCACAGACTGGCAACAGTCAAGTGGGCGATCCTTAAGCAGCCTCGCTAACGGCCTCAGAGTTCATGCATGCAATTTCCTCAGCAACAATGAGACATGCATGCGTGCCCGATAGCCCCACCTGTGCTTCCATTACAAGCCGCGTACACGCTGCTCTACTCGTTGGTAGTAAACCTTTCAACCACCCAGCCAAAAGCCTACTTCAATAGAACCGACGTCAAAACAGCCAGCGACGCTCATGTACAGGTGCAAGAGCATAAGTGCGATCACGACTGAGAGTGTGAATCGGTAGGCAGGGGCGACATGTAGCAGCTGTTCGATAGCGATAACGAAGCCATGATCTCGAGCATATGGGGAACTTACCATCGAGGGTCGCACGAACAACAGGTGTAACGGTGGGATGCCGGTCCAACTTCCTTTCAGAGTCTTCCTGCGTCCACCTTCCTCTCAGCAAATACACGTTATCAGACTTTCTCACTTTTGCAACACCACGTGCGCCCCACGCTCACCACCTGCCACACTGCCTCGGACTTGACTAGTATACCGGCTGCAATTGTATCGTCTAAACTTCAGCAGTATATGCCCAGCCGCTGATAATCAACAAAGGCCCGATCCGACTCCAGAGGTACGATTCTTCCACCACTCTTATGCTTCCCGAAATATTGACCAGCAACTAGCAACCACCTGAAGGCGCCATGACTTTTGACGAGTTTGTTCGATCCAGGGGCAACGATGTCAGTCAGAGTCTGTCGTCTACATACGCAACCGCGGCTGGGTTTGCAGAGCTACTGAACAACGACCGTCACGGAACTGCTCAGAGGATGGGGTTCCTCGTGGGCTATGCATCTGCATTCCGTATGCACTCGAACTTCATTACGCAGGCGCGCAACGCCTACGGTGGACACGAGCTCGCTGACTACTACCGTCACTCCAACCGCTCTGGTCGCCATCCTGATGCCGTGGCCTATGCCGAGTACCGAAGCAGGGACCCAAATACCTTTTACTCTGTCCCCAACCCCCCCGAAAGACCCAGTCCAGGCTACCGCGATATCGCGGACCGTGAAGGAAGACCCATGACTACCGTCTCCCCAGATCAAGAAGTCATAGACCGCATTGCGGCCGCAAGAAATCGTCATGCTGAGAGAAATGGTGACGGGCGCGTTGATCAGCACGCTGTCACGGAAGTCCTGCCACCATCCGGGCGCCACTTGAATGGTGATGCGGCAGTTGGACGTGCGGCGATCTCTCCTGCTACCGATATCCTCGTTGATCACAATGATACCAACGGCGTTGGTTCTCCGCACGATACGGTCATGTCGAACAGGGACGGCGTTGCCAATGGCAATGGCGCCAGTCAAGATCCTGTGCGTCACACCACGCCTCTTTCGAGTGGAGCCATGGGGTCTCTTTTGGATAGCGCGCTTAACGACAATAATTCCGACTGAGGCGAGTTAAGTCATGAAAGGCGAACATTGGACAGCTTGGTCATCATTGTTATTGTACACGTTCTTGCTTGGCTAAGTTCCCCTGGATATACATTGGTAGCATGTTAATGCTCGTTGGGCGGCGATTCTTTCAGGATGGCTTCGTTTTGTGTTGTCGTGCTTCAACCTCACTCCATTGTCTGTACCTCTTCCTCATCTTTACCCCAGTCAGACTGGACAACGGTCTGTACGACTTGGCTCTCGCCTTGAGAACATCTCTAAGCGTTTGCGCAACATGTACCAGCAGTCGGAGCTTCGACGCCGTGTCATGTTGGGATTTCGCGGGTCAGATGGCGGTCAAGAAGACAGTCCTCGATGGCGTGGCTGTCGAAGAGGTGGCTGTCATTTCGATCGTGTGAGGAAGGTGACTTACTGCAGAGTCTGTCAAGCGGAGTGATGGTAGTGCTGGAACGCCCTAATACCGCAACAAGGCCGCATACAAAGTCACTAATCCGAGCTCCATGCCAACGCGCCTTACCTTCTTAAGCTCACCTCCTTGAGCTCACATTCTCGAGCTCGCTGCCACCTCCATCTCCGGCGCAGCAGCTCTCACTAAACGCACACAAGTAAGAACCCAGCCTAATCTGCCATCAGCCCTATACTGCTTACATATCTCAGGTCAACAGCATCGTCGTCGCTACACTCGCTTCACTACTCACGCTTTGACGCCCCATCTGACGCACATGGGTCTTTCCCTCCCTCAGCAGCGGCCGCGTAGTGCGAAGATGACTCCACCCGTATGCTGCGAGCCTGATCTCTCACCCATCAGAGCGCACGAAGCTCTCCACACCGTTTCCTGCGAGAGCTTCCGAGGGCTGGCTGTGACACACCCCACCTCTCACCTTTCACCTCTCACCAGCCTTACAGAGCGCACTATCACGAATCTGCGCAACTGTTCTGATACTATCTAGACGGCGGCTGGCAGCAGAGCCAATAAACGACTCGCCACTCTCACTGGTGGCTGGGTACTGTCGATACGTTCGTCGACAACGAAAGTAAGGTCTCTCTTCTACTAAGTTATACATGTCTAACACTACAGCAGGGGTGAATGCGACAGTGATTCTATCCGGAGATGGCAGCATGCTGTCTAGGGCGGCGTTGTGGATGCAAAAGACCCTCGCTTCCTACTCGCCCACTCGATCTACGTTCCTTACAAACCACGACCACGCCAGCCCAAAGGCAAGGCAAAAGCAAAGGCCAGATTGAAAAAAAAGCAAACGCTAAGGCAACATCTACAAGCAACGGCAAGACGGCGCCCACTGGCAACGAGAACCACAGGTCCTAACGACGGCGACCGCGCAGCAAGGCAGCAAGGCAGCAAGGCAGCAAGACGAGCTGTAGAAGACTCCGACGAGAAAGAAGAAGACCCCTGCGATCAAGACGAAGAACAACCCTCCGATCAAGATTAAGATCAAGAACACCCCTCGGAAGAGATGACTGAGCAGGTAAGGGCTACCTGCCCTCGGAAGAGATGCATCCGGCGAGCCCTGTTTCCCAGAAGGCATGGAACTTGTCATCCCAACGGAAGAAGGCATCCGCCGACGCACCTACGACGTGGTACGACAAGCCACGAGAGACATGAGCGGCTGTTGTGAGGACCGCAGCATCGACTTCCCTCTATATATCACACAAGCGTACACCACTCCGGCATGCAGATTCGCGAACTTCTACCCAGACAAGGTCATGGAGTACCGATCTTGGGGTGGCACCAGAGCAGTGAGGAGCACGCGCCTCGACCCTCGTTCACGCGCACCAGTCTTGACGAGATAACCGGCACCCTTCAAGCACCACGTCCGCTTTTCCGGTGACGGCGCGGGCGATGAGGGGGGGGGGGGGGCGGGTACGCGAAGGGAGGAGAGAGGAAGGCATTGGCGGTTGCGACGGGGTGTGCGGTTATACAGCATTTCTACCGCAGGAGGGAGGGAGGGAGGGAGGGTGGAAGTTCAGTGGGTTGAGGCCAGAGGTGTTGTTTGGTGAAGGGGATTTGAAGGGGTTATTTGCGTGGAGAGAGGAGGGTGAGGGGGGTGGTGACTACTTGAGCGGCATGGGTAGGTTGTGGGTTGAGAGCGGTGAGGTCGTGGAGTCCTCAAAGGTGCATGCCTGCTTGGGTTGATGTCCGGTGAACGCATGTGTAGACATCCGGATTGCTGTCAGGCAGCGGCTGGTAGACATGTGATGATATTCTTAACCAGTAATCCCGTATAATTTCTCCGCCATGCAATACAATACAGCGGTTTCTACATATTATACAGATGCTCGCCATGCAGTCGGTACTCACGCCGAGGGTTTATGCGTTGGTTGTCTTCCCGACCAAGTATCTCGCGCTGCTCCTGCTCAGTGGTGTACCAACAGGCACATCTCTGTTGCCCTTTCCTCTCCCTCTGCCCTTTGAATCCAACCCTCTCTCCCACAACGCGTACTGCACAACCTTCTCCATACCAGTCTTGGTCCTCTTCTCCGTCTTGGTGGGCTTGTGCTTCTTAAGCTCAACGTTACCCAAGGTCAGCAGATCGCCCAGATCGGCGTGCTTCTTGGCGGCAACGTCGGAGGACAGGATCTGTGTCTTGGCCTTCTCGCGGATGATCTGGCCTTCTGTGTGGAGGCTGCTGAAGAGCGAGGACGGGGCGGGCTTGGCGGTGGAGCGCAGCGAGCTGTAGAGATCGCCAAGGGTGCGGGCGGAGGAGAGCTGGGGGTCGGAGATGCGGGAGCCGGTGAGCTGGAGTAGGCGCTTGAACAGCTAGTAAAGTATCAGTGACTGTCAAATTTGGTGACTGAACAGGAGACTTACAGCGAACTTGATGGCGTTGTCGGTCAGAGGCACATGGCGCCACATGACCTCGTTGACCTGGGACGCGCTGTTCTCGGCATTCAGACGGGCTTCCTCGCGCAGCGATGTGATGGCGTCGGTCAAGGTCTGAGAACGGGACTCGATGTCGGCGTGGCGCGAGGGAGCGGGCGAAGAAGGCTCGTGTGTGGGCTCAACCAGGACCTTCTCCTCGACCTGAACGACTTCCTCGACGACAGGCACCTCAGCGGTCTCGACGGGCGTCTCGGCAGGCTTCGCGCGGGGAACGGGGCGGTTGGACATGAAGTCGAACATCTTCTCCGGGTCCTGCTTGACTATAGCAGCGCGCTTGAACTCGGGGGTAGCAGGGTCCATGACGGGCACTGCCTCGGGAACGACGGGCGCAACGACATCCTCGACAAGCAGCTCGTCCTCCTCTAGTGTCTCCGGCTCGAAGGCGTCCCACTCAGGGACCGCCTGGATGACCTTGAGGAACTGCTCGGCGCTCCTATACTCGGGAAATGCGAGCGCAAGTTCGCCGGAGACTGTGTTGTACAGTTTGATGTCCTTGACCCAGCTGGGGCGCTTGTACACGCCCTGGTTGGGCAGCTTGCTGAGGTCGAGATCGAGGCCGGCCTGCTTGAGTGTGTAGACCTCGGCGACGGCCTGGCCAAATGCCTTGCGGAGCTTGACGGGGTCGGTGACGCGCTTGTTGACGCCGAAGCTGTGTCCATTAGCCCTCCATCCACCCATAGTGTATCGTGACATGCATACTTGAACTCGGTGTACGGCCGTCCCGTGACATGGTGCACCGTCTGCGCCATCAACAGGTTCTCGTCCCGCAGCGTGTACGGCGTCCCGCTCCACTCCTCAATCTGATCCGCCATATCCAGACTCAGCGGCGTGTACGTCCTGAGCGTCAACTTCTCGAACTCGCGCGCCATGTCGCCCTCCTCCGTCTTCGCCAGCCACTCCTCGCCACCAACGTGCTTGAGCTTGCGCCCATGGTCGGCCTTTTGGTATGCCGGGAACTTGAACTCGGCATCCTCCTCAAGCAATTCCAGCTCCTCGCCCTGGTCCTCGGGCGCTATCCGGACAGGCGATGTCGGGTCATAAGGATCGACGTGGGCGCCGATGGGCTCAGATTCACCGAGAAGACGCTTCTGCCATCGTCGCACGAATTGCTGGTGCTTCTTCTTGTCCTGCTTGCCGGCAGGAAGGAGGAATGCGGGTGCGGGAGTCGAGGAGAAGGCGCGCTGCGAGCAGAAGGGCGAGGCGGTCCTTTGGCGCACCGAAGACTGGAAGGCGGCCGAAGCATCGATTGCCCGCGACGGGCGCGGTATCCTGCGCATTGGGGCGGCCATGTGGTGATGGACGGCGTGCAGGTCGCGACGGCGATGTTCGAAATGTTCGACTCCAGACGCCGCACCATTGGCCAATCAGAAACGTCGAACTTCCGCGGTCACGTGAACAGATGCATTGACTAACAGCGGAAGGTCTTTGACTTTGGAAGGTACATTCTCTATGAATGAGAGGAAGGAATTTTCTTAACAAGCAGTCTTTGATTCACTACAATGAGGTAGTCAATGTTGGGACCATTACAAAGTTCGGTATGGTTTCCCCTACAACAAAACGTCAGAAGAGCCTTCCTGAGGTCCCACGCTGTATCAGGAAAGCTAAGTATGCTTCTGAAATGACGTTGCACAAAGTACAGACTACATCGATGCACATTGGATTTGTTACACCAGCAAAGCCTGTGCTTTCCATATTTCTTGCGCTTCTTTGGCCCAATCCCACTTGTTATCCAATTGTAATCAGTCTCACAAATTAAGAAGTACATCGAAACCGAGGAGCGAAAGCTCACGATCGTGGCAGAACTAATAGTTTTAGTGATCCATGGATCGCCTCATACGTAGGAGAGCGCTCGCTACTTGGGCGAATCGTCGAGCGAGATGACATTGCGTTGGCAAGAGATGATATCTGACCCGTCTGTTGAGTTCGACGGAGAATCCTTATGACTTGGGCAGTGTTGGTGCGTAGAGGCTGCTTCTCGTATAATTCATAGAAACTGTTCGAGGTGTTTTTATGTGCGGCCTCCATGTTGATGATCGGTGGAGTTCCTCCACAAGGCTGAACGGCAAGCTGAAGTTTTGCGCAGCTCTCAATTTCTCGAACAGTTGTGTGTTGTCTGGACTTCTGCCGCGTCCTTCTCGTGATGTGGGTAAGATTGTGATGTGCGTGCGCTGGATCCGATTCTGATTCCGATGGAGTTATGACGACGATGGAGACGAAGATGGCGAAGCAAGCAGTGAGGGCTAAAGCGTTGCGCACTCAAATCTAGACTCGGACGCTGCGTCGGACGACACAGATGGGAACGAAAGTGATGCAGACTCGAACATAGCGTCAGACGACGAGCCGAACTGGGCCCTGGCTGGCTCGTAAAATACTGCTTCGAGATACTGAAGAGTCAGTTCCGCAACTTGAATTCTTTTCCAAACGACCACCAGAGTATTGACGTTTAGACTACCACGCATCCGGGCCGCGATCCGATTCCACCTGGCATTCCTGGTGATGCGTTATTGTAGCAAATGGTAGTAGTCATGGAGAATCTTCTTGGAGTATCCTTTACAATGGGTGCAGTCGTGGCAATACTTCCTGGTACTCCAGACCAACGTATGGAATCTCCGTTAATATCATTCCGAGATATAGAGATCAAGATTCGCGACCTGAATCAGCGTAGCACGAATGGCGGATTAGCTGAGTACGTGATGGTGGCTGAGTCGATGTAGCAACGATATAGCAGCACAGATGATCGCAGGCGTCATGTATGGCGTCCCGATCAAAGCAATCGTCGAAAGATCCTGTGACGGTGTCATCTCTCTCCTGCAAATCTTCTCGTCAACCATGTCGAGCCTTTCTCGTCATATTCGGCCTTGCTGACCAGCACCTCTTTGAGCAGCTCCGGTTGGCTCGCGAATCGTGCAGCCCCAAGCCAGGCATGTTTGACAGGATCTTCTGCTTGTGTAATGTTCAATAGATACTCGCTCGGCACCAGAGCCCGAAGCTCGGCCTCCAGCCGCGGCATGAACCCCTCGATGAGTGAGTTGCCTCCAACAACAACCACGTTTGCCAGCAGACCTACCCTGAGCGCCTCGGGGAGGACACTGAGGCTTTCCATGACTGTGCCTGGGATTCCAGACTCTTGTATGCCAATGTCTGAGGGATTGAAGAGCAGCTCTGGGACAGCAAATCTTTCGTTACCCAGTGGCAGTAGATCTTCCCTCGGCCCCTGGACGGGCTGCATGCCGCGTCTCATCCGTGACTTTGCAGGATCATGTGGTCGCGCATGCCCGTGTATTGCATTCTCGTAGTCGGGCAGCACGTAGTCAACTACGACACTGCTGTCCAGCTCTCGCCTATCCCCTAAACGTCCTTTCCACGTCCGGTCCAGGTCTTTGGCATACTGCTGTGGGGAAGGCGTAACATATGAGACGGCCTCTTTGATCTCGTTGAGAAGATATGTCTCCTCCATCATGTTGTAGTGTCGCAGCGAGGACAGCTCCTTCATGTAGTTTGTGAGCAGCTTGCCGCCAACCGTGAGGCGGCGCACCGCCGACTGCAGCAGTTTCCCGTTATATAGCGGGAGAATTGTGGTATCGGTGTACGATGTATCGATTACGAGGAGGCATTCTTGAGGTGATGGGGACGGCGATGCGGCGTTCAGAGAGGTGTATGCAGCCATTGTCGGTCCTGTGCGAGTCAGCCATCGCGCGTGCTATTTCAGCCTCAAAAGACGCACCGACACAGCGGTAGTATGCCGCAAATTCAAACTGCTCGAACACGATCTCGTCGCAATTCTTTTGCAGCTCCTTGGGACAATTGGGCTTCTCCATCAGCACCAGATTCGTCTCCCTGGGCTCACACTGCGGCCAGTCAGCTTCGTCTATCTACCGTGGTAGTCGAAGTGGCGTACCTACCCTCAGCGCCTCCTTAGCTCCCATGAACTCGTGCTCCCATATTGCCTTCTCTGCTTCCCAATTGACAATGAAGCCCTTCTCAACCGGCCGTCGAAACGCGAGCTCGCCGAAATCTTTGCAGTCATCGAGCTCAGAGGCTGTGTATGTGCATTTGTCGCGGTGGCTGCGCGCTATGCAATTCGGTATCACGCTGCAGTCATCGTAGCTTGGCGTGGACGTGGAGCTGGTGGGGACGAGGCCGGCTTTGAGTGTGTAGGCGCCATTGTCGAGGACGAGAGTTTGACTAATCGCCGGCGCAGATTTTCGAGAGCCTTTGGGCGGCATCGCGTGCTGTTGTCGTGTTTGTTGGTGCGGCTTTTCTGATGACGAAAGGTTGGGGAACTTTTAGGTTGGGAAGGCGCGAAGTCGCGGTGTCACGTGCGGAAGCTCCGGCTCAACCTGGCGACCTGCTCCTCTGCTCCTTGTCCTTCGTCTCCCTCGCCATCGACATAAGGGAGCCTATCTGCTTTATCAGTGCAGTGTACGAAAACGAAGAAAGGCATCGAGACGGGCGGGCTCATCGCTCATGGCCAAGCGCACGTCCGTAGGGTAAGAGGCACTGTATATCAGCGCTTCAAGCCGAAAATCTTCTGCACTACACCATATGGCTGACCTTGATGCTGCGGCCGCATGCTTCACAGGTCGTTCTCAAGTCCAACTCGCAGCTATTCACAACACTATGATCTATCGATATATTGACCAGGGATCCATTCAGGATCGAGATCTTCGCATTAGATGACTTGACTTGTACAATCTCAGCATCATGGTATAATATCTAGACCCTCCAACGAAATCCATCTCGAATTAATCGCCCGAATGTCGTCGGAATCGCGCCGATATCTCAGCATCTTCATTTTGCACACTTTAACGCATAGCCGTCTTTCTTTCTTCGGTCTTCGGATTTCACTATAGTCTTGGATAGCGCTGCTTGGGAACAGCGAAGCAGCGGGGAACATCGAGGAAGAGGTGGAAATGTGCAGGCGGCGTCTGTAGCTATCTCCCATTACGATCTAGCATGCCACTTCTATACGACTGCGTCGGCCTATGGAGCAGTCGTCATCAACACGTGCCGAGTTGTCTCTCTCCAAGGCAGCATCGATCTGAATGGAACAAGGCACGCCTTGCTATCCTGCTCTATCACCCTCCATCACATGAAGTATGTCCTCCACCCTACCCATTCGCCAATCGTATCCTCGGCACTCTTCCCAACATACACGTCGAAGCGCTGCACGCAGGAATTGCTCTCGCAGCCAGTCACACAGTCGTTGAACGGGGGAACCTAGTCTCTCGACACCATATCCGCCTCCGTCCGTTCGAAAAACTTGTCCTTATCTGCTGCGGGGTCCTCCGCCGTATTGTTATGGTGCTGGACGTAGTGAGCAACGTACGGCGAAAAGAGCTTCATCAGGCGCCACGCTTCACACATGATAAATGATACGAAGCCATGGTCGATTGACGCGCTTCGGTTTGCTCTCGTATCTCTCCACGGCTTGAAGAAGGCGTCCACGCCGGGCATTGACCGCACCACTCGTAGCGCTGAAGTGGTGTATGCTTGCGCCATATATAGCGGAAAGTCCACATTATGGTCGGAGTAGCTTCCACTCATCTGGTTCGCGGCATGACTCACAACGGGTTTGTTTCTGTTGCGAGCCTCTGAGCCGATGGGCAGCACGAGGACCGTACGGAGCGGGAAACATTTCTTCTCATCTTCGCCGTGACCATGCGGGCACTATCCTCGCACATGCTCGTACACACGTCGTCTATCAGCATCAGACTTTGCCTGTCTAAGCAGCCTTGTTGCGAGACTTTTGCACTCGTTACGGTTCTTGCTAATATCCAGCTCCTCTCGTACAGCGTGGTTTGGATTGACACAACAGGTCGAGTGGCAGAGGTGGGACACTTCTGTGTCGCGCGCAAGCTGTGCGTCGAAACCTCTCGTGTCGTCCGGCAGCTGCAGTATGCAGCGCGACTGAGGCGTCGCAGAATGGGGTGTGTTCACATGTGTCAAGGAACAGTCGCAGAACAGCGTGTAGAGAGCAGGAGGAACAGGACCTAAAAGTCACGCTCTTCAATAGTGCGCGCAGTTAGCAAAAAGACGCCTCCGTCGCCCTCGGCCGCTTGTTGATGTCGCTGTCAGGCTTGCGGAATCATCGCCCCCTTGTACTTGTTTTGAGTACATCATGCTCAAAGCTCAAGCTGAACGGTCCTGCGATGATGTGTCGTCGTGGTAGAGTTTAGAGGTGAATCGCAGTGTGTGCGTGTCGATCAAGCTTGCGGCAATGGCAACCGTGAGTCCGTCGCGGGCCCGAAGCTCTGAATATTATAGACAGAATCACCAACACGTGGAAATCGCGACTATACGCGCGGTAAGGGAGTATGAAGAAAGTTAACGAATGAGGTGCGTTCCTTTGGGACCTGTTGTAGGTGGCCCTGCCCTCTGTCGAGCGCGTTCCTGCATGATGAGGGGCACGCGCAGCACGCTGTCTACCGGTAGGAGCGCTCACAATGAACACCATCCATCGCGGTCTCGATGACCGACAACAGCCCAATCGACATGGTCTGCAACATCTGTAACGCCTTTCAAGGCAGATGGCCAATCACCAGCCGAGCAGAACAGCTTGTCGTCAGCGGCCAGCGACACCACAATGCCGAACTTATCTGGCAGGAGCTGGAGACCTCAGCAAAGGCATGCTACTGTTGCGATATCCTGTTGAAGGGTTGCAGTGAGTGCTTCAAGCATCATGGTGTGGATGAAGCTCAAGTACGCGAGTTGAAGCTGCGCTTCTACTACCCCTACACGCTGGACGATGTCGAAACCGAATCGAGTGTCAAATCCATCCAATGCAGCTTGGAAGGCGGGCGTCGGATCGAAATCGAGATGTTCATTACTGACGATGAAGCATGCTCTGTCCCGGCTTCGTGGGACTACTTCCACACGTCCTCGAGAGTGGTGCCGTGGTCAGATTCTGAGGCTGCTCTGTCCGTCACCCGAAAATGGCTCATAGAGTGCGTCGATGAGCATAGCATTGATTCTTTGTGCAAGTCGCCTTCCTCACCAAGGCTGCCAACTCGTGTAGTGGATGTCGGCCACGATGAGCAATCTGTGAAGCTGATCGACTCGAACGGCGAGAAGGAGGGTTACATCTGTCTCAGTCACTGCTGGGGTCTTGCGCAGATCATCACTACGACAAAGAAGACTATCGAGGAACGAAAGCGCGGTATACCTTGGAATCTTCTATCGAGGACATTCCAAGACGCTATCTGCATGACCCGGAAGCTTGGGCTTCGATACATCTGGATAGATTCACTGTGCATTGTGCAAGACGATGTTCTAGATTGGGAGAAGGAATCTGCACAGATGGCCTCTGTCTACAGCAACGGGTACCTCACCCTAGCAGGTACCCGGTCAGCAAATGGCAACGGAGGCCTGTTCTCGACAAAGCACGACGTGGAGATATCCGGGACTACTCCTGACGGTCATCCCTACTGCATCTACTTTCGCGAGCGGATCGACCATCATATCGAGATGATCCCAAATTCGACCATCGAGCACTACCCACTCCTGACAAGAGCGTGGGTGTATCAAGAACGCATGCTATCCACTCGCGTCCTGCACTTTGGCCACTTCGAGCTGTTCTTCGAGTGTCGCTCCTCAATACAGTGCGAGTGCGGGTACATCAGCTATGAAGAAGATGATCCAGCTATCGGGAAGTCGCTCGTGAAGATTGAGTTCGCGGATGCGCTCTCCCAGCTCAGTCTTCCAGGAGTTGGCGGAGTCGATGTCAACAATGCCTACTACGCCGCGCGCACGTGGCGCACAGTTGTCTCTGCATACAGTGCATTGTCCTTGACCAAGTCAACCGATCGACTGCCTGCACTTGGAGGTTTGGCAAGACAAACGGCTGCGGCGAGGCAAACAACGTACTACGCCGGACTGTGGATGGACACACTTAACGATGATCTTCTGTGGGCTACCTATCGCGAAGTACGAACAGTCGCAGCAGCGCCGAGGCCGAGCCCAATAACGGCTCCTACATGGTCATGGGCAAGCGCAGCAGGATACGTCGATTACAACGACACGATCCTCATTACCAGTTTTGACGAAGGGTCTGAGCATGCACAAGAGCCGCATCAGCACTTCGCAGCAATCGAGCAATGTGCCGTTTTGCCTTCCGGTGTTGATGAGTTTGGGGCGATTGCAGAAGGTTTGCTCACTCTTCGTGGTCTGTTCATCACTGGGTCACTTGAGTATGGTACCATGGAGCACGCTGTCGGCAGACTCTCCCCCGGTCCACCACAAACATACAAAGCCTACCTCTTCTGCCTCACATCAGGCAAGTGGCCTATCAGACCAGACTATTTGTTCGAGATCGAAGGATCGGACTCTGTTCCGCCATCCACTGAGATATTCTGCCTTCGCATGAGCCATCTGCACGTAGGCTCTTGGCAGAAGCTTATGTCGTTGGTGCTGAGGAAAGCGCCAGGGCGACCTGACTGCTTTGAACGTATCGGCATGTTGGAAGTGAGCAGCAGAACAGAAGACGTCGACACCATAGGCAGGCTGTTTGAGGATGCAGTCGCACACACGATTACAATTGTATAGCGACGGTTGTTGTAGAAGATATTAGCACCGTTATTGACCATCAAGAAGCAATGCCTGCTCTGGCGCTAGTGCTTGAAGACTACGGGATTGGCACTTAATGAAGACAACGCACTGGGTATGGCTTGATTCTACTGTCATGTGGTTGCTTATAGCTGAATCTGACAGGCAGAGCGGGGTTATCAATGGTAGGGCAACAATAAGGCTTAGCACCTCTAACCTTACAATACGCTCATCCTATAACATACACACGATGCTATCCGCTACAGTATCGAGCCAGCTGTCGGTCGTTGAGGCAATCGGCATTTTCATCTCTATCTATGCTACTTACGGCATCCTCCTCGCCCTGTACCGCCTTTATTTGCACCCTCTAGCTAGGTACCCAGGTCCAGAACTTGCAGCAGCAACGAGATGGTACGAATTTTACTTTGACATCATCGAGCGCGGACGCTTTGCCTGGGAGATAAAATGCATGCACGAAGTCTATGGACCTGTCGTTCGCGTCACGCCCGACGAACTGCACGTCTCAGAGCCCGGAGCAGAGGGTCTCAAGAAGTATCTCGTCAATTTCTCGAAGGGGACTCGCATCTGTTTAGGCAAGGATCTTGCCAGGGTTGAGATTGTGTATACGCTGGCACTGCTGGTGAGGAGGTGGACTGGGGATGAGGGATTGGGGATGCGACTGTATGAGACAGGAAGAAAGGACGCGGATGTTGGAAGGGACTTATTCAATCCGTACTCGGATTTTGGGAGCAAAGGCGTCAGGGTTGCATTCAAGTGACCTAGAGTGAACCTGGACCCTACATTGCTTCAACAGTGGTATAAGCTGGGTATGTCGAGATTCAAGACCTGCTCTCCTCCACACTGTTGATCTGCGAATGAGACCATCAAGCGCTCTTTGGCATCTTATCCAGCCCTCTTCCAAGCGACACCATGATCCGGTCCTGTTTCACTTGTCAACTTCGTTTCCAGCAACAAGGGATCGGTTACCTACGTATACAAACCACGGCATGATTGGCATGAGCCATCTCACCACTGCCACGTTGCCGCCCTTCCACGCTTTGCCCGTCGCGCCTGAGACTACGGCAGCAACCACCTCGTTCGCGAACTCGGTTGTGTCCATGTCGGCAAACTTCTCGCCCTTGGAGAGCTCTTTCTCGATCGCTTTGTATCGAGAATTTGGAGGAAGCTCAGCAGGCGGCGGACCGTTGACGCCAGAAGACATGTGCGAAGATACGTTACCAGCGACCAGAGTGATGACCCGTACGTTCAGCGGTGCAAGTTCATAACGCAGCGTCTCAGAGAGCATATTGATGGCTGCTTTTGAAGCGTTGTACTGGCCTGGAGCCAGTCAAAGATCATGCTTTTTCAACAGACATCGTTACTTACTTTGAAACGGAATGTTCACAACACCAGCGCCAGAACCAATGTTGACCACACAACCCTTCGCCTTGATCAGCATACCACTGAAGGCCTGCACCATACGCAAGGCGCCCCAGTAGTTGACTTCGAATAGGTTCTTCGCGGCATCAATGTCCACGTCTAGTGCCGGCATGATGTACTGTTGCCCAGCGTTGTTGACGAGGACGTCTAAGTTGCCACTTGTGCGGTCTTTGACTTCGGCAACAACGGCAGCGATTGACTTTGGGTCGACGACGTCGAGCTCGAAAAGATGTACATTTGGGATCGAGGTGAGGTTAGTCATCTTCTTGAGGGACCGCGCGGTCGCGAACACAGTGTAGCCGCGCCGTTGGAAGGAGAGGACAAGCTCGGGGCCAATGCCGCCGGCGCTGCAACCGGTGATGAGAACAGTCTTGTTTGGCATGATTGCTACTGTGTAGAGATAATGAGCACGTTGCTGGCATGAGACGAGGCTTCGATACTATGCCTTATACTCGTTGCCGAAATGTGCTGACCCCCTAGCTATAGCGCACTACCGCCTGGCTAGGTACAAATGCCCTCTAGTTGGCTATAAGGCCATGCTACAAGTGACAGACCCTAATCTAACTACTTTAACTACTCACGGAAGGCACGGAGCACGTAGGCACCATAGGTACTAGTATACGTGAATGCTGTGCCATTGGTAGGGTGGTCAGCACATTTCGGCAAGCACCGATAAGCATGCGTCTTTCGATCGTATCCCCGCTCACACTAGCTGGCGTACCTGACCAGCTCGTCCGGCTTACCCCTAGTCTCCATAATTGATAAGCACTACCAGCAGATCGCTATTGCTGCTTTCCGCTGTGCCCAAGGGCAACGCGTTGGGAACAGCACTGCATGGCGATATTCGGCGGATGAATAACGCCGAACAGTCGCGCGACTGGTAGCTGCTCCAGCCCCCACAAGATTCGACTTGACATGCAGAATGTTCCGACTTCGCGTTTGTCTGGGATTGTGCGCTCTCGAGGTAGGGCGGATGTCATGGTTGTCCCGAATGTCCAAGTCGGGCTAATGGTCTTCCCGATGCGTCACTAACGGGCAAACCTTTGGAGAGTCCGTATGCTTCGAGTCTCTTCAAAACAAGACTCTGTCTGATAGCTACCGTGCTACAGTGACCTTCATCCAAGACGGTTGAATGTTCCTTGCGTCAGCGATTCTCAGACGTGCTATGAATAATTTGTTAAAAGAGCAGAATTTGGCTATTACAGTGAAATACTTGTAGCTGTCAGAGAACAGCCAGGGTCGCAGAAAACCAAGAATAATACCAGGGTACTCTCGTTCTGATAGCTCGATTGAAGCTGAGAGTTTAGCTATCCGGCCGAAAATGGTCGCTGCGCTTTGTAGGGTTAAGCGCGCGCCTCACGGCTCGCGAAGCGTTCCCATCGAATGCGACTACCTGTTGCTTGTCTGACCAACTATGTATACAATTGATCTGCCCAAGGTTTGCTGACTACATGACTAGTGAACGTACAATGGCCGGCTTGATCCTCACCTCCCTCTTTTACAACACCCCATCTGACTGCTTTGAGATGACACTCAAGATCATCCGGAGGAGGATGGCATGCAGCACTGATGATAAGACTACAGTGGCGCGCGGGCGGCACCTGAACGGCAACTCTGCGGACCAGGAGAACGCCGATTGTGATGATGTGAATCAGCAGCACCAACGTGAACACTAGGTAGCTAATCACAGAGTATCCGCATGCGCACAATGAGGAAGGGTAGAGCCTGCCGTCGCGCGAGCGCGCTTCCAGGCGAACGAGAAATAGCGACTGCGACAAGAGCCAGTGGAGAACTCCAGAACAGATTGTGAGAGACGCGGCAAACTTGAGTGGGAGCTGGAGGAAATGCGTCGGTCTTTGTTGGCCTTCTGGTGACGTGACGCGTAATCCTTTACGTTTGGTGGCGAAGTCGTTCCATTCCGTTGCAAAACAGATGGAGGTGCAGATACGATTGACGGAGAAGTAGAAGAAGGACAAGAAAACCTGGGGTAGGTTGGCCAGCCATGCGGTGAGGATTGCACCCCGTGCATTGAAGTCGAATTGAGTGGAATCGAGGGTCAGCTTGGATGCTGTGCCCCAGCTTGTGTCGAATCCATGGGTGAGAGACATCAAGAGCAAGCACAAGGCTAAGACAACAGAAACTCCCCTATAGTTCCAGTGTCAGCCTTCAACATGATTCGAGACTAGCCTTGACTCGGGGCCAAGTAATGAGTATTGGGACTCACAGGTTGACGATGGTCAAGCCTTTACCGCCGATGATTGAAGCCATGCGCCTTGTCTCGGGCTGCCAGGACTGCAATTTGATCTTGTCGCTGCCTCCTCGAAGTCGTTGCTGTGTTTGCATGCACTGTCCTGCAGTGCCAGGATCCTCAACCTCCAAGAAAGTTGCAACAGCATCACCAACGGTGACTATGTGCCCTGAGGAACACGTTCGCAGTGTAAAGATGATACACGCAACCTTGACGATATTCGCCGTCAGTACTATAATTAAGAAAGGTAGTCCAATCTGAACCTTGCTTCCATACGGTTTGATTCTAGCATAGGCGTAGTCGATCCGTAAAGAAGCATTGAATGGCGCGTCTAGCCACGTTGTTCCGTCGCTTCTTGCACACAGGCGTACAGTATCCTGGAATCGACCAGGCACTCGAACATCATTAAACTCGGGCCATTGATCTTGGGGTCGAAAACCGAAGGCGTTGTGGTCATGTGCGGGGAACATGATTCTGTAGTGCTCGCGTCCAGTCGGTTCGAAGCTCTTCAAGCTCAGGTTGAAGGTGGCTGATAGTTCCATTGCCCTCAAATTTGATACATTCTTCCAATCGCAGGCGCCAGCGGCCGAGCTATCAAAGGTGAACGATCAGTCCTCTTGAACAACCACTTTCGACGAAGCATTGTTCGTTACGAGCACCAGATCGGTAAATCCAGACACGTATGCATCATTGTAAGTTTGCATCCAGTCGTTGTTATTCTTCTTTACCCATGCGACACCGTGCGGCTCGTTTAGATGCGTCACCGCCGTGACACTGTAGTCCTGTCCACTGGTAACCTGAAAGACAGCCGAATTGTAGCTATGCAATAATCAAAAAGGGTGCCGAAGAGTAGACAGTGAACTTACAAGAGATGTAGGGGTGCAGAGCTGATTGCTAACGACCACCAGATTAAAGCTCTCCTTGTATTGATGTGGCTTAAGTTTCGGAAGCTCATAAGCCCAATCTCCAGCCAGCGATCTTTCTTGTGAGCAACATCGATCTCATCTCGTGTGGGGGCACAGAGAATCTGCATAGCGTAGTTGCTCGAGGTAAGCAGGACCGTACTCATGATGTTGATCAACACATGCAACGCTGTACTCATGTACGATACTGTTTTTGTGTGGCCTTGCATGATGGTGGCTATCCCGTCTTGGACGCCGCCATGGGTGAGTACGCCGTACAGAAGGAATGAGATATTGCAAGCGAGCACGGCTAAGGACGCGAAAAGACCAGCAAACAGGCCCAACCTCCAGTCTTTACGAGTCTGGAGCTGATACCAGGTATCCGGCCGCTTATGCGATTCGACAACACGTAGCTCGGTGCCCTTGCAGTATTCTGCTGGAGTAAAGGAATCTTCGGTTAGAGTTGATAGAGGCGCGCGAACAGAGGCTTCAAGGCTGTCCAAGGTATTACGAGCCGACCCATGTAGACGCTGGGCATGACCAGAAGCTTGCCAGACATCCGCGGCTTCGTGGTAATTGGAGGGTACGGCAGAAGTAGCCAAAGGCTCGTATTGCTGACCGTAGATGGTCATCGTAGATTCGGGCAGGAAGAGGGCAGCTGCCCAGGATTGCAGAAGCGGACGCAAGCAGGCTGAGAATCTGCGGGCATGCGTTTAATAGGGCCTGACTGGTAGCGCAAGGCCGAGACGGCAAGAACGTTCAGCCCCCACCTCACACAGCCTATGAGCATCCATTGAAACAGCCTCTTGTGCCTACAATGCCTGCTTTGATAAGAGTCGGTCCAATGCGAGGCCATTCAAAGTAAATCATCGCCAGATCTGGCAATGTAGTAGCATCAAACACAGTGAATTAGCGCACAGCTCCGAGGTAGCGCTCAGCCTTGCGTACCTACTCCAGGCACTCTGGGTTTCGAGAATCCAGAGTTGGCGATTGATCATCGAAAGTCTGTAGAAAGGAATGGCCACAAGACCGGTGGTGCAGAATTGGTGTGCGTAGGTGCCAAGATAGGCTGGTGAGCGTTGCGAGCAATGCATCACGAGCGCCTTGTCATTCGAGCGCGATCTTCTTGCTGTTCAAACCAACATACCCGAACGAACAGAGACGTTGCGGTCTGCTCTTCTATGTGCCTTGGTGCGATTGCGTAGCTTCATTATGAAGGTATTCAGCGCCTTCGTATACATATGCTTTGCTACGTGTATGGAGCCAGGCCTTAGGGACGTGCTTGATAGAGCCTCATAGCATTCAACTGCTGGATCCAGTACCTTCTTCCTCGCGAGTATATGGGGCTCTGATATCCGATGTATCCGCCGTAGCAGTGCTCGTACTGCTTGCCACATCTTCCTTCGGTCGGGCCAGACTGAATCTTCTTCTATGTCCGTTCGGTCGTTCGGTAAGACTCGGTGCGCGTGGCCGTGCTTTGCCTCGAGCGCGGCCACCTACCACGGGGATTTCGTAGGTAACGGCGCGGAAAACGTAGAGTACCAAGTCATAGACAACCAAAGCTGCCCATGGACCGATCATAACTAATCCAAAGAACAGCTGCGTAAAAATCAGCATGTAGGGTGCAGTAAAAGCGAACGTCGACTCACAAAAACGCGCGTGAGCCATGTCTCAATAGCTGAGAAGCTCGTGGGGAGAATAGACAGCAATCCCATCGTGAGCAGCCACTAATGGCAAACCGGCCAGTCAATTGAGCTTCAGTCCCGGAAATATTGACGTCGACCCAGCGATAGCTACGATTGAGTCGATGTGGACGCTCAGGAAACGGTGAATTGGAAGCAACTGTGGTAGCGTGATTCAGGGAGACGCGGTTGCGCGCGGGACCATCCAGCGGATCGTCATCGTTCTGTGGCTGAAGCTAACGCACGGACGAGAATGAGGGTCCTTCACCCCTCCTTTGCGCCTCAACACCAGAATCTCCGCAGCTGACCTTAGGCATCCATGCGAGGCAACGCCACATGTGAAAGCAGCCATTGGATGGGTTCCAAGGCTGAGCCTCGCCAATCCAATGGCCAAGCTGGTGTCGCTTCGCGTCGCATTCTCAGGACGTCTTGAGCCTCCCCCGCCCGCCGTGACACATGCGCGAACAGTTAATTCCATCGTTACGACACAATCTCTGACTCAAGCCAGTATTTTGGTGAGCATTTGAGGGTTCTTAGGTTTACCACGAAACGTTGCAGTTGAAGCGAACTACACGTGCCAGTTGCTGGATAGGCACCCTTCCAGTCACGCTGTAGCCTAATCCCTCAGCCGGTCAGTCAAGCCTCGTCAGACTGCGGTCGCACACCGATCCCTTATTTTCGAGGCACATCTTCGTTTTCTGCACCTTGCTCGACGTAGCCTCTCGACCTCTCCTGTTTTCAAATCCTCCACTTGCTCTGAACGCTGATAACGCGCTCTTGCCTACTGTGGAGGCCAAAGACCCTGCAACTGACACAATGGACGATCTCACTTTCCTCGACGAAGAGCTCGGCAGCGAGTACGGTGCGAGCGATGCCATTCTGAAGGTTGTTCTTCCTGGCGGCAAAGTCATCCACATCTCCAACGCTATCAGTCCGTTCAAGTTCGTGGACACATGCCCACTCTTGTACCACGCCTTCGAGTACAATGCGCAGAGTCGACTGCAAGCAAGTCTCGAAGCCTCGTCAGACACCGCCATCATATCACTTGTTCGCTACTGCTACACGGGCAGCTATCTTGCAGGTGAACCAGACGGAGACAGCATCTTGCTCTTGCAACATGCTGAAACATACAAGATTGCTGAGGACTTCGATGTACCGGAGCTACAGATCATGGCGCATGGAAATTTCTCCTGCCAGATCGAATTTGCCTGCTCCCTGCCCAAGCACCCAAAAGACCTCCTCGACACGATCAGGTTCGTCTATCGACATTTTGCCAGTGATGAAGCTCGCCGCAACCACAACCTTGTTGACACACTCCTCAACTACTGCGTTTCTGTCTACCTTTACCACAAGCTGGGCGAGAGTCTGGACTTTTTGACAGCTGTCCACGAGATCCCAGCCTTTCGACAGGATCTCTGCCGGACAAATATCGCACGAAACTTCGAAGATGACTGTAAGTGATTGCACAAATCCTCCTGCCAACTAACCCTGAACATGTACAGGTGCTGCAGAAATCATCCGACTGCCGTCTGGTTCATTGGCTGAGCCAAGCAATGCTCCCACGACTTTGGCATCTCGCGAGCTTCCGAGTGCGATGCTATTTAATCTACCTCGTAAGTCTGCCTCCCCTAGTGCAGCACCGATCGAGAACGCATCTGCCGACTCAAAGACCGCCGCCAAAAGCAACACATCACCGTTCGATGGTGGATACCGCTGGCCAGCGTTGAAACCCCGTCGCGATATCCCAGACCGTTCAAAGTACAGCGTGTCGCCTTGCGCGTTGTCTGCAGCGCTACTCAAGTTTAGCGATGTTGGGTTTTCAGATACCGATGACGACGAGCGCGAGATGGACGATGCGTTACGCAAGTACAAACGGGCAAGGATTGATGAGACAAGCGCACGGTTGAAGGGCGGTCCCCTTCTGCCTGAAGCAGGTCCGTCGAGTGGGCCTCGTATCAAAGAGGAAGCATCTGCGTCCACCAAGGTGGATGAAGCCTCCTACTGGGAAAGCGCATTCGAGCAGACTGAGGTACAACCTGCCAAGGTCACCACAGAGGGCACGTCTCAAAGCGCTCGACGCTTGCTCTTCGAGTATGGACGCCGCAACGCCCGCCCTGCGCCAGTTCTGCAGCTGAGCAAATGTGACGCCAAGGCTAGCGCATCTACTACGCTCCCTCACCGACCTCGCAACCCTGAGCCCGTGCCGGACACAGGCAAGGCCGCCGACCACCTGAGCGAAGACGAGGGCTTTACCATTGTGCACCACGTAGAGACAACAGGCAACAGCACTCCGCGCACTCATATGTCGAGCCCTGAGCTTATCCCTTTGGAGTCGATTGCTGAGACCATGATCAAAGACGAGATTGCCAGCGACGATGAGTGGACGGACGTTGAACCTTTGACGTAGATTGTTTGGAAATCATCCTGTGCGATTATCACTGCATTCATACCAACATCTTGCACCAAAACAAACATGATGGCGTCGGTTCTTGCATTTCATCGAGTTTCTACGGCGTATATGGGAATATTGGCGACACATGGACACGATACACAATGGGAGGGACACGACAAGGAACGGTTTTGGAGGCGTATAGTTCTTTTCCCGGGGCAGTTTATCGAAAACCTCTAGTCGAGCATCGAGCAAAGCCGACTGCATTGAATAATACATCAACCACATCACACGTATACTAGTCTTTCCCTCTTGACGTCGGCCCGGTGGTGCCTGCAGAAGACAGAGACCACACCTGATTGCAAATGCTCATTTTCGACCATATCTGACCAGGTACATCGACGATCCACCAGAGCTTTTGGACACGTAGGGCTGGGCACAAAGTTGGTGCATGAGTCTAGAAGCATTGGAAAAGCCGGTCATGGCACCTGGTTACACCTTTTTTGATCCTGTGTTACTCGGGAAGCTGTAGAATTGAGACTGTTTCTTACGCCGTAGATAGAGATCACCCTTACCGCAAACTTCAAAGCAGGCATGAACCATGAGCTATCAGGTTTCGACCCTCTACCATATGCGCCAGGGAACGTCATCCTGGAGGAGATTGATTGTGAAGAAGACTCTGTGAGAGAGGCGATGAGCCTCCAGATTATACACGAGCTTCCGACGCCAAGATGCTACAAACGGACTCAGTAGCCGGTGAGTGAGCCCAGGTATTTGCCTGAACTCATTGGACTTTGACGGCACCATGTCTGAAATACATACAACTTCAAGTGCAACCTCAGGGTGGTCTGAGGTCTGGACGACACAGTACAGTTTTGTTTTGATCGCATGGAATCCGGAGTTCGCAGAAGACAAGCTCATGAGAAGCCTTCATCGCCGATTGAGAGCGCAGCACATGGATGCTCAGATTAATGGTTCCTGTTTTGACGAGCAGGCTGAGATGAGTATCTGCCTTGAGTTTCAAACAGCACATGCCACATTTCTCAATGAAATCCGGAGTGACATTGACGCAGGCAGGCGTTCTCACATGCAATGCGAACAGGGGTTTTGGGACTGCAGAGACAGGAACACAACATCCAGAGAATCCACGGCATTTTCGATCAATTAGACAGGGCATAAGCAGACAGGTGAAGCTAGTCGAGAGACGGAGGCCTTAATACACAGCTCAGAGTCCATCTCATTCTTCTTCATAGCCTTGTAGACACCATGGGTGGTGCGTCACAGAGGTGCTCATCCTGATTCCGAGACAATACAAAGATCTGGAGTGCCCAAGCACAGCTCCGTATCCGCAAAGACTTTAAGAGGACAGTACGTGCGCAAGACACTTTCGAACAATCGAAGCTAAGGTACCGTGGAGAAGTGTGTTGAAGAGAACCCCGCGTACCAAAGCTAGGCGTCGCTCAATGACTGGCATGTAGCGCTGGAGCACAGACATGGCTAAGCGCTCCATCTCTTTGAATCATGTGAGTTTGTGACGACAGAGGAAGAAATATGCATCTGAATAGTTGGAATTTTGACCACCATGGCCTTGACGAGCCAGAAGTTTGGAATCTGCTATCCATGCGTGAGTTGAGGCATTGATCTTTTTGGATCCGAGTAACAAATCCTCGTGACTGAAGTCAGTACTTGAGGGCACTTCCTGGGGACAAGTCCATGTGCGGCGGCAAATAGCGCTTTGGGTATGGTATTGTTGCGCGCACTCAACAAAACGCACATGCTGATGGACAAGGGAGAATCTGAGCGCGCGGAACGCGGACAACACATCAGAGGTCATGTCGCGTTTTTCCAGCAGACAGGAGACAGAGAGCTGATGTGGGAGAACCGTGCCAGTTGGCATTCTTTTAAATTCACGCAAGACACGTGACCAACGAGCTCGAAATCTGATCACGGAATTCGTTTGGCGGGAGGCGTCGTGTAAGCCCCGAAAACGCCCAAGAAAAAATTATCCCAAAAGCATATACAGAGAAACATCTGCCGTCGATGGCTGTGGGCCGACCCTTTTACCCAACCGAGTACCCTATGAGAAGACAAGAAAAGGTGACCGTAGATGTAAGGAAACAGAACGCCAGCCGTGCAATTCGCTGCAATGTCTAAAGTCCCAAGAAGTCAAAAAGAAGAAAGTCAACAGAGCTACCTAAACCCACGTCTCCGACTCGGCGTCTTCATCTCTTCCACCCCTTGCTGAGCATAGCTCGGCAACGCCGGCGTACTCTGCGTATGCTGCAGCGTGGGCGGTTGCTGTTGTATGAATCCTCTCCCCTCATACGGTGTCTGATACGGTGTCTGCCACGCCGTCGAGCCGTTCTCGAGGTAGTTGTTCGAGTTGATGCGGTGCGGTGTTTGTGGTGGAGCGAAATCGGCGTACTGGGGTTGAGGCTGGGAGTGCTGTTGGCGGAACAGACCGAAGGCCCAGTTTGAGACGTTGAAGCCACCGAAGATGATGATGGTGAGGAATATCTATTGTTGGTGAGGTGTGTCAGCGAAGCCGCGTGGAAGTTGAGGGGTTGCGGTAGATTGAGGGGCTTCAAGCTGTTGCTGGCGAGGGGTAGGAAGGTACTCTTCTGCTTCATCAGGATGCGTACTTGCGTCGTACTCGTAGAAGGTCGTAGGGTGGGAACTAGAGTTGGCTTGTGGCCACCATCTTTGTCCCACCTCCACGATCTTGCCGAACTGCTTGCGAAATCCCAGCCAAGAAGAGCCGAAGGCAAAGAGAAGGGCGGCTGAACATACCATAGACTTGTAGCTGAACTCTTCAAAAAAGCTGTTGATGATGCGCGCGCATGCCCGCACTGTGACGCTGGCACGAGCGAGCTTCTGCGGGTCGCGGCTCATGCACGTCTCCCAGTTACCGCAGGCCATCTCCATAGCCGGGACACGTGTGTCCGGTTCGCACCGATTCTCGCGGTAGTTCTTCGCACATTGCGCGATCTCGACCATGATCTCGGAGTGATGCTTGTCCGACTCAATGTTGATATCCGCAAAGACGGCGTTCAACATGATGTACACCACCCACATGAACAGGAGGAGGAAGAAAGCGTTGACCGCGAACTGCAGATAGTATGCCAGCACCGTAGGTAGCCTAGGGTGCGCTTCAATCCAGTGGAAGAAGCCCGCGATGCTTGCACCGTAGGTCTGCCGCACCTGAACTGGCTCTAGCGATGCGTTCTTCTGCGTCTGCGCCACGTCGTTCTCAGACTCGTCGTCGTCGCGGGCTGTCGCACGCTTCTTCTTCCCCTTATCCGAGCGCTCGCGCGTCGAGCGCCGCCGCTTCACGACCCGGTTCTCGAGCTTTTCGTTGTAGTGCTTGCGCGAGAGTTCCGTCTTGATCTCCTTCGGCAGCTCCTCCTTCGAGGGACTTGGGCTGCCCCAATTCCTGATCGTCCTCATAAAGCTTTGTCGCCTGCTTGCCTTCTTGGGGCTGGGACTGTCCATCAACGTCATCATCTTGCCCGCCATGTGTGTGTCTGGTGTTGCCTGATCGCTCTCTTGCGCCGGTGTGTTCGGTGTCTCGCCGCCGGAGCTGAAGTCGTAGTCGGTAGTTGGCGTGCGCGGTGTCCACGCGTTGTTGACGTGTTGTGGTATCGAAGGGAGGGGCTTCGCGCCGCTCTGTGGAAAGTTGGAGGCGGCCTCGCGCACGCGGCTCGGAGTTGCGAAGGCGTTCTTGGTGGGTGAATCGAACTGCGACTGGGGACCTGGCTGGCCGAAGCGCGGCCCTCTGCTTAGCTGAGACGTTCCCTGCCCTATGAACGGACTGGGCGCAGTCGGGTCAAGCTCACGTCTTCGGGCGGGCGAGTTGGCGATGGATGTCAAGAAAGGCGACTGCTGGTCCACTGGGCCGTATTTGTTGTCGTACTCAAAGTCCATGGGCGTCGTGGACTCCCGGTGGCTTTTGCGGAACATTGTGTCTGACTCTCTCACTTGCGTTGAGGTGAAGGCTGGCTGCAGCTGGTTGTGGGGTCGAAGGAACTGGTGTTTGGGTCTGTAAACAAATGTGGCAGCCGCGGCGATGCGCTTATCGATAAAGCGACGTGACGTATTCACCGGCGCGTAACAGTGACAACGACACATTCGCAAATGTTTCACTTGGACGCAGGTGAGCTGCCCGAGAACACTAGAGGTTGAAAGGCTTGTATGAGACATGTACAAGTGTTCCTGTACGTGTGCTATGGACCTTCACATATCTACAACGGGTTGGCGCCCTTCGGCAGCCTGACCTTGAACACCAGCACCTGCGAGTCGAGGTTGTAGCCGGAACCATCCTTGTACGGTTGCTTGCCAAAGTTGATGTACCCATTCTGAGTGATGAAGTCGTTGTCCGAGAAAGAGATCAGGTAGTACTCCTTGCCCTCACCCTTTGTCTGGAAGTCACTGTCGACTGGAGCAATGGCAAAGCTCTCCCACTTCTCATTCAGCAGGTTCGCATCTTGGGCACCTCCATTGCGAACACCGAAACGGTTGAGCTGCGGGTTCACGTTGTATGACAGCCAGGGGCAGTATGTCGCAGGGACGACATCGCTCTTCAAAACGCCCTTGTTGCTCGCAATCTGGGCGTTGAACGCATCGTACTTGCCCTTGATGTTGGTAGCACTTGAGATGTCGATAACGTCGGCGTTACGGTAGATGGATGTGGATGAATCCTGACCGTGCCCAGCGCCGGAGTCGCGCGCCAGCACAAGGAGTTGGGTCTCGGAGATGTAATGGATCTCGGACTGTCCAGCAACCTTGCCTGTCGACAGCACAGGTAGCTGAACAGCATACTCGGCCTCAAGCTCGACAGACTTGGTCTTGACACGGTACTTGAGAAGACGCGTGTTGCGGCGCGTGGAGGACTTGGACCCACCGTCCTGAATAGTAGCGCTTTGCAGCATAGTATACATGTACTTCCCATCGGGGCTGGAGGTTAAGGCTTCAAGGCCTTGATTATTGGCTCGGCCGGTGGACGGGTCCTCAGGAGTGATCTCGAAGTTCTGGTCGTAGATAGGCGGAGACGCCGCACTGAACGACTCCGTGCCATTGCGCAGCGGAATGAACGCATCAGGAGTGCGGATAGCCTGTATCATCTTGCCATCCTTATTAAATTGGTAGACGTACACTGCATACTCATCAGAGATCCAGTACGATCCATCGTCACCGAGGATAAGGCCTTCGGTGTCAAGTGGAACACGAGCACCTCCTGTCCCGTTGTTGCCGAACCCATCGCCGGTGTCTTGCGGGATGTCAGTAAGAGGATGAGGATAGACGCCTGTACGACTCACACTTTGCCAGAGGCAGGTCGGGAAAGCCGGGGTACGTAATGGTGCCAGTGGGATCTAGCCCGGTCAATGGTGTGCCGTCCGGACCAGTGAGCAGGAGGGTGTCCAGATATGTGAGCTTGAAGTTGGGCGAAGCTGGCTTTTCCACAGTGGCATCTACAATCTCAAAGTCGAAGCTGAACTTGTGAATGCGACTCTGCGTGTTCTGCGTGCCTTCGGTATTCCAGCCGCGGTCAGGCAGGCCATACACAATGCCTGTGTATGCCTCATTCTTGCCCTTTTTACTCTTCCAACTCTTCTTATCTAGTGCAATCGCGCTGCCAATGCCACCAATGGTGTCACCGAATTTGTCGCGAGCATCGCTCGCCAGCTTGCCGTAGCCAGCAAGTGCGGAGTAGGTGTAGGTCTTGCCATTGCAGGTCGTGACAGTGACAGGCGCAGGAGTGCTGCTGGGAGTCGGCTTGGCGAGGCCATGTACGGCTGGTAAAGCCAGTAGGCTGAGAGAGACTGTGAAGAGCATTGTGGAAATTGATCGTGTGCCTTGCTGCAACAATGGTAGGCGATGCCAGGTTCTTATATTGCATGCTGCAGATCCGGATGACGCGACCCAGAAACCAGGCGCAGAATGCCTTTCAGGCTACCTTCGACTTTGGACAGGCACGTTGCGCATTGTTTGGCTGCAAGAGCGAGAAGTCACATTAGGCTCCTCGGATCGCGCCTTGCGCAGCGGGAGGTGGCGTGGAGAGGTGCGTTCAGGAACGCGTGCTCTTTCGGGATGCTTTATTGAGGCGGCAGCTACTTGAGAAGTGTATTGACAGACGTCCAATGACGCTGCTCAAAGGTGATATGGGCGTCGACTGGATGTGCGCACGTTGTTGAGACAGAAGCTGTGAGTCGCTGAGGGGGACGGCTGCTGTAGATGCACTTGCCGAGTGGGGCAGGCGGCATGATTAGCGCATCTCCATGGCTTCTTGAATCCATCATCTGGAACTGCATCTCTCTCGACTCCGAAACCTCGAGGTGTGAAGAGAGCGACTTGGTCCTTGCAAATCCTGATCCTGTCACTCACGGGCCTGCTGACAACATCCATGGAGTGACCGTTATGCAGCTATGTCCTATGGAGAGCTCCGGCTTCGGACGCATGTACGAGAACTGAATGCCACAACAAGGGCTTCCCGCAACACCTAGGCTACATCTGAAGCTACATGTTTCTTCCTGTATCTCAGATAGTGTGCTTTGGTACTGGAACTTCTGTTCTCTGGCAGTTCTTAGATCTCATTTGGTGGTAGCTCAGCACTTCCAGTGTGAGCATGCTTACTAGGTGGTAGTGACGAGTCTTGGGTAGACAGACAGTAAGGCTGGTTCGCATACTGGATCCCGAGATTGATTCTCTTCTGCTGATTACAGCCCGACCACCCGTGTTGTGGCATTGTAGGCGAACGTTCAGATCATGATGGTGGTGCCAAAGCAATGTGGATGGGAGAGGGGTATATGCTCGGGTATGGTATGGTTGTAGGCGTGGCCGCGTAATTTTCTTGCTAGACTGCACCAGGCTGACTATGTGCAGACAGTTTTTGAGGGGGCTGCTCCAGACGACGTTTGCGACAGAGACGGAACCAGGCAAGATTGACGATACCTGCCAAAGCGACCACCCCGCGAATAACTCCTCCTGCAATGGCGCCAGTATTGTTACTTGAGGATGGCTCGTTCGGCGCAGTCGTTAGCCTCGAACTTGGCGCTAAAGTTGGTATCGATCTTGTCGCAGAACGTTCAAAAGCTGAGCGTGTTTTGCCGAAGTAGTTGGCTACATCGCTTGCTTGCCAGCCTACTTCCGGAGCCGTTGAGGAGGCGATTCCTTCAGGTTTGATCGTTATTAGCATCTGGCTCGTCCGCATGCAATCTTTCTTCACACGTACCCGCAATGACATCCTCTGGCGCTTGATATGTCGTGATGTTGAATCGCAGTCCGCCCCACCACTTGTTTATAGACCCCAAATCGAAGCCTTCCTGCCTATATAGCATACTGTGCTGTCCAACACCATCCTTGAGTTCACATGCTGGTCTCGTACTGTTGGTATAAAGTCCACTCATTACAATCATCTGCGGTCTTTGAATCACGTCGCACGACACCCAAGCTTTGCCCCTAGGAGGCCAATTAGCTGGGGGATAGGACAGAGCTGGCTATATTAGGCCAGCCAGGAATAGCTTGGGTCAAGTTACAAAGAACCACTTGAAAGATGGCATCGACAGGACGTAGAGATTGCCAAGCGTTATCTCATTGGAGCCAATCCCACCATACATGTATCTATTGTTTGTCAGTATCTGACATTCGTGTACTCAACCGGGCCTTACTTACATGCTATAGGAGTAACGATCCTCCGCCCATACAACATCAGATCAGGAGTCACGTCTCGACTGTGGTATGTCACCGGTTACGGTCTAGGTGTATCACTTGCCGATAGATTTGTTGAACGACTTGATGCTCCGGGTAAATAGTCAGAGCTTGGTACGACTCTTCGCAAGGTTGCGCTACTTACGTCCATGTTTGCCTGTCTATTGTCAGCTTCGGATTGTTGAGAAAGCTTGTTATCTCTTACATAGCTGACAACACCAGAAGCCAAAGTTTCTCGGCCGCCCATGTATACTAGCATGTCTCTATCAGAGGCTGGTAGATACCACAGAGCGCCCTCGGCCCTCCCCATTTGATGGTAGCTTTGAGTGCTCCAAGCGCCAGCCTTCGTATCGCATGACAGTAGCCCCAAACAGCACCAGGGGGTTACTCTACCAGCTTGCACAGAATCATTGCTCAGGTAGCCGCTATGGTAGTAGGCGACGCCTTCATCAGTGATCGTCGAAGCGCCCAGTGATGGCCAAGAGACCTGAGCTCGAGACCTATGAGGCTGTGTCTTGTTCCAGCTGTTGTAGAAGGTATCCAAGCGCGGTAGATTGTCGAACGCTTTGACATTGCCAGTATCGTGTTCGACACCCAACAGGTAGAAGAGCTTGTTCTAGTGTCGGACCATAAGACACCACCGCATTATGTACATGAGAAACATTTTGGTGACCAAAGACGCAGGGTAAAGATGGAAACAATCAGCAAGGAAGGCAGAGGGCACTGTATCAAGCATTACAATCCGATGCACCGCCTCTTCCAGAGCATATTCGTGAATCTGCCGCCGCAGGTACGCAAGCCTAGGACGGGCGGAGTGTGTGCCTCCTTACCTTTTCTTCGAGACAATAAGAGCAGGATTGGCTGACCAAGTAGGGTACGATAACATCATGCGCATCAATTGGCGAGACAACCGTGGAGGAGCTGCGCGTTCGTTGAGCTAAGTCTTGGAACCAGGTCAGACAACGAGAAGGCTGTAATAGTGGAAGATGCTGCATGCTATGGGCTGTACAATGGCCTTAAAGTAGCGACATTGGAGAAGAGCCTGTTTTACGTGTGGTGATTGGACTTGGGCTATCGATGCGCCTTCTCACACTGATAAGTAGTATATGGCTGTGCTTCGCGAGATGTACAAAATTAGTGTTGAGGATCGCCAAGATTACCGGTATGAGCTGAGATTGGAGATACTCATGCAAGCCGCGCTTACTCGCATGACCGCCATAGCTGCCAGACCAGCGTCAGCCACCTTGAAAATTGCCATTGGGTGGCCCTATATGCCATAAAAATGAGAAAGTATCACGTAGAAAGCTCGATTGATTGGGGCTCCGATCAGACTCTTTCAAGTACGACCTTTAGCAGCTTAGGTTCAAGACCCGATGCTTTACCGTCGTCGTCCATGTGAGAGACGAAATGATCCAGACTGTAGATACCATAGGTCGGCCGATCGATACCAAGCCAAGAAGGGCAAGCCTCAAACGGCGATCCGGTGTCTAGTATAGAGATGGCTGTTGATCGCCACGAAACCTCTTTACCATCGTCACTCACGATGGTGGGGAACATCTGTAAGGATTCAACGGACCCGTACAGGGAGCGGCGTAGATCCGTGCCATTACTGATCCATTCCTCAATGCTGAGTCCTGGTACCCCTGGCGTTGTCGTCAACTTGACTGTGGAATTCAACCCATCGCTCGCCGTGTAAACGCCCGCAAATGTGTTATCTGCCTGCACTCTTGCTGCTTCTTCCAATGCGGGTAGAAGTTCATCGGTGATCACACCAGCGACCGTCATCTCACCAGTGCCCTGTTCGCCTGCCAGCATTATGGTGAAACCAACGTCGAAATCCGGTATTAAGGCCAACATGGATGCATAGCCAGGAAGGTTCCCAGCTTTCGTATAGATATCGATCACGCGATTGTTCTTGGCGCCAATCACGGCGCGATAGATCTCCCAAGGGCGTCCCACAGCACCGATCAGCGATGATGTGAAAGATGTCGGCTTGAGCCATGCGCGCGTTGTCGCATTTAGCAAAAGTGTCGAAGAGAGAATAGATCGCCCAATCGCTGAAAGATCGTTAGGTGTGCTGAAAAATCCGCCCATAGCTGCTCCGGGGGTATCACTCAGGTTGAGGTCCCATCCCGAGGTTGTTGCATTACCAGGGATGACGGCGTGACTCAAATCTTGCGGCTGAGAAACTGATGTCGCCTCCAGCTGCAAAGGCTCAAGAAGTAGATGACGGAGTGCATGTTCAAATGTGGAATCTGCAGCTGCCTCCAGCACCAAACCCAGCGTGGCGAACGCAGCGTTGCTGTAAGCTGGCGTTGAATTTGGCAGGTTCACAGGGCGCCTGCTGATAAGATCGCTCAAGAAGACCTCCTGTGTACAGCTACCAGAGCCATAAGAACACTTTGGAATCTCGTTTGCAGCCAGTGGCGGAAGCGTACCCGGAGGCAGCTCTGCGTTGAGATCGCCGCCCGGCAGGGAGCTAGTATCGACAACTGGAAAAGTCAACATCACGGCGTTTTCGACCGAAACAACACTCACGCTCGGCTGTCACACCTCCGAGATGGCTAGCAAGAGAGCCGACAGTAATGTCGTCCCAGTATGCTGTACCGGCAAGTTCAGGTACGTACTTCGTCACCTTGTCGCTGAAAATCCTCTCACCAGCCTGAAGCAGAAGCAGATAGACTGTGATCAGCTTGGAGGTGCTTGCGATGCGATACACAGAGTCGCCGTCGACCGTCCGGTTCCCCAGAAGATCAGAACCACGTCGGTGGTAATCGAGGAGGGGTTCCTTGGTGGTGGCAGAGAAAACCTGAATTGAATATGTGGAATTCGGACTGATGGCGCCGTGCGTAGTATTGCCGCTTGCGAAGGCATCGTCAAGATTCGCGTAGAGAACTTCCAGCGTTTTCTGGAAAGCAACAGAAGAGTGTAGTTCTTCAGGCTTGGGAAAGACCGGGCCCAATATGGGACAGATGTTGGCAACAGCTGGAGCCACGCCGGCAAAGTAGTGCAAACTAGTGGAGAATCGCATCTTTACCAGGAATCTCGAAGCTCTCAATGATGTCGACTTCCGTGATCTGGACAGGTGCTTATGTATGTGCACTGTATCTAGTAACGTGATCAGCCCCGAACGCCAAAAATGCAAGCTTTACTGTATCTTAGTCCACATCATGTCAGACACCATGTCAACACGAAGAAGGTATGGAGGACAACACTGTCAAGGAGGGAAGGTATGTACCAACTCGGTTACTGCGAAGAGCTCTCAGTGGACGGAGGGTAAGCTGCCAAGGTCAGGCTTCCAGTAGGTAAGCGCAGTGCATACCATTTTAGGTAATACACTAGAAAATAAGCATAGTGTACTGCCAAGCGTCTAACAGAAGCCTAGGATTAACAGCAATACTGAGACTTATTGCGTGCTGCGTCGAGGTTAAGGTGATGCCTTGTTCATTGGGGGTGAGCATAACCCTGCCGTGGAGGGTGTCTGTTTTCGACGGAGCTAGCAAAGTTACGGGTATAGAAAACTTCGGCGAGCGCAACTTCCTCAGATTGGGGGGACCTTGCTTCTTCAGCAAGCAGGAGTTGCGAACAGGCGTAGGCACTTTCCTTTGACGCAGGACAGGCAACAAGAGCTCCACGTTCGGCGTCCTGACACAGTATCGCGTGCAGCAGGCTTTCTACGGAACAGCTCTTTCCACCTCAACACAACATTCCTACACCTAGCAAGCCAGCTTGAACGCAGCTTGGCATCATCCTACACTCAAAAGCGCACAGCTCGATAGGTTATCTGTCGATACCTGCGTTATCGGAGCAATGGCTCCTTTCTCTGGCCTACTGAGCGCGGTCTCGAAAGCGGTACCGGTCGTGGGTGGTGACACGAATGTCAACGATACCGAACACCAAGAGCCACTGTCGATAGACATCGACTCAGGGGGCTATCTAGGCGAGGGTGAGAGTGCCGGAAAGACGTCGATGCAGTCTAGTGACGTGCATCGATCGGTGCGGCAGTCAAACAGCGATACAAATCTCCGCGCGCCATTCGAGGCCAACATTGTTGCTTCGATAGGCTTGTCGAGCCTAGGAGCCGGTCTGCGACCGCCGCGCTCGAGAGATCAGCATTCATCCAGCAACTCGCAAATCGAAAGAAGCTCGTTTGCGAGAGGCACGGTCAATCCGGAAACGATGAGGCAGCGGCAGATTATGGCCAGACTGAGCAACTTACAGCCCTCAGACGCATTGGACCACAGCAAGTCCCGAAGTCGTAGCGGTACAGGCACTCCAGCGGCGAAAAATCACCAACCGACGAAAGCGTTCAAATGGCGTTCGTCGACACGTTCTCTCTCGGATCCCGATCTACGGTCGCAGTTGGATACACCTAGCAGACCGGATTGGGGAAAGCCACTCAAGGCGTGTCTGAAGCAGAAGGCCAAGAGCGCAAATACAACTCCGCCGATGGAACCCGCGACGGCTGCCAGGAGCTCGGTCAAGAACCAGAAGCTTCGGCGCGTGAAGACAGTCGACTTCGAGAAGGCGAACTCCGAATCATTCCCTTCGCAACATGAGACTCCAAGTAGCACAAGTGACCATCGACAGGCTAGGGGTAGGAGAGCCCCGGAACGTCTGAACTCATGTCCTGGCGCAGCTTTGCTAGCCAGGCGCTTACCAGCATGCCCCGCTGTGACACGAACAGGCGTCCATGTCATTGCAATTGCACCTTCGTCATCGAGGTCTACAGGCCTCGATACAGCGGAGCAAGACAGATTCCAACAGGCTGATCCCGCAACGCCCACCATGCAAATCGTCGAATCGGGTAACGGCAGCTACGGGGTCGTTTGGGACGATGTACCGCCGGAGCACAGCGCAAGAAGACAACGGCGCAGCTCCTCGGCCAGTCAAGCGCTGGAAGCTGCATCTGCAGGGACGAAAGGTCTTGAACGTGTCAATACGAAACTGACGGAGTGGTCTGGCACTTGGAATACGCCCTTCGACTCTTTCAAGCCAATAGTCGTCGTGTTTCCTGATGATGACGGCCGCAGACCTCACTATGAATGTGCCATTGTCGACGACGAGGACATCGACATATTGGCGCCCCCAAATAGCGAAAAAGTGAGCGCTGTTCATTCGCGCCGTCCTTCGAGGGCAACCAGTGCTCGAATGTCAAGAGCTGCTTCTCACGACGAATCCGACGAGCCTAAGGTCCCCCGAGACATCCTAGTCGACAATACAACTACTTCCCTTGAAGAAGCACTTATCGTGCCGGACCCAGAGGCATGGTCAGCCCATCTCGTTGCCGCTCGCCGAAAGCTTGGAGTGCCAAGCCCAGAACGGAAGCTGTCGAATGTAGAAGAAGCAGACCTAAAGTTTCGCAACCATCGAGATTCGCTGACGCTCACGCATGGACGTCTAGTCGGCTCTAGCGGAGTGAGACCGGAGTTTTGCGCGCATGGAGACTCCGTAAAGGTAGCGAAGAAGCGGATGCATGCCAGGAACCATGAGCACGCGGATCGACTCAAGTCGAAGTCAGAACCTGAGCAACATGTCGAAGATGAAGCCGCCACAACACCGCCGTTGCCTGTAGTCAAGGCTCACGCAGCTGAGGCTTTGACGCATGGTGCGCCTACGCGCATACTGTGCCATGCGAAATCCGCTAGCGGGCGGCACACACGTATCGAAGAGTCAGTATAGCGGTGTGCCTGAGCAAGCCTGGAAAGTTAGAGTTCGAGCTCACCGATGGTGCATGTTTGCTGTCAAGCTGAGTCGCAGGCGCAATCAAATTGGAGTGCCGGTTGAAGCTCGGCTCGGGGACTCGGTCGGCTTTCTCTTCGCGTGAATGACGCGCATTGACGCGTCTATTTACCACTCACTAATACAATTATGTCTCGAATGACCTATATAGCTTCTCTTCCAAAGCTGCAGAAATACACACTCAGCTTCTGAAGGCTTCTTCGATCCTATTGATGGTCGAGTTTTACCTGAAACTTTACGCATCGCCTTTCGTGATCCAACTTGCCAAACCTTCCCGCCAACGAAACGAAAGCATGATGACTGAGCGCCACACGGGGACCTATTTGCTGAAACCGCAAAAGGAAGGGACGATCGTCTTGTTCGATCGTTTGCGCCTGACAAAGACTGCGTGACCAAAGGCATCGAAATTCTCAAGAACTCCGACACTTGGCGTTACAGTCTCCAGATAGTGGCAACGGATACGAAACACTGCTTAAGGTGAGCGCTTCTCGCTCTCGCAAGGTCTTTGATTCGAAGACACCTCATCATGCCTGCATTTGCGCCGTACAAATCGATGCACGACGTCTCTCACATCGAGATCGGTGAGAGTAGGATAAAAAACGACCAGCGGTACAACGCGTTGCGTAACCTTGACAACGAGTCCGATGCAAGCACCGAGGTTGGAGACTGGGATGCCGAAAATCTCGAGAGGTCCAGGCAAACGAAGAGGATATCCGTATGGAACAGGGTGAAGCGCTATCGTTGGTTGCTCGACACGGGCTTACTTCTGGTCATTGTTGGGCTACTCGTGGAGAAGAGATTGGCGCACAACCACAAACACCATTACGAGTTCGCTGGCGACATCACAGGCTTTGCACCAAAATGTAGGCGTCAAGGAGGGCAGCAAGGGCATGAGACTGACACAATGCAGTCTCACAGCAGATCACCACCTTCAAACCAGACCCAATCTTCGCACCGAAGAACGCATCTGACTTCTGGAACAAGGACGTTCAACAAGCGTGGTTGAATATCGTTCCAGGTACGTGTGTCGTCTCAGCTCACATCTTACTCTTGTCCTTACAATCAGCAGAAGGCTTAGGTTACGTTGAAGTAAAGGATCTCACACGGCACGACAATCTTCCCCAGCCAATCCACGATTATGTCAACAATACCGTATTCACGACGTCGATGACCCATCAGTTGCATTGTCTATATACGATTCTCAATGCTTACAATACGATGACGGTCACACTTGACCGTCCTTTCTTCCAGGTCAATCCTATTCAGCAGCCTTGGCATGTGAACCACTGCTTCGAGTACATCCGACAAGCGATCATGTGTGCGGGTGATGTCGCACTGGAAGGTGCCGCGACAACCTTTCCGCTTGGTCCGAATGGCGAGGATCAAGGAGGCAGCGACGGCTGGGATGCAAAGCATGTCTGCAAGGACTACAGTCAGATTACGAAGTACCTCGAGGAGAAGACCATCAACCACGTGAAGTGGATATCCTGAAGTCGAGACGGAGATTGGGGTCTGAAGCTCTGCCAATAGCAACGCAATCACAGCGAATCTGTCACATTAACCCACGTAAGCTTTCATTTGTGTCCAGATTCCAAGCCCCCAATGCCGACCCGCTTGTATATTCCGCGAAGGCATTTCACATGTTTCGCTTCCACCGATCAGGAATTCTATGCAAGATCAGCATATGACGACCGACGCTTGCCAGCAGATGTAAGGTCCATTTCCCCAAATGGTGCAAGACGCGAATTTCCAGCCAATCACAGAAGCCGTGTAGCAGCCTCGGAGGCAGGGGACGGAGTCTCCGAACTCGAAGGCACCGTTGCTCCGTTAGCTTGCGATGGGCGCAACGTCGAACGGACAACTCGGGATTTGAGTTCAGCCGCAGCGGAGCAGGGCTCCTCTTTTAAAGACCCCTATCATTAGGTGCGTCCTGCAGTGGAGTCGTAGAAGAATTGAAGAAGAGAGGCGCGCCGCATCCTTCGAAGTGAGAGTGATTACTACCGCGAGCCGACGGCAAGAAATCGCCCGCTCTGCATACCAACCTCCCGTATTACCCCACAAGCAGGACGCATAAGAGTTGGGATTATCTTGGCTGCCTTGGAGGACGCGAGCGCAAACGGACAGTGACCTCGGCCGAGCATCTGATATTGCGACACCAAGAACCCCGCGGACGACGGTATTTTCGGCAAATTCGCATCACAGGATCATTGAAAAGAACAAACGCTGGCAAGAGCCTGGCTGCTGCGGGTAATAAAGTGGGAGCATTGAGCGAGCTGTAACATCCCAATATCACTAGCCTACACAGTGGCTGCAGGTCGAGACCGCTGCACGCAATCGATCAACAACCACAGAAAATCCTCCGAGAAGCGTGCACCACGTTGTGTGTAACGACAACATCAACGCGAGGACCGGTGTACCTTCACATTTGACAAGCGAGCCCTGACCTGCGGGTTACTACGTCATCGCAACCCTCACTCGAACATCACCTTTTGCAACCTTCAACCTTCGCAATCGCACAGCATGGCGCACTCGCCGCTCCTGTTTGTGCTTGCAGGCGCATTCGCTGCCTACGTCCTCTATACAAGAATCACACTGTACTTTGCACGACGACAATTCAAGAAAGATAACGGTATGTCCACCCAGCTTGCAGCTGGTCTGTTCTGACAATTCCCAGGCTGCCAGCCATGCACAAAGGTCTTTCATAAGGACCCAATTCTGGGCACTGATGTAATGCGTGTTATGGGCGCCAACAGCAAGAAGCACATCCTGCTCAAAGAGAACAAGAAGCGCTTCGAGCGCCTCGGCAACACCTTCCACACCAGGATGGCCATTCAGCCGGTCATTGCCACTTGCGAGCCAGAGAACGTGAAGACCATCCTCAGCTTGAAGTTCAAAGACTACAGCTTTGGAAACAGAACGAAGGGCTTCACGCCGCTGTTGGGTCACGGTATCTTTAACAACGATGGTGAACGCTGGGCGAACAGTCGCCACCTCTTGCGACCCAATTTCGCCCGTGATCAAGTCGCTGATCTCGAAGCGTTCGAGCGCCACTTCAAGCTCATGCTCAAGCACATCCCAAGGGACGGCTCCACGATTGACCTTCAGGAGCTCTTCTTCATGCTTACTATTGACACTGCTACCGAGTTCCTCTTCAACCACTCCACAAACACACTGCGTATGGTCGGTTACAAAGATGAGTCTAACGAGGACGTCATATTCGGCAAGATGTTCAACTACGCACAAGACGATATTGTCACTCGCCTCCGCCTCGGACCTCTGGATCGCTTCAGAAAGAACGTCAAAGGAGAAGAAGCTATCCGCATATGCCACACATACATCGACAAGTTCGTCGACGACGCTATCAGGTTCAAGCAAGAGCAGGATGAGGAGAAGAAGACCGGATCATCGAAGGAGGAGCGCTACATCTTCATTCACGAACTCGCCAAGCAGACCACCGACAGGAAGAGGCTTAGGGACGAGCTTGTCAATATCCTGCTTGCCGGACGTGACACCACAGCTAGCTTGCTGAGCAACATGTTTTTCGAGATCGCGAAACGACCAGACATCTATGCCAAGCTGAGGGACGAAACTGCCTTCCTCGATGGACGCACCCCTACTTACGAGGAGTTGAGGAATCTCAAATACCTGAAGTGGTGCCTTAATGAATGTAAGTTGACACGCACTTTTTGTATAAGCATCTGCTAACGATCACCAGCACTTCGCGTCAACCCTGTCGTTCCCGGAAACTCTCGCCTTGCAATTCGTGACACCATCCTTCCTCTTGGTGGCGGCCCAGACGGCCAGCACCCTCTCTTCGTTCCAAAGGGCACTATGGTCGGCTACTCGCCATACACCATGCACCGCCGTAAGGACCTCTACGGCCCTGATGCCGATGAGTACAAGCCCGAGCGTTGGGAGTCACTGCGCCCTGGTTGGGAGTACCTCCCCTTCAACGGCGGCCCGCGAATCTGTCTTGGACAGCAGTACGCGCTCACCGAGGCGAGCTACGTAACCGTCAGGCTGGTGCAGGAGTTTGCGAAGATGGAGAGCCGCGATCCTGGGCCATGGGAGGAGGGTCTGACGTTGACTTGCTGCTCGCTGAACGGCACGAAGGTCGGGCTTACACCTGCCTGAACGCTCTGAGTCTGATTCCATTCTTCGTTGATCATCTTTGACTTCCTCTGTGTATATTAGCGTTCAAGCGCCATTAATGAAGGCGATGCTGCTAGTTACGTCATTCATCCGAGTTGACATCACGACTCCTATCACACATTACATACGAACCTCACCTCAACACTAGCTTTCGCGTACTCAAAGCAACACAGCAATTGAGAAGAAAGAAAAATACACCACCATGTCAAAGAACCTCACCATCGTCGTCACCGGCTCAAACCGCGGCATCGGCCAAGGCATAATCCAACTCCTCGCCAAAACCCAACACACCTCCCCTCTAACCATCATCGCAACCTCTCGCGGTGGTAGCGACCTAGGCATCCAAGCGCAGTCCCCAAATTCAATCCACTACGCCAAACTCGACATCAGCTCATCCTCATCCATAACCGCGTTCTTCAAGAGCACACAGAACATCGACGTCCTGATCAACAACGCGGGCATCAACAACAACAACCAGGAAACGCCCGATTTGGCTGCTCAGACCATCGATGTGAACTACAAGGGCACGAGAGATATGTGCACGACCCTGCTCTCCGCGACTGGAGGGAAGGTCGAACGAATTGTGAATGTGAGCTCCACGGCGTGTCAGTTGAACAACTATTCGTCTTCCGTCGCCGACAAGTTCCGCGCTGTGAAAAACGTTCAAGATGTTGATGCGCTGGCGGATGAGTATGTTAAAGCTGTGCATGCGGGCGGGAGCGCGCAGAAAGACGCGGGCTTTGGGAGTCCGCCGAAGAGCTACCAAGTCAGCAAAGCGCTCATTAATGCGCTCACTGTTGTACTGGCGAAGGAGAATCCGGGAGCGATGGTGAATTGCTGTTGTCCGGGCTGGGTCGACACGGTATGTTGAAAGCGCTAAGTGTGAAAGCCTGGCATTACTGACGCGTTGTAGGATATGGGGCATCAGGTTGGAAGGCCGCCGAAGACGCTGGAGGAGGGTGCGAGGATCCCGGTGCGGTTGGCCATTGGGAAGTTGGGTCCTGCGGGGGACAGCGATGGTGGACTGGGAAAAGGAGAGAGTAGTGATAAGGTTAGCGGCAGGTATTTTGGAAATGAGGGGGTTACAGATCGAGGTTGGGGACGGGCAAGGGAGTGGTGAGAAGTATTAGCAAGGGTGAGCGAGGTGGTGGTGACCCCGCAATTGCTCATTCGTTCAGCTGCTCAGCCGCAGCCGAGACCTTCTGATCAATGTGATCTTCTCAACCTCTTGTCCTTTGCGGTACGTCATTTTTGATCTACTTGCAATGGCTGCTTCTTCTTCGCTAGCGGAGTCCGCGTCGGCGGACAACTTTTACTCACCTCAGAACGTCGACTTCTACGCATCTAAGCCCTATACACCTTTGGAAAAAGCCCTAAAAGAGATACGACTGATCAGGGTTAGTCCGGGTGATCGTAGACATACCTTGGACTGCGACTTTCTCCCGCCACAACGACTACAAAAGGCGAGAAACCGCTATCTCGCTGTATCTTACTGTGCTGGCGATCCGAAAGTCACAGCGCTGATCAGAGTGAATGGCCGTGAGTTCAACGCTTTTGCAAGCCTCGAAGCTGCGCTGCGTACATGTCAGCCGAGACAGGGGGAAGAGCCTGTCCTAGTGTGGGCGGATCAAATATGCATTGACCAGAGCGATCCATACGAGAGAGCGCACCAAGTTCTGACTATGCGGGATATCTACGAGTGCGCTAAGAGAGCCGTAGTGTGGTTGGGTGGGAGAAGTAATGCGGAAAACGGGCTAAGCTGGCTCAAGATACAGTATGGCATGGTCAAGAAATCCCTCGATCATCGGCGGAATGAGACGGTTTCGAATGCAACTCGATCCGTTACAGAAGCAGTCGCAGAAGAACATGTCAAGAGAGGCCTCGACAATGTTCTATTCCAAATAGGCTTGACCGGCCTCAAAGAGCTGACTAGCAGCGCTTGGTGGACCCGCTGCTGGATCGTTCAGGAATTGGTCGTTTCCCAAGATGCGATGTTGGTAGTGGGCAGAGCTAGCATGAGGTGGGAGGAATTCAGGATCGCATACGGAATTGTCATCGCCATTGTCCATGCTGTCGCCCGTGCAGGCTTGCAAAACAAGCGACTCATCGAGTTTTGGCCCGTGAGCGACTTGCTGAAACCGGATATCCAGTTCTTGATATTCCAGCAAAATAGATGGCAAGGAAAGCGTGGTAGTATTAAGCTGGACTTCCTCTTGGATCATGCAAGACGTTTTCAGTCAACCGATCCTAGAGATCGAGTCTATGCCTTCCTAGGACTCTGTCATCCTGGCTACGAGATCTCCGTTAGCTATGCCCAGTCCAATTCTGTCAATGATACCTTCCGTCACACCGCAAAGCGGATAATCCTGCACGACCATACCTTGGACATTCTCTGTCTCACCTCACCCGTTCAGCGTGCAGAGACCTCTTCACTGCCATCTTGGGTACCGGATTGGAGGACTGAACGCAAAATCTTTGTTTCGAGTCCAGAGCAATATAAGGCATCTGGATGCCGGCCGCCTATCGCAACATTCCACCCCAACGCACAGGGCCAGGAGGATTACACTCTCAGAGTCGCCGGAATCGTCATCGATCAGGTGGCAGCTAGTACAAAGCACGTTGAGCCCACTGGAACGAGCAACCCCAAGACGACGTTCCTCCGCTGGATGGCTATACTCAACGTGGGATCTGACGACGACGACGACGAGCGACGCTACTTCACAGGACAGACACTTGTGACTGCAGGCTTTGATACCATGTGCCTCGGACAAAAGAAGAGAGAGGATGGGACGACGTCCGATAGGAGCTGGCATGAAAATCTGGGATCTGGCAAGGTAGATCCAAAGTGGTGGGATCTCAAAAGGACCCATTCAGTTATGTCCAACGAGCGTTACTTCTTCCGCACACCCAAGGAATACATTGGCGTAGCCGAGGGTGTGGTTTATCACACAGACATCATCGTTGTTCTCTTTGGTGCTCCGATGCCTCTTGTTCTGAGGAAGACGGGGCAACAGTACAAGTTGCTCGGCCCAGCATATGTACATGGTTTCAAGGATGGAGAAGCCATCAAGATGATGGAGCGGGGCGAGCTTGAGATGCAGCAATTCGACATCATCTGACCTCCAAACGCAACTGCCTGCTTGTGTACCAGATCGGTCGGCTTCTGGTAACTCGGTGCAGTATTTGGCGTAGGAGTAGGTGATTGTTTTACAAGGTTGATTGATTCGTGGGCATGATCGCTAAACTTCAATGTGCACCACCGCGATGCTTCAGTTGCCTCTCAATAGTAGACATATACTTCTTTTCCTCTCACTCCCCTCACAGCTCGTTATGCTCAGGCGCAGCCGTCTTCTTCACGTCAACGCCGCAAACAGCCGGTGTACCCACCTCCATCCTATACACACACTTCTCCTCCTCGACCACCTTCCAGATCTCATCATTCTCCGCGCACGCCAGGATGACCATAGTGCTCCTGTTGGGGCCGTTCCAGCAGTGCTGCCCATTCTCGTACTTTAACGCGATCCTGTCCCCACTACCCAAGCCCTTGCCATCAGCAGGCACCGTCTCATCCACAGAGACAATCTCGATCCTCGCAAAATTGCCCATACCCGTATGCGCACCGCCCTTCTTACTCTTCTGCGTCGTCTTACTCAGGAAGCAGTGCTCATACGTATACTCGCCGCTATCCTGGGACACGCAGCGGCCGTTCAGGGCGCGGAAGATGGAGTCCGGGCCGTAGTCTTTGGTCAGGTCTTCTTCGTGCTTGGTCAGCTCGGACTTGTCGTTGTCGAGCTCGCGTGTGGCGCTGTCGAGTTGCGATTTCGCGTCGGTTACGGCTTTAGATTCGGCGCCGTCTGTGTGCGGCGAGGCGAGGATGCCGTTTTCGATGAGGGTTATGCGGAGGTCGCGTAGCTTTTGGTCGACCCAGCCGCGGACGGAATCGGGGAGGTAGTTCTCGAATTGGTAGACTAGTCCTGGTGAGCATTTGCTCCAGTGAGGGCGGGGTTGGTGTGTACTTACGGACGTCAACGTCGGACTCTTCGACGGTGTCGAACTCGTCCCACTTGATGGCGCTCTCGGAGTCAGGCTTCAGGATCTCATCGAGATCGCGGTCGCGCGCGGCGTCCGGGGCGGGCCAGTCTTGTGCAGCGTAATCCTCCCATGCCTTAACGGCGCGCTTGACACCCTCGTCGTTGAAGTTGGGGTTGTACTCCTCCTTGAAGCGCTTGAGCATGGCCTCGAGCTCGTCGATGCGTCCCTTGGCAGCATCACGCTCCCGACGCACGCGCTCGACGCTTTCGGTGAGCTCCTGGATGCGCTCTTTCGCCAGGCTGGCCAGCACTGTGACCTTTCCGCCCTTGCCAGCGCCTCGCACCACCTTGCCCTTCTCCGCGCGCTCAATCTCCGCCAGACTCTTGGTCAGTGCATCCACCTTTTGTGTCTGGCCCTCGATCTGTGCCCTGAGTGTGGTTTTGCGATCCTCGACCTCTTTCCTCAGACGCCCAGATTCAGCCACAAGCTCCTTACGCTTCTGCCTTGCATTGTTCAGGCTCTTCTGCCGTGCCTCGTCCTGCTTTCTCCACTCCTTGCCAATAGGTGCACACTGGTCGGGACACTTCACGCCGCCAACGCCCTCGTATTCGTCGCTGCCGTCACAGCAGAGCTCGTAGTCGCATTTGCCATCGTTGACGTTCGTGAACGGGATGTAGCTCGGAATGTGGCCCTTGTTCTTGCAGTAGAAGCCAGGCAGAGCTAATGTCTCGTCGAAGGAGCCGGGCTCTCGTCTTGAGGGTCGTGGGGGAGAGAGCGGGGAGATGTAAGAGCACGCCGAGGTGCCTGGTTCGTCTGAGCCGTCCGGGCAGTCGCAGTAGTCGTCGTTCAGCCGTGCAATATCGAGCTTGATGCTGGGATTCGAGATACAAGTAAATGTTTCCGCGTCCTTGTAAAACTTGGCGACTGTGTTGCTCAATGTAAGCACTCAATGTCACATTGACAGCTGCGATTCGAGGAACGTACACTCAGGGCCGACTCCACGCGGCCGTGGAGGGTCTGACGCTGCGTTCGTGGTGCTGGCGAGCAGAGGAAGCAGCAACGCAATCGAAGAAAGTGTCTGTCTCCCCATTTTGGCGTGTCTTTGGGGGAATTGAAGCTTTCAAAGTTGACGCTCTCGTGGACATGTGGCAGCTTCCCCAGGGTCCAGTTGGCCCGAGCGGCCGTTTCATCTCTCCACACCGACTTCCAACCTTGACGACATTTAACGCGTTTGACAAGCCGCCTACAGGCAAACTCGATACACAACATCCACAACAATAAGTAGAGTCGCACGACGAAAACTTAATCGATGCTTGCCTTTCCGAGAAACGATGGAAATTCGATTGGAAGCAATGATGTCACAGAGATTTTTGAACAAGAGCTGGAGTGAAGGCTGCTCGGATTCCACATACACACAGGCCAAATGCCTCTCGAATGTCAGCATCGAATAGAATACTGAACAAGAGTTCATCCAATGATGTTACCGCCAAAGTCTGGTTGATGTTTCGACATCTCGAAACTCTGCAGGATCGAAGCATGACAAACGCATAGCGGCCATCATGAGCAGCTCGGACTCAGCTGAATTACCAAGCAGGACCTCGTGGCCCTCATGCCATTGGTCGACTATGCAGGAGCGAACAGTGTTCGAACTGCTGCTGGTGCCTTCTGAAGGCGGTCGAGGCTCGTCCCTAGTGCAAACGCTCAGCATGGCTTCTCATTGCTCAATTATGGCACACTCTGCATATTGAACAATCATGAGCATGATTTCCTGCTAGTTTAGGTGTGCAGTTCGTTTGCCATCAGCGGCATCCTGATCACGCATCATAGGATGCACATGTTGGAGGTATATGCCGTATTCCCCTTTGCAATCAATACCATCACATCAACACAATCAGCACCATCTTCCAGCCTTTTACCACATAGCTCACATCATTATCTTCCCGCAATATGGCCTACGAAGTTGAAGACGAGGTCGATTGGAGCGACGGAACGCTTGATGAACCACCTTCCACGTCCACAGGTGTATCAGGTGACTCCGGCTACGTCAGCCCCACTGCGCACGAGACTGACGGCCTCGACTACCTCTTCGAACCTCAGGAAGAAAACGAGCATGACGTACCCCTCGGTACCGCTCTGCCTCCAGGTTTGATCACCCCTTTCTGATGATTCAACCGCTCACAACGACTAGCGCCTGAACATCTTACTCCGACACGAGCACAGCGCGCGCGTATAGGTGTACACCTTGACCGCCGCCAACCTTCAGAACAGGACTATGCTCACTTCGCTCTCTATCAAGCCAATCAAAAAGCCTATGAGGCGACCTTCCTCAAGCACTTCGTCAACCATGCCTTGCATCCTTCTCAGATTGAGCAGTGCTTTCAGGATGGCGTTGATGCTCGTGCAAGTGTCCAGGAGTACATCGCTTCTGTATCGGCTAATGTCAACGGCCTTACCAACAAGATGATCTGGGATGCGCATTGCCGTACTGTCAATCTCCTCGCCAATGCCGGCAAAGACGGCGCACCATTCTGGGATGTTTGCGCTTTCGATCGAACGCTCTTCGCCGACTTCGGTCCCAGCAATGCGAGTCCGATAGCCTACAAGATGAAGGAGTCATGGCATCTGGCCGCTCCCAAGCCGCCCATGGTCCGCTACACCACGAAGGACTATCCCATCGGCCATCACAGCTCGCCTTTCGAAGAGATCGACGAAGTGGCAGATGCGCTCTTCAACCGTGAAGCTTTTGGTAGCTCCTTGCCCACCGGTCGCGTAATTAAGCAACCAACAAAGAGAAAAGTCAAAGGACGAGGTTTGCCAGGCGCTAGCGTTCGAGATCCGATAGAGGCAACATGCCGCGACAACTGGCTTGCCTCACTCATCCCCTCAGTCACCAGCGCGGAGCACCGCGAATCCTCCCCCGCAGGAGTTGAACCAGTGGAAACTCATGGCGATACAGTTGCTCCTGCTGAGCCGCGACTGATCCACGATCCCCGCCAGCTCCAAGACCAGGCCATCACTGCAACCGATCATCGTGTGGAAACCGTACCACCAGAACCACTCCATACCGACAGCAGCTATTCCTCCGGCGAGCTGACCCAACTCGAGCAGCTCATCTCACAGTTTGGAGCCAACGCGCTGAGCGACCACCCACCCACCAACACCGCGCCTAGCCAAGAGCAGGTCGACCAGGTACCTACATGGCCCACGAGGCTGTTCCAAGACCACAAGCGACGGCTGACACTGAGATCGCCACAGGTCTTCCGGCGAGCTCTGCCGAGTATCAGAGCGGTCATCGCCGAGGCTCTTGAACAGGGCTACCGTCCAGTGGACCCTGACTTCAAGAAACGCATTGTTGATATTGAGTCGAGGGAGCAGTCTGATGCGGTATCTACAGAGGTACTTGGGGAAGAGAGGTCCTTTGCTCATGACCAGGGGATAGTGAGCGGGTGGCGCATAAAACCTTCCCCGAGCAGAGCGAGTTCTTCTGTCGACCACAACGAGCTCGGACGAGATGCATTGGGCACAGCAGGCTTTTACTGGCGAGATGCGTCTCAGGAAAAGTTTGATGAGGCAGCTGCAGAGGCACTGAAGGCAGAGACCATCGTTCTTCATCCCGAGCAAGAGGCAGTACCGAGCGGTCACGAGTCTTCGCCTTGCAAAAAGCGGAAGAGGGAACAACCTGCCCCTATACGGATGTTCAACAAGCCCATCGAGCGATCAAAGAAAAGGCGTAAGACAGATGCGATCGTCGTCGGCACAGCTCGCCCGTCGACCTTACCTGAAGCTGCCGACCGACCCCGAAAGCAGAAGATCACCACATCTATCTCGTTTGGATCTGCGCCGAAGACGAAGCCTGAAAAGAAGCAGACCTCGCGATCTGTCGCTGACGCTGCCAGCTCTTCAGCACCCCTCTCAACCCATCCAAGCGGCTCCACGACCCTCGAATCCCACCAACACCTCCCTCCGGATGCCTACTTTACGCCGCAGTCTCCCGACGAGAAGCCCGTCTGGCGTTGCGGCATCAAGCACGCTCTCGGCCACTACTACAACGCCGGCGACCGCAAGAACTGCCCAGGTTGCTTCACAGCCCTATCCGACAACACCTCCGCCGTTACCATGGACTTCTACCTCCCCTCACGCACACACTACCGCCAGCCCAACCCGTGCACCTCCTGGCGCCCCAGCAAACCCTTCGGCGCAACATACAACCGCGCGCGCCGCTCCAAACACCTGAGCCACAACAGCATCGCCAAAGAAGCGTACTGGTCCGCCATATCCAGCGGCTCCTCCCCCGACGACGCAAGAACCACAGCTAGCGCCGCCGTGCTCGCACACCTCGCGCCCAAGCCACCACCAAAAGAGCCCACTCCCGCGCCAACGCCGAGCTCAGAACCAGACCCCGGCCCCCACCCCTCCGGCTCCACGACCATGGAGCACACGCAAGATATCCCGTCGTGCGCGTACTTCACAAAGCGGGGCCGGCATGAGGAATTCGCATGGCGGTGCGATGTGAACCATGCGCTGGGGCGGTACTATCTCGCGGGCGACAAGCGGACGTGTCCGGGGTGCGGGAGCAACAAGGGCGGGCTGGGGAAAAGTTTGGTGATGGATTTCTACCTCCCGCTGGGTGTTGTGGTGAGGCAGGAGGTGGGCGAAGTGAAGTGGAGGGCGCGGAGGCCGTATAGGATGCGTGCTGACGACCGTCCGGGAGCCAGCGGAGCAAGGGATGGGAAGGAGGGGATGAGGAATAAAAAGAAGAAGGAGTGCACGCATAATCAGGTTGCGTCGAGGAAGTACTGGGAAGCTGTTGACGCGGGTCAGTTTCCAGAGGATGCTTTGATCTGGGCAGTGCGGGAGACGGATCGCTGGCTTGACGAGAGGGAAGACGAGGCTGGTCGGCAGGCTGAGGAACGCGAGGTCGCGAGAGACAAGAAGAGCAAGGCGTCGAAGGGGAGCGATGAGAGTAGTACGATGACGGCCTCAACCGCGCTCAACGCTGCTCGTCAGCAAGTCGCACGATCCGTCTCCGACAGCGGCTCGGACACAGACGAAGCGGAGCGGGACGAGACGGATGATGAGATGTACGATGCCCTGGTAGCTGCATTCGAGGAGCAGTCTTCGGCAGACGAGTTGAGCTCGGAGTCGGACAGCGAGTAAGGCACGCGAACTGGGTAAAGGAAGCGGATGAAGCTTGTGCAGTATTGTGCTTGTTGTTTGTACCCAGATTGTCATGTTTTGCACTTGTTTCCGGAAGGCGGAGTTGGGAAGGCTATTTGACCCTCGATCTTAATCCACAATCAGTGGCAGAGTCGATCCATGCAGAGCAGAGGAGGATCCCGTACGTGAGTGTGGAAACGCAGCTCGAAGCTGAACCGAGTTTAGAGCATGCCGATCGGGCGAGCGTCAGTCTGTGTTGTAAGTAAAGATTCCCTATACACTTGTCACATGCAGCTGGCTGCTTGATAAGCTTCACCTTCTCGATCCTTGTAGTGGTGCCAGTGAGCAGATCCACTAGCGCAGCGTCGCTGATGCGTCGAGTGTTTCTTCTTGCCGCTCTCCGAAAGGACTTCGCACTTGAAGATCCAATGTCTCGCGTTGGGGCCGTGACCATGTCCTGCGGCGAGAGTGTCCTGATTGGTAGTGTCGTGCGCATTTTTGTCTCGGTCGTTTGGATGCGACGGGCGGTTGCAGTGCGCTTTGTATGTATGCGGCGGAGTATAGTGGTGGAAACTGGATCCTTTTCCGGGATCACTCCGTTGCGGACAGCCTGCTCGAGGCGCCATAGGAAGCCATCGGCGAGAGCCTTCGTTAACGTCCCGTTGTGCTCTTGCTTTCTGACGGACTCGAGCGCGATAATACGGCTGTCGCGGGTCTCAGCAATCGATCTCATCATGCATTGAGTGATGCGGTGACGCGAGGCGAGCAAGAATGGCAGTGGAGTTGAGACGATAGTGAGGTCGACGACAGTTTTGATGACGACAATGATGTTGACGACAGTGTGATTGACGCGCCGGCGAAGGTAACGTGAGGCTGAGAGGACAGCGAGATTGAGTGTCATTCGTCACGTTGCAGGCTTTCTCTTCTCCACTAACGAGAGTAGCTGAAGCCCTGACTGGCGGCAGCAGAGCTCAAGCACCTTCAGTCGTCTGGCGACAAATTGACACAAGGCTGCTCGTCAATACCGCAATGTCTTAAAAATATCCCCAACGACGAAGTCACACCTTGGCGAGGTGTTGGGGCTAAGCTTCGAACAGCATTTGCCATCGCCAACGTCCGTACACTACCACCGCCGACTGCGACGGCAGCAACGAGCGCTCCTCTCATTGCCAATGCTAGGTCTGAGAGCGATGACCGCAATGCTGAGGTCCATCGTGACAGTGACAATATCGCGGTCGTCTCTGATGAGTGTTCTGCGGTGTAGCAATATACAATGGAGACTGTTGACGTTTGAGAGCGAAGAAGGCAGCAGCTCGACCGAACAGCAGCTCGACCAAAGACAGCTGTTATCTGCAATACCTGCCTTGCAGTCGTTGTTCCTGCGGCCGGTCATACTATGTTACTGACAGCCACGTGGAGCTGCTGCTTCAAAGTACGGCTCTTGCTGTATTGCTCATCAAGCTTCACATCATCGCGACTGCCTCCGATACCTCAGAACAGCCAAGACACGGCGCATAGACTCCAAGCGATTGGCAGGAGCGTCGACTGCTTTCAGCTCGAAGTGAGTTGTGCACATTGGAGATCTGTACGATATCGAGCCAGCGATCAGTATTGAGGCAGTCTTTGAGGCATGAAGGATGCAAATATCAATATCAGCATTGGGCAGACGCTTCTGGATTCGGATGTCCGGAAAAACAGATCTGCAGAGAGAAGGTAACTGACCATCACGTGGCACATGCCTCTTGCCGAAGCAGACATGTGGAAAGCCGATCTGAAAGTCTCGAATCTCGATTCGCGATTCGATCTGCAAGGCCGTGAGCCAAAATTCGGATGTCCAATTTTAATCTCGGCCTCTGCTTGGCAGGGGTGTACCATTGAGGTAAAATGCGTTGACGTCACGTCCTTCCGGCTCACCTTTCGCAGCTTAGCTATATTGTCGAGTCAGTAGAGCGAGAGGGAAGTGGAGCCGGCAACGTGGTATACAACGTCCTGTCGTGTCGGGGCAGTTGTGGCTGCAGCGGTTGTTGAAGCCGTGATCAGAATAGATTCTTCGAAACACGATAGCTGCCATAGATTGCGCAAATCAACCGGCGATAGATGTTGCAACGATAATGCTCGAGGATGTTGTTTGCTGGCATCAAGGGTGGGGTTGGTTGGAATTGTTCTCATCTTCACAGGTTGTGCGCGTCTCGCCGACTGACAAGGTTCGCACCGTGGAACACATTCAGGTTCTCCGCATATCCAGACGTCCAGACCGAAGAATAGATTTGACCTTACCTCATCAGCAATCTCGCAGGCCGTTGCTGAACTTTCAGCGTGTTCGTCGCGTGCCGAAATACTACGGCAGCCAATGAGAAGTCTGGAACTGGCAGGGCTGAGATAGCGTAGATCCTGGCTAATTTCGCAGACGGCAGACAGATGGATCGTCATTCGCATCGCGGATGTGGTAGGTTGGCAGCGCGAGGAACTTTCTGGTAGAACAACGGCGTAATAAGCTTGATGATCTGAATGGTCCGGTCTGCCGCTCAGCTGTGAATTTCCGGGCTGCCGGGAGTGGTCAACATTTGTTTGACGCGCCGTTGAGAAATCATCTCGTGTTTGCCAACCCATATGAGTCAAGGTGAGGCTTCGTCTCGCTGGCCGACGGGACCGATACTGACTCTCTATCTGCTGCGACGGCCTCCAAGCGGGAGCGGGAGGCCACCCGTTGAGCGAGCTCTGAGCTCTGCCCCACTACTTTGATGGAGGTGATTGATGATGATGATGAGGTCGTCGCGAGACATGGTGAGAGACAGACTTGATTTGATATGCCTCACATTGAGCTGCATCTGCAGCAGGGAACAGCAAGCAGTACATTCAGAAGGAACGCGAGTTGTATTGGTGCCGGGATGCCTACCTTGTAGTGCCGGAAATGAGAAGTGCCGTAGGTTTCTAAGAAAGAAGGAACGTTGCAGTGGCTTCTGGCGGTTGCCTGCAGCATTGGTGATCAACGTTCGTTGGGGTTGAAGAGATGCTCGGTCGTGTTGCCTATAAATTTGATGTTGTACAAAGAAAGGAGAGATGGTAAGACAATGGGCGGTTAGGCTACGAGGTAATAGTGCAGCTGCCCCAGGGCAGTGGTCCGCTCGCGATTCGTTCGCTTGGTGAGTCTAGCGGCTTCAGATTCACCCTGTGGGCGTTTGGCGCTGAGCGTCAGGAGAAGTCGCCCCCGCATTCCTCGCAATTGCGCAGTCTCGAGTAGATGAGCGCGATTGTAGAGTCTGTATGGTGGTTGCTGTTGTTTGTTTGTTTGCGGGTACATCAACACGACGGCGACCAGAGGATCATTTTGATGACTGCATGCAGATCGGGCAAAGCCTGCGGGAGGGGCTGCATACAGTACCATAGTTTGCGTTTCAGGGGGAACGGCATCTGATTCGCTGCAGATGTTTCCCTGCACCATGCGTCACGGCGGGCAAGTGGCTTCGCCGTTGTCACAGTCGCCGCCGCTGTCGTCCACACACTTTCGAGATCGTGCAATGCAGACGCTGAGTCGTGCGCAGGTGAGTCGCGAAGCTGAGGCAGCCATGGGCTGTTTGTTGTGCTAGGGGAAAATGGAATGCACGATGCGCGACGACGGGCAGGCGCTACTGGCGCTAGTACCCGTTGTTTTTTCCTTTCTCACCACTACCCTTCACCATCCGCATCCCCTGGACGGCGTGGGCTTGGGCTGATGAGGCAGCCTGGCGCGCTGGATCAGGATGCCTGCCGCCGCAGTGGGCGAAGAACCGACGCCGGCATATGGCCCGCGCGGCACGTCTTCGCTGGACGTGTCGCAAAAGTGCCCCATGCGTGCGGAAATGAAGCTTAGTGGAAATGAACCTTGTTCCTAGTCGATTTGCTTGTCACTCCCCCAGGCCCAGTGTCTGCAGCCCACGCTCCTTCAAGGCCTCTGCCGTCTTTCTGGTCGGGAGATCTGCCCTGCACATTCCTTTCCTTCACTACCAAACACCCGCAGCGCGCGTGCCGACACTCCTTCAACCCATTGACTCCAGCTGTATACGCTCCTTAATTGCAACCGCTGCAATAATCTACTGTTTAGACGCCCCGCCGCCGACCGAGAGAACCCTCGATGAGCCCTTTGTGACCAGCCAACGCCCAGAAGTGTCAGAAATACTGTTCAACCAAGACAAACGAACTCGCACGCATTCCGGGGAAAAGAAACGCCCACCATTTGTTGTTCCTGCCTTGTGTCACTATATGGACCTTGCGCCTGTTGCTTCTCTGTGAATTGGCTCTTGACGCCCGCGAAGCACAACGCCCGAGATAGCGCTGAACGTAGTCGGAGACTTGGGTACGTTGATATCCTCCTCCTACTTCTTCATTTTCTGCAAAGTAGATTGTATATGCAAGATGTATGCAGGGCACATCACTAACGTAGTCCGCGCGACCAACAGACTTCCACTTCCCCGTCTATCCACCAATCGCCCGCCTCAACCCGATCAACGATTCTCCTGACAGACGCCGCACGAGCTAGTGTCCGAGGATACAATACTGCCCATAGTTGCGCCCTTTTGTAAGGCAGTCTCGCCATGGATCGCCCATGCGTCCATCGAAGGCTTGGCTCCACGTTGGGTCACCTTCTGTCCACACTAGACGTAGCTAATATGTGTCAGATAACACAGCATTCTACGATGGGGTTTCTCAGTCGGAAGAAGGAGAAGACTGCGGGAGATGACGCCTCCATCACCAAGAAGACAAAGAAGGGGAAGAAGGGTCAGCAGGAAGAGGAGGTCACGCCAAATTTCGATCTTGGCTCAGCGTTACCGAGCACAGATGACTTCCGGACAAGTCTGATCATGCCAGGGCTCTCCACGCGGTTCAGCATGCTCAGAGAGCAGGATGATCCAAGCTCTAAGATCGGCAAAGCCAGCGACGACAGCGTCCTGGCACCTAAACGATCTTCTCGACTGCACGAGTTCGGCTTCGCGCCTGGCGGTCTCTCTGACATTGCGGAGGTCTCGTCACTGAGCGGCTCAATCCGGCCGCCTTTCACCCTCGAGCGGACAAACTCGTTTGACAGTGACAGAACCGGAGATGAAGGAGGCAGCATAATGAGCAGAGCGAGGCCCGGTGAAGGTAATGTTTTATTTGGTGGTCGTCAGAAGATCTACATGATCTCCAATAACAGCAGCTCGAAGGGGCTTGGGCGAACACTATACGATGACGATGTCAACATGTCGGCCTACCAACGCTTGCGTGCGGAAGAGAAGGAACGGTTACGTTTGGAGGCCGAAGCCCTGAACGACCAGAACTACGAGTCCTTCAGCCCAACTACACTGAGTCAAAAGAGGGAAACCTCGTCTTCGACCAACTCTGGCCCCGAGAACACACGTACATCGACTGCCGCAACATCGATCGCGTCTCAGGGTGGCGTCGATGCACTCGTAACATCGCCAGTTCTCCCACCCTCTGCAGGACCTTTCTCTGCGACTGACATGAACCGGTCGACGACGAAGACACGCAGACTCTACGACCAGGGACTCGATCAGCACATCCAAGACCAGCAGTCCTCGGCGATGAACAGACTGAACTCGCTACAGAGAGCTCGAGCGCCCACTGGCAGATCCACACCGCCGATCCCACTTTCTCAAACACGATCTGCGACGAGTCTGAATGATCGGTTCAACCGGGGCCCCATGTTCCGCTCCGACAGTCCCAATGCATTGGCGCACCCTGGCATCCTGAGAAACCATTCCCAGTTGTCAAGCGGCGGCTCTAGTCCTATCGTACCTCAGTCACAATCGCCACCTCCGGCAAGTCCGGTGGTCAGTGACAATGAGGCTCTGACAGCGGCTTTGCAGCAAGGTGATCGTGGCAAGGCGACTGCGATGGGTGCGTTCAACAAGCCCAAGGAAGCTTTCAACGAGCAGCAATATGCCGAACGTTTGCGTCGAATGCAATCCGAGCGTGAGGCGCCCCGGGAAGTACCTGGTTTCCCAGCTCCCATCCTGGAGCCTATTGTCAAGTCAGACAGATCGCCGCCTCGGAAGCCGACTTTGAGGGAGCGTGCCGAGCAGGAGAGGCGGAAGCGCGCTGAGAGCATTGGTCGCCAGAGGTCAGAGTCATCTGCCTCTTCGACCACAGAGCCGACTCAGGGCACAGCGGGCGTCTCTGTGTTTCAAGCCGCTGCAAACCGGATGAAGGCTGCTGCCAATGCTGCACAAATCTCGCCACCGACTGAGGCAGCACCCATGCCCAAGCAGCAGAGGTCTCCTAATGAGGACGCTGGTGCTACCTTCTTCACCTCCCAAGACTCTAGTGACGATGAAGAGCCTGCGCCGACTAGGCCTACCACTGCCCGTACAACGGAAACGACTCGCCGCTTCGAGAACTTGCCTGTTGCTACTGGCCCCCCTCCTTCGATCTTCGAGCATCCTGCTATGCGCTCTCGCACCGTGTCGGAGGAAAACGTCCCACAAGCAGTTCCTCAGATCCCCAGCCCAACACCACCGCACCAAGTCGCAGACCCAGAGATCGACTCTCCTACTCTCGGGCCCAACGGCGGAGGTCTCAGCGGCCTGATTCGTCAGCATCTGCGCAATGACAGTAACGTGTCGTCGAACTATGGCGAGAACGATCAGCAAACGACCGTTCCCATGTCGAATGCACCTGTGGGTCTTGCCATCCAGACCGATGACGTTGGTCTGCAGCGACAACAGCCAGGTTCCGATTCTGTGACCCCAGCGCCCTCCAACTACAGCCACTCCAACCCTTGGGACTTGGACGATATTGACAACCCATACCGCAACGACCGAGGCAGCTTCAGCTCTGGCAGTCCTGTCGATGGTCAGCGGATGAATAATGCTCCCGGTCTTGGCCAGCAGTGGGACTCGCGAAGAAACCACGAGCGCGTTGACAGCAACGAAACAGAAGGAGAGCATGAGGCTTTCCAACGTGATCTTGCTCAGCGGCAGCGCGTCATTCAAGAGAACCTTCGTGCAAGGGCGGAGGGTCGCTCTTTGAGTCCAGCACCTGGACCTTCCGGAGGACTGAAGAATGCTTTGAACATGCTCCGCGCTAAGTCTAGCAGAGAATCGTTCGCAGTGGTTGGTGAGAAGTCGCCTCAGCCAGATATACCGCATAAGGGGCTACGGAAGATGGGTCTTGGAACCGGATCAGGTAACGCCAGCAGTACATCTCTGGTCAGCTCCTACATGGGTGAACATTGGAAGGCTGAAATGCCCTCCTTGAAGTCCAAGACCTCTCGTTTGGGATATCAGAACGATCAAGACTCGCAGAGTGACTTTGAGGGTCGACAACGCTCTGGTACGGACAGCAGCAGAGTGGGACGACCTGTTGGCCGCTCGCCTCCTATGATGAGCAGAACTTCCACTCGTGAGCGTTCTGGATCTGGCACATCATCTGGGCGCTCGCAAAGTCGTGCTGGACAGCACCGCGACGACCTCGACAGTGCTTACCCTTTGCCTGCTGACAGGCCATCCGCCGACAGCCAGAGTCGCTCGCGGTCGCGCAGCAACAGCTACTTCGAGTCGAAGCACCTGCATCCCATTCAGACTAACACTTCTCACCCTCCGTTGCCAGTACCCTCTGGCATGCCTCAGCCAAAGTACTCGCCCATATCGCCAAGGCCTTCCCCTGGCGGCTACAACAGTCCGAGTATGAATGCCTATCAGCCTCAGGCTTCACCGGTGCCTCCTTTCTCCGCCGCCCACACTCCCCCTGCTTCAAACCCTACGACGCCGAACGCGGCAGCGTTCAATCCAGGGGCTGTTCAACCACTGATCAGGCAGGGTATGTTGCGCAAGAAGTCCATTGCCAAATCCGAGATCTCGGAGCCCGTCTTCCTTTCCACGACCTCCGTCATCGATACCGTCAGTCTTCCTGCAGGGGCATCTCTGAAGAACGGTTCCGAGCCATACGTACCACCACCTGTCCCGCCAATCAACCCTATGAGACGCCGCTTCGGTTTCGGCCGCTCTGACAGTGACAAGTCTGACGGCCCAACCAGCCACCCGGATCTCGACGCCCCGCGCGCACCGTACGCTGAGCCGACACGCACAAACTCTTCTGATGCTGTGAGCCAGATGCCACAATCCAGGAACAGACTGCGGAAGAGCTCAAGCGAAAGCAAGAGTCTCCACAGCATGGCGCAAGGTCAGCCTGGTGCTGTTCCAGCCATGCCCCCCACAGGCTTTCTCGTTCGCAACAATGCCGCTCCTCGTGCCATGAACGGACAGCCCATGGACGGTGCCATGTTTTAGTTGGCTCATTCCACGTCCATCAAGTCGTCTCCGCCTCTTTTCGCCGGCAGGGCTCAAAAGCAACACTTGCATGGCTCAGATCTTCTTATGTCTGACCACACCTTTCTGTATTTTTTCTAACTTATATTCGTCGTCTACATTACGGCCTGGCTTTGTTCTCCTTTTTATATTGCAATATACCTCACGGTCTGTCTTGTTTAATTTCCTGGATCATTACAACGGTCGAAGATAGGGTCGTTCGGATACGACGGAGTCTCTATACATGCTGGATTGCGACCTGACGCCGGGCTGGACACGGTGTTTATGGGAACCGCTGGCTACATTTCCTTCGTTATACACTCGGGAGGTCAATTGCTGTACCACTAGTCAATCATCGCTGGTAGCTATTCTACTGCATCGGCACAGAATCGCATGTCGCGCCACAATCAAAGATCGCATTTCGACAACACAATCCCTTCACCGTTCCACTTCCACAGCCGCAGCTACACCACCTCAGCAGCCGCCGCAGACTTACTCGTGCTTGTATGCACGAGTAAAATTGTCCCTTAGCCATGCAGCTCCACCTGTTTGCCAGCGAACCATCGCCGCGATGGTGCGGGAGCCCACCGAAGCCTATCGACAAGCGCGAAGTGTGCAAACAGCAAGGCGACCAGCGCGACCCACTACGGAAGCGCAGCCGCGAGCCAAAACATATCCACGGATAAGGTTCTGCGCGCTGCCGTGACGGGTACAGCATAGCTGACATCAACACTTCAGATCGACTGTGGGTACGATGTCTCTGCAGACGCGCTCAGGACGAACAGAACGAAAACTGGCAGCATGTAACCGAGCTAGCCTGCTGAATAGGGGTTGAACACGCTCACAAAAGACTTGATACCCAGAGAGAACGTGTAACTCGAGCTGAATCGTCGCGAGGTGCGACAGTTGAGAAAAGCAAGAAAACCGCTGCGGTGACAGCTGCATGCGGCTGCATGCTGCAGCTGCAGGGTCAAAATCACGAAAAGCTGAGACGAAAACCAGCCCCTGATCTGCAGCTCGGGGTTTGGCGCATGATGCACGTTTCAGGAACCGGCAGTCAGCCGGCCGCAAGTGGGGCGCCAACACGAACAACATGCTGCGAGCCGGATGAGCATGAACACAATCGCAATGCTAAGAGGCCGAACAAAAAGGCGACGCCCAATTGCCAATACATCGGCATTGTTGCTCTTGAGGAACTGAATCATTCTAGTGATTGTCGCAGAGGCCCAGGCATCGAGATGTGACGTTATGCAGGACAAAGCGACCTGTACCATACCCAGTTCGAGCAACTGCAACCCACACACACCAGAACTGCTTGTTGTCTCTGAATCAGTAAGGGGTCTGTCACATCGACGGCAACTGCGGTACTGCGGTAATATTACTCCGGTACGATGCGACCCTCTTGCGGTCCGCATACCAGGTACAAACAACCGTTCTTCGAGCTTGAACAGATGCGGTCGCACAAAGCAGCGCAGCCTTGGGTTTGGACCATCATGTCACTGCTTCACCTCAAGCGCCACAGATGTAAGAACAACATGATTTCCCCAGGGTTGTTTACCTCCTGCAGATTGCGTCTCGAGGCGAATCTGGCGAAGGTTCGTGCACGAATCAGGTAGCGTCTGTCAAGTTACACACTCGGTCCACTTCAATATTATGGGCCATATTCAAATCTTACACGTCCAAATGCAGTCTTGCCAACTTTTCCAACTCTTTCTCGCCCGAATCACATGGACAAAGAGCTGCGATGATCCGATCAACGTCCAGAACGCAACCACGACCACTCAGACGTGTTTTCTTGCGTGGTCAGCCTCGGTTTCCCCAGAGTCTCGCACACTCCCCCGCATTCGAGCCACGCTATCGCACGGCCAGACTACAGATCCGCCACTGAGTAACGCCACTAGTGCGTCGACGGGCCAAACCTTAGTAGAGTATGTTGCAGCGGTCACCCATCAGCTTTCGCTGATCTTAGTTCCGCGAAACCCAATTCGATAGCCGCACAGCCCTGAACTGCCTAATTCGATAGCTCGGAGCTTCCCACTTGCTGGGACCGTGTCGTGCGCTTCTGGATGAGGCGCTGCGGTGTAACCAAGATTGCTTTTGGCGGGTAACCTGCCTCGGCCACAAGCAGGTACAAAACGTGCGTGTGCCCGCAGCTTTCATCCTGTGTGCTGAACCCTCATTCACATCTTACATCTTTACTTAATCGACAAAACTATACCCTCGTTTTACACGACTTATCAACACTACATCGATCAAGATGCGTTTCTCCACCATTGCCGCCTCCGCGATCTCGCTCGTCGTTGTCTCTGCGCAGACCCCTGACCTCTCCAACGTTCCCAACTGCGCTGTACGTCCTTCGCACATCTCAATTGGGCGTTTCTTGTACTAACGCAACGAAGATTCCCTGCCTTGTGTCCGCCATCCCCGGATCTGGCTGCGGCGTCACCGACGTTACCTGCCAGTGCACCACCGGCCAGTCTGCTATCACCAAGTCGCTCGAGTCCTGCCTGCCCAGCAAGTGCTCGTCCGATGACCTTGCCAGTATGTTCCCTGCGCCCACATCAATCTGAAACACCAATACTAATCGCCCCACAGAGGTTGCCCCTGCGCTCGCCGGTCTCTGCAGCGCCGCTGGTATCTCCGTCTCGGTCCCTGCCTCGGCCGCTGCTACCTCTGCTGCGTCCATGTCCATGTCCGCTTCCAGCTCTATGATGACTGGCGCCGCCTCTGCTGCCAGCTCGGCTATCGCTTCCGCTAAGTCGTCGGCTGCGTCCATGGCCAGCTCCGCTGCGTCCCGCGCTTCTGGTGCCGCGTCTGCGACCACCTCCGGCCCTGCCCAGAGCACTGGTGGCGCTGCTGCCAACGCTGTTGGTCTTGGTGCCGTTGCCCTTGGCATGGTCGCTGCTCTCTTCTAAGCTGTTGTTGAGTAGTGGGAGTGCAAGTTCGCGAGATGGAGAAGAATGAGAGGTGGATTGGAGAAGCGAAGCACTGAGGAATTCCTGACTGCTATGTCTGGCCCGTGCGACTGTTGAAGTACTGTACATATATATGACAGACTGAATATATCATTGTAATATCTACATTGGCTTGATCCCATCGCAAGACGCAAAGGTCACGGTGATGTCTTGGTTGTAGCGCGCTAAGCAATACCTTGTTGTCTTAGCCACGAGCGGCGCCAGCTTGGAATGCTTGAGTACCTGTGGTAGTGACCTAACATTCGTACGCATGTGGTGAACTTGTGACCAGTGGCGACTGCCAGACTATCAAGTGCACATACGCGTCGAAGTCGCGTCGAGTGGCGCTGGCAGTGATAGTGTAGGTAGAAAACTGGTCTGTATTGTTCCTTCCTTGATCACGCTGCATCTAAGGCCTCGATCCATTTCTCTGACCACGCAGTGAACTCGTCATCCGTGCTAATCCAACTCTTCTTCACCAATTCCACTGCGCTCTTTGCCTCGTCACAGACCTTCTTGAGCTCGGCTTCTGCTTCTTCTTGCTCTAGTTCGTAGAAGGTGGATGCCAGGTCGTCGACCGTGTCGGGGATGGTCTTCAGAATGTGCATCAGTCGGTCTAGCTTCTGCGCTGGCGACTCGGCTGCGTTGTCGCCGTTTGCCGCGCTAGTTCCTGTGCTCGCTGTGGCTGGATTCGTGTTCGGTGCCACAGCAGGGAAGGTCTTCAGCCTCCTCTTGCCAACAGCCTGGTACATGATACCAACCATCTTCAGCTTCTTGACGCTGCGATCCAGCAACAACTTCAGCTCCTTATCGTCCTTGCCAATCTTATTCTGCGCCCCAAAGAAATCGTCCTCGTCCCCAAACTCATCTTCATCCACACTCCCCTCCGCCTTATCCTCGTCCTCCTCATCCGCCACATCCTCACCCCACTCCTTCAACTCCTCCACAGCATCAAGCAACACAGCCCTCAACTGCTGCGCCTTCTTCAGCACCAGCTCCACCACACCCCCATTACACAGCCTCAGCAACTCATCACACACATCCCATATCACTCCCGTTCGCTCAAGAACATCCTTCTTCTCCGCCTCGCTGGGCCCCTTGTCCTTGCCGCTGAGGTTCTTTCGCGCCTCGCTCATACCCTGCACGAGCGTGAGAACGTCCCCCCACGCGCCCACGAGCCGCTTGACTTGCACGCGCAACTCGCTCCGCATTATTTGGCCCAGGTCGTCGCGCGCGTTGGACGGAGGATCGTATGATGCTGCGGCGACCATGCCGGAGAGCGCGCCGGACGTTACATCGCCGATTTTCGCGATCAGGGCGCTCGGTGTGAGGGGCGGAGTGAGGAGGAGCAGCGAGAGCGTGGTTGTGTGCGATTTGAGGAGGGTGGTGGCGGCGTGGATTGCGGTCAGGGGGCCGTTGGGCAGATCGGGCGCGTCAGTCGAGGTGTTTGAGTCTTTGGAGGGTGTGAGGGAGGTTTGGAAGTGTTTGAGGAGGGTTTGCGTGGTTTGCGTGAGAGAGATGAGTTTTTGGATGTCTTTTGGTGGCGCCATATTGGGAGGAGGCTCTGCGCGCAGCTGGGAAAATATTTGGAGAGAAAGGAGTGCGCTTGGGAAGCACTGTGCAAGAAGAACGCGCAAATGCAAGATATGTTCGTTCACCAAAAAAAAGTGTCGATGGTGTTGGTGGGGTTCTTGGGTCGAAAAAGCTTATCGATTGCTGACTCGAGGCGTCTCGAAGGCCCCTGTCATGCACTGCTTCTCAATTCATCGCTAGCTCTGCGTGTATCGTTGATCGTAGGATGGCATTGCACGGTCTGAGAGCTGGTCGGTGTCCAGCTCTATGCCAGGAGTACGTTCCTTATCTCCCATTAGCAAGACACAATTTTCTGTTCTCACCTAAAGATCAATCCGCGGCATTGTAGGAGCATCTCCTCGAATGTACAAGAATCAGCTGCATGTTACTGGCTCCAAGGTGAGAAAAAAGGTCGTTGCCGGAACACCGTGGCAATGCTTTGTATCGTGATAGAGGGTCTGGAACGCGGAATCGTGTGTTGCATCTGCTTTCTAGAAACATCAAAGATAACGGTTTGATATTTTTTGGGACTAACAACAAATTCTCGATGAATTAACTATAGATTATTGAAATCACTTAGGGGTAGTTCTTGACTCACAGGTGGACTGAGGCTGTGCAAACAAGCTTAGGTTCGCCTAGACTTGGTGCGCAACGCTCAATGCTACTGAAGTGAGCTTTCGAGCAAACCATGAAATCGTTATGGACGATCGTTTCTGAGTATGCCTGTCGTTCTATTCTGTGCCTCAACTCAACACAAACTCGGTCTTGGGCAATGGGCTCCCCGTGTTGAGTCCTAAATCGTGCTCGATATAGTCTGCAAACACTACATCGATGATCCGAAACGACATGTCGTCTTGCCTCCTCAAAACCAAGGGAAGTATGGCACCATGAAGGAGAGCCAGAACATCACCCTCGACAACTTCCTGCGACGCGAAGCCAACGATATTTGTGCCTGTGAAGAACACATGAACAGGTGGAGTGTCAAAGGTCCAGAGGGAATTGAAATAGGAAGTCCAGACAGAGTCAGAAGATAGAGTGTGGGTGCCATGCGCAATCAAGACTTCTTTCAATCTCACAGACGCATCTCCAACTGCCAACATGGAAGTTGAAGTGATCACACCAAAAGAGAGGCCAATGAGGGTGATGGTACCACGGCGAAGATCGTTTCTGACTACGGTTGCAGTGTTGGAAACGTCTTTGTACTCCTTCAAGAGTCCTCCAAGCACGCGGTCATCATCGCAGAGCTTGGTATGCCATTCCATAAGGTCTTGCCTGTTTCGAAAATCTAAGCACCAAGACGGCGCAGTGCAGGGCCCTTGTTTGACTCTCACAAGAAGAAGCATGAGCCTCTCGGCAGTTGCGAGGATACCCACCATTGCTTGCTGAAATACCCAAAGCAACGGCATGGTATAGTCGGGCTCGAATCTGTGCACGTCTGTGCTGTCCAGAGGTCCAAGTAATGCAAAAACGTAGTCGCACGGGTTTCCAGCTACCCGATTAAACGACGCCCAGAACATATCCACCAGGTTCAAAGGCTGCTGTGCTGCACCTAGGCCGAGTCGATGTGCGTCCTCATGCCACGCACATGTCTCCAGGAAGTCATCGATAGGACGGATCGAGTGTTTCTCAAACTCTAGTCGCGACAACCAGTTATGTCTTCTTTGCAGTAGATCGAGCCAATTCATCCGTTTGACCCCGCAAAGGACTAAAGATTGAGGTTGGATGCTGGCGGCGAGCCCCTCTTGCAACGTCCACATACGTTGCCACCATTTGCGTGAGAAGAAGGAAGCCCACACTGCAGACTCACGATTCAAGCGAGCCCAGTCCTCCTCAGTCCCAGCTTCCTTATGAAATCGCTTCTCCTGGCTGCGACTTGGGCGTGCGAGACTTGAGGAGTTTGAGAGAACCAGGTCGCTGTCGGTATCTGCTTCCCCTAGCCAGATCAATACCCTAGAGGACCCGATATATATGCCGAACATCTGGCGTACTTGATGGGTCTTCTCTGAAGGGTTATTTTGGTTTATGCAGATTGCATCAATCCAAAGGTTGCGGGGATCCGAATTACGTCGCAGCTGTCGTAAGGCATCATGTAGGTTGTCTGTAATGACAATGTGGGTACCCTCAATGCACAAATGATGTCGATGCTCATATGCACCCCATACGTACGACAACGCTTCATACTCAGCTGACTTGTCGCCCAAATCATCCACTCGCAGCTGACCTTGCAGCGGCGCTTGCGGGTCCGGGGCTGGAAGGAGCGTGAGGATCCTGATTTGCGAAGACGACGGATCGAGGGGATGCCTAAGATACGGGTCTTGGGCGGACGGAATTGCCAGAGGTGCTCCAGTCGTAATGACTGCCTGATCGGTCTCCATGCTGAACGACTCCGATGTCCTGCGTTCGCTTCGAATAGCTGTTTCTATCGAGGTTGGTACCAGGCGCCGGTCTTCTTCCAAGATGGTTCAAGCAGGATTTGGTGGCCACACAAGAGCGCGAGAGGTGGGATTGCTTTTGCATTATAGCTCATGCGGGTTATATAGTCGGTTCATGCGCACGACGCTCAGCCGCGCCACGTTTATTGTTGTTGCCTAGACGCGCATCCAAGCTGTTGAGCCGAGTCTTAGAGTCTGAGAGATAGCGACTAGGCCACATCCGAGGTCTTTGGGTATCACTTTGTGTAGTGTAATGTATCGGGCTGTGAGGAAGAAGAAAGGAACCTTGGACCCTACCTGCGCACCTGGGCATGCCTGCATATGCACGCTGGACGAAACAGGTTAGTGCGGATGATAAGTGCACCTGGGCATGCTTCGACATGGAGCGGATGGAGCCCGCTGGCTGTCAAACATATGCGACTTAGTTTTAGACATGTCTAAGTTCGTACAGGCTACACCTTTACTCTCAATCCAAAGCCTCCGAACGCGATCCTCGCAGCTAGCAACAACGCCGCACTGCAGAACAGCATGCACCCACCAAATGTCCACAGCGCATCGAAGCCGCTGTGATCCAAGATGGCACCACCGATCGGCGTACCAATCAGCACACCTAGCGCTACAATCGCAAAGCTCTGCCCCAGTCTCGTTCCAATCTTGTCCCTGCGATCCTGACTCAACCTGACGATGATAGTCGGCGGCAGACTAACAAAGCTGCCAGAAAAGAACCCGTAGAACGCCATCAACACGCAAATGCCGGGACTGTTTGTAACTGCGATAAAGCTGATACAGAGCACGCCGCTGATCAGACAACACGGAATGACCACGTTGAACGGCCCAAGTCGATCCGCAAAAACGTTGGGAATGATTCGACCGAACACAGACGTCGAGTTCATGATGGCCAAGAGGTAGAACGCGAGATTCTCGTTCGTCAAATGGCGCTCCAGCGCGTACACCTGCGCGTAGAAAAACGGCATGTACAGCCCCATGAACCCGCAGAAGAAACCGACGACCTGCAGCGAGTACGCCGGGATGCAAAACGCCTTCAGATCCAACAGACTCCTGCTCTTAGCCGGCAGCACGCGAACGCGCATGCACACGCACGGCACCACCATGGTGGCGAGGATGATGAAGCCGAGCACTCTCGTCGTCCACGCAAACCCGATCTTCGGTAGTAGGTTGTGGAATACGATCGGGTAGATGACGCCACCGAAACTGCTCCCTGCCGCCGCAATCCCAATCGCCATACCGATCCTGGTGCTGAAGTACGTGCTCAGGATAGCCACGCTGGGCACGAACAGCGCGCCGGTGCCGATGCCGATGCAGAATGCTTGGGCAAGGAGGACTTGCCAGTAGCTCGTGCACAGGCTCAGCATCATCTGCCCGAGCACCAGCATGAAGCTGCCGAACAGGAGGAGTTCGCGAAAATAGCCGGCGTCGTAGATAGGGCCTGTTAGCGCGCCGACTTCGAGGAGGAGGAACGCTTGGATGGAGCCGATCCAGGAGATGCTTGAGGGCGAGGATGAGGGGAGCAGGGTAGTTTCGTAGTAAGCTTGGTAGGAGCCGAAGGTGTTCTGGTTGTGTTAGACTGTGGTAAAGCAGGGCGATGCGGAGGGAAGACGTACGATGATGCCCCAGCTGTTGAATAGTAGGAAGAAGCCACCCAGGACTTGCAGCCACGCCCAGAGTCCGCCGTTCGGTATACTCCCTGCATCTCGCACGCTGTGCTTGCTTTTTACTTTTTTCAGCGCGGAGCCATCATCAGTGCCCTTTTCTTCCTCAACGATACGATCGTCTTGCGTCACGTGCGCTTTCTCCCGTACTTCCTCAACGGGCGCATCGCGTATTGCCAAACTGCCATTCGACTTCTGGCTGCTCAAGGGCGATGTTTGCGTCGAGTCCTGGGTGATCTTCTCGTCGTAGGTTGCTTGAACGGCGTTGCGCGACCCTGCAACGGCGGTCGCCGTTGCCGCGGCGCTTTGGTGATCCATCTCTTGGCCAGCAGCTTCAAGCAGAGAACAGTATGTTGTGTCGGCGCTGCGCAATCTTCCTTCTCTTGGTCAGAAGTAACTAAAGTACGTCCCTCCAATGGCTATGCGCAAGCAAGGCGTTCCACGCGCCCAGAACGCAAGACGGGTGCGGGTGCGGCTCGAGGCTGGAATCCAAGGATCTTGGTAAAGAGATTCCGGGGAAAGGCGATCATAAGGAGGGTAGACATGATTACTATTAGCGAAAGCTTAGACCGATCATATTTAGCGAAGCGCAGGCAGGCGTGCGGCGTGTCCTGCGGCACGTCCATTCAACCGTTTGAGGCGTGTTCGGCCATTGTTCAGAGCGAGGTGCACGGCAAAAGAACGCGGTTCGTCGCGTCATGCATTGTTTCCGCGTTGTTTCCGCGGTGTTGCGCGACATGAGCGTTTCGAACTGCCGTTAGCGCGGAAACATCACGAAAAAGTGCGTGAGAAATTGTAAAATGGCGTTTTGAGAGGGCGCTCGCTGCTGCACGGCGATTGCTGGGATATCTCTCTATACGCTCCCTGCATCTGTAAGATTCGAGACGGAGGGTCTATATGTATGCCTTTCCTCTCGGAGACATAAGATGACTTCGCGGGTCCCCGATGGGAGGACTTACGCTGTAGACAGCCAATGTTTACTCTGGCTTTCGACACGCCGAATATCGAGCACACGAGAGCATCTGACCGGTCAAGGTTTCAAAGAATGCTATTTTTCCGCCCATTAGGGCGACTACCTACGCCGACGGGCGTGAAGGAAATGCCGATGGTATACAACGCAAGCCGGGCCTGCCTCATGCCGTCGTAATCTTGGGGAATATGCGCCGTCGCTCGTTCTTGCTTTTCGCCCACCGAAAGGTGGCCGTGCCATTAATCATGATCAAAACACCAGTACGCAACGCCCAACGCTCGCTATGCTATACACCCTAAAGAGCAAGCCCACCCAAGTTTTTATGTAAGTCGAAATGTAGGAAACAGGTGCCGAGATGTTCGAACATGACAGTATATCCAAGTCGAACGTCGGCGCCATATATAAGGAATCAATCAGGCCTGGCCGTTGGCGCGGTGGGCTGATAGCGTGTATCCAGAAGGGTGCACAGGTGAAGCGCCGACGTGCTCGACGCGCTCCTCGACGTACAGGTTATCCATCAGAGCGCTCGGCGCTGCGCTGTCGAGTTGCAGCTGGCCGCGAACAGCCTTCTGGCGACGGCTCTCGCGCTCGTCCACAACGTCGTGCAACACCTTTGCAACGCCGGTCCATCCAATCTGGTTGGCAGTCGCTCGATGGTTGAAAAGACGATCGAGAAGAGGAAGTGGCAAGGACAGAAGAATGCTGGACAATGTTCTTGAGACCGGGCCGGTATGTGCGTCGTCGTCTGTAGGGGCGTCTCCGAAGCGAATCTTACTTAAGCGCGGGTTGTGAGACGGAGCGTGTGCTTCGGTAAGGCTGGGCAGGCGGGGGTCGTCCTGGAGCTCTGATGCAATCCGGTACAGGATGAAGTCAGCCGGGAAGTTGTATGCGATGAAGTCGACGGCCGAGTTCATAAGCTCAGCGGCGAACGGATCATGAACCTCAGCGCCATCTGCGGTGGGTCGAGGAGTCGTCCTTGCCGCATAGAGACCGTAGTGAAGGACTTGTTCTACCGTGTCCCAACGAAGGAGCGCCTTAGCAATCTCGACACCTCGTGCTTGCATGCTAGGGATCTGCAAGACACTGCCAGCTGCGATGTAGCTCAGCAGCTGGTCCATGCGCCTGCGAGCGTCTTTCGACACCTGCGGATGAGGCACCTCCGTAGTGTAATGAGTGAGACCGTACAAGAAAGCCTGCATCGACAGAAGCGGCGCTCCGTACAGCACCTTGAAGGCTTCTTGGACGGACTCGTTGCCAACGAAGGGGTTTGTGGTGAGTACATCGACAAGGCGGCGCGAATCGCGAGATCGGTGAGCGGGAGGGATGCTGCGACGAACGGCGTTGGCGATGACAGGACTGCGCACGACGACGATGCCGTGGACAGGGATCGAGATGTACTGGAATTCGGGCGAGCGGACCTGCAAGACGAAATCTGCGAATTCTGGGTTGCCGAACTGGGTAGATAAGTAAGAGGCTAGCTCAAATGGCGACTCGACCATCTCGTCGTTGCGCGGGCCGGCGCCGTTCTGCTGAGGCTGGGCATGCTGCACATCCACCCGGTCAGCAACAGGCAAAGGCTCACCAAACTGCGACTTGCTAGGCGATTGCGAGTGAGAGGTGGTGACGCCGTTCGCAGCAAACCGGGGATCCTCTGGAGAGAAACCGCCCTGGTACGGGTCTGGATAGGCGGAAGGGCCAGCGGTGAATGGAGGCGACTGGAACTCGCTGCCATTGCCGTACATTTGCTCCGGAGGAGGGGGCATAGAGTATGGCGGGTAGATCCAAGGCGCTCCAGCGTCCGAGGGGTGGTGAGAGTGACCAGGGAAGAAGGATGGCGTGAAGTCAGGCGGCGCGAAACCAGGCGGGATGCGCGACACAGACTGCCTGTGTACATGACCACCTGCCTCGTAGCCGTGGGGAGTGGCAGGCTGAGCCGGCGAGTCCTGGACAAAGCTGCCCATGGCGCCGTCGAGACCTGGCCTGGCTGGATGGAAAACGTTGTCGTAGTTCTCGGCAACGGGTGTGTTCATGCCGCTCATGCTCGACGGGACAAAGGCTGGAGGGAGCTCCTTCCGGTGCACGCCGTTCGTGAGCGGCTTGCTGTCGGTCGGGGCAGCCGGAGGAGCTTCTTGGACATGGTTCGGCTCGTCGTTGGGTGCTGGTGCTGCAGCGTTGGCGATCAGCGGCTGCGAACCCATTTTTGGAAATTTGCAGTCTGGAGACTTACCTCGAGCTTCGGCTACTTGCTTCACCTCTTCGATCTGCGACTTTGCCGGAGAGCTCGCCGGAACTGGACCTTCGGCTTCCACCTCAGCTTCGGGCTTCTCGACGGAGGCCTTGGACTCGGGCGTCAGAGGAGTCTGCACGACCTCTGCCGGCTGCTCTGGGACCTTTTTCTCCTCCACTGCCGGCGGCTGGGGCTGCGGCTCCGACTCTTGCTTTGGCTGGGTCACGGGGCCCTTGTGCGACTCTTCGGGAGTGATTGGTCTCGCAGCGGGCGCCTTGCGCGACAGACGGTGAGGAATGGCAGGCACAATGCGCGAAACGGGGCGGCGCGCCTGCTGCTTCTGCACTGGCCTAGCGGCATCGGCAGAGATTGGTGCCATGGTGGTTGGTGTATGTACAAGCAAAGGAGCGTCTGGAAATAGCGACTCCAAGATAATTGCGGATCAATGGGCTTGCCAATTATCCTGGAGCGCCGAGGGAGGTGTGAGGGCGGCGTGAGTTCGAGCGGTGGGGTGCGTCGGAGGGATCGCAAGTTGAAGACCCCACAGATAAATCTGCGCTATGACATGCAACCAGAGCAGTCTGGTGTTTAGTCAGCAGATTCCCTCACCCTGACGCGTCTGGTGCGGAGAACCTGCAGCAACAATCGAACATAGAACCTGTCAGCCTAACATTGAGTCACGTTATCTTCTCGAGTGGCACCAGTCATCGCACCTACCAGTACCCACGACGCACGCGGAAGGCAGCTATGGCCCTGACCCGAACATCGCGAGACCTGCGCAGAGTACCTGACATGTGAGGGCACGGCAGCGGTATGGCTACGGAGCGAATTTGATTACATCCATTGGGTTGAAGGCGGGGATTCTGACATGCCAAGTTGTAACGCGTAACAAGCAGTAGCAAGTCGGTCAGCCAAATGCCAGTGCCACCGAGGGGCGACCAGATCTTGTCTGCCTCTAGAGGTCCCTGTCCCCATGAGCGTCCTTCACCGCACCTTCTTGCAGCCACCACACACAGTCACTGCTTCTTTCTCAATCTCCGGATAGCAAGACCTCAACACGTGGTCGAGATAGCGCCATGTTTGCCTCCTCAATGCGTGTCTGCACTCCCAACCATGCCACTTACGTTCGCTACATACCCTAGAGTTACGACCACATCTCTCTTTTTCCTAGATCTCCTGGTACACATTCCCTACCCTTGCACCTGATTATGGTCCTGAAACAGCCACGAACCTCATGCAATAACGGACTACATATTCGACAATCTTCTCCAGCGCGAACTCTGAAAGACAATCGCTGCTTCGAGTGCCAGTTGGGCACTTCGCCAGACATGCACCACGCCACCTGCCTCCACCAGAACGATCTCGCGCCTACACGTGGGTCAATTCTCTACCCCATGCCCTCAGCCGTATGCTAATGGGCTCAGCAAATCGCTTCAGCATCCTAGCGAGTCTCAGTCCTTCGTCAGAGACCAAGTGGGCTTTCGACTTCGTTCCCTCACCAAGATTAGGGACGAGGAGAAGGGGCAAGCGCGGTGGTAGACAGCAAAGACTGAAGCACGCCTTCAGGAAGAAGTGCGAAAAGCCTGAAGCGGATGGTGTAGATGAGCTCTGCGACCGGTATGCTGCTCTGCACCTGGACGACGATGCTCTAGGAGCGATTTCACTAGAAACATACCACACGCCACCATCTGGCGTGCTTTCTGATGTGAACGCTGTTAGACATCACTGGGCTCCTCAATTCCGTCCCGACTCGCTACCAACATCAAATTCAACCCTGGACCGTCCAACAAGCAAGTGCCTATCGCAAAAGTCAACCTTGGATCAGGGCTCCTCGGTTGACGTAAGCTCATCGACTCGAAAACTATCGCCCAAATTTCCGCTGTCTGCTTTTCTCAAAGACCTTGCATCTCCGAACGACTGTGCAGGACACTGGCCGCCGAGGAACCCAACAACCCAGCCAGCACCCTCCCCACAGACACCACAGGATCCAGACCAGCAACCAGCTCGTCTAATACTGACTTCAGCTCACCCTGCCGGAAATTGCAGCCCTAACGACCAAGGCAGCAACACAACGTCTTCTCAGAGCAATGCAATAGAGTCGCAACGAACGGTGCCAACGACATCGTCGTTGTCTACCAACGCCCTACCCACCTACAAACGCTTCCCATCGTTTGGAGTTCCTCCGTTCACCCCAATGTCAGAACTAGACTCTCCAACATCACGCTCACCTAGCCCACCGCCATCAAAGGTACCGCGCGTCATGTCGAGCTCCCTGTACCCAAGATTGTCTCCGGTACCTACGCCAGCCATGTTGACTACTACCGCACCTTCCTCGCAAAGGTCGCCTAGGAGCTGGCAAGAGTCTGTAGAGGGGGTTGCAGTCTTCCACCCATCTCCAGCCGCCTTTATCACAGCACCTGTCACATCTCCATACCCGTTTGTGTATCCACCGCAGCCCTGGACCCCGTCGGCTGTGCCCAGCGGCCTGTTCAAAGACACGGCAGCAGTTCCAATGAGACTCAAAAGCAAATTCGCATTCACTCCGGACCCTCCAGGTCGTCGTATAACGCAAGAGGAGTTCCTTACGATGGGGCATGATCCAGAGTGCTGGTGCGACAGACACAAGAAGGCACGACAGGCTAGAGACCTTGCCGACAAGGCTGGCGCTTCTGGCAGGGCCCTAGCCTTCGATTCGTCTGAATACTCTCATTCGTGGGGCAACCCAAACGCAGCGGAGTCGCAAGCAGCTCCCACTGTTCGTCAACCGTCTCATTCACCAAGGCCTCTCGGTTCAGGACCGACTATCCAGGAGTTCATCGCATCGATGAGGGCCAAGTCGGGCACATCCTCTCATGATCCTGAAATGAGCAATCTGCGAGCACTCAATGTGCCAGCCGCGGCAGATACAACTGCAGGTGCCTCGCCTGCATCCTCTCCTATCGCCACACCTGGAAGCACGTATGCGCCTTACACTGCCCCAGAAGTGGAAGACAATACCGAAAGCGCACCCTCTAACGAAGATGTGGTCATGATCACGCCCACGTCAGAGGGAACAGATTTCGGTTTCCAGAGGCTGATGACACCTTCACCCGATGCGCGCTTCGACTTCGAAGGGCTGGAGGTCATCGAGGGCATTCCTGTCGACTCAGACAATGACTGGCCAGATGATGACTGGACTTCCGTCTCTGACAGGCTGTACTCTCAGCGACCAAGCTCATCTCAAACAACTCATTTCGTATCAGATGCATCCGTACAGACTTCCAATCCCCCAATGATCGTTTCTTTACCCCTCGTCACGCTTCCATCGCCCCCGCAGACCCCGCCTACTCGGGTATACCAGGCACACGTCTCGGACGTCGGGAGCGGAAGCGAGATGAACTAGGGATCGTTCCGCTTGTGGGATGAGTCTTCCGTACAACCTGTCGAGGAAGAGCTCTGGAATGCGAAAGTGGAACCAGAGGTTGCCTACACGAGCGCTGTAGAGTGGCCGACATTACAAGAGACTATGAGGGCCAAGCCGGCCAGAAAGGAGCTAAGTAGGGACCACGATGACGACTGGGGTGGTAAGGTTTGGGATGGGGTCACAGACTGGTTTCCTTGAATGTTTCATGTCGCTTGACACTAGAAACGTGCTGTGCGGCGGTAACGGACGGGTATGCATAAGACAGAGCAAGGTGGGTAGACGGTACGCTAGAACAGGGCACGCTTAGACTTTACTCCCACCTATAAATTAACAAGCATCTCAATCACGTCTGCAATGCTCCTACAGATTATCGTTGTCCCACACTCCAGCACCACCCTCCTTCTTCTTTCCTCCATCATCCACAAGGGGTGCCATCGGGATCTCCACACCCTCAATGCTCCACTCCATGCCAATGTAAGAGTCACTGTACACACTAACATCGACCTTCTTCCCCTGCGCCTCAGGCGGCAGCGCCACCTTGGCACTCGCGCGCAACTTCGACCCCCCAGCACCAGCGCCAGCATCAGCGCCTTTAGCGATCTGCTTCTGCCCCCTTGCGCCTCGGCCCCGTCCACCGGGCCCAGAGCGCGTAGGATCCACCCAATTCACGCGCTTCAGCGCAATGATCTCATCCGTGCTGCTGTACAAAAGAACCAGGAAGAAACCCTCCGTCTGCGGCTTCGGGTAGCGCGGCGCGTAGATCCGCACGCCGCCGTTTTGCACGCGCGCGGCGTTCTGGCGCGTCAGGTTCACGCTGAAGGACACGGCGTTGTATGCGCCCAGGGCGAGGGAGAGGATGGGGAGGCGCGATACAGGTTCTGCGTTGCGCTTGAGCTGGGGCGGCGCGACGCCGGCGTGGCGAAGTGCTTTTTCGAGGTTTGTGGGAGAGGTGGTGGTTGCTTCGATGAGGGACTTGATGGCTGCGCGCGGGTGCTCGAGGCGCTTTTTCTCGTCGGCGGGGGACACGTTGGGTAGCATGCTCAGCGGACCGTCGTCGGGCCAGCGCGCGGATTTTATGCATGCCAGTAGCGTGATCATGGTTGTGCAGCTTGATACGTAGCCAAGCTCGGTCAGTACGTCGATGCTGGCTTGCACGATACGAATAGATTGGTCCAGCACGCTGTTTAGATCACCCACGTAGTCGCTGATTGGGAGGTCGATGCGGCTGAAGTGCGCTTGCAGCAGTAAGAACGACTTTACGTGCGGATCCCACATTGGCAGGCCGAAGTGGTCTGCGCTCAGTGGTAGGGCTTTGGAGAGCTCGGCGTTGATGAGGTCCTCGTTGTGTCGAACGGGCAGCTCGTCGTACTCTGTTGCGTGCGAGATCCAGGTCAGTGCATCGAGGAAGGTGGCGTTACGCTTTGCGTGCTTGACGAGGTAGCGAATGGTCTTGTGCGAGAGGTAATAGTAGGACATGATCTTGCCGAGAGGCGTGGAATCAACTTCGCCAGTAGGCTCAACGAGTGCACAGGACGAGTCGTGGAGCTCCTTGAGGGAGGCCTCGACGAGGTCGACCATGTAGTCGTTGGCCATGGTCTGAGCGGCAATAGTGTTGTGCTCTTCGGCAGAGATCTCGAGGCCATAAAACGACGGGTTCTTGTGCAAGCGCCGGAAGAAGAAGGTCCAAGTCAGGTAGTCAAGAGCATCCTGCTTTGTGCCGATTGTGCCAGCTGAGATTTCAGCGCCCAAATGGTTGTCCAGCACCTTGTGAAGAGAGGACTCGACAGGGAAACCTGTGTGCAAGAAGTGTTTGTAAAACTCCTTCTTCGCGTCTTGCGTAAAGATGCGCGCAATACCTGACGAGTCGAACTGGGGACGTCCGGCACGACCCAGCATTTGCAACACATCTGTGAGATCCATGTCTTTATAGCCTTCGGACTTGGCATCGAAGAACTGCGTGCCCTTGACAACGACGAGGTGAGCAGGCAAGTTGACACCCCAAGCCAGTGTACTCGTGGCGACGAGGATCTGGATCTTGTTGTTTGCGAACAGCTCCTCAGACAGCGAACGATCAGTCTCGACAAGACCAGCGTGATGGAGACCAATACCAAAGCTAAGCGCTTCTTTCAGCGCATCATCCTTGACGCGCTCAAGGTTGAGGGCCAAGTCGTCGTCAGACATGCGGAGGAAACGTCGAGGGTTGTCCTCCATGCCACAGAAGTTGATCAGGTCGCGAGCAGTCAAGCGCGTCTGACGACGAGACGCTACGAACACGATAACTGGCTTCTCAGGCGAGTGCTGCTTGATGGCAAGGAATGTAGGCCTGTTCATTGACTGCATCAGCGGGCAGAAGCCTCGCTGCTCAGGGAAGCCGTCGATGAAGATCTCGAGTGGAACAGGGCGGACCGAGTGACGGAAGTTGAAGAGCCCTTCCTTTACACCGAGCCAATTGCCCAGATCTGAGGCGTTTGCACAGGCAGTTGACATGCCCAGAAGACGGATGGAGCCGTCCTTCTTCTGCGAGGCGATGTAGTTCATACGCGACACGATGATCTCAAGAATGGGACCACGATCACCGCCGAGCAAATGGATCTCGTCGATGATCACCAGACTGACTTGTCTAACGTAGCCACGGGTCTGCCAGCTACGACTGATACCGTCCCACTTCTCGGGCGTCGTGATGATGATATCCGCGTCGCGGATAGTGCGGGTGTCAGGTGTGTTGTCACCAGTCAGCTCGACCAGCTTGAGTCCCATGGGACCTGCGAGACGCTTGCCCCAATCTTGTACACGCTCTCGGACGAGTGCCTTCATGGGTGCGATGTAGACGACCTTGGAACCAGGCTTCTCCCTGAAGGCCCACCACATGGCAAGCTCGGCCGCGACGGTCTTACCACTACCTGTAGGTGATCCGAGTAGCACATTTGCTGGAGTGTGATAGAGACAGTGAAAGATTTGCGTTTGCATAGGGTTGAAGTATTGGAAGCGCTGTGCGTAGAGCTCTTCGAGAAGCGGGTTCTTGAGAGCTGCGACCGGCAGAGGTTGCAAGTCAAGCAAATCAGTGTAGACGCTCTCGGTGTCTGGTCGGATGAGGTGCTGGAAAGAGATAGGATGTACGGTCTCTGAACCAAGCCATCGATCTGATACAGCGCGGACATAGATCTGCGTTGGCAGAGGATCAGTGAGAGGGATCGTGAAATTCAGCTCATGGTCGTCGTAAAGCTTCTTGCGGGACAGAATGAAGTATTCGTAGTGGTATATCTCCAACGTCTCCGAATTTTCAACCCAAATCCAGAATGATTCGGAAGTGCCGTGATGTCGATCATTCCACCTGAACTCTGGGGTGAGCCATAGCCGGATACGCAAGACATCACGGTTCAGTGGCGCAATTTCAGACTCAATGCCGAGAGTTGGGAAGTTGTCCAACAGTTTGGAGATAACGCCGCCCATCTTCGTGTTGTGCACGAGATCGCCAATCTCGCGAGACTCCATGTCGCGCAGGGCCTCGATTGACGGGTGCCTCTGGTCAAGAGCCCGCAAAACCGGCTGCGGCAGATCGAACTGATGAAGGGGATGCTCAAAAGACCACACTCGATGTTCGATTGACTGACAGAGACTCAGCAAGACCAGGCATTGGTAACCCCAGCGCCTGTTAAGCGCTATCATGAACAGTGCTCTGGCGATACGTGAAGCGTTTTGCGTAATGTAATTTGTATCCGAGATAAGTGTGAAGTCTTCAAGTCGAGCACGTGAGATGTGTGCCTGGAGAAGATAGTTTGTCTTGCCGTGAGAAGTCGCATAGCCATCTTTGACATCAGTTACGACGTATTCATTCTCCTTGAGTGCTGACAGTTCCTTTTCTTCGGTCTCGCGAGACTGCACTTGATCAAACTCGCCACTCATGCTGACCATGGCAAGAGCGTCGGCGTCTGTGCTTCGAGGGCGCATCATTGTGTTGAAGATCTCGATTGACGATTGCTGCACGTAGAACTGACTGGCAATGCGACCCACGTCCTTAGCGCGGAGGTCTTCTGTGGTCTCGTTGAAGATGATCATCTGGCTCTTTTGCAAGACACGGGCGGCATCGATGATGAGCTTGCGTCTTCGGCCCACTAGCTGCGGGTCATCTCTGATCTCTGCCCACTCAATGCCATACAGCAGAGGACTCTTCTGCATGCGCACGAACAGGTAGGAGTACCCGAGCCATTGGACAGCTTCTGATACTGTGGTAACAGTGCCGAGTGAGATCTCGGCATTGAGATTGTCGACGAGCTTGGATGAGAACCGAGACTCGATTGGCTGCTGTTCCGTGATAGCTCGCATGTAGTGGTCAAGGCGGTCATGAGTGGTACAAATGAAACCGATACCAGTATCCTGGAATTGAGGACGACCGGCACGACCGAAAATTTGCAGGACGTCCAAGATACCTAGGTCGGTGAATTTACCCTCCTGTGCGTTGTACACTTGAGTGCCCTTGATCAACACAGCAGCAGCTGGCAAGTTGACACCCCAGGCGAGGGTAGCCGTACAGCAAAGGACCTTGATGACACCTTCGGCAAAGAGGCGCTCGACAAGGTTTCGATCCGAGCGAGGCATACCGGCGTGATGCGTGCCCATGCCTTTGCCTAGCAACTCACGAAGCTCCCGTCCTTTGGACTGTTTCATATCGCGGACAGCAGCATCGTACTTTGGGTGGTCTGTCGGATCGAAAAGATCAGCACATTGGTCGTCCATAGCCTGGTCGAACAGTCTTCTCGAGGTCTTCACAGTATCTTTGCGGGAGTGAACGAAGACCATGATCTGATGGCCTCGCTCTAGCATCTGCTTGACCTTGTCGAAAGCCACCTGCTCCAGATTCTCACGCGACTTCATCGTTCCAGGCTTGCCTTTCGCGCCGATGAAATGCTGCTCGAGAGGAACAGGGCGGAAAGACGCGTCGAAGTAGAACAGGCCAGCCATCTTGTTCACGCGAAGGAAGTCGGCGACATCGACGTAGTTGGGTAACGTAGCCGAAAGACCGACGATACGGATCAGAGACTGTGTGCTTTCAACTTGTCGTTGTGTTCGTGCGACCAAGCTTTCCAGGACAGCACCGCGCTCATCATGCAGCATGTGAACCTCGTCGATAATGAGCAGGCGCACCTTTTGCACCAGCTCGGTATCTCCCGTGCTCTTCCTGGTCACAACATCCCACTTCTCAGGAGTTGTGACAATAATCTGCGTATCGAGGATCTCAGCTTTGGTAAGATGCATATCTCCCGTCAGCTCGCGAGCCTTGACACCCAGCCAGGCCAAACGCTTCCCGAGCTTCTCTGTGACTTCAGCTGCAAGCGCCTTCATGGGCGCAACGTAGATGATCTTGAAGTCCTCCATCATGACTGTGAAATCGGTAGCTTCGGGTTCCTCGATTGGGTTGGGTGTTGTGTTCTTTCCAATCGTGTTAAGGATAGTGAGCATCGCAGCGTCCGTTTTACCGGCACCAGTAGGTGCACAGATGAGCATGTTCTCGCTCGTTTTGTACGCTACCGGGTATACAAGACTCTGCATGCGGTTGAGGGCCTTGTAACCCTTGAAAGTCCGCTGGCACAAGCCATCAAGCTCACTGATCTCGACAAGTTTGCGACCCTCTCCGATAGTACCGACTGGCATCGCAGGGATCTCGTACTCTTCGTAAAGATTGTCATCATGGTGTTTGTGGTTCGTGGGAAGCGCGTACTTCTTGCCGTAAGCAGAGAGCTTATTGCCGGCTGAGTAGGTCTGGTAGACGTGGGGGTACTGAGGTCCGGTGCGATCGACTGCGGCCGAGAGAGAAGCGTTTTTGTGCTCCCAGTCTTGTCTGCGCAATGCCTCCTCCCGCTCTGCTCGGGTCATAAGACGGCCTGAGATGCCGTTGTCTTCACCTGGCTTTGGCTCAAGCAGAGAGCGGGTTACGTCCCTTCGGTGGGAGATTAAGTCAGCGACCAGGTCCAGTTCTTCATAGCCAACAATATCGGCCAGCATCATTTGCAGCTCTTCATTATTGCTGTCACTGCTCAAGATAGCCAGGATCTGATCCTTCAGTGCGCCTGCGTCCAGTCCAGAACTTCTTTGAGCAACACCCTCGCACTTCTTGCTCAGCCATCGCTGATCGTAGGCGCTGCTTCCATTGGCGCTCTCCTGGACCTGTTCGAGGTGGTCACTGCTGTACTCGTCCTCGTACTCGTCGCTGATGATGTCCCAGATGTCTTCTCCGCTGGCAGTTCCTGAAAAGTCATCGTCGTCAAATTCGATGTCGTCCCCATACGCTGGAGCTTTCTCAGCATCGGCGGGCAGGTTCAGCTCTGCAATGGCCTTGCGCATAGTGGCAAGCTGCTCCAGCCATTGCGCTTGAGCTGCATCCGTGGAAGACGACATGATGGCAGGCGGTGTCCTGCGTGTGTCCGCCACTCAGTCGACAGGCTTTGATGTACACACAGTTGTGTGAGTCGACGTGAGTCGAGGTGGTCGCCTCGTTCAAAGTTTCCCATCGATGACGATGACGGTCGCGTGAAGTTGCCCCACTTTCACTAGCGGGTGATTAGCAGCCGCGGTGGGACACGCAGTGAGTGCATGAGCATCACGGCTACGTCCAGGCACCTGAGTCCAACAGCCACTGTCTACCGCTCACAAAGACATATCCCCTACCTGCAACCCGTTCCTTTTGCTCTCCATACGACCGTACCCACCGCCACCATGAAGGTCGTGTACATTGGCGTAGGCGCCCCTCACCGCCGCTTGCGACCCTGGAGGCTGACCGAGTACCCAGATCTTCAACAACGAGGCCAAGCCTGCTGTTGAGCTGACACACGAGAGCGACCTGTCGTCGTATGGTCGCTTCACAAGAGGCAGCGTCGCCGAATTTGTACGTCTGCCGCCCCGCAAGAGCCGCCTCCCACGCCGACCGCCTGCCGTGCCGCCTCCGCTCCCAATACATCTTCAGGCACGGGACACATACTGACAGCGGACAGCTGACTTTCTTCGCCGGCGAAGTCGCCCAGCGCACACGGCCAGGCCAGAGACAAGATGTCGAAGAGAAGGGTGCGTAGTTCCCCACCCAGCACCATCCGTCTAACACGTCGCAGAGTACACATTCCACGCCTACGGCCGCACCGAAGGCGTCTGCGGCATCGTAATAACCGACGACGAATACCCGACCATGGTCGCCCACCGCGTCCTTTCCAAAATCGTCGACGAATTCGTATCCAAGTACCCGCGCACAGCGTACGCCAGCTTCAAAAAGGGTGACTCGCAGCTCAGCTTCCCCGAGCTCAAACAGTACATTACGCAATACCAGGACCCTGCGCAGGCAGACAGCATCGTCAAGATCCAGAAGGAGCTTGACGAGACCAAGATCGTGCTGCATAAGACGATTGAGAGCGTGTTGGAGAGGGGCGAGAAGATCGATAATTTGGTTGCGAAGAGCGATGGGCTGAGTGCGCAGAGTAAGATGTTCTACACACAGGCGAAGAAGCAGAACTCTTGCTGTGTGGTCATGTAGGTTGAGATTGGTGGGCGTTGGGACTGTAGTTTGGTCAGGCTGTGCTGTGAACATACCCTTTGATTGTCCTACTTCGTGTGCCTCGGTCGATCACTGTGATGCATCAACAACGGAGAGCCCGTAGAGTCGAATCTCGACATCAGACATCAAGCAGCACACATGGTCGGCAGTGTTTAGGAACAGGCAGGTGAGTGAACGCTAATGGATTCATGGTATATTTACAGAAGTGATAGTGGCAACAGGTCCTATGCCATCTTGAGCATTCCACACTGGAGTATTTCTAGTCTTGTATGTTGTGAGTGTCACGTGCTACGTGGCCGTGACGCTTCTGTTGGAGACTAGTTATCCTAGGAGGGCGAGTCGGTGGTCTTTGTTCCCTACTCAGTCCTCGCCAAAAACCACGAAGCTGCAGTCCTCTTCGGCCTCGAAGTAGATGTAGTCGCTGCCATCAGTCTCATCGTCCTGCATGTCCCAGTCGCTCTCGTCGTCATCCTCATCGTCCTCGTCATCGTCCAGCATTTCTAGACGAGGGATCTCGAAGCTGCCAATCGGTGTGGCCTCTGCTTTCCGGATGCCAGCCTCATATGATCGTATCGTGTCCGTGAAGACGCCAATTGTTGTGGCAAAGTCATAGACGGCGATGCTTTGTCCCACAATGAGCGGTCCCTGCTCAAGCAGTATTGGGGCGCGTGCGTAATCTTCGGAGTCCTCCGACACGATCTCTTCGCCTTGCTCTTCCTCGTCTTCCTCTTCGTCGTCCTGCATTTGGACGGTGTATTTTCCGGGTGTATATCGCGGGGATCGGCGTTTGAAGTACTCCTCAGGTCGGCTGACGCAAAACTCTGTGCCTGGAGTGAATTTGACCGACTTCTTCTGCTTGGGTTTCGGCGGTTGCGCGTCTGTAACAGCAAATGCTTCTGACCAGTAAAGGTCTAGAGCCTGACTTGCTGTGCGCACTTCGTCGTTCTTCCAGTCCTGATGCTGTACCTGCCACTGGTCCTCCTCTTCGGCCTGCAGCTCGAGCTCCTCCAAGTAATGCAGCACTTCTAGCTTGCTCGTGATAAAAGCAGCATATAAGGCCTCTTGCTTCTCTGTCGACGCCTGATTGGCGGCTCGCGGTACACGCCCTCCAGCGCCTTTCAGTGCCTTTTCCAACGCCTGCACATAGCTGATCCACATGTCAACCGTACAAACAGGACACCGCTTCACGAGGTGACCGGCTGCTATTGGATGCATCATGTGGCGACACATGATTGCTGTAGGCGGCTCGTCCGCGGTGGACGGTTTGACGTGCTCGGCGACGTCCTCAAAAAGATCAGAAAAGTACCCAGAATCTTGTTTTCGGAGCCATTGCTGAAAGTCATCGTACTCATCTGCCGTCGGCAGGAAACCTTGCTCGTCCGGCCTCAGCGTCGTGTGCAGATTCTGCCATCGTCGAAACTGCTTGAACTCGCGTGGAGTGAAGATCGCATTGGCCGAAATATCGCTTCGGACGCGCGGTACGTTGGTGGTCATGTTGCGGCGCTGATCCCAGAGATTGTGGTCTGGAACGCTTGAGGCCGAGCTAGGGGTGATTCGAAAGTTTGCTCTCCGGGGTCTCGTTACAGACGCGTCAAGGCCGGAACGGTTCGACCTGAGGCAAGACAAATCGTGCTCTGCTGTGCAAGAGTAGTTCTCACGCACAATACAGATGTCGCGTTTTGGACGCGTGCTTTGTTGGTGAGAGTGAAAGAGCTTTGTGCAAGTTGCTGCTGCTGTAGCCGAATGTCACAATCTTGCTAATTTCAAAGCCGTAGGATCGGATGCAGCGCGTTTTCGTGCTGTGCCGGATGTGTTTGTAGAGATAAGTCGTGTCTCACGCGGCGCGCTCAAACTCCGTGGCGACCGTTACCGCTGACAAGAATGATATCGCCAAACTTCTCGGTCTTGGGGAGGTTGGAGTACCACGAATAAGCCATGACTCTGGTGCGAAGATGATCCATTCCAAGCTCTTTTTCGATGAGTGTTTGCTGACTGTCACGCGCTGTTCTTCCTGGTCGCGTTGTCACCGTCGCTGACGCGGGGTGAACGCTTGTCGCGGCGGGGCAGGGGCTCCTGCTATGAATGCGGTATGCAAGCGTGTTCACTGCACGCTTTGTGTCGTTCTTCGGAAGCCCGCTGGTGGGCCGTAAAGATTGTTGGTGTGGTGAAGGTGTGAAGGCTGAGCGGCCGTGAGAGTTCGGAAATCAATGGTGCCGCAAGTGCGTCATGAACGCCCAATTGTCACGTGCGCATTGACTCATGCCGGAAAGAGCAGCCCCGCGGCACGATTGATTGATAGGCGTTCCGGTGCGGCTTCCGTTTGCACGATCAACACTGCATTCTTCCGCATCCACTACCGTGATATCAAACATCTCTGTTGCACTACCCACATCAAACGATAGCAAGCAAGCCCCACCTTTTCAGACCTGAATGCGTACCAAAAGGTGGTGGTAACGCTCCAAACCATTTGTGACAAGATGGCACCTCAGCCTCACTTGCAGCGTGGGCGCAGTCAGCTCAGCGCGACTCAAATAAATCAATGCGTCGACTATCTCAACGCCCGTTCGAACAAAGCGGGTTGGGACTTTGACATCTGGTAGTTAGTCTCTATTCGAATGAACGACAATCTTTATAGAGAAGGATTGTTTGAAACTTGCTCGATCTTGGATATCGTGGTGTCGCCTGGGAGCCTACCGATCGCGCGGAGGTGCTACAGCATGCTGCTTAGCCCACGCGCATGACGGAGCAGCTGAGATCTGACCTTGTTAATTTGGCCAACAGCCCTCCCTATACTTCATACATGCCGGTTACACGTACCATTGCGCGGCTTCGCGGGCAGTCTTAGCACGATGCTGGACTCCAACAACGACGTGAAAGACTTCATAAAGCCTTATCTCGACAGCATAAGGGACCTGCAAGACAGTCGTTATAGTGCTCTCATTCAGCGTATGGAGACGGCAAGGTACATCGATCTGACAGACACGAATGTCCTGGTCGCGGATTTCGCTAAAGACGACAACACGCCACTCGAGATAAGCAGCACTGTCGGTGTGAAAGGACTATCAGGACTCCTCCATACGAGGCCGATCTTTGCACATGGACGACTGATCGTGGTGAGCAGCACTAGCGGTCTTAGCGGAGCCTCCATCGCGCCAAGTCTTCAAGGCTCATGGGTGACAGACAACAGTGCCAATGCTGTCTTTCCAAGGTTCGATCCTCACAGAAATCCTCGGAGTGCACCTTGGGTGTACAAGCGTCAAAACCCAAATCATGTCAGCAGACAGCCGGACGTCAACATCATGAGCTGCATCGCGGCCTGCAGCTGGATGGATCCGAATTTTCTGCTACGTTTCTTGCATCCACAATATCACCTTGCATATCAGAGCTTCACGTCCCAATGCTCAATCGTTGAAACAAAGACTGCGTGGCGTGGCTCATGGAAAGCCTTGCACATAGGCATTGACCAAGATAACTACACAATCGTCGCGATTGATCAGCGAAACGATGCTTCTCCTTGGACAAGTGAGTTATCCGGCAGATGTGATCTATGGGGCGCTAATCGTCTCCAAGTGATCATTATGACAGTCGAAGACAACTGCCTCGGTATCGATTTGAACCCGGGGTCCGATACGCAGCCGTATCTTCCGTCAGCGAAGTCGCCTAGCCAGATATTCAAGGGACGTCTTTTGCAGCTTGTCAGTCTGCACACTGAACGCCAGGATATTGTGACGGATCCGTATCTACTCGTATCCCTGTACTCTACGGCTTCTGTCGCTTCCTTCGCTGCACAACTCGAACTCTACCGCCGTCACTGGAGGCTCATATACGAGCCTTGGGCCAATACCTCTGTTGCACACGACGTCTCCCAGCACCGCGTTGCGGTTCGCGCCTTATCCAGAAAGTACTCGGCTCACCTTTGCTATGTCAAGCACACAAGTCTCATATTAGACTGCTTCTTGACATCACACCCGGACTCAGTCAGATTGACAATCAGTTTACGCCCTCTCAAAATGGATTTCGAGCATTTCGTCAGCGACCTGGAGGACTTGAAGCTGCAATGCGAGCGCTTTCTCGAGCAACAAGTCGGCAAGTTAGCGCTTCAGGAATCTCGAGCACAGATCAGGGATGCGAAAGATGTGCAGAGAATAACCTACCTAGCATTCGTATTCGTACCGCTGAGTTTGGTTTCTTCGTTCTTTGGCATGAACGTCAAAGAGCTTGACAGTGGCTCTGTTTCGGTCTGGGTCTTCTTCGTTGCAGCTGCCGTGTTTCTCATCGTCTCACTACTGGTTGTATGGCTTGCTCGTACTGCACTGGAGCGGTTGTCGATGCTCCGGATTTTCAAAGGGCTTGCAGGTCAGGTCACCGATCCGGCAAGATTTCGACCGGACCTGCCGTCCGATCTTTACGAAGACTGAGACGCTCCGTTAGCGCTCAGGACGCAACGAGTAGTTGAATATATATGGAGGCGATGGAAAACAGCAATTTCCCAATCATTGCATCAAAATACTAGGCTTCATCAGTACCATCTCTGATTGCTGCGCTAGATGATTGTGACGCCCCTTACAGCTTTTACAACACCGGGAGCTTAGTTTATCATTGCACACATATATGACTACTTATGGACATGTGAATCCCTGCATCAACAAGCTCGCTTTGCATGTATACCAGGTCTGCATGGAACAAGAGAATACGGCGGATCTGTACAAGCGTCCACTGAGCCATTATTGAGACTGCCAGCTTCTAGCCCTAACCGCAATTGAGATACTTCCAGCATCATGTCAGAGACGCATCTGCACGTCGAGCTAAGGTCATCGCCTCGCTCTGACCTCCATTTAGTGCATTACAAGTCTAATCACGTTAAGGGGTATGCTTCCACAAGAACAGGATGAATGCCGGCGCTTGTTGCGAAAGAATGCGTTGATTGTACACTGTACACAAAACAAAGAATATGCAAATCCTGAAAGCGCACAAGTGAGCGTACGACCATGGGTCATTCCGTCACATCCCGATCCAGTCCAGACCACCTCCCTTATCCAAGACGCCAAGTCCCAGTCCCCTCCCAGATGGTCATCACTCGTCCACACCCGTACTGTCCAGGCTCGCCGTAGACGCCGTAGAAACCGTCCTAACCCCCCAGACATTGCCGAATTTCCCTCTCAGACTGCCGGGCCAGACGCTCTACTCCTGACCCTTGGTGCTGCCCATGCGCTCGATGTTAGACAAGAGCCTGCTCTTGCCCGCACCACTCTGACTTCTGCTGAGCGCCGACTCGCCAGCAGCCTTGAATCCAAAGCCACCAGGACGGGGCATGCCGCTAGCCTTGGGCTTTGCCTCAGAACGACTGCTGGAGAGCGAGGAACCGGGTCGCGAGGCAGAGGAACTGACAGAGCTACCACCCGCGAGGAAACCCGTGTTACGCATTGCCTGCTCGGGAGCTGGTTGCTGTCTTGGCTTGCTTGTTGGGCGAGGTTCGAGGGGAGGCTGTGCGGGCGCTGCTTGGCTTCGGCGGAAGTCTTCCTCTTGCTGCATGGACTCCATCTTCTCACCGCACAGAACAAGCATCTGCTCGGCGGCGGCGACAAGCTCGCCCTTCTCGACGCGCTCGGCTTCGAGATCTTCAAGGAGGGTTTGTTGCGATTCGCGGAGGGAGTGGAGCTCGGATTGCAGCCCAGCGAGCTTGGCCTTGAGGCTCTCAATCTCAAAACGTTGAGCTTCGAGGTTGTGGAGGTCCTCGGGGTTGGAGGCGGGTCCAGCGGCTGCGTTCCTTACGCACGTCTCACAAGGACCGTTTGATTTGGTGCCAAGCTCCTCGAACTTGCTGAATGTGTCGTCACGCCTGTCTTCTGCGTCGCCAATCTGCCTCTCTAGCTTGATGATCTGGACGCGCAGCTCTTTACAGCGCTCGTCGGCCTTTTTCTGGTAGTTCTCTTTCAAAGCCTTGATCTTCTTCTCGTGCTTCGCCTTGTAAGCAGCGTGGAGGTCCCGCGCGACCTCATTGACCTTTTCGGCGATGGCAGATTGGCACTCGATCTCTGAATAGACTTTCTTGTTTTCGTCCTCGTCATTGTTGATGAAAGTGGTCATATCAACGTTCTTGCTCTCAGCCTCGATGAGTCGGGTCTCGAGCTCTGTCGAGCGGCTCTCTGCGTCTTCGGCACGCCTCTCTGCATCGGCCAAGCGTGCGAGAAGCTGATCGCGCTCTTCGTCGTTGCGTGCAAGCTCGGACTGTACATCTTGAAGAATGGTCTGCACCTCCTCGCCCTTCTTCTTCCAGTCTTCCATCTGCGCCTCAGCATATTCACGAGTCGATCGCTCCTCGCGCACAGTTTCTTGTGCTTCACCAACGCGACGCTCGGCATCCGCAATTGCTCTGGACAACGACTCAACTTCAGCTTCTTTCCCAGAAAGACTGGCCGTTAAGGACGATATTTGCGATTGGAACTGAGACTTTGCGGACTCCATCTCGCGGATGGTCACAGTCGGCAGTGATCGTGGTGTGGGTGGCGGAGGGAGCTCGAAGTCAAGGAGATTCAGCAATGGGCGGTTCTGACTAGGGGTAGCTGGGATGTGACTGCCTTTGGCTGGCGAGCGCTTATTCTGGTAGTACGAGCGGAGATTTGGCTCTGCGTTCGAGATGCCATTGGGATGCGAGGGTGTACCGTTCTGGGATGCTCCAAGAGACTGCATCTGTGCTGTGAAGTCGAGTAGCAGATTTGTGGTGTCGTTTTCCCTGTACGATCGGCGGGGCGTGGGCGAAGGTGTGCGTTGCGAGCGGCGGACTGTAGAAGGAGTCGTTTGTGGGCGTGCGCGAGGTGTTGCCTGTCGGCGCGTCAGTATGGACTGGGGGTAAGCGTCTGCTTTCACTTACATCTCCCTTCTTTGTGGGGCTCTTCCTGAAGGATGCAAATTTAGTCATGTCGAGACCAGGCATCTCGGAGAAGTCGCTAAAGCGTGTGTCATCGATGTCAGGCGTCGTTGCATCTGGGTTGAAGTCTGTGATATCGGCCTCCATGTTCACCTCATACTGATTTTCGTGCGACTTCCGTCTCTTATGGCTTCGGTCGAGGTCCTCATCATCCATGAATCTGTTCGCCGCGACTGTTAAGCCCTCGTTGTCGCGTAGCTCTGCTCCTCGTCTCGAAGGTGTCTGTGAAGGCGATGGTCGCTTTGATGGTGTGGGTGCAAGGTCGATAGCAGCGCCGAGAGAAGGTGCACGCGGTGTAGCCTCGACGTCGAAATCTGAAGGGACTGAGGAGAGGACGGAAGACTTCGATGGCGAACGGCTCTTGCGGGTTCGAATGCTACCAGAAGAGCTCGGGCGCTCATCAGCAATATACGATTTCGCCGGCGACTTGGATGGCGACTTGAGCGGCGAGCCTCTCAGCGTGCTTGCGCGGCTCCGGTTAGGAGTCTGTGTTGTGTTGCTTTCCAGATCCTCAAGAACTTGCTGCTTGCCCGGCGAGCTCCTTAACGTGCTGGCGCGACTTCTGTTTGGCGTCGGGGCTGCTGCTGCTTCTACGAAATCCTCCATTAGGTTCTTAACCGGCGATTTCTTAAGCGGACTGCTGCGCTCCTTCAAAGCAGCCTTCTTCCCCGACTCGACTTTGATTGCTGACTGGGGCACGTTCTCGTCCTCGAGCTCGAGCAAGTTCTGCTTGGCGGGTGTTGCGGTGATACTGGGCGCAATATTCTCTTGGTTGTCTGGCTCGACATTCTCAAGGAATGGGCTGGAGGGCCCCTCATCGTAAATGTCAAGATCGTCTTCGTACTGCATTGCGTTCGAGGCAGCGTTCACTTTCTCCGGCGAGAGCGTCGACATTGGTTCCGCCATGGTGCGCGAGGTTCGAAAAACGCGTCAATGCTGTGTGGTCAGTGTCGAAGTGTGGAGGCGCGAGGATCGTGTTGATGTTGATGTTGTTGTGGTTTAGCCCAATTTGGCAAGGCGCGGTTGCCATGTGGTTTCAAGCTTCGCTCGCCGATCACAATACCTGCAGCGTTCACTGACGGAATCTTATGAGCATTTGTCTAGCGACTCGATATATACAGGTATACAAAACATCCTACGCTTACTCTACTGATGCTCCTGTCCCATGTATGTACTATCAATGCTTCGCTAAAATCTACAATTGCTGGATCGCAGTCGACATCGCCGCCACGAGCCGTTGATATTCTTTTAACAGCTCATCAACCTCCTTCAGCTTGAATTCTTGCGCATCTTTGGCGTCTCGGAACTTCTTGAGAGGCGGCGCTGTCTTCTTCATTTGCTCTAGTGCTGCAATGGCCTTGACACCTTTTTCGTCTACCGGCGCCACTTCGTTCGTTGTGGTGCGGCTTAGTGGTTCTGGAGTTGTCACTGGCGGTGTCTTGTTCTGTTCAGGTGTCGGCGATGGTAATGTTGGTGTACTAGCGCTGCTGACAGCACGGCCAAAGCGCGGGAGAACGTTCACACTTCTGAACGTGTTCAGTGGATTGAAGCTGTTGCCCAGGTTGCGAAGAGAGTCGACAGCCGAAGGGGTCGTGGGCGTCGGCTCAGTCTTTGCCACTGCTGGCGATGGCGTTTTCTCTTCGGCAGCCTTCGACGCAAACGCTACGCGCCGTGCGCTATTGCTACCGCCAGATCGTGCGGAGTCAACACTGCGTTCTCGTACCTGTCGTTTGCCCGCAAAGAGATCACTCATTCTTGTGTTGAGATCCTGCTTGAGTGGGGGATCCTGGCGATCATCTTCACTTGCGGCGCTGACGCTTCGATCGTCGTCATCAATCTGTAGGCCGCGTGTTGGAGAGCTGACAAGCTCTCGCACTTCCTCCAAAGTCTTTGGCAGCGCAGGCTGTTCTACTGTTGTGTTGTTTGGGTCCCGCTCGCGTAATCCGCCAAAGAAGAATTTGAAACTTGTGTCAAGTGTGTTGTTGATCCTACCCAATGCCTGGTCAGCAGAGTCGAGAATCGAGTCGCGGACAGCGTCTGAAGCTGACTCAATTCGGTTCGTCTGGGCCTGCACCAAGTTACTAAGTCGACGCTGGATCTTTGTTGTTGTTGGACTTGAAGGCTCCTTGTAATTAGATCTCGAAGTTGGTGTTGCTGGCGTTTGGACTAGGTCTGGCGCATCAGAAAGCCCCAATAGCATAGGTGTGACCTCTGTTTTAGGCGTCGATGGCCTCGAGTTCGTTCTCTCCAATGTGTTCCCCTCCTCAGCGCGAATCGATGAAAGGTCAACTGTCTCCACGAAAGAGATAGCCGCCTCCAAGTTGACGAGGCAGTAGGCAGTCTCTCCATCCATTCGGCTTGAGCCGCGAAAGCGCTGTATGAACTTCAGGTCGCTGATAACATTGAGATGCGCAGGCGGTAAAGTGATAAGAGCGTAGATGAGTGTCGGCAGAATCTCATCAGCAGACGAAGTTGCAGGGAAGATCTTCGATAGGGCATCAACGATCGACTTATGCGCTGCTGTCAGGTGCAACACTTTGCCAAGTGGGTACTTCTCATGGTTCATCTTCATGATGTCTTGTCGAGCAGCGGACAAAAATTCCCTGATCTCAGGCTCTTTCTCTTTGGCTTTGTTGCGTTCTTCCTCAGTCATCTCTTCCCCGGTCATGAGAAGCTCCTTCAGCCCGATGCCGACCAGGGTCAGGGCCGCTGTTCTTGACCTGAGTTTGTGGTCTCTTTCTTCATCGTCTGTGGTCCGGTGCCGCCAGATCCTGTCATAGACTTTTTCACAAACAGCGCGCTCGACGGCTTCCTCCAGAGAGACTCTCTTGGCCTCGAGTGATTTCCTGGCCTTCTTCCTGTCAGACATCTCAGACGCACTGAGCATCTGCTGTTCTGCATTGGGGTCGCTGCCCTTCCGTATCGAACCTGCCCTACTTGACGGCGCGGAGCCTTTGTTGGCTTGTGATATGAATGTCTCGCTTGTCAGACGGGCTGAGAGCGTTGCTATGTGTGTGTTGATCTTGCTCGAGGCCCGCTGGTAGAAGTCTTGGAAGAGGTCTGAGAGACTGTCGGCGGTGGGAGGGCTCGGGTGGACCTTGGCAGAAAGAGACTCGAGGAATCTATTGCAGTCAGTATGCACGTTTTACCAGAAGACTGCTGCGCCCATACCTCTCGGTCAAGCTCCGTATCTCGATTGGCAGCTCCTCGAAGACGTCGGGAGCTGGCTGTGCGGACGTGACTTGGTCTTCTTCCTCTTCTTTCTTAACGAAAACATCGCCGTCCACAGTCTCGTCCTCCTCTGGCACCATGCTGTTCTTGAGTGGGTCCAACATGTCTGTCACATGCGGCCCTTGTAGCGTGCTCGCGCGACTGCGGGACAGCGGACTCTTAGGCGCTGCGTCGAGGCGGGAGAAGGACCGAGATGGATGGAGGTTCCTAGGGCGGCCGGACATGATGGCTATATATGGAGAGAGGTCAAGTCACCACAGGTGTCGTGTGCCAGCATTGGGGTTGCGGTGCTACTGAAACCGAATGTCGAGCTCGAGCCTTGCACAACTGGGCAACGTCATGCGGAGAGGCGGCTGGCCCGGCGGAAGCTTGTGACGATGGGATGGATAGCTCTCGGATCACACGGTAGCTATGTAGCTGCTCTTGAACAAGGGAGTATCTTCGCGCCAGGAGTAGCGACAGGATTGGCCTGCCCGCATCAGAAATGAGCGCGTGTCTGTGCTCTTGAATTGCGGTATCGATGCGGAGATGGTCGACATGGGCCTGCTATCTGCTGCTAGGCTGCGTTTAGGAAGGCGCAACCGCGGCTGCATCCATCGAGAATGTGGCAAGAGCCACCCGGTGACCGGTGCATTGGCGGCGACCTGGGGTGCTCGTGAGCGTCATGGCGCGCAGCCATCACCGCTCTCTTGAGCAGCAAGAACTCAGGCCTTCCTTACAACATCCTTGAAGACACCCAACATGCGACGACGACCTCTATGCACCTCTGCGTCGCGTGCCACAGCTTCGCTGCTGCTGTCTTTCCTGGCCATTAGCAGCGCTGCGGAGGTGCCTCTGTTGCCGCTGCCGCCGACATCGCCCCATGTTCACAACACCGAGAAGGAGTTCACCCTCCGCCACATATACCACCATGGCACCTACAAGTACCCCGAGCTGCACCGACGACTCGATGTCCCCGAGAAGGCAGCAGTGTACATTGTCGAGAACGAGGGCGCGGCCAGTCGGGAACCGGTGCCTGCCCTGCGCGCCAAGTCGGAGATCATGAGCATCGAGAGGATGGTGCACAGGGACAGGGACACCATCGACGGCATACTTGACTACGGACGAATGAGGGGGAAGGCAGTACAGCTGGCTGCCGAGGACTGGACTATCGACGACCTTCCCGGGCCAAATGTGACCGACAGAGAGACTGTTCTCAGTTTCGCACGCATGGCGTCGAATGCTTACATCTTGGAGCCCAATACCGGGGAGTGGGAGGACGTCGGTGGAGGTTTTAATTACACTGAAGATTTTGGCTGGGAGGCAGATGGTCTGCGTGGGCACATCTTCGCCGATACAGAGAACTCGACGGTTGTCGTAGGGCTGAAAGGCACGTCGCCTGCCATGTTCGACGGCTCCGAGACGACCACGAACGACAAGATCAACGACAATCTGTTCTTCAGCTGCTGCTGTGGTCAGGGTGGCCAGTACCTCTGGCGGCAGGTTTGCGACTGTCAGACTGCAGCATACACCTGCAACTCTACATGTCTGGTTACTGCACTGCGGGAGAAGAACCGGTACTACTCCGCGGCGCAGAATCTGTACCACAACGTCACTGAGCTGTACCCGAATGCCGAGGTGTGGTTCGCCGGGCACTCGCTGGGGGGCGCTGTCTCTTCGTTCCTGTCTCTCACCTACGGTCACCCAACTGTCACATTTGAGGCAGTTCCAGAAGCCATGCCCGCGGCTAGGCTTGGGCTACCAACCCCACCTGGCCATCAGATTGGATCGATGCAGCAACGCAAGATGACTGGTGGGTATCACTTTGGCCATACAGCTGACCCTGTCTTCATGGGCCAGTGCAACACAGCAACCAGTGTATGTACCATCGGTGGCTACGCCATGCAGAGCGTGTGCCACACTGGCAAGAAGTGCACGTACGATACGGTGAAGGACTTTGGCTGGCGTGTGGGCATTGGTACACACAAGATCGCTGAAGTGATTCGCGATGTCATCCTGAAGTACGACCAGCCAGCAAAATGCGAGCCGTACGTCAATTGCACTGACTGCTACCCCTGGGAGTACTTTGAGAGCAACGGTACGGAGACGACTACCTCCTCGTCCTCGAAGTCTAAGCCGACCTCGAGCTCAACGCTTACACGCAGTTCTCGCACACGGACCGAGACCTGCAAAACCCCCGGATGGTGGGGCTGTCTCGATGAGTCGACCACGGGTAGCGCCACGACTACTATCAAAACCACGTCAACTTCGTCGACGTCGACCTGCAAGACACCCGGTTGGTTCGGCTGTAAGGATCAGGATCCTGAAGAGGAGACATCCACTATCACAACTACAAAAGCTAGCCCTGCGCCAGCACCTTCTGTCACGACCACCTCACACTCGCCCACCTCCTCTGCATCGACTTCGTCATGCAGATACCCAGGTTGGTTTGGCGGCTGCTTGGACGGCGATGATCCACCAGGCCACTCGCGCGGCTCTCGCAAGTCGACAATACCAACGCCTACTGCGACGACAACTACGTGCACCGACGAAGGTTGGTTTGGCCTCATCTGCTATGACACAACGAAGACCAAGAAGAAGACATCCATGAAAGGATCTGCCACCGAGAGAATGGAGATGTAGACCGGTATTGAGCTGGTTGATTTTGCCTGAAACTGCTGAGCGTTATTGGGATGATATCATGGACATGGATGGGTTACGAGCATTATATCCAGGCGTTTGGGATGCATAGGCGTTAACGGTTTGCATTTGAGTCGAACGTCAAGCGCTGTACCTATCAATACAGTATTACACATCGAGCACTTCACCTCGGTGTTGGTCCCTTTATTGAGAATGAAGATCTCTGCCACAATGCTCGACTCTCTTCATGAATGGGTGATGGCGTTGCGCAGCCCGAGAACGACAGGCCTTCACCGGCGACTCCGCATCTGCCAGTGCGAATTCATTGAGCTAAACTCGGTCATTCAGTACACCTAGAACTCGCAAGGGCCCGCGAATCATCTAGCCTTGCGATGGCTCTTTACTCCATGGTCCGCCCTCGGTCTGGGCTGCGGCAGCACTCCTGGACTAACCCCGGATTACTTTGTCCCGCTGTCGACGCTAGCCTCATGAACACAATTCGCGGATCACCGATGCTTTTTCGAGAAGAACATTCAGCCACAGAGCTGAAGAGCATCGCAAGGCTGCAATTTCGCAGCTGAGGGCCCACAAAAATCTACAATGGGCGCAAGGCTTGCTCGTCAGGCTGCCATCGCTTGCAGTCAGGCCGCGGCAAGTGACATTGAGTGTGTATAAAGCTGTCAAGCACGTTGCTTGTCTGTTCAACCAGAACAGCTTTTGGTCCTCAAGAAAATTACGCTTCAAGATGGCACCTGCTCTCCGCGCTTTTGCGCTTGCACTGCGAGCCTCTACGACCTGCCCGTCATCTCCCACATGCCCCCAGGACGACCAATGCTCTCTCACTTCGAACGGGGCCACTCTTCAAGTCAGCTGTGCGACTGACTACTATGGCGGAGATTTGCAATTGACACAAGTAAGCATGATTTACCATCCAGTGAGCTGTCTCGAACTTGATGCTGATCGTTTCTTAGACCTCGACGTTGGCAGGTTGCATTCGGGCATGCTCCACAACCACAGGATGCAATGCTGCAAGCTACGTGGGTGGTAATTGCTACCTCAAGAGTACGCTCAATGCGGCTCAGCCCAAGTATGATCTCTTTGCTTTGCGACCGACATTCAATTGACTCAGTCATTAGTCCCAACGTGGTCGGAGTAGCTGTGATCTCCAGAGACGCCTCAACAACACCTACTCCAACGCCAAATGCTCCCACAACGTGTCCTGCCAGCTTTACCTGCCCGGAAAACAATGGCTGCTCATACACGGATGGCTCGCGTACTCTGACACTTACTTGTGGAGTTGACTTCTATGGGGGTGATTTCACCAACCAGTACGCAGCAAGTCTTGAGGCTTGCACACAAGCTTGTGCAGACAATGCACAGTGCGCGGCGGCTTCGTTCGTCGGTGGCAAAGGCGCTGGTCGTTGCTATCTCAAGAATACGAAGAACAGCGGTACTGTGAATGACGGTGTTGATGGTGAGTCACTGCGCTGAGTTGGGTGTCATTTGCTGATCATTCAAAGCCGTCTACGTTGTCTCCAACACCGTGCAACCAAGCAGCTCGGTAACGAGTTCAACTCCGTCGCCTTCCTCGACTATTGCATCAACGACTACCTCCTCTTCGACCAGCACTGATACGGTTATCAGCTCTACCTCGACTTCGTCCAGCACCTCGACCTCGACCTCGTCCAGTACCTCAACTTCGACTTCGACCTTGACACCGACTCCCACTCCCACTCCCGAGCCTACCCCCGAGCCTACTCCCGAGCCTACCCCCGAGCCTACTCCCGAGCCTACTCCTACTCCTACACCCACTCCCGAGCCTACTCCCGAGCCTACTCCCACTCCCACTCCCACTCCTACACCTACACCTACACCTACACCTACACCTACACCTACACCTACACCTACTCCAACGCCTGAGCCACAACCTACCTGTGGCGTTACTGGCAGTCCAAGGCCGGGGGTAGTCTACACCAACATTGCTGGACAGACCCAGGCCACTTGCAGGATTCGGTGCCAGAACTACAATCTCGCAGGCCGTACCTGCCGTGTCTATGCTATTAACGCAGCGACGAGAGTCTGCACATTAGCACTGGGATTTACTGCACCGACATTCGAGCAGGCTTTTACTCCCGGTGCAAATGGCTTTTATACTTGGTACTCTGTGGACTGCCCGGTTTGAGGAGAGCGATTTTCTGTATATATACTCTGTGTGCGATGGTTTGTCTCGATACTGCAAGCTGAAAGCGTCTTCGGACATCAAAATCAAATCTTATCCAATGCATCGTTCATACCCGACCTCGTTCATCCTCTAGCGTAAACTCCTCCACCATCTCCAGCGAAAGATACTCCTCGCCACTCCTCACCTCCGCACCCACCAGCTTAATGCTCAAGCTCTCCTCATTCAACCACGTCCTGATTCTCTTCCTCGGATTCTCCTCTCTCCACAACTCAGTACTCTTCAAATACCCCGTCAGCTTCTCCTCGCATCCAACAGCAAGACTCATCCTGCTAGCACGCGCATCCGGCAACACCGCTGCCGGCATTCTCGCACCCCGTGCAACTCGCGCCACAAGTGATTTCTGACGACCGCTTCGATCTCCGCCGGCGTACCCATGACTTCCGCCTCGTCGGGCTGTCGTAGTATGTGCGAGCCGCGGATCATGGGCTCCATCCAGACGGCGCGTGGGGGAGGGCGAGGCTGGTGTGTGAGCGCTTGTCCGCGCGGATGTGTGCTGGCCAGAGCGAGAGGTCGTTTTCGTTTCTGTCTGTGGTCATGAAGGCGTAGATCTGTGCATGTGCCAGGACGGTGGCGGGAGTTGAGACGAGTTTGGCGAAACTGGTGGTGATGCTGGGCCGGAGGAGGGAGGGGTGGTGGTGCGTTATGGGGCTGTGCTGTGCATGGCGACATGTAGGTAAGGTGTGCCGGAACGGAAGCAGCTGTAGACGAACGATTTGAGATCTGGGAGAGGGAGCATTTGGGCTGGTGTTGAGGGGTTGGTGGAGAGTGCTTCACAGCTTCGGATGCGGAGACGGACGTGCTGCATTCAAGGTAGTACTCTGCGGAGAGAGTCGCACAGGTGCGTTGTGTCTCTCTCCTCATACGTATCGTCTCCCGTTGTGTCGAGTTCAAGGTTCGTACAAGATGCTGGTAGCGCCTCTATGAGTTGAACCAGAATCGACTGGGGAACGATATCGTGTGATCATTTGCCGAAGGAGAAGGAGCGAAGACTGCGGAACTGTGAGAGTAAGGGGATCAGCTGTGAGACTTGCTCGAGGTCCTCATGTGGCAGAAAGGATAGTGTGATCGAGTGAATATATGCTGCGGTGTTCTTTAACATGCAGACGCTCACAGAAGCAAGCCAGGTTGTCGTGCGCAAGTACGATGTTGCCGTATAAGAGGGACATGGCTGCCTCATGCCAGCGATGGTTCACCAGCGGACATCAGGCAATGTCTTGAGTGGTACTACTGATCTGTCTGAGCTGTGTCAGTGTCTCAATCACAATGTCGTTGGGTAAGTTGGAGGACAATGCAGTAGTCGTTGTAAATAAAGTGTGATCATGTACCGGCTCAGGTAATACCAGGGGCCTCGCATCGAGGCAGGAAGGAGCAGCCCATAAGCGAGCATCAACACACGATATTGCCCTCAGGACAGCAGCACGCTGCACCCCTACCTGCTAAAGTGCGGCAAGGGGCTCTGTGTAGTATGCGTTCCTTACGCACGCGATGGCGATGCATGCAGCCATGTAGCGTTGTTGGCGAAGGTGCAAGGCTGCATCTGAGCTCGCAGCCACCAGGGTCTTTCAGCCTCATGTGGCGCATGCCTAAGATTACTCCAACAGATCGAAACTTTGCCAGGTGGCTATGCCCCAGCTAGCAATCCGGGTTGGTGTGATACCGACACTTGAGATGACTTTTGCGCGCGCCAAACGCCCGACATGTTCCTGGTGTGAACATCTCCCCGTTCATGCAGGTGTACCGAACGCCAGGACGATAGGAGGTTGCTGGACGAGAGCATGGCGATCAGCTATGACCGAAGTGCCAAGATATGCTAGGGGGAACCGGGAGAGCTACTGGCAACCTGTATGCGCGATTCGATGGGGCGCCCGTGGTGTAGCTTTCTGATTCATTGTTCCGTCTTGGGAATCGGGCTGTATCTGTGTCTACAGTAGGAATGTCGAGCGAGTTTGTTGGTCTTCCGGAATTTGGATGTTGATCCCAACGCGACGGACCGTGGTTTGGGATACAATCGTTTGAAGAGCCGCAAGCAATATTCGCTTGCTACATTGCATCGTCTGAGCAACACTGCCTACACATGTTTGTCCTCCGATGCAGGCGACCAACAACGGGCTAGCTATATTGTCAACCAAGCTCTCAACAGGGCTCAACGTCCCATCAATCAAGCCTTCAAACAATCTGCCTGCAGCAGGACAGACGAGTAAGAAGGGCCCCGCTGAATGTTTACACGGGCATTAGCTGTCGGGTGACGGGAGATCCGATCCTAGCGTAGGTGGCTTCGGGTTGACGAAAGTGAGTTGGGTTGGTGCGATCGCCGAAGAAGTACCAGCCAATCGATTGATCTGTGGCAGTGCTGTGGGGTCGATGGGCTTGAATAACTGTGGACCTAACTTATGCGGACTGAGAAATTAAAGTTCGAAAACGCATCCAGGGCCACACACCTTGGAAGTCAAAACATGACACCGGCGAACTCTGGGACTGAACGCGCAGCTGTCTTCAACACAGCTAACTTGCCTAATGCGTTACGCATGAACCACACTGCCACAAAAGCAATGGTATGCCCAGAGAAAGCTCCGGCGTAGAGCTGCGTCGAAGTCCATGTCTTCTGCGAAGAAACCTGCAATACACACATTGGTATTGACTATGCCAAGCTGAAGATTGAACGCGAACTCAACATTGCGCGACGCTATTCCAAGCGTCTCCGCAATCACCTAGGGGCCTGTCGAAGATCACGCCGTAGAACTACCGTATCATTTTAGCTTGCATTCTAGGAGTAGGCGCTCTGCCGCACGCCCAGCATCTAAGGGAACGGGTAAAAGTTCGCCGATACTTGCATGTATATGCACATTGCGTTGGACATAAACTTGACCCTTGTCCCAGGTCAGCACCGCATCGCTGTGAGAAACCGTTGGAGTCCGAGTGAAGCGCCAGGAACGTTTGTCGGTTCGATTCTGCTAATCCCAGATCCATTCTAGATGGATTCCATCGCTTCGTGGGTCAGTAACCCCGAAGAGAACAATGGACCGCTGATGTCTGTTGTTACCTGGTGTCTGGTCTCAGTTGCTGGTTCCTTCTTGGCTGTTCGGCTCTGGATTCGCCTACACCAAGGGAAACTGTGGCTTGACGATTGCACACTTATCATCAGCTGGGTAAGTGATACAAGGCCCCAAGACAAAGAGCAGTCAACTCATCTGGTATAGATTTTGATGCTGATTCAAGTCTCCATCAATCAACTCTCCATCAACAAAGGCTACGGGAAACATACCCTTGACCGTAAGACGCCAAAGAAGAGTCGCACATTTGGCATCACTAGTTGCTAATCCCATGCCAGTCGATTTGCGTAACTTCGACATTTTGATGTTATACGGCGCGGCGGAACTTACGATTTATACCATTGCTATCGCGCTGAGCAAGATCTCTTTCGGACTCACTTTGCTTCGATTGACGGACGGATGGATCAAACTCGTCGTATACTTTGCGATCTCGACCTTGGCGATTTTTGCAGTGCCAGCCACTATCATTCCATGGGTACAGTGCAGACCACTGGCGAAAACCTTCGTGGATTTCATACCCGGTGAATGCATCGACAAGCGCCCTTCTGTTGTATATGGTCAATTTCAGGCTGGTGAGTAGACGGCTCCAAAAAGTGTCTATCTCGATCTTTCTTTAGCTGACATGGGATGCAGTATGGTCGGCACTTATGGACGTGTGTCTTGCACTACTCCCTTGGAAAATTATTTGGGGATTACAGATGCGCACTGCAGAGAAGATCGGTGTATGTGTCGCCATGAGTCTAGGGGTATTGTAAGTGTATGTAGTACCTGGATTGAGGACGATGCTGACCTCATTGAAGCGCCGGAGTCACGTCGATCATTCGTTCCACATACATTCAGAAACTCACAGTACAGGATGTGTCATGTAAGGCAACACTGAACATGTACAGATCATTACTAACACTAGCAGTCGAATCATACAAGGCCATTATATGGGCTGTGGCAGAATGTGCCATGACCATCGTCGCTACCTCAATCCCCGTACTCCGCGTCCTTTTGAAGCAGGCGCTCAACTCGGCAATCACTGGCTACACGGGCCAGAGCAAATCAAGCAAATCCCGAACAAACCCTTCCGCCCCGGCGACCCTACAGAACCGAATGAGCACACTACAATTCAGTAAGAAAACACCCGATATATCGGTCAGCGGAGAGTCCACGAAGGACGTGTTCGGAGGTGGATCTCAGCACTACGTAGAGCTGGACGATCTGGCAGTCGACGATCAGGGGCGCGTCACTTCCTCGTCTCCAGATGCTCGGCCAGACTCATCTGAGCGCCATATACCAAGCCGGCTGGTGTGAGATAGGTCACAACCTGTGCACACAAGTTGTACGGAGCCGTGTGTAGAAGATCCCAATAGACCGTTTCCTGTCAGTGCCTAGGTAATGCTTCTCTTTCCTTCGCGTATGTCGCTTATTGCGCTTTCCCCTTCACCTGTGTCTAGGCAGAAGTTCCGTCCTTCGCAGGGGCCTCCCCGAGCGGATCCTGTATCTGCTGCGCAGCGCTTTTGCCTTCCTTCACACCTGCCCCTTTTGCGAAAGATTGTGGGCTCTTGGCAACGAACCGGCAATCAACTATCGCTGAATTCACGTAGCATAGGGTTGCATTGCTTGCGTCAGTGGCTCCGCTGCAGAATAAAGGGTCAGCGGTTCAGATCTTCGAGAGGTCCACGGGGTACAAGCGTGAGGCGTGGCGTACACGAGTCACTCGCTCGCTCGCGGTAGATCTGAGGGTCCCAGCTCGGAAGGAAGATCTGCGGGCCCACAGTAAACCGAATCAATCAGACGACGCGCCAAGAGCACAGTCACGTCGATCTCTTCGCCGAAGGGTCTCCGCCTTGCATCTTGGAGCAAGTAACGCGGACAGATAGCGTTGTCCTGTAAGACATCCAAGAAATGTCATGGTCGTGGCCCAAGCGTGACACGGTGCTTATTAGCGTTCATGAAGGCGACATAAAGTACCCCAACTTGTCGCAGACTATATCCTCGTAACGCATCTCCACATCCTCCTCCACAGTCTTTACATTTGACATTGGTGTTGCGAAAATGAAGGTGTCAATCCTTTGCAGCGCAACGCTTTTCACTGCGGCCTTTGCCTTTCCCGCGAATCTGCTCAAGGGCGATATCAGCAAAGCCACACTTGCAGAGATCACTTCTTTGACGGAAAAGATCGCGAGAGACCTGGAGACCAAGCGTCAGGGTGACCATGTGAAACGCGCATTCAGTGCAGAGGCTCAGCGCATCAGCACTACCGGTGACCACAAATACGTATGTATCCTATCAAAATAAACGCGCGGCATTATATTTACTGATCATCTTGCAGATTGCGCCAGGTCCCAATGACCTTCGTGGACCTTGCCCTGGTCTGAACGCCATGGCGAATCACGGCTATCTTCCCCGCAACGGCATCTCGACAATTACACAAATGACTACGGCGTCAAACGAAGGTTGGTATGATGTGCCGTTATGGATTGCTCCATGCTGACAGCTTCAGTGTTTGGTATGGGTCTTGATCTTTCCGCATTCCTGGCAGTCTACTCCGCAGTCATGGCAGGTGACCTGACCTCATTCTCGATCGGTGGTAAGCCCAAGAGTGGTGGGCTCCTAACAGGGCTCACCTCCTCTCTTGGTCTTCTTGGAGAAGCACAAGGGTTGAGCGCCTCGCATAACCGCTTCGAGCATGATGGATCACCTACGCGAGCAGACTTGTACTCAACGTATGTCATTGGAGTTCATGTCCCGTTCATGTGCACAAGATAGCTAATTGCGTGCAGCGGCGATCCTGTTTCTCTCAACTTGGACCAGTTTAAGCAGCTCCTCTCCATACCCCTCGGAAAGAACGGCATCGACAACAATGTCATGACCGCATTTCGCCTTCAACGCATAAGGCACTCAATTGCTACCAACGGACATTACTTTGCAGGCCCTCTAACGTTCTTTGCGCTCAACCCTGCAACGTATCAGTTCACCTACCGGTTCTTCGCCAATCACACTGCTGAGAATCCAGAGGGCTACCTCGATGCCCAGACACTCATGACCTTCGAGGGCGTCACTAAGGAAAACGGGGAATACAAGTGGAGTCCAGGACGGGAGAGGATTCCTGAGAATGTTTGTCAACACTGCGGTTCTACTCTTTCACCCATGCTAATTCTCACTACAGTGGTACAAGCGTTTCATCGGGGACGAGTACACCATTGCCGCCTTCACTGCCGAAGCTGTCAGCATCGAGTTGGCAAACCCGGAACTGATCCGACTTGGTGGAAACACCGGCGAGCCAAACACGTTCACTGGTGTCAATGTCGATGACCTTACAGGCAATGTCTTCAATGCGGAAACACTTCTTGAGGGAAACAACATCATGTGCCTAGCGTTCACAGCTGCCCAGGAAGTCTCCCCTGATATCCTTGGAGGATTGGTCGGCAACATCTTGGTCGCCGTACAGAAGCTGACGAACGTTCTGGATCCAATTCTTGCAGCGCTCAACTGTCCCGAGATCACGAAGTACGATGCGACTTTATTCAAGGCTTTCCCTGGTGCAGGCAGTGCGCTCTGAGGAATACATCCAATGTTCAGTGTTTGCGTAGATTTAGACTTTAATTTCGAACTTTTCCTGTATTATTAGCACAACTCATTTTCTACCACCCTGATTGGCTTACCTCGATCATGAAGGTGGCTTTTTCTACTTGATACATGTGCATGCCTTCAAGTCACAAGTTGCCCCAGTCTACAGCCATTTGTGTTGCCTGCGTCCATTGTGTCAGATCAACGCCCGCTGGATCGGCAAACCCTTCCTCCCACAACATCAAATCGTCGCCCCCACCAACGCAGCTTCCAAAATCAGCGTCCATGTCGTAGAACACATCCGTAAACGTGTGATTGGCCGCGAGATCCTCGTCAGGAGAGAAGCCAGGCGTGCTGCTGGAGCCCGGGTGGGCAGGACCACCGTTGGGTACGTGGCCGAGCATCATCACGCTCTGATCCTGAAAGACGCTATTCGTCCTGTACCCTATTGAATGAGACTCGCTCTGGCTATGCGCTGACATAATAGAGACAGGTGCCACAGCTGGCTGTGTTGGTTGGTGTGACCCAACTGTGGGCGAAGGACCAGCGCCAGGCATGAGGATCGATTTCAGATGCGCAAGCAGTTCGTGTCTAGCACCCATGTGGCTGTTTCCCCTTTGCGACATACCCCTCAGCAGGTCGAGTCCAGCATCCATAGCTTTCAAGGTCCCATGGTTGGTGGGAAAGGCGCCACAGACCACCACGAGGACGATAGTAGCGCTGAAGGCATGCTCGCCATCCATGTAGCCGTAGGTGGCCACAAGATCGAGCTGTGCCGCTATTGTCATCATGTTGATCGTTTCATGTGCAGCCGAGATGCACATCTCAATGACGCGAATTGTGGTGTGCGAGAGTCCAACTCTCCAGTCTTGCTCCTTTACCGCGCCACCGTAGTTGTCTTTCAGGCGCCGATGCACGACATGAAACAGCAAAGGACGAGCAGTCATGTTGATACATTGGTAGTAATGTAACAATGTCGAAACGGACTCGCGTGAGGTGCTCAGCTTGGTCGGATCGAAACGCAGGCCGTCTGGTAGTTCGCGATGCCATTTGTTAAGTGACATGATTATGTTCCTCACCGAAGCCATCAGCCGACTACCTGACTTGGGTGTTTTGCGGTAGATGCAGGTGAGTACTTCGCCAAGGATGCGCGACAATTCCGTGTAGTGACGGAGTACGACTGCTGGGCAGTAGTCGGGCTCACTAGGTAACTTAGAGGGCATCGAGATACCAATATCTTCGTCCTGGATAGTGAGTGGATTCCCCGACTTGACGGATACAATACGATCAAGACTGTAGATACTCCACCAAACGCGCCGTCGATGCTCTAGAGAAATTTCATCCAGGCCAGCACCAGTCACTTCTTGATGAAGACCGAGTGAGATGGCCATACGCAGTGCCATACCAATGTAGAGGAAAGCGGCATCGCGACGGTTCATGTTCTGCATGAAGTAGCCAACATAGGCCAAGGTCTCGGCATACAGTATCGATCCTTGCTCGTGTACGTCGGGCAGAAGGTCCACGGCTGCTGTAAAGTAATCGAACCCAGGGGGCCCTTTGAAGTCGATCCATTGGTTGATCGAATACAGCTTGCCAAAGGCCAAAATCATCAGCACTTTAGCATACGCGAGGCGAATCTCTGGGCCTGCACCTTCGGGTAGACCTTGGTAAGCTTCGGGAAGTGATCGTTCGAAGGCCTCCGGGTCAGTGAAGGAAAATATTGTGCCGATGTATGTGTACTGTACAGCAAACAGGCGCCGAGCAACGTCCAAAGGGGGTAATCTGGCCTTGTTTCGTGTAAATGTGCGACGTGTTTGCAGAGCATCCGGATCGTAGAAGTTTGCAACCGTATCGAGACTGCCGCCGTCATCGTGCAGGCCCGATAGGTTGCGCACACTTCGCAGGAAGTTGTCAGAGGACCCCGGCCCCTTGAAATCTTCTCGAAGTTAACAGCTGTCTGAACAGTAGGCAGCAAGATTCACGTGGAACACATACTGACTGACGATGTCCCGGGCGAGCTCATGCTGAGGCTTGTGAATGGCTCGAGAAGAGGGAGTTCATCCTCGATTTCCTTGCCTTCGTCTCGACTACGAGGCCGCACTGTTGCTGGGATGGTCACAGGTGATGCTTGAATCCGGTGTTTCAAGGCTACCCAAGGTCAGTACTTCTGATGAGTTACTTTGAAGCGAAGCGATGGCGGGGGCCCCCTACCCTCTAGTTCTCTAGCTTTCGCCTCTAGTTCTCGCAGATAGCTTCAAATATTGTCAGTCAGAGGTCTTCCACTTGCTCAGACAGCCATTTTTTCAACGCATACTTCTCGGTGACGAGAACTTTGACATTTTCTTCGTAGATGCAATCAAGTCCGTTGTCTCGACATCTTGAACAGCGAGGGCGATCTTTAGAACAGCCAGAACGACGCTTCCTACATTGCAAGCATCTACACGACATATGTCAGTGAATCGCTTCGATATGCAGAAAGAAGCTGGCGACACTCACGCAATAGGCCGGGCGGAAGTCGAATTGCAGATGCTCGTGGGCGGACTCGAGCTCATAGCTGTTTCACTCCAGATAGGGTAAACTGAACAGTAGAAATGCTAATACCGCAGCGAGAGAAACGGGCTTTCGAGGTCAGTAGTCGTGGCCAACCTTGGAAGCAACTTCATACGCAAACAGGTTTGACTTGATGCGGCGACGCTTGAATTGTTTCGCTCTTTGATCTTGGCTTCGTGGTCATTGTAGAAGCTTCTTGCATCCCTTTATCTTCAGAGTCAGTAGGTGTGGCCTAGTGGCCGGGTACTGCTTGATGGTTGACGATCAGGCGTATGACCTTCGCTCGAATCCAGGATGTAAGAACATGGTCTTACAAGCACGCTCTGCCTTCTTTCTGTTGTCCTGCCCAAAGCCGCGTTCTACATCCAATCAACCGCAGAGACGACCCGCTCAAGATAGGGAAGCTTTGGGTGGGTTGTCAAATGTGTTAGCGGCTTACTGTCCGAGATGGAAGGCGAGGTGTTCCGTCGCTGTACTCCTCCCTGCATGAGGCACGCTGAGACAGACGCTCACGCTAGCGCTTGGCCCAAGCGCCTGCTAGCGTCGGGGACCCACTCCGACTCGATCCAGCTCAACATCTCCTTCGCGAACGGCCTCTGTCACCATGATTCCAGGGTAACATGCTATTGACGGCTGTTGCGCTGCACGATGATCGCCGGAATACAGACCCTTCCCCACAATACGAGGCTGCAAGAATGGGACGCCCAAGCGGTGGTAGAGCCTGGTTGATAAGAGGCGGACGTCGCCCACCCCACTCACACGTTCATTCATACTGTTCAGTCGCTCCGTCTTTTCGAGTACGGTGCCGCCCTTCTTTGTCTTCCATTGCGTTGCACCTACGAACATAATTCGATGGCTGTCGATGAACCGCTCAACATCCGCATCTCTATCGATCGCGGCGGCACCTTCACTGATGTGCACGCCTCGATACCTGGCCGGCGAGATATCATCCTGAAGCTGCTCTCAGTAGACCCTGCCAATTACCAAGATGCACCAACAGAAGGCATTCGAAGGATATTGGATCTGGCGACCGGGAAGTCGCACCCTCGGGGCCAGCTTCTGAATCTTTTCCACATCGAATCGATCCGTATGGGCACCACGGTCGCAACTAATGCACTCCTTGAGAGAAAGGGTGCTCGATCAGCACTACTTATTACCAAGGGCTTCAAAGATCTACTCCTTATTGGCAACCAGTCACGGCCCAAGATCTTTGATCTGTCTGTGGAACGTCCTGAAGTTTTGTATGAGCAGGTCGTTGAGGTTGACGAGCGTATCACTATGGAGGATTACACCGAGGACCCTGAGTCTAGGAAGACTCTGACAAGTACTTCAGCGCCTGAACTTGTCACTAGCATCACTGGAGAGACCATCCGCATCATAACGAAACCGGATCCCGAAGCAGTCAAGCACCAACTCCAGACTCTATGGGATTCTGGCTTCCGGTCGCTCGCCGTAGTCTTTGTTCACTCATACGCCTACCCCGATCACGAGCTATCGATAGGACAGATTGCAACTGATATGGGCTTCTCTGTCACTCTCTCCTCCGCTGTTCAGCCGATGATTAATGTAGTGCCCAGGGGTATGTCCGCTACGGCTGATGCTTATCTTACGCCAGTCATCAAGCTTTACATCGATTCCATCTCAGCCAGTTTCGAGGGCGGGTTTGACTCTCAAAACACCCGCATCGAGTTCATGCAGTCTGATGGGGGGTTGGTAGATTTTCGAAATTTCAGCGGTCTCAAAGCTATCCTCTCAGGGCCGGCCGGAGGAGTTGTCGGCTATGCCCAGACATCATGGGATGATGAGGAAAAGCGCGCAATCCTCGGATTCGACATGGGTGGTACCTCTACTGATGTATCGCGATATGCTGGGGTGTACGACCACGTCTTCGAGACAACCACTGCTGGCATATCTATCCAGTCACCGCAACTTGATATCCACACTGTTGCTGCTGGTGGTGGTTCTATCTTGACCTGGAGGAATGGCCTTTTCCATGTCGGTCCTGAATCAGCCTCTGCACATCCTGGACCCGCTTGCTACAGGAAAGGCGGCCCTTTGACTGTCACTGACGCGAATCTGTTTGTTGGTCGGCTCCTACCGCATTTCTTTCCCAAAGTCTTTGGACCTAATGAGAATGAGCCTTTAAATAGGGAGGTCACGGCCCAAAAGTTCCAGGCTCTCACAGAGGAAATCAACGCGGAACGTTGCAGGAACAACCAAGCTCCATTCTCCGCCGAAGAGGTAGCTATGGGGTTTCTGGAGGTTGCCAACGAAGGCATGGCGCGACCTATCCGCGCTCTTACCGAGGCCCGGGGCTTCGAGACCTCGAAGCATCACCTTGCTTGCTTTGGTGGTGCTGGTGGTCAGCATGCCTGCTCTGTTGCCAACGTCTTGAGCATTTCCAGGGTCCTCATACACAAGTACTCGTCTATTCTATCCGCATACGGTATGTCTTTGGCTGACGTGGTCCACGAAGTGCAGCAACCTGCTGCATTCATCTACTCTGCGGAAACTGAATCCAAGATCCAGTCCCAGCTCCACGATCTCAGATCTCAAGCGGAGCGCAAGCTCTGCGAGCAGGGCTTCACGCCTAAGCAGATCTCATACAACAGCTATCTCAATATGCGATATGCAGGCTCCAGCAGCTCACTGATGATAATTGGAGGCGACGGTCAGGACTTCAAGCAAGGGTTCGAAGCGGCTCACAAGCGCGAGTTTGGATTCAACTTCAGCAACAAACCCATCGTGGTCGATGACATTCGTGTCCGAGCCATCGGTGCCGCTCATGCTCAGGTCGAGAAGAGCCCTTATGCTCAGATGAAGCGTCTTCAAAAGGCTGAAGTTGCCTTGCCCGCCCCGGCCAATACCAGCCGTGTCTTCTTCCCTCAGGGCGGCTGGATCGAGACTCCTGTCTACGAACTCCAACATCTACACAATGGAGTGCGTTTGACCGGACCAGCTCTGATCATCGATAAGACGCAGACAATCGTGATCACTCCCTGTGCCACCGCTACCATCCTCGAGAGCTACGTTGTCGTCGACCTCCCGTCCAGTGCTTCTATCAAGTCTCAACAACAGACTGAGCTAAGCCCCATCCAGCTGACCATCTTTGGTCATCGCTTCATGTCTATCGCCGAACAGATGGGTCGCACCCTACAAAAGACTGCGGTATCAACTAATATAAAGGAGCGACTGGATTTCTCCTGCGCCATCTTCTCGCCTGACGGCGGATTAGTTGCGAACGCACCGCACGTTCCAGTTCATCTCGGATCCATGCAATTCGCTGTCCGATATCAGCACAAACTGTGGGAAGGCAAGCTACTAGATGGAGACGTGCTCATGTCTAATCATCCAAGCTGTGGAGGTACCCATCTTCCCGACATCACGGTTATAACTCCTGTGTTCGAGAATGGCGTGATTGCGTTCTACGTTGCTAGCCGCGGTCATCATGCAGATATCGGTGGCTTATTGCCTGGCTCAATGCCACCTACCAGCAGTGCACTGTGGCAAGAGGGTGCTGCAATCGAGAGCACTAAGCTTGTGAGCGAAGGGAAATTCAATGAGGATGAAGTTCGGCGGCTTTTACTCGTGGAGCCCGCTCAATATGACGGCTGCTCGGGTTCCAGAAAGTTAGCGGACAATATCTCTGACTTGGAGGCTCAGATTGCTGCCAATGTCAAAGGAGCTTCACTTATCAAGGACCTCATTCTCGAGTTCGACCTGGCCACCGTACATCGGTACATGTATGCCATCCAACATACAGCTGAGCTCGCCGTGCGCGACCTCTTGAAGACTACTGTCGCAAAGTTTGGCCTCGCGCCCCTTGAGGCAGTCGACTACATGGATGACGGCACGCCAATCAAGCTCAAGATCACCATTGCGGGCGATGGCTCCGCCGAATTCGACTTCACGGGCACAGGTCCACAAGTTCTGGGCAACACCAACGCTCCGATTGCTATCACACACAGCGCCATCATATATTGCCTGAGGGCCCTGGTCGCCACAGACATCCCGCTCAACCAAGGCTGTTTGAACCCTATAACCATTCGTGTCCCAGAGGCCAGTATTCTCAGCCCAACCAAGGGCCTTGCTGTGGTCGGTGGTAATGTCCTGACGTCGCAACGCGTCACTGACGTCGTACTCCGGGCATTCCGTGCATGTGCCGCCAGTCAGGGCTGCTGCAACAACCTCACGTTTGGCACAGGTGGCAAAGACCCTGAAACCGGTGAGCACAAGGACGGCTTTGGCTACTATGAGACTATCGCCGGCGGTGCAGGTGCAGGACCAACATGGGAAGGGACAAGCGGTGTGCACGTTCACATGACAAACACGCGCATCACAGATCCAGAGGTTTTCGAGAAGCGTTACCCGTGCCTACTACGCGCGTTCACTCTGAGGGGAAAGTCTGGCGGCATTGGCCGCTACAATGGCGGTGATGGGACAGTGCGCGACATTGAGTTCAGAGTTCCTGTGCAGTGCTCAATCCTCAGTGAGCGCAGGTCGAGACAGCCATATGGCATGGAGGGCGGTGGGGCTGGGTCTAGTGGTGTCAATTTAATCGTGCGGAAGGATGAGGAGGGCAGAGAGAGCATCGTCAATCTTGGCGCGAAAGCGACAGCGAGACTGGGTTCAGGTGACAGAGTGATCATTCAGTCGCCTGGTGGTGGCGCTTGGGGTTCGATTGATACCAATGGTATCGACAAGGTCAATGGACACGCGTGAAATAGATGCAATAGTTCTCAACTCCGATCATGTGAAGGACAGTTGTCATAAGAACCACTCCAGCTGTGCTTGATAAAGATGATCATATCATGAACACCTCTCAGTCACGCAATTAGCATAGACATCGTGGGAATAAAGGTATGAGGAGATAATCAGCACATCGATCACTTGAACGAGGTCAAGGAAGAGCAAATACCGTCTTGCAAATGGCCGAATCGAATCGCAGTCTGCTGTCGCGTTCCGATACAAAGGGAAGAGCACGAAAGAGCTGTGAGAAGGCAGACACACTCAATGACCCGTCCTGGAGCCGACAGCCACCGATATCGTGAGGAGGTGGAGACGGTGCCCTATCGCGACGATGAACGTGGAGTCAAGCAGTCGTCGGAGTGGGTCCCCGCGCGCTTGCGATAACGGGATCGTCGGTGGGCGCACTAACCTATTCCCGTTAGCCTGTGTTGACAATCCCGTGGTGCGCGCAGCGAGACACTTTACGTAGCGATGCAATGACGGGGCCCCGCAAATGCTCTTGAGGAGATAGGGCTTGATATCCACATATCATATATCAGTTATCCCGAACGACTTTTGTTGAAGATGCTCTATCCGATTAAACCATCCAGCTACATCACATCACAGCTCAGGACATTCTCTAAATCTTAACCACACAATTGTAAACATCAAGTTTAATCCCGCCATCACGCAGACTCTTTCAGATTCTCCCGGAATCGATATATTTAGAATCTTTTGCACGACGTTCCCGTCCACAAACGGGCGCTTGTATCGCAAGAGCCATGGCTACAGGCGGCGACTATCTCGACAAGAAGGTGGACAGCTCTGCCTTGGCCGAGACGCAAGGTCGAAGCTCTGGGGACTTCGCTGCTACAGGTGAATCCCTGAATGTAGATGAGAAGAAACTGGTCCGCAAGTTGGACCTGCATCTTATCCCCATCGTAATGCTCACCTACCTGCTGAGCTTCCTGGACCGGTGCGCTCCTCCACTTCTCTCACTATCCCACAATGTCCCCGCTGACACACATCTTCAGCGTCAACATCGGTAACTCGCGCCTATATAACATGGAAAAAGACCTCGGACTGGTCGGTAACCAGTACCAGATCGCAGTGTCCATCTTGTTCGTTACGTACATCACGTTCGAAGTACCGTCGAACCTGGTGCTGAAGAAATTCACACCTAGCCGGTGGATTGCTTTCATTGCCTTTTCGTGGGGTATTGTAGCCACCTTGACGGGGCTTGTGCAATCGTACGGCGGCCTTATAGCGTGCCGTGTACTCCTTGGTGCGCTCGAGGCTGGTATGTTCCCAGGCATGTCGCTTTACTTAACGTTCTGGTACACCAAGAATGAGCTTGCGTTGCGTGTTGGCTACCTCTTTGTGTCGGCTGCTATTGCGGGTGCTTTGGGTGGTTTGCTAGCATTTGGCATTGGGCGCATGGACGGACTTCAGGGAATGAGCGGCTGGAGGGTAAGTTGTTGTATGAACACACAGTACACCTGGAGCAAGGACACTAACCAAACACACAGTGGATCATGATCATTGAGGGTATCCCAACGGTACTGCTCGGCATCGCCATCTTCTTCCTCCTGCCCAACGATCCCGAATCGGCGTACTTCCTGAATGACAATGAGAAGAAAATGATGGTGGTGCGTCACGGACGTGCATATGGTAACACGGCTAGTGCGCAAGAGTTTGACAAGCAAGATGTTCTGAAGGCCTTCAAAGACTGGAAGGTGTGGATCTTCTGCGCTTCCCAATTTGGTGCCGACACCATGCTCTACGGTACGTTCCTCCATACCGTTACCAACTACTATGGCATGGCTGATCGCAGTGACTCGATAGGCTACTCAACCTTCCTACCGACCATCATCAAAGGCCTTGGCACCTGGACCGCGGAAGAAGTACAGCTGTTGACGATCCCATGCTACTTTGTCGGAGCGTTAATGTACATGACCGTCGCGCATCTATCCGATAAGACCCAGAAGCGCGGTTTATTCTGCGTCATCTTCGGTACTATCAGTCTAATTGGCTATGCTATTTTGATATCGCCTGTGCCTTCTCGAGTACACTACTTTGGGTAAGTACTTCAGGTAACAGCTCCACGCACACCGAATCTAACAACAATACAGGTGCTTCCTCATCGCTGCGGGTCTTTACATCCTCGTCGGTTTACCTCTGGCTTGGTTGCCCAACAACAGTCCAAGATATGGCAAGAGAGCGGCGGCGAATGGTCTTCAGTTGACCATTGGCAATTCCTCTGGCATCATGGCCCCTTTCATCTAGTACGTCCAAGATCCGACTTCCAACGACACAGATCACATAGCTGACATGCAATCTGTAGTACAACCCGCGAAGGCCCACGATACATTCGCGGTCACGCCATCACGCTAGCATTGGTGGCTATGGCTGTATTCATATATTTGCTCATGTGGACGTACTTCTTGAAGGTCAACAAGCAGAGGGCCGAGGGCAAAGTTGACAGGGAGCACGAGGGTCTGAGCGAGGATGAATTGGCGGAGCTCGGTGATGACAGCCCTCATTTCCGTTATGTCATATAAATCGATTTGAGACCGCTTGACGCTGGCTATGGAAGCGGTTGTCGGCAACGCACGCGATGGTGCAGCAGATGAGTGTGCGGCACCGGATCTCGTCCATAACAACGTATTGCAAGAACTGCAGGCAGTGTGTTTGACATGTCCTATCAACTTGCCGATATCAGCCATATGCATCCTGCTGGTGGTGCGTGGAGTAATGTTGGAGGGGCTCTCGCCCCAAGACTTAGTTGAAGCGCCGGAGTGACACCCCGCCTCGCACTTGCTGCGTCAACCGCTGCCCTTCCTCCCACAAACTTACCCATCCTCATCTTTGGCACAACTGTTCATCGCATATCGACTACAGGCGCGCTGGCTATACGCAGCGGCTTGTGCTGTGTAATGCAATGCAAAGAAGTGGTACAGCAATGTGGCTGGGGCTTTGCAGGCTGAGGCGAAGCTGTAAGCGCTACTGCGCATGCATGCCCAAAGTGTCCCGCAGGCGCAGCGCGCGCGACTGCCTTGCGCTCGCTTTTCGCCGCAGATCTGCTCAGCCTTCTTGACCTGCCTCAGTAGGAGCGCGTCTTGCTTTCCACTCTCAACTTGACAACAGCGACCTCCGAACCAGCCAACGGCCCATCACGTAGACCTCCCTCCACGATCGATCACGACGGACGAGCCGAAAGACGACCTCGACGCCAGCTGACGAGCGACATGGGCCGCGTGCGATTATGAGGCGCGTTCTTACTACTAGGCTCAGAGCCAGTTGCGTGACACGATGCGATTGCTACACTTTGGTGACGATGGAGAGGTCAGCCTGACGGAGGATCTCCTAGGCAACGACAAAATACCGCCGTACGCTATTCTTTCGCATACCTGGGGCGATCAGGAAGTAACTTTCGAGGACCTCACACATGGCGCGGGCCCGGGGAAGAAAGGTTTTGAGAAGATCCGGTTCTGCATGCAGCAAGCAGCTGCGGATGGTCTACAACACTCGTGGGTGGACACTTGCTGCATCAACAAGAACGATTCTACAGAGTTGCAGCATGCCATCAACTCCTTCTTCCGTTGGTACCGAGATGCTGAAATCTGCTATGTCTTCCTCTCCGATGTCTCTGCTACGAAAAGGAAGGCGGATAGTGAGGCATTCCAGTGCATTTGGGAGCGTGCGTTCCGTGATAGCCGTTGGTTCACACGAGGCTGGACCCTCCAAGAGCTACTTGCACCACGCAAGTTGAAATTCTTTTCTTGCGAGGGGAAGGCATTAGGTCACGTCCAAGAACTGCAATATCTGATTCACAGCATCACGAAGCTTCCCGTTGCCGCTTTGACTGGAGACTCTTTGGAAGAGTTTGGCATCGAGGAACGGCTAGGCTGGACACAAAACCGTACAACTACGCGTGATGAAGACAAGGCATATTCACTATTGGGTATCTTCGGTGTTCATATGCCTCTCATCTATGGCGAAGGCCAAAAAAAGGCTTTCCGGCGGCTTCGCAAGGAAATTCAAGATCACAAATATCTCAGCTTAGGTACATTGCCAATGATGTTCAAAACCATCAGTCTGCTGATCCCTGTCTTAGCATCCATGGACTTTTCCGAACAAGATTTTGGTATGTTTTAGTAAGCTTAGCTATAAGGAGAGAACTAACTTGACCAAGGATGCATTAGATCGCTGTCGTTTCCTGAACAGGAACAACGACTCAACGAAATACATACTGCTCACAATACCTGCCAGTGGCTGTTCCGTGATCAGCGGTACAAGGCCTGGATCAATGCGCCGCGAGGCCTCTTGTGGATAAAGGGGAATCCGGGCGTGGGCAAGTCTGTCGTTATGAAGCACGCTGTTAGGACCTCCAAGCGACAAGATCCCAACGAATTACGTGCCTCGTTCTTCTTCCATGGTCAGGGTACCTCACTGCAGAAGACACCACTCGGACTCTTTCGGGCACTGCTGAACCAACTTACGCCTCATTATCCATCCAATCTCGTCAAGCTCACAACAATCTACAAAGATCGAGAGTTACGGTTTGGAGGGTATCTGGCTAGTAGATGGCATTGGGAATGCAACGAACTCCAAGAAGCACTACTTGCCGCACTCGTTCACGAGAAACCAAATCGACGCGTCACTATCTTCATTGATGCGCTGGACGAGTGTGGGGAAGTCCAGGCCAGAGAATTGCTGGAGTACTTCGCCAAACTCATAGGCCAAGTAGGGAAAGAGGGGGCTCAAGTCAAGATTTGTCTGTCCTCTAGACATTACCCGGTACTTGGTCTCGACACATTCCCTACGATATCCCTTGAAGAAGAGAACAGCGATGATATCCAGTGGTACGTCGAAGAGCGGTTGCGAGGATTCCAACCGTTCTTGAAAAGCGCGGAACTGTTCCAGAAAATCTTGGCGAAAGCTCGAGGTGCTTTCCAATGGGTTTTTTTTGGTTACTGAAAGAATGAAGACCAGGATTCTTATTGGCGGCAAGGCAGAAAGTTTACTCAAGGATCTCGCAATCTGCCCAGAATCTCTGAACGAAATGTATGCTGCACTAGTGCAACCTGGATCAGCATCAGAGAAGCATCAGATGACGAAGCTCTTCCAGTGGATCATGTTTGCGGGACGGCCTTTGTCCGCACAAGAGCTTCGCGAAGCTCTTGCTGCAGATGCGGCTAAAGACTATAAGTCTATCAAAGAGCTCAGGTCTCAAGAGTGCTGGTCTGACACTCTGGATGATTTTGAGAGATACGTTAAGCATTTGAGCCGAGGTCTTGTGCAGTTTCACAGCCGAGAAGTCTGGGAACAGCATGAACCAGGTGGGGAGGACTGGAACCGCGAAGCGCAACTCATACACCAATCAGTAGCTGACTTCCTTGAAACGCCTTTGCATGGCATCGAACCGATCGAAACAGGAACCGCCAATTCCCAAATCTCTAGGTCGTGTCTCCGGTACATCAGCTTGGATGAGGTACTCGCCGGATGTCAGTTACAGCGAGGAGCACTCTCTACCAGATTTCCCCTGGCGCCATACGCAACACGATACATATTCGCGCACATCGATGCGGCAGAGAAAGCGCGTGTTGGTCAACCAGACCTTTTGTCAATAATCGAGAAATTGACCATATCGGACACTGCACCGAAAATCTCCAACTTGTGGGGGACTCTGAATCCTCACAATATTGGAACGCCCGTGGGATGGCCGTTCACCAGCTCATCCGGACTCCATATCCTGGCTGGTCTTGGTACCACTAACACTTTGAGTGCGTTTTTGGACGCCGAGGACAGGGTGATGGATACCAAGGATATACACGGGAACAGTCCGTTACATGTCGCTCTTGCGGCTGGCCATCAACAATCTGCAATGATAGTTCTCGATCACTGGCTCGAGCAAGGAAAACGCCGATACAACACCAACGCTCGCAACACCAACGCCACGAACCATGGAGAGCCTGAAAAGACCTGGTACGTAGAACTGAGTGCTAGGAACGACGAAGGCGAGACGATTCTCGATATCGCCGTAGCTATGCAAGCGCACGCGGTCGTGACGAGATTGGTTGGTTCGAGAGTGAACCTCCATCGCACGAAGCAGTCAAACTCACTCCTGCAATATGCTATCAGCAACAATAACATGGCGATCCTCGCAAAACTGATCGAAGAGAATGTTCATCTCTCCGGAGCGGTATACTTTGCAATCGGGGTCGATGCCAGTGATGAGATCATCGTCAAGCTGCTGGAAGCAGAAGCAGACCATGAAGCGAAGGCCCCAGTCAATGTCGACAACGAAACAGGTGCAGACGATTCCGACGAAGCTGCTTCTCATAGTGACGCCCGCAGCAGGAGGCTGAATGAGTTTGAGATCGATGCAAACGCCGATGCCGACATGGATCGCTCTAGTTTGCACGCAGACGGATCTCAAGATGGCGATTCAGCTGATCAAGCCGGAGGCAATGCACTCGATTTGGCCTGCCGACGCGGGTTGAGCACAAAAGTCGATCTGCTTCTCTCTCACGGAGTCTCGGCCACAAGTCGTGACAACATGCTGCGATGCCCACTGCATGTGATCGTCGACCCGGATTTCGAAGACGAGGAACAGTACGAGGCCTCCTGTGACATAACGAAATCGTTGCTGTCATTCGCTCCAGAAGTAGTCGAGTTCGAAGATACCAACGGCGACACACCACTAGATGTCGCGGCTGACAACAACCAATGGTCCAACGTACGCCTTATGCTCGAATTTGGCCACTACAAGAACCCGAGTCCGGCTCTGACCAAATTTTTTCTGAGATGTACTGAGAATTATGAACTTTGGGATATCCTCCCTATCGGTAATAAACTATCGATGTTACTGGGCAATACTGGGAAGCTTGATCTCAAGCAAATGGATAGCGATGGGCATACTATATTCTGGCTCGCCGCTGCCAGAGGTGTGGAGGAATTTGTCGCGCTGCTACTAGAGAAGTGCACAGTGGACGTAAATATAAGAGACAAGAACCTGACCACACCTCTCCTGGCAGCAGTTCGAAGAGGCTGCCACGCCGTAGTCAAGATCTTGCTCGACGTGAAGGACATCGATGTCAATACCCAGGATGATAAGGGATTGTCGCCACTTCAGGAGGGGGATGCTAACATCGTCGAAATGTTGCTGGCCAACAACACCATTAATGTCAATACCCAGGATAATGAGGGATTGTCGCCACTTCTTGCAGCTGTCCAGGAGGGGGATGCTAACATCGTCGAAATGTTGCTGGCCAACAACACCATTAATGTCAATACCCAGGATAATGAGGGATTGTCGCCACTTCTTGCAGCTGTCGAGGAGGGGGATGTTAACATCGTCGAAATGTTGCTGGCCAACAACACCATCGATGTCAACATCAAGGAGCAACACGGATGGTCGCCGCTTTTGTGTGCGACCACGCTTGGGTACTACAGTCGTTATCCGATAATCATCGACCGTTTACTGGCTGCGGAGGATGTCGACATCTCTGACGCAACATCGGCGGCGTTGCGCCTCTATGATACAAAAAGGAGATCGGAAAAGGGTGGTGCCTCTATGCTGTGCACTGCAATTCGGATGGGTGACACCCGCCTTGCCCATTTGCTGGTAGGCAGATGCGGTTTTGACGTCAACGTGATTGATGGAGAAGGCTACAGTCCGGTACGAATAGCGGCCGAACAAGCAGACAAGACTATCTTCAATTTTCTTGTTGCAAGATGCGAAACAGATCTCGACATCGAAGACGCTTACGGACGATCGCTACTCTCTTGGGCAGCCGAGGTTGGCATAGTCACTGTCGTGATGGTGCTACTAGGCACAGGAAGGGTCAGCCTCCATCATACCGATAACTCAGGCTTGACACCGCTACAAAAGGCTCAACGGAATGGGCACTGGGTGATTGCTACGATATTGCAGGCCCAGTTGGATGCCACGATATTGCGAGCCCGTAACTTGCCAAGGCAGCAGTATGTGATCAGACAACCGCAGCCGCCTCCAGGTCAGCCAGACTGATGGTAGGAAGGATAACAGCAACAATTCAATGCTCGCCTATAACTGTTCCTGTATTAGTAATGATGTTACAAAGGCTCTCCTGACTTCTCTGCTGCCTAGCAAACGCCGTATGAACAAGTTCACCAGTAGACCATCTACGACGTCTATGAATTCTTCCAGCACGTTGCATGGCCAGACAGGTAGAAACAGGAGTATCAGGATTCTCTCGTTCCAGCATCAGAACTCTAACCTCATCCCTGGTCTTTCATCACGATACACGGGTATTATACACATCCTCACGACCCCTCACTGCGCCTTCCCACTCTCAAACTCCTTACTCTCCCCAATATCCACAACCCCAAACCTCCCCTCATCAACCCCCTTCCACTTCAGCGCCTCCCTCAGCTTCCTGGGCGGCTCCATAACATCCTCCTCGGTGAGCACCCACGTCCCCCAATGCATACCCAGCGCCTGTCTACACTTCGTATCGACAAAGATATTAACCGCATCTTTCGGATCAGCATGCACATTACTAAACAGCCAGCGCGGCTGATACGCGCCAATAGGAATGAGTCCGAGATCAAACGGTCCGCGATGCTGGCCAATGTGTCCAAACGCCGGGCAGACGGGGAGATGCGCAAACTCGGGGCCGTAATCGTCGACGTCGTCTGGCAGCGAGGGCACGGTGCGATACCCCGTGTCGCCTGCGAAATACACCTTCGCGCCGCCGGACTCGACGCCCCAGGATGCCCAGAGCGTTTTGCACTTGTCGAAGGGTGTGCGGGCTGAGACGTGCTGGCAGGGCAGCGCGGAGATGGTGGCGCTGATGCCGCCTTTGATGGTGCCTTCGCCGGCGACGGAGATGGAGCCCGTGCGGTCGCTTTTGTCGTCGCTGTTCACGGCTTCGAGCTTGACGGAGCGGCTTTCCCACCAGTCGAGCTCGGTCACTTTGTCCACGCCGCACTTCTGGAACCATGCTTTGTTGCCGAGCGGCGCGAAGTAGTGCGCCTCAGGGAACTTCTTTTGTATGCGCTGGAGAGTTGGGTAGCTGAGGTGGTCATAGTGGTTGTGGCTGATGACTACGACGTCGACGGCGGGAAGGTCTTCGAGCTCGCAGGGTGGTGGTGTGAAGCGCTTCAAGCTCTTGATGTTGATGGGCGCGCAGCAGTCCTCGAACACCGGGTCGAAGAGCACGCGCAAGCCGCCAGGGAACTCGACATAGTAGCACGCGTGACCAAGCCAGGTCGCTCTCAGCTTCGGTGTTTCGCGGGTAGGTAGGAATGTAGGTGTCTGGATAGGGACGGTAGGAGGTGTAGTGTCGGGCTTGTTGGCTTTGCCTGTAAGCTTGCGCCTGTACATCAATCAGTCGCATTCCTTTGGTGCAATGTAGGATGCTATACGTACGAGAATATCCCCCAGAAGATCGCCAATCCACTCATTTTCCCGTAGCTATCCCAAGGATTTGTAAAACCCTTCCCATTCTTCAGGTGATGCGCCTTCGCAGCTGCCTCCTCAGGTTGTGACAAGACCTGCCCAGGATTGCTGACCGCAGCGTACAGACCTGCGCCAATTCCAGCACCACCTATCGAACTCATCTTGACAGTTGTACTGAACTGAGGCTTCTGCCAGAAAGGTCCAGGTATCTGCTTCGTAGAACGATGTGAACTTCGATATGCGTTCGTGTCTGTGTTCAGGAAGCGCCTGAACGACCGGAGCGACATTGAGGCGTATATGCACTCAATTGCAGCTTCCAAGACGGACTAAGTAACGGAAGGTGGAATTCCAAAGCGCCGCATGGTTTGCGCCAGCAGGAACGCGCTCGCGGAGACAGCGCATGTTGACGGAGATAGTGTTGACGTAGGGAAGAAAGTCGTCCGGCTAAGAATGATGTATGCTTGTGATTGGCTGCAGGGTTGACGCGTCCGGACCTCAACCGCGGAAGCGGTCAGTCTCTTTGTCCGACATGGCGCATAGCCATCGGTGCCCGCGAGCATGCCCTCAGGCTGCATCGTGGGTTCAGTAGGGATGCTTCATATCGAGGCCGTTCATGGTCGCTGACGTGGATGCTGCAAGTTGGGTGAGACGGTTGATGCGTGATTCCTGTCTCTGCGCAACCTCCTGCAACCACCATCTTAGCTCGACAATCTGATGCCGGACCACGCATGGCTTGTGAGGTAATCGTAAATCACTGTCTTGTCGTAGTCGAGTCACTGCAAGTTGAAGCTGAAGAGTCGTTTCCCGCGGTGTCCGCTTTCCAATATCTTTTTTTCGATTTTTGATGTTACTATCAGGACTCTGCTTTTGTCGCAGTAATACACTAAACAGGTCTTTGCCTGTCGCCCGAAACTATGCTATGTGGTATCTCGAGCCCTGAAGAAATGGTATTTTCCGCCGCGCAATGAAAGAACGCCCGTCGTAGATCTGATGCCATTAATTACAACCCGGCTCGGAAGGCGACGATCGAGAAGTCGTAACCGGGAACGTGAAAGGCCTTCGGTGTCTCGGTGCAGCAGGCCAAGGTAGCCTGCTGGAGAACGCTTGAGGTCGAAGGCCGCGAAAAGCGGCAGGTCGTGCTACCAGAGCCAGCCTCGCAGAAGAAACCATTAAACGCAAGTGCCCTCCGAAGTGAACATGTTGAAAGACAATCGTGAAGAAGAGGCTGTACAGAAATCGTGCAGAAGCAGCGATGTAGCCAACCAAACCCAAAGAACCATAGTGGCACGCGGCCAAAGGACAGAACGCCAACCCACAATTTCGCTGCATGTGCGCCCAAGACCAGAACAAGCCGATGTCTAGAACATAAGACAAGGAGAGAAAACAAAAGAACGAAACCCTTGGGTCGAAAATGGAAGATCTATCATGCAATATGATCGCAGGTTGTGTATGCGTTTTCGTTAGATCCAGGATGGCGCCGATATGCGTGCAGATGGCGGAGGCAAAACTCTGCGCGCCGAGAATTGAGGGCCATGCGAGTCGACGGTCGACTCGGAGTGGATGCGACGAACGTATGTTCGGTGACCAGTGGGTCTAAGCGGTAGACCGAATGACAGTGCGGAAGAGAACAGAAACTTTTGAACAAACGGATCGTCGAGCTAAAGTCGAGCGTCGAATATGTAATAGAGAAGGGCGTCGTAATGGGCGCATCACTTAGGCTGCGATAGCCTGAGGACCAAAGCCGGGAGCCATGAAATAGGGCTGGTGCCTCTGTGCGCAGTACATGCAGCCGCAGTTGACACCATGCTGGTTCCAGGCAGACGCGTTGTACTGGGCCTGGTAAGCAGGAGGACCATAGTTGGTCGACTGCTGGTGGTGGTGCTGGTGGGCAGGCTGAGACAAGGGAGGGAAGCCGAACATGGTGCGACGCGAGTAGCCTTCGGCAGGAGCCCAGGGTCCGGTCGCACCATAGTACTCCGGGGTGGTGGGTCCTGTGGTTGGTGCGGATGCGGGACTGTGTTCGGACGATCTCCACGGGTCGTACTGCGCGTAACCGCCGTAGCCGTATGAAGACATGGCAGACTTGGGCGCAGGCTCGTACGCGGGCGGCTGGTAGGCCTGCTGCATCGGTAGGGGAGGCAGCGGCTTATTGGCGTTGTAGGAGCGGCGGTGCATCGAAGTGTCGATGGGGCTCAGCTTGTTGCTTCGGTTGGCGCGGGACTGGTACTCCTTCCAGTTCTCTGACCAAGTGTTCCAGCCCTGGTGCTCGCTGGCGTCACGGTGAAGCTTGTAGTCAATGGCATTGAGCCACTCCATCTCCAGTCTGTTCAGCTCATCGACCCTGATGCCGCTGACCTCTGACCACGAGCGGTTGATGAATGTGTTGTCATCGAGGAATTTGCTGCCAAGCACAAGCGCAATGGTGAGAAGACGGTAGAGGTGAGTATCAGTCTTGGGCTCGTGGCCGAGCATAGGCATCCTGGTGGACAGGTATGACATGCTGAGAACGATGGTAGCAGACGGCAGTCTTGTTGCGCACAACACTTGGTACACCCACTTGCGGAAGGAGGTGGGCTCCATGCGTCCAGGAGTGATGAGCTGCAGTGCCATGTCGCGGACAAAGTCAGTCATCACATCCATGTCGTAGTCCAGCTTCGCTGATACACCTCCAACAGGCTTCTCCTCCTTCGCAGGCTGCTGTGTGCGTTGGTTGTACTCTTGCGCACGCTGCTGCTGCATGGCCTGCTCGTGGGTGCGCATAGGCGGCAGGGTGTTGCCGGCATCGTAGAACGAGCTTGGTGGAGGGAGGCTGGGAGGAGCCATGTATGTGCCGGCTTGCGGGTACATAGGAGGCATGGCCATGGCGAGCTGGCTGTAGCGGTCGGCATAGTCGTAGTCGTCCTGCTGGCGAGTCGTCGCCTGACCAGAGTATGCGTTGTGCTGATAGGGCATACCTCCACAGGATGAGTGGTAGCTAGGCACGAACTCTGGCGGCGTGTACGGCTGGCGAGGCATCTGGTGCCTGGGGTAGAAGGACGGCATGTTGACGTTCGAGTGTGGAGGAGAACAAGAGACTGGCGATGACCTCTGTGATCGATTAGTGTCTCGTTGGCCAGCAAGGTGGTGTTTGCTGTCGCTGCGTGACGTACAGTCTCTTCGTTCGATGCCGCCGGAGGGTGGTGAGCGCAAGCTCTTTTGTGAGCGTGAACGGTGCTCTAGAAGACTCCGGTCATGCACAAAGGAGAGTGGTCGCAAATGATATGTGGTTTGCGGTAGAACAATCAAGACAAACGTCGAGAGGTACTAGGAATAATGTCTCGGCCAGACAATGGTGGTCGTCGTCGGCGAGAGTGCGAGCCGGTGCAGGGTCGGCAAGTGTGGTGTCGCAGCAGGGACCACAGGTGGACGACGCGGTTCGTGCGTCGAGTGACTGGGACAGTCGGAGCGCGTGTGTAGTGCTGAAACGCGAGGAGGGCGAGGTCTAAGTGAATAGATCGCCGCGGTGGTGAGAAGGTCGTTGGGAAGTGCCGGTGAGGAACCGTGGCTGGGCTCTCTGGAAGGCGCGACCTGGAAAGCGGAAGAAGGAAAGAGCAACGCTCAGAACCGAAACTCAGATGCAATGCAGTCTAAAAGCCGAGGCGAGGAAACGATGCGCACGGTGGTGGATGATGGACGGGCTGCGAGGAAGTCGATGGGGCTCAGGGAAAACTTGGTCGGGGACCAGCGAACGAGGGTTCAGCGTTCGGTGCCAATGATGAGCGAGCAAACACCAGCGTGAGCACAGCACAGCCGTGGATGTTTGCGGAGCGACAAGGTCAACTGCGGCGGACGGGGCAATCACCAGGTAAAGGTGATGCTGGACGCTGGAGAGCCGTGATTCCGGAGGCGTGTAGGGGTGCCCGAGCGTGCGCTTGCTGCAAATGGACGGTCAAATCAGCCCGGCCGTTCGAAACAGCAGATGGCTCAGCGGCGAGAGTCGCTACGAGCAGCGCCTGCAACCTGGGAGGTTTGGGAGGGTGAGGATGGGAGAGGTGGAGAGGTGAAGAGAAGGGAGCAGCAACACGGCTCGCTGGCAATGTGCTCTGGTTGCCCGGCCGTGGCCGTTTAGCGAAGGGGCCATCGACGAGCCCGTTCCTCTCCAAGCCAACACGCCAACAAGCCCTCGCAGGCGCAGGCCCACCGGCGTGTGCAGGCCTCTCCCCCAGCACAGGCCCCATCGCGTCTGCGTAATATCGTTCATTAGCTGTCCACTCATCTGCCGTGCACTGGTGAAAACTCTGCCACATGCAGTCTAGCCCGGCACAACCCTCGCCAGGCCGCAAAGCGCGCAGCGCGACCAGTCAAGTGCCAGCCATGACTCTGCGCTGCACTGAGCACCGCTGCGCCGGCTGCGTCGTCAGGCACAAATTGCTGCACCCTCTTGCAATCCAATGAACGATTCAAGGGTACCGTCTGATGACCCTTGAGGCGAGCCACGTATCAACGAGGGTGGGCTGCTCTTGTCGCCTGCTACCCATGGAAACCGGCTGCCGTCCCCATCCTTTTCACTGGCCCTCCCAAACGGGCCAAGGCATGCAGCAGCCGGCTTACAGGAGCGCACCGCCTCGCCAGCAATTGCAATTGTCATCTGCGCCGGCGTGCAACACCCTTCACGTCGAGTCGCCCTGCCCGTGCTTGACCCAGCCTTCATAAATAGAGGCGGTCCGTGTAGATGAGAAACATATTGCCATGATGACAGAAGCCAGCAGCGTCTGCGACGACGCGTGCGCCCCATCACCTTCGAGTCTCAGGTTTGACTCTGGAGGCGCGCGCCGGCCTGTCGCGCCCGCGTAAAAATTGTGCCAGACATGTGTGCAGCTCGTGGGCGCATGAGCAGTGAGGTCGTCCCGTTTTTGGCCGTAGCCCGCGGTCGACGATGTCGGATTCAGAGCCAAATGGATCCCACGGCATTCTAGCCCAAGGATCGAAGGGCAGGCCTTGCTCACATCTTTCCGACTCCACCTGGCGGGGGTCACGATCACGACCGGCGCCGACAGCGTGCAGCACTGATGATGAGGGGTGAGGGTCCTCGATCAGCCTGGCCTCTGCGAATCGACCCAAATTCAAACACAAGTGCAGCCGTGTGCCCGCAGGTGAGCGATGGCGGCAAGCACGTCGACATGCTGGTAGGCGTCATACACCGCATCCATCCGCAGGCTTCCATCGCTCACTGGCGTGCATCCCACTCCAAGAAGAAAGCATCGTCACCTCGTGAGTCGAAGAGTGGCAACCCCAGCCCCTCGGACGCACCTCGCACACCTAGCCCGCGACACTCCGTAAGCAAGCGCGCCCACATGAACGAAAATCGTGACTTTGGTGTGAAGTTGAACCTGCCAATTGCGTCCATCTCCACAGCCAAGCGCTCGGCTCGTCAGCTAGATTGGTGACGATCTATTGGTGTTGAGCTCAACGTCAGACATCGCCAGTCATGGTTCGCAGCCATCACCAATTTTCCGCGATAGGCAGCAGGCCATCGTATCCGGCTGAAGGCTTCGTGCCGTGCGCTGCGTTTTGACATGTCACATTCCAGACTGCCATGACGACGGCCGTTACGAATTTTCGGTGCCTGGCATGCCGCGCAAGGGACAACGGCCATTTTAACTCCGTCGAGCGGCGGAAGCATGTCACTCGTGTTGCACGCATGCAAAATCGGTCAGTCCAAAAGTGAGAGTCGTGTCTCGGTGCCACATGAGGCAGGTGAAACCGGAAGTACTTAATTTCGTTTGTGCTTTTTGCACGTGAAGTCGTTATGTCGACCTTTTTGGCCCTTGCCGTGAGCCCATTCCCAAACGCCGCTGCAATGCTATCCCATGGTATATCCGACCAAAAAGTGCTGCTGGCATGAAACACATGCACAACTCTACAAAACGCCCTTACATATCGTACCTAGTTCATCTGCCTGATCAACTCGTTGATGTGATCTTCCCGGTTGCCCAGGTCACCACCCTCAACGAAGTGCTTGAACTTCCTCTTGTGGAAGCCGCCGTTGGGGCTGTTAAGCTTGAACGGCCATAAGAAGTTCGAGGCCTGCTTGAAGTTGGGGCCAACGGTGTAGATCTCGTGGATGAGGTCCTCCATACAAATCATACCGTACTTCTCAAGGTTCTTCTCAATAACCTCGTTGTCAGTCAGCGGGATGCGCTGCTTGTCAATCTTTCCGTATCCACGCTCTGCAAGACCAGTCAGTGAGGTTCATGTGGATGTCTGAGGTGGATCGACTTACTGTAGATGAGTTCGCGGACAGACTTCTGGTTGGGGTAACCATACGCAACAAACGGCTCGACGATCTTCAGCATCTCCAGGGTAGCCTTGGTGAGCTTGATGAAGACACCGTTGTTGATCTGCAGCAGACGGAGGAGCTGCAGAGTCTTGCGCTTCTTGGGATCGATCTTGTTGATACCCTTGATGCGAATGACAAAAGCCAGCTTGTTCTCCTCAAGCACGTAAAGCTCGTTCTGCTTCTTGGCCTCACGCTTCATGCGGATCTTCTCGCGGTCGGCATCGCGGTACTCCTTGACGTACTTCTCAGCACGCTGAAAGATGACTTCGCGCTTCTTCTTGCTCTTGTCTGTGCGTGGTCAGCTTTTGCTCGTGTGACAAGCTGTGCCATGAACTCGACGAGGGGCGATCGCATCATTCCCGAAAGATGGTTAACGACAGCAACATTGCCCGTAGGCTAGCCGATGTGTTGGTAGTTAGAATCATCGCGATCGCCTGCTCCTCGTGTGTGTGTCCATGGCACCTGGTGCCGCGTACCTCGCTTCTCCTTGGTCGCAACCGCACGCTCCTCACGAGCCCTCTCGTGCGACTTGCGCTTCTTCAGCAGCGTCTCGGGGACGAGGATGTTGTCTTGCGTCGGGACGGTCGTGGCTGCCATTGTGGTGTCCGGTGCGAATGTATCGTGCCGTCGAAGTCGAAATGCAAAACGCTCGCTGCGAGTTTTGTCGGCAGCGAACTTTTCGCTAGCGTGTGTGGGGCCCGCTAAGCCTCGCAGAGACCCTGGCACCTGCTGCGGTTGGCCTGGTCATGTGCTCTGGAACATCACAGCAACCACAAGCTCGCTGAAGTGAGATACTGGTTCCTTGAAGCTCGTTCATTGTATTGACCCACGACTTCTATCTATACTGATAGAGCATCTCCTAAAGTATGATTGATTGTTATGATGCGCATGAAATGACTTGATTGAGAATGCTTGGCTTCGGCGCTTCTCGCAGCATAAATAGCAGTCGCGGGCTCGCGCGGCGTGTCTGATCGCTGTCACGCCCATCAACATCAGTTACCAAAAGCAATAGCATTCAGCTCCCGTCTCACGCCAAGCATGCCGCTCCTCGCCTCCATCGCCATCTTCCTGCTCGCCGCCCTCCACGTCTACATCATGGCTCTGGAGATGTTCTTCTGGACCTCGCCAGCAGGCCTGAAAGCATTTACACTCAAGCCCGACTTCGCCGCCAAAACGAAGAACATGGCCGCCAATCAGGGTCTCTACAATGGCTTCCTGGCTGCCGGCCTGCTCTGGTCTCTCGTCCATCCCAGCGCCGAGTTTGCGTTTCAGATTGCACAGTTCTTTGCAGGTTGTGTGGTTGTGGCTGGCGTCTATGGCGGGCTCACGGCAAACAAGAAGATCTTCTTCGTACAAGCTCTTCCGGGAGCGCTGTGTCTTGCTGCGGTACTGTTTGCGTAGGCGGACTCGATGAGTTGTGTACTGAGGCCGCGAAGCTGAAATCAAAGGGTGTTCTTGAAGCAACAATACACGATTCCCACTCCGTTGTAACTTATATGCCAGGCTCAGACTCAGAAACATGGCATGCTTAGCTCAGTCTACCAAGAGAAAGTATCAACGTGCAACTCAAAGACAGTCTTGCTGCCCCTCCCTAGCCCGGCCACCACTGCTCGAACCTCGTCGCACATTTCCGCGGGTCCACATACAACAACTCCAACCTTCTTATAGCCAAGATCGACCTCCTTCTGAAGAGCTTGTGTGATATCGAACCGCTGTCCAACAAAAATCTCTTTGTCCGCAACGCTACCGAGAGCTGTGCTCACCTCGTCGACAAGCGCTTGATCCGAGGCTTTGACGCCCCACAGCAGCCTGACGCTGGGATGGAACGGCAACCAACTTAGCAAACCAGTGATACCGATACCGCCCCCAAGCAACAGCAAATGGTCAACTTCCAGAAGATCGGTGTCGGCTGAATGCGGATACGGTCCGTCCAGTATCGTGAGCAGCCGAGTGTTCCTGCTCAGTATCTTTGTCATACCAGACCTCCTTTTGATGATGAACGAAATGCCTGCAGTAGTAGATGGATCCGTGACGTCGCGCGCAACGAGATTCACCGGCAGTTTACCGTCTGCAGAAACTTCCTTGGCGTGACTGTTGTCTGATGCGGAGTCCATCGAGGAAGCCGGTGCTAGCACAGACCTGTGACATCGGAACGAGGCGGACGTGTTTATAGAGAAAGGATGGTTTTCCCATGGACGAAGCGGGTGGAGAGTCGGAAAGCCGATGTAGCCAACATGTCCCGGTTTACTCGCCCACCGCACATCAGGGACATCGACTCGGACATAGTTGTCCCCCACTTCGATGACAGTGGCATACAGCATGCCATTCTTCAACACTCGCAGCATCCGGACAGCCCGGTCGAAGAACCACACCGCGATGGCGGCGTAGAGCCAGTTGTCGTAGAAATTGTAGCCCCACTTGAGCACAACATGGTACCAGCAGCCCACGATGACCAAGACAGCGAGTACTATGTGCAGCACGAGGAAGATCTCATACGAGATGCGGCGGAAGTAGGAAATGCTCAGAACCAGCATGGCGCACGTCAGTACGGTAGCGACGATACCCCACAGCCAATACGGCTTGACGGACTCCGTGGGATAATTGCCGGTCCCTCGGTACGTCAACAACAGCGTGATGCTGTGAACGATAGCTTGGATGGCGAAAATACCAGCGATCCAGCGGTGCAACAAGAGGTACGTGACATACGACCAGTTCGTGACCCAGAGCAGGAAGTTGTTGCGGCTTGAGAAGAGGACGACGAGCGGCAGAAGAGCGTACCCGATGTGTCCGGTGCGGTAGCCGATATACGAAAGGATTTCCTCTCTTTTCGAGAAACCCCATGGGTGCGGCTGCGAGCTACCGTAGTTCACTGCGCTCAGAATGACGTTGAGGGCGAAGAAGAAGAGTATGTATCCGGCTTGTCCGATAGTCGGTGCATGACCGTGCAGCCAGCGCAGTGGATGAGACTGAGACAAGCGGATCGTGGACGGGTATACGAGATATGGCTTGAGCCTGTCGAGCAGTCCGGTAGTATGCGGCAGCTTGCGCAGCATGGTGCACATGACTGGAATACCGATGGCTAGGCTAACGAGAACGAATCTACAAACCCATAAGAAAACGCAGGACTTGACCGAGGGGGGCTTCACTTACGCATACCGAGCTTGCAGCATCTCGAGATGATCGAAGAGCCGATTGAAGCTGAACTGCTTCTCAAAGTCGGCGTCACTGATGACCATCGGCATACTCATGACCTCGCTGGAGCGTGCATTGTACACCGAAGTAGGTGTTGAATTGCCCAGTTGTACGAGTGTCTCTGAGTAACTCCATTTCGGCACAACACCGCTGATGAGCTTCGTCGCCCAGAACTCTTCTCTCTTCCAGATTGGTACGTCTGCGCTGCATCTTGTACTCATGCAGTAAGCTATGGTCTCCAAGAAGGGGAGATTCTGCGCTTGACAACCAGGCGTTGGCGCTCCGGAACCCATATCCATGTCCATAGAGCGGCTGCTAGTAGAGTGGTCTGCGGGACACGATAGACGGGCGGATGAGACCGCATTGAAGCAGGAGAATCCGCAGTTTGGGTCGTACCATGCGAATCCATAGCCGGGAAACTTGTTGGAGGTCAAATGCGAGCGAGCAACAGGAAGCGCCGAAAGAAGGATCAGAAGCCAACGCAACTCCATGATAGCGTTTTCGGGTCGGAGACCAGGTACAATAAATCCGACGAGCTGCAGGTGTTCGAGGTAAGGCTGGGACAGCGTATATGTCCATATTTTGACTTCCCATCTCTGATCGGCGGCCTTTGTGGTCCGGTCGCATTGCAGCCATGATCATGGATATTATTTTCTCTAAGCAGACCAATCAGAAAAGTGGCTATTAAGCAGATTAGAGCAGTCCTGCAGCTACGGGTGTGTTCAAAGCTACCAGTTAGTTGCCGATAATCTTGTGATTGGTGGCATCGAGCGCTCTTGCTTACATATGAGCAAGTTTGCGCGCATTGTGTTGCAGACACATGACTCGAAGCGAAGAAGGTGGAGAATTAGAGGTTGAGGTTGTGAATTCCAGCCAGGTCACGGAGAGCGGAAAGGTGCAGTAGGGAATGTAAGGAAATGTGAGGGAGTAGGGTCAATTCGCCTGTGCCTTTGACGAGCAAGCTGCTAGTGTTCTTAAGAAAAGCTTTGGAGATCGCGACATCTCTACCAAGGCCGTGGAGCTAAATTCAAAGGGTGTTCCTGTCAAGCAACAATACACGATTCCCACTCCTTTGTCACTTATGAGCCAGACTTAGACTCAAAAGCATGATATGCTTGGTTCAATCTACTAACAAAAAGTACGCTCCTTGATGTCCATCATTTGTGCGGCCTCACCAGTATGAAGGAGTGACAGCATCTTTACGCGTTCGATATCGCCAGGTCCCGCATGCGTTTACACAAGGTGCGATGCTCGCGTCCCGCACGTCGCCTGGCACGGGACGCTCTTCTTACGGCCCACAACGGCGATAGCGCAGTTCTGTCGTCCTTCACAGTAAAGACACACCTTCTCAACAACAAATCCAACATCTTGTTGTCCCGAATCTGCACCGCCAGCGTCAATGCCCGGTCTCCAACTATTACTTGCCCAGTATTCAACAACGACTCAACGATCGCCCGGCGCCTGTGCTGTATTGCCCAGAGAAGCAGTGTACGCCCGCTACGATCCTTCTCCTCCAAATCGAACTTTCTAGTGTTCAGAGTCATCTTGAACATGTCAAGATTCCCTGTTTGAGCCATCTGCCATAGCGGCGAGTGCCCTTCAATGGTACGCATATGACTGTCAAGCTGACCTGTGGCAAGTAGCAGTTCAAGGATATCAGTAGAGTAGCGAACTTTTGCCAGCCACAGCACATCAGGAATGTAGGCAGTCTCCGTAATGGTCTCGTTTTGGAATTCTCCCGTTTCGAGCAGCATTTTCAGGATGGCAAGATGACCTCCTTTGGCTGCCAAAAGCGGAAGTGAGTAGCCCTCGACGTCTTTGACACGGAAATCGATTGCATTCGCAGAAAGAAGCAGCTCTACAATGGCTGGCCGACCGTTGCATACTGCCAATTGTAGAGGCGAATTCTGGTTCTCATCCATGGAGTTGACATCCACTCGTTCAGTAGCCAGCAGTAGCTTGACAATGGCAGTATGGCCCTCTTCAATGGCCACTGCAAGCGGACTCATGCCGAGCACGTCTTTCGCATTGACATCAACTGGCCCGATGCGAAGCAAGAGTTCGATAAATGCTTCGTCAGCACTTTGTGCAGCGTACCACAACATCGAACGATCACGTTCGTCTTTGGCATCGATATCGACTTCGCTCACGTTGACGTCCAGCTTGACCGTTACCCCAAGATTGCAGACAGACAAGGATAGTGTCGTGCTGCCTCTTGAGATCCCAGGAATCAGTGTTGAGATCTTATTCTTGGTTGATCTTGCGACCCTCACGAGGAAGTCGCCCAGGGTTGCGCTAGCGTCCGAGAAGACTCCCTGGCCAAGGAGTATTGCCAGTAAGTCGTATCGGCGGTCCTGTAGGGCGACATTTAATGCTGTGCGGCCTTCGATATCCACCATTTCGACTGCAGCAGGTTGGTAAGCGAGCAGAGTTGAAATCAGACCCTTGTTACCCTGCTCTACCGCTATCAGTAATGGCCACGAGCCCGCATCGTCATGGGACATGGCTGATACTCCATGTGTGATGAAAATGTTTACGATGCCAACAAGCTCTTTTCTGCAGGCCAGGTGGAAGGCACGGTCTTCCATGGGGTACGTATGATCGGGCTCAGACTCCACTCTGATAAGACCGGCCCCAACTTTGAGCAATTTTGATATGATGATTTCGAGGATCACAGCTCCAGGACTGCTTTGCCACCCAGGAGCTTGTGATGCAGATGCGCAAGTTGTGATGGCATAGAAAACAGCCTCTCCTAGATGAACATGGGTTTCGATGAGTGTATCGAGAAGCCTGGGTTTCCTATTGCTGATAGCGTAACAGACCAGTAGAGTTTCTCGATCTAGGGACCTGGTGTCCGAGCCTGTTTTGCTCAGTCCGAGGAGCACCAAGGCCTCCGCCTGCAGGACCTTGTTGCTAGCAAGGGGTTCGTCCTCACTGGCGTTGCTTGCAGTCTCGCAAAGAGCCTGGCGAAGCAGTCGTTGACGATGATCGATCCCAAATTTCGATTTCTGGTGGTGCCGTTGCCGCCAAGTCTGTGACATGAGAAGCATTGATTGTACAAGATCTTTTCGACCTTCGGTAATTGCGGTTTCGACTGACTGGATTTCCTCGATATCGGTGTCTTTGCTGTGATCGCTCCATACGACAGAGAGGGCACTCCGTGAGCCTAAAGCGGCAATGGCTATAGGTACTCTAGCGCCTCGGAATGGCCACTGTACTCGTCGGTCATACTGGACGTACTGTGTGATCAGTCGGGCCAGTTTGAACGCCGTGGGAGACAGTGGAGACCACTGAAAAGGCGATACTAGATCGGCCCTGGGGACTCCGACAGATCCAGCCCTAGTGAGATGCGCAAAAAGGAAATTCGTCGCGTACGCAAACAGGGGGAACTTGGTTGCTAGAACATCTTGCCGTGCCTGATATTCTCCCAGAATTTCCTCTAGGGTCAGATATCGGAGGCATGAGCGTGAGATCTGGATATCGGCTGCTCCCGACTGAGTGTATTCCGCGTCAGTCAGTAGGTTGTCGTTGACGTAATCAGCTACGGACTGATGAATGAGGTAGACTTCTCGGTGTCCCATGCGGGTTTGAAACTCGATCAGGCCTTTCGAGATATACCTTACATGCCGCTCAAACGTAGAAAGATCATTGGACCAGCTTCGATGAGTCCTCAAGCCGACCATGGACTGGCAGCTCATATCGCTGTCGATTGCGAGAGCGTCTCGCAGCTCTCGAACAGTGAGATGTCGTTGGGCGTAGACTACCCATTGAAATAGCTTGACAAGCTGACACTTCTCCACGCCTGGGACATCAGACAGTATAGTCGTATACAGCGCGCCCAGCGATTGTGAACATGCGGTCAGGTCAGTGAGAAGGTTATCCGCCTTGGTTCCTGCCAGGTTGCGATCGATTACGGTCTCGGTGACCAGATAGACCCATTGAAAGCTTCCTTGAGCCTTTGATAGAATCTCTTTCTTGATCTTCCATTGTCGGGACTCCGATTCGATCTCTTGAAGACGCTCGGATATGTAGTGCTCGATATCTTTTGCGTTGTTGTCTTCCACGAACAACGACGGCACGCTCTCTAGGCCAATGATTGGGTAGTGTCTTGATGATACGCAGACCTTGAAGTGTGCGTTTCTGGCCTCCGCTTCTTTTGCAAGCCGCCGGAAGAAGGCCAATAGATCCTTGGCCGGACCCTCGCCACACTCATCAAGAGCGTCGACGAATATTATGACGGGCTTGAGTTTCGAGGTCATCATAAGTAACCCCCAAAGACATTCTTGAAGCTCCCTCAGACTCCAGGACCAATTGCCAGCCTTTGACCGTTCTTGGTCGTTGAAACGCTTCGTCAATTTCTCAAGTTGGAGGGGAAAGTGTTCCAACAAGGTGTTGAGCAGGACACGAAACACACCTAGAGGCGTTCTTTGAAGATCGGCTCCCTGGCCATGAATGAAACAGGACGCAACAAGCTCGCCAGGTCTTTGATCTGCAACGGTTTGCACGGCATGCTTCATGAGCACTGATTTGCCAGCACCTGGATGTCCCTTGATCCAGAGGAGTCCACGCGGGTTATCCATCCAGGTTCGGTATTGGCGCGATCTGAAAAGCCAGCCGCAGGTACCATTGGCAACGTGGATGTCATCGTATCTATGGTCTTGCTCGGGAAACGACAATGATCGTATGCATTCTGTACCGGTTAGAGTGTTCATGCGTCTTGAGTCAGATTCGACTTACCTATATGGTTTGCTTCCAGATGTGTTCCGGGCTGATTTCTCCGCTGCACATCTTCTCGAATCGAGTCATCGATCGCTTTCCGAAGTCGACGGAAGGCATGATCCTGGCCTTCGCCATAGATCAAAGGAAGATATATGTTGAATATCCCCAACAGCGAGTACGCTTTGTCCTCCTCTCGTGTAGTAATTCGATCTTTCGTCCAAGACAGTCGCTCCCCTGCCTCAAATTTGTTCAAGGGGGTGCCTGTGAGAGCAGGGATTGGGATGCCGGTTATCTCATGAATCAAGGACTGTAATGTGTTGCGGTCACCCAACCTTTTACCCTCGTAAGAATAGAAGATGACTGTGCGCGGGGCAAGCAGTTCTTGGAGGGTCCAACCTCGGGAAAACCACCGGCTGCTTCGAAATGCTGATTCCCAGGAGCGCGATGAAGCTTCGTGGGCCGCTTGTCCGCGAGAGGTTGAGACGTCGGTCAGAAGCACGTAACACCTCGCCGCATCTCGGTACCAGCGAAACATAGAGTTGATCGCAGTTTGGAGCTCAATAGCATCTGACTTGTCAATACAACAAGTATCGATCCAGACATATCGCAAGCCGTCACGCTTAGCTTGCTCAGCGCAAAAGTGAATCTTGCTATGCCCAGCTTTCCCACCGCCTGTCCCTTGCACATAGTCGCTGAATGTCACCTCCTGTCCTTCTTGCCAGGTATGTGACAAGATAGCATATGATGGCACATCATCACTCGCGAGTAAATCTTTCGTCAAGCTGAGCTTTGCCTCTTCCGTGATTTCCAGGAGTCGCATTGCATTGCGCTACAAAGCGATAGCCGTGCCGTATCAACGCGTGTCCAATGTACTGACATAGCAATTCGTTCGCTCGGTCGAAGGAAGCACCGCGTCTTCGGTCGTTCGTCTATGTTCGGTGCTCAAGCTGAAGAGGAGCACAGGTGCACAAGAAAGGCTCGTAGAACCGGAGGTAACGGCGCAGAAGAACACAGATGTGGTGTCAATGGTGAGGCGATATGCATGGTTGGAGTGTGAAGCAACGAGGCTGGATGCTGGAGAAGGCGCGCGACGACCCCGCCTGCTGCGGCACTGCAGATACAGGGGAGCAACGATAACGTGACCAACGCCAATGCATTCTTGCCAATATGTCTACATGCTACGAAATGGTATTGTGAGTGTCGAAGACAGAAGTGCGCCGCAGACGAGAGAGTTTCGCGCCTTCCAGCAGGCCCCACTTTCGAACCTAGCTACTAGTCATCCCAATCACAGCACGCTTGATTTTTGCGACAAGCTCTTCCTCATCTATTCGGTACCCTTCGTGAATCGGTCGCAATGCGGATACATCGGTCTTTCGGCAGTTGTTGGGAAGGGAAAGGTCACAGGAGATAACCTCGGGATCATGTTTTCTGCGCACGTAAGCATCTCTAGGATGAACAAGACCAGAAGGGTGATACAAGACGTTTTGCGTTGTGGAGCTCTATGCTCGTTTGCGTAGCTCCGTCAACATAGCATAAGCATTTACCTATTGACCTCTCGCCGAAATCATACAATTCATACGCACAGATACTTAGTACTACATCAATATACACATATCCCACATACCCTCAACCCAAAAGATCGCCCCCAAATCCAACAGGCCGTCGCACCTTCTTATCCGCCTTATACGGCAGAATTGCCAACGCCTTGTATAGTTTCCCCATCCCGTTCGGCCCGCGATCAACCAGCCTCTTCCACCCTATCTCTAACCTCTTCCGCGTCTCTTCGTCCTTTGCGTTTTTCAACAGTCGATCCGCTCTCTCCTTGATGCCCATGGTGCCGAGGAAGAAGCTCTGATCCACAGGCCCGTGGACTTCGACGCCGTCCGAGGCGTCTAGCGCAGACTCGGCGAGCGCGAGGAAATCGACGTCGGCGCTGAGATCGACTAGCCCGGGTGCCACGAAGGGCGAAACGGCTTTGTGGTGTCGGATACCGCGCAGCGTATTCGCAGGGATCGTCTCACTCGTACCGTAATCCAAAATCAACGCCGCTCCACTCGCTTCCTTCTTCACGAACGGTGCGTCTTGTGCTGAAACGGGTTTCGCACTCGGCGCGCCGCCTGTCCCTGGGGTAGGAGGTCGGGATGCGGCGCCTTCGCTGCCACCGATCCGGACTGCAAAGTCGGATACGTAGGACAGCGATTCGGGGCTGATTTCGATGAGGGCATCAGGCGTTTTCTCTAGTTTCTTGTAGCGCGGCGACATCTTGGGGAGGTAGAGCGAGTGCGGTGTCGGGCTCTTGGAGACGGTGAGCTCAAAGTCGGGTTTCTCCTCGCCGGGCTGGAGGGTGGTAGAAGCGTATGGGTTTGTGGGCGAGACGACGAGCTCATGCCATTGATTCCCCGGGGCGGTCGGGCCGTGCTTGGGTGTGATGGGCCCGGTGGGTGTCATGATTGTGGAGGACTTGGGGATGGAGGATTGAGCGACGTTCTGGAAGACGTGGATGGGGAGGGCGTCGAAGAACTCGTGAGCGAGGATGAAAGGGGTGCTCGTCTCTTCTGCGGGGAGTCAGTGTCTGCTAGCATGATGATGATGAATATTGCCAACATACCCTTCGGCACGAACCGAATGTCCTCGCACCACTGGATGTCGCAGTCGGGGAAGTACTTGCACTTCGCCCTCCATCCGACCTCGCTCTTCTCGAGCTCCTCCGTCCCTGCCAGCCGCAGCGCCTGCTGTTTCTGCAGATGCGGGCTGGCCTCGACCAGATAAATAGCCTCGATGCAGCTCGTCATGCGCTTGAAGCTCGCCAGCGTCCTGAGCACATCATCCATGAGCGTGCCTCTGCCCGGCCCGACCTCGATGATCTGCACCTTCTCTTTGCGGCCCTGCGCAAGCCACTCCGCGTACAGCCATATCCCGATCAGCTCGCCAAAGACCTGGCTGATCTCGGGCGACGTCACGAAGTCGCCTTTCGTGCCGAACTGGTCCTCGCCTGCGGTCGGCGTGCGCGTGTAGTACCCGCCCAGCTCGGACGTGAGGCACTGCCGCATGTACGCCGCGACCGAGATGGGTCCTGTTGTCGTGATCGCCTGGCCGAGGAACTGCGCGAGCGGCGTCGACCATTTGCGCTCTCCCTCCTTCGCGGGGGGCGTTGGCGGCGGTGTTGGGGGATTCGACGGCGCCGAGGTGGACGACAGGCGCAGCGCACGATGTGTTGGGTAAAAGGCAGGCAGATGCGGGCGCGCGCGACTACATGGTGTCGCTGTGCGGAGCAGACGGAGAGAAAGGGCTCTCATGGCGGGTGCTGGAGGTCGAGTGCCATCTGTGCATGACGTCTGCGCGCTCCCGCGCTTAAAATGTTGTCGGAGCGGAGCTATGGCCATCATCATCAACAGTGTAGGACGCGACACGTGCTCCCTCACATAAGACACAACATACACGGCGGTTCTCGAAATCTACCATCATACGTGCGTCCGGGTTGTAATTGTGCTCTGAGTGATTCGATTGATCATGGCGTCCCGCTGGGCAGACACCGAAGCCGACGCAGCAGAAGCCCTCCGGCGCAAGCAAGAGAAGGAAGAGAAGAAACGGCAAAAGCAGGAAAAGCAACAGCGCGCCGAAGCAGCAGCCAGGGATGCCCAGGACACAGAATCACGGCCAGCAAAGCGCAGACGGCTATCCAACGACAATGAGCCCACCGACACGCTCACAGGTCCACCAAAAGAGAGAGAACTACTCCGCTTCGACGGCGGAGGATGGGCGCCCTGCCGACACCGCTCGAACTTCGAGACGCTGAACCATATCGAAGAGGGCAGTTACGGATGGGTATCTCGAGCGAAAGACATCACGACAACACAAGTCGTCGCCCTAAAGAAGGTCAAGATGGACTACAATCAAGACGGTTTCCCCATCACTGCGCTCCGCGAAATCGCCATTCTACAGAAAGCCCGACATCCAAACATCGTCGATCTGAAGGAAGTGTTGAGTGGGGACAGTCCTGAGGAGTGTGTCCTGGTAATGGAGTTTCTGGAGCACGACCTCAAGACGCTACAGGAAGACATGCACGACCCGTTCGTTGCGTCCGAGGTCAAGACGCTACTACGGCAATTGACATCTGGTGTGGCATTTCTGCATGAAAACCACATCATGCACCGCGACTTAAAGACCTCCAATATCCTCCTGAACAACCGCGGGCAACTCAAGTTGGCCGACTTCGGCATGGCACGCTACATACCGCCGGCTGACGCGCCGCTGACACAACTCGTTGTCACGCTGTGGTATCGCGCGCCCGAGCTGTTGCTAGGAACGCCAAATTACGGGACCGAAATCGACATGTGGAGCGTAGGATGCATCATGGGCGAGTTGCTCCTCAAACAACCCATTCTCCCCGGTACCAACGAAGTGGATCAACTCAGTCGCGTATTCAGTCTCTGCGGACTGCCTGAGGAGAAGACGTGGCCCGGGTTCTGGCGGCTGCCGAATGCGCCTTCCCTCAAACTTCCTCGTGAGCAGAGGAGCAAACAAGCGTTTGATCGTGCGCGCTTTCCGTTCCTTAGCAGTACTGGCGTCGAGTTGCTGTCGTCGTTGCTCAGTCTAAATCCTGAAGGAAGGCCCACTGCGAAGCAAGTCCTGCAGCATGACTACTTCAGGGAACAGCCCAAGCCCAAGCCGAGTGAGATGTTTCCTACTTTCCCCAGCAAAGCCGGGCAGGAGAAGAGGCGGAAAGCGAGTCCGAGCGCGCCGAAGAGGGGCGACGCGCCGGCGCTGGGCAAGGTGGATTTCAGCAGCATATTCTCGGCGCAGGAAGAAGGCGAGAAGGGAGCGGGGTTCATGCTGAAGATGGCATGAGGGAGGGCCTTCTGCCCTGTAAGCGTTTGTAGGAGTCTCAATTGCAGAGCATAAGGCAAGTTGAATCGAAGCACTTTGCGAAAGCTACAGTGGCCCACGGATTGCACTGAGATTACGATTTGAGTGTCCACAGACTCCGACAAGGCCTTCATGATTCGTTGTGTTGATGGAAAAGCACCCTACCGAGAAAGACATCGAAAGATATACTATGGAAGCGCAAAACTACAAGCCTCTAATCTCCGCCAACTTAGCAACAACCTCCTCGCCAAAAGCTCGCTGCAGCAAGGCTTCTGTGTCGTCGTTGCTCTTGTCCCAATCTTCGCCTATGTCAAACGCCCTCGGTCCCTCCAAACATATCCGAATGATGCGCTCCAGCGTGTCGCCATTGTTGCTCTTTACAGACCTCAGCCATCGCGGTTCGGACAGTAGCCGATCCTTGACTCTATAGATGTCTCTCGGCCTAGCTCGTTCTAGGTTGATGTTGAGAATCTGGTCCAACGGCTTCCAGGAAGCAATCTCGAGAAGCGCTAGCCCCAAAGAGTAGATGTCATGACTTCTCTTGAAACCTCTGTTGATCGTTGACTGGACATAGGGGTGCCGGTAGAGATCAGCACCAAGATCGTCCGAAGGTCGCTCGGTCATGTCGTCCCTTCCTGAGGGCCGCGAGTAGTGGAAACCAGACACGATGAGAGTCTCCAGCTTGAGATCCCTCGATTCGTCTTTCTCGTTGAAGAAAAGGATGTTGGCCGATCGAAAGTCTTTGTGAAGCCAGTTCACGTCATGCAGGCGCTCTAGCGTCTCCGCCAGAGTACGCATGAGAGCTACCCGCGCAGTAAATGATGGCACGATAGGCTCGCCATCACTATCATGCGCGCTCAACAGCGTGTAGAGAGTCACGGGCGATTTGGTCATCGCTCTCCTGGGCTTTTCGAAGACCAACCCAAATCGACCCATCTCCTCGTCTTTGAAGTAGCCAAGACCGTGAGGGACGCAGAATTGATAGGGATCGTTGCTGTTCATCTCGAGTGTTGCCGAGAGTTTTGCCACACGCTCCTCGATCAGATTGGTGGTGTCCCTACCTGGGGGAGCAGGATCATCGAGTTTCCACTCAATCCACACGGGGGTAGCTTTGTAGTAGGCGTCAACACGTGCATCATCGTCGTATTCATACAAATCTGTGAGTCGGCGACCATCCAGAGTTTGTAATTCCTGGATATCCAATTCCGTGCCACGTACAACGATGGGCTCGACGGGCTCCACAGGATTGAGATCCTTGGCTACTTCAGAACTCACAGCAGTAGTAGAGCCCTGCATGAGAGCTATCCGAAGCAATTGTTCGTTGAGAGCAGTGAGCTTCTCAACAAGCTCGCCACACCTATCGCTATAGTACGCGCCCCAGCGAAACCGGTTAGGCCCGTCCTGGAACCGTTTCAGGAAGCTGAGAGTCTTCTGAACCAACGCGTCTGTATCCGTTGGCGGTATTTCTGCTGCTCTGGCCTCATCTGAGGGATCGGTGAGCCGCCGCATTGAGCTTGTAGACGACCCGGTCTGGACTAATGATCTCGAAGCTTGAGAGAACTTGGTGAACTTGTCCAACTTCTTCTTTTTTTCTGTTTCCAGGAAACCATAAAGCAGGATTCGTTGTTGATCGATGATATCAAGAATCATGATCTTAGTAATGTTGTTGATTGCCAGGACTTCCTCCGTGTAGTCCAATTTCGCTTGCCTAGCCCAACCAATCATACGATGTTCCTCTGATTTCAGCTTGATCAAAGTCACAAAGTCCTTGTGAGAGCGAGCTGCATCTGAGATGATCTCGTAACCTATGCAATGTGAGACATGGGGGATCGTTCATATTGAGCCGCACTGACCTTGGATGCACCATGCGAAAGCTTGGAACAGAAGTGAGATACTGCCCACAGATAGTCCGATCGGGCTTTGAACATGTGTCCTTGTTCTGCGAGGCCTCGTAGACGACGATGGCGCGCTCTCGGATGGCGAATCTTCCCTTGCGTCGTGCTGACCAGAGTTCGTCTTCTGAGCTAAGGATGTATCCAGGGTCAGCTTCGTTCGGGGACTACGAGGTGAGGATACAACGCCCGAGTCTATATGTCGATGGACTGGAGTCTGCTGGACATCATCTGTTTGTGCGCTGACGCTCTGCTTCTGTGCACTGGTAATGTACTTTCCTGCTTCTAGATAGTGATGGTTAGCGAGAATCTGCAAACACTGACAAAGAACCTACGAGCATGATCCTCGACACTCAGTAGGCTCCATTTGCCGACTCTGCTTAGTTCCTCCACAAGAGACTGTGCAGCTATCATGTAGGCCACTTTGATTCTCTCATGCTCGGATTTCGCGACGATGTGCCCGTACAAGACTTTTCCCTCCGAGTCTGTGACCAACGTTCCACAATCGCCCGTTTGGATATCGCCGTATTCGGCATACGTGAACTTGTATACAAGCTCATATGTGATACTGTTGGCGAGACGCATCGATACTGGCGTCTGCAAGAGGATGCCTTTCACCGATCCATGAGTGGTCCATGCTATGACAGACTTAGTATTTGCTCTGGTAGAATCAGTCGTAAACACGCTCGCCTTGGGAGAATTCTTGAATCCCTCTAGAATGTGGATCACCTGATCATCAGCCACGAGTATGATTGCAGAGTCCATAGCTGCGAAGGTGGTTGCAAGGCGGCCCAAAGCTCTGTACTCTCCAGCGGGATCCGACTGAGATGCATCGAGCGCAGCCAGATCCAGAGGCCCAGATCCAGAAGATATCTGTTCGGATGTAGGCGCTGATGGGCGAAGAGGATCCGCAGCCATCTGTGTTGTAGAGCCGCGCGACAAAGTTGCTTCCGTCAACGACAAGAAAGATTGCCCCGAATCCGAGGTTCCAGGCGAAGTGGCGCTATGGATGGATAGCAAGTCCAAATCGTCTGTAAGAAGGCTTTCGTCGTCGCTGTCGAACGGCATGTCCATGTCATCCTCGTCATCTGTGTCTTGAACATCCGGTGTAGGTTGTTCGAAAGCGTGCGCTGCAGTGATATAACCGAACTGTCTTCCATCATACACTGCATTGGCTGTCGCCCGTCGTGATAAGCCTTCGGCTTGCTTAACAAGTATGGGCATCCCGACTAAGCGAATGCGCTCAGCGGGGTCGAAGTAAACTTCGTATGACTGAGCAGGAGAGACAAGCGTACAAGACGTCTTATCATCCATGGTGACAGGCTGCAAAGGACCAGGAGGTGAGTATCGCATGTAGCCTATTTCGAAGTATGTATCTTGAACGACTCCACTGTCTTTGATCGCCTTCTTCGCGTCTTTGCGTGTTTCTTTGTCGGTACAGGAGATGACGATGATTGGTTTAGCATACTCTGGTGTCTTGCCGACCATGAACAAAGAGATGGCCGCCTCCGGTCCCGATTCCCTATGAGACTTGTTTAACTCAGCTCGGATCCGGGGCTCGAGAATGTTGAATTTCTCAGCGACGGGTCCTTTTGCTTCCCAGCAGCATTGGCTGCGGTGCCACCCGGGGTTCGCTTGAAAGTTGATGCTGACTCGATTGTCACCATCAACTGATATCTGAAAGTCTTCGTGCCTGCCCATACTGGGCAAGACCGAACGGATGGTACAGTATGCAAGAGGGTGCGACCCTACTCGGGCATCTCGGTGGTGGTGGTGCGGAGCTTTGCGTGTCGTGCAGCAACGCAAAGCTGAACGAGACAGATGGCAGGTTGTTACGAAGTAGATGACCGAACGGTAAGCCCACTGAAAGCTGTGTCAATTGACCTGCTGTGAGTTGGGGCAAAGTCCAGCATGCTCACAGGCATATGAGCTGGACTTGTCGCCCGTCATCACGCCCAGTGACAGGCCACACTCGGAGGCTGACACGACTCGCTGTCAAGGTGCATTCATAATCCTGATCGAGGCGCAGATGCATGTGAGAAGCGCTGTGGCGCTCCTTGACCGGTGAGCGTTGTCGAATGATAAGTGTTGGTGGTGCCCAGCTTTGGCGGGGGTTGGCGCTTGCGATTGGTCACACCTGCGGTCGAGGGGCTCAGCTCGCAGCCACTCTGCCTGAATTTGCCTGTGTTGAGGTACCGAACACGATTGCCATACGTATCAGATATCTAGTAATTGCCTGGCTTGAGGCGGTGCGATTTCTGTTCTGCATGCATGATGACCACGCGGAGGACTTGGTCTTCAGCCCAAGGCAGTGAGGAAAGAGCACGCCTAGGTTGCAAGGGCGCACTTTCCACCTCGTACGATAAAAACCATCATTGTCCCTCAGTCACTCTGCCTGGGTGTTTGCAAAGAGATGGGCACACAAGCTTTCGTTACTTCCGTTCCAACTACTTCCAATCAACGCGCAGACCTGATCAAGGGTCTGTGGCCGAAACATCTGGGCCTTCCGCCTGAAAAGGCACAGACGTGGAATGCCTACTTCACATACTATGAAGACGAGTGCATGAAAGCATCAGCAGGTGGTGGCAAGCATTCGACGATTCGAACACATGCAGACGTACTCAAAGTTGCGAAGGACCTCAGAAGTGGTCGCACGAAAGACGACATAAAGAAAGCACTGATTGCACTAGACACTCAGAAGAGACAACACGATGTCATGGCTCAGATGGCTGAAGGATCCATACGACTTGCTGTCCGTCTTTTCGCTATGATAGACGTTGGCCCAGTCTCTCACAACTACAGTGCCAGTTACACTTCCCTCGACTGGGCCACTGAGCAGCAGGACTTCAGAACCTTACTCAACTTACAGTTCAAGAAAAGCTCATCGACTCCAGAAAGCTCCAAATTCGGACGGCTTTTCAATGCTCTCAACATTCGGCGGTACGCTGGTGTGAAAATACAGTGGACTGATAACCTTGCCAATCACCTTCGCCTCGTTGAGGACGACACGACCCTTTGCGTGTTCCATCAAGTAACATGGCTTAAGTACCAAGCAAAAGTTAGGTGGGTCTCGAGAGCGGCACTCCTACTGGGCACCGGACTCACATGTAACCACAGTACGGTTTTCCCCGATGGATTCCTGGAAGAGACCTTACGAACGCTCGAGCTGCTGTTCCCACAGGACGATAAATTAACCAGGAAATGGCTCGTACGCGAAAAGAAGTCATTAAGAGAATCAAGATGCCTCGACATGGAGCTGCTGAAGCTTGACCGACTCAAGGGACAGGACCGTCGGTTTGACAAATTCGAGTTCTGGCACGATGAACTCATGGAGCTGAGGGAAAGATTCGAGCAGCCAGGATTAACTTCGCTGACCCAGTTGTGGTACGACAGGAGAAACAGGGCCCAGTGGATAACATTCTGGTTCGGACTGGTCATCGCAGTCGCAACTCTGCTTAGTCTGTTTCTAGGAATATTCCAGACTGGTCTAGGAGCCATGCAGGTCTATAAAGCGTACCGCCCGAGTTGAGATAGTCGAATCTTGCGCTGTGACAGAGCGGGACAAAGCCGTATGGCGGATATTGGGCATCCAGCTAGCAGTGAATCCACTAGCGCTTCATGGGATATTATCTCCAGCCTCCGAGCCTGGCCTTGTAAACTCCTGAACTCAGATCACAATGCGGATGATGTGATGCAAGAGAAAGATGTACATCCAGACGTGCAGCAGCAAGATTCTCTAACTTGTTAATGAAGCGTAGCAGCAGAAACGTACGATACGTGGCGAAAGCCAATTTGAATCCCTATAAACCCCTCATCTGCCCAAGCCTCTTCACGACACGCTCACCAAATTCTCGCTGGAGTTTCGCAGCGACCTGTGGATCCTTCTCTTCACAGTTCTTTTCTAGATCGAACCCTTCCACGCCGTTCAGACACGACCAGATCACGCTCTCTATCGTGACACCTAGATGGCCCTTGACGTGTTTATGGTACTTGGCGTCGTTCAGGAGCCTATTCCTAGCGCCGTGTGTCTCCTTGGGTCTTGCCTTTGATATATCGGCGATGTTGAGGATCTTGTCAATGGGTTGCCAGTAGGCAATCTCAAGCAACACGACGCCCAGAGAGTACAGGTCGAAGCTTTTCCTGAAGCTTTGGTTGCCGCTCTGTGTCTCAGGGTGACGGTAGATGTCAGCGGCTGGATCGTCAGAGGGACGCTGCGTCATGTCATCGCGAGTAGCGGGACGCGAGTACTCGAACCCAGAGATGTACGGGTCGGCGAAGTTGATTGCATCGCTCTCGGGCCCCTTCTCCGTGAAAAATAGTATGTTCGACGAGCACAGACCCTTGTGTAGCCAATCTACCGCATGGAGACGCTCCACGGTTTCGCAGAGCAGACGCATGAGCAGAACGCGGTCCGTAAGAGGTGGCATGTCGGTGTTCAGCAGTGATCGTAGCGTTTTCGGGCTTTCGTTTTTTGGAACAAAGTCTGGTTTTGCAAAGACAAACCCATAGCGGCTCTGCTCTTCGTCGTAGAAGTAGCCAAGACACTCAGGTGCACGGAATTGGACGATCTTGTTCATCTCCCTGAGCAGCGCGGCGAGCGTTGTGATGCGCTCGTGCACCATGCTGCTGATGCCGTTGGGATGGCCCGGGCCTAGTTCGACCACCTTCCACTCGATCCAGACACTCTGGTCTTTGTATACACCTTCAGTGCGCTCTGACTCTTCAATGTCCTCCAGTGGTATAGCGGTGTGGATGTCTGAAAGCTCGATCTTGATGTTCTTGATCTCATCTGCTGAGTGATTGAGATCGATACGCTCTGTGAAACTGGCAGTAATGTCTGAAATACCGTTCGAGCTCTCAGACTGCAAATTCACTGCGGCAAATTGAGCCAGGGCTGCGAGTGGCTGCGTGCGGGGATCGCGCGCGATGGGTCGTCCAGTGAGCAACCCATACTCGGAACTCGCTCGACTCATGAGGGCTAGCTGGGGAGATGGCGGCGCGATGCGGTGTGACTGAACAATCTGAACTAGGTTCTCCACAGTCCGATTCAGCAAAACGATCTGGTACTGTGTGCGGAGCTGTTCTTCGCGTAGACTGTCACGTTGCGCTTTATCGAGTGCCTCGTTGAGCTTGTCGTTGAAGTGCACAAGGTGGCCGATCAACACTTCCATCTTGTCTTTGCCCGAGATGGCCCATCTCAGCTTCTTCAAGGGCTTCTGAAGCTGCTTGTTGAAGTTGCGAACTTTGTTGATCAGCTCGTCGGCCTGCGGAAAGCGGATCGTGCTGGCTTCGCCATTGGTAAGGAGTCGATCAGGGTCGATGACAAACTCCTCTTCGATCTCCACAAGTATCGGGTCAGACAAAGGCTCATACGTCTCGTTGAGCCGCCCGAACGAATGTAGGAGTTTCTGCTGCTGCTCCATGATCCCCATAATCATCCCTTTGGACATGTGATTGAGTAGTAGGTGGCGGTCCGTGTAGTCCAGGCGAACGGAACGGGCCCAGTCAATCAGTCTGTGTTCCTCGACTTTCATCTTGATCATCAACATCTCGTAGTCCTTGTCAAATCGACAGGCATCTGCAATGAGCTCGTAACCTGCATAACATTAGTCTCTCACCGTGGAACTGTTGCGATCAGGCTTACATTGAATACATCCTGCAAATGCTTGGAAGAAGAAAGATACGCCGCCTATTGTAAGGGAGGCGGGGTCCATGTTGGCGACGGGCACAAGAGATAAGCAAGAAGATCAAGAACACTCTATACGAAGTAGACGGCAGGGAAACGAGGACGGGAGAGAGAGCTCAATACTTATTCCGTCTCAGCGTGACGAGGCTGGAACTGGATGTACTTACGCGCGCTCCGCCCCCGCAAGCTGAGCTCTAATGCAAGCCTCAGGCAAATCAACCATATCAAAGCGGAGACCGGTGAGCATGACCAAGCGATTGTCTGCTCACTAACAAGCGAGTGCTGCAGCCTGTCGCTATGTCTGAGCACGATCTTGAGTTTGCGTCATCGTTTTTGTGGGTGGTGCTTGAGGTCGAGAGACGGTTGAGTGCGCCTCGAAGCAGCCGCGGCAGCCACAGCTTGCACCGCCATGCACAGCCGCTCTTGCCTTCTACGAAGGAACAGCGGTTCGTGAAACAAGCTGAGACGTGATGCATGTCCCATACATGTTTACTCTTTCAGATGCACAGCTCGCATAAGACAGTGATGGTGGAGAAGAGCGCAGATCTCAGAGAGGTTCGGTCATGAACCAACCCTAGCGCCATCTCTGGGACCCTGCCCCAAACTCCCACCGATGCCATCACCGCCCCTCACCCAAGCTCCCGCCATCCTCCACCGTGCCTGGTAATGGTCCTCGAGATCCTCAACCCATGGCGCAGCCCCAACGATGACTTCGAACCGCACCCTCTCGCCGCTCTCCTGCTTCAGGCCCCCGTGAAGCTGCTTCTCCACCGCCTGTACCACATCCTCACATCCCTCCGCTCTCAGCCTCGCCTCTCACAGCCGCCAATCCGCGTCGTATGCCTCTCCGACACACACACGCACTTCCCGCACGATGTAGCTGCGGGCGATATCCTCATCCACGCCGGGGACATGACGAACGCCGGCAGCGTGGCCGAGATCCAAGCGCAAATCGACTGGCTGTGCGCGCTGCCACACAGAGAAATCGTAGTCATTGCAGGGAACCACGACACGTATCTTGATCCGCGGACGCGCTCTTCGCTCTCCGCCGCGCAGCGCGAGGGGAATCTGGACTGGGGGCGCGTGCATTACTTGCAGCATAAGCTGCTCACGCTTACACTTACGCCGGACCCCGTTTCTCAGGACATCGAGGGAGAAAGAGTGCCGCTGCTCGGTAGTAGTAGCAATGGCAAGAGGACTTTGCGCATCTACGGCGCCCCGCAGATACCTGCCTGTGGGCCCATGAGCGTGCATGCGTTTCAGTACCCGCGCGGCAGCGACGCGTGGAGCGAGACGGTGCCCGAGGACGTGGATATCCTGGTCACGCACACGCCGCCGAAGTACCACTTGGACCTGTCGATGCCGCGGGGACTGGGGTGTGAGCATCTCCTGCGAGAAGTGGAGAGGGTCAAGCCGGCGCTGCATGTCTTTGGCCATGTGCATTGGGGCGCGGGGATGCAAGTGCTGCATTGGGATCGTGCGCATGAGGCGTACGTCAAGGGTATGGGGACAGAGTCGCGGTACACGAGGGGGGTGCTGAATCCGCGCCTGTGGTGGAATGTGGTTAGGGTGGTGTATAGAGGGGTGAGGGAGCTGCTGTGGGATCGGGTTTGGGGAGGCCAGAGTGAAGGTACGATTCTTGTGAATGCTGCGCTGACCAAGGGCAATACGAGGAAACTGGGCAATCCGGTGCAGGTGGTCGACATATAGCACGACTTACATGTACTTCTGTTCGCTTCACAGCCCATATCAATAGTAATGGTAATCGTAATAGAGCATCAAACACAACAGCACTTCATTGTCAGGAATCTTTTCGAACAAGAAAGGATTCTGTTGCTTTACCCTGACTACGACCATATCTCTACGGACTCGCCAAGTTCAACAAGGAGACCAGGCGATTCGCCGTTCCCCGCGACTTTGTTGTGATTGAGGTCATGAAACATGAACCGTAAATCGTGCTGCCATTGCATATACCAGTAGCTGAGTAATGCCATGCCATGCTCCACCAAGCCAAACACGTGCTTCGCGCACATGCTCAGAGACGGCGACCACGGCGACCACCCTTCCTGCGTGTGGAGTCGGAAGGTGTGGGGGTGACGTCCTCGATGCGGCCAATGCGCATACCAGCACGGGCGAGGGCGCGGAGGGCAGACTGGGCACCGGGGCCGGGGGTCTTGGTGCCGTTACCACCGGTGGCACGGATCTTGACGTGGAGAGCGGAGATACCGAGCTCCTTGCAGCGGGCGGCTGGGTCTTCATTAGCCTGCAATTCCTCTTGTGCCTTCTCTTCTTCTTCAGGTGTACGTACCGACGTCCTGAGCAGCCAACATGGCGGCGTAGGGGGAGGACTCGTCACGGTCGGCCTTGACCTTCATGCCACCGGTGACACGCGAGATGGTTTCGCGGCCAGACAGATCGGTGATGTGGACGAAGGTGTCGTTGAACGAGGCGAAGATGCGGGCAACGCCGAAGACGAGCTCGCCCTCACGGACCTGGGGACCAAGCTGCGCAGGCAGTTAGTACTTGAGCTGATGTGCGATTTGCAGGCGCGTCGTGTGCGCGGCGTCTGCAATGGCGGGTTCGTCGCACCTGGATGTTCTCCTGCGCACCGCGCTCGACCTTCTTCTTGGGAGGCATGTTGACTGTGTATTAGTGGCTGGCTGACGTTCGTGAGGAGTGCGGCGGTCGTCGTCGAACTTTTGCAATTATTGAGGTGGGCCCCACGGCTAAGCGAGCGTTGCTTAGTCACGTCGCTAGCGCGGTAGAAAAGTGATCTCTTCACGCGCCGCAGCACCTGCAACCCTCCACCATGGGCTGAACACCGCGCTCAATATTCGCACTGCAGTGTGCAACGCAATCATTATGGACGATGGCAAGAGCGTCGGTATCATCGGCATGGGCGACATGGGGAGGATGTACGCGCGCCGGCTGAGCGCAGCGGGCTGGAAGTGAGTGCGCGGCACGGGTCCTGCAGCTTTGCACTTGGTAAGTCAGCTCCTGCTCCCTTTCCCCTCCCCTCTTATGATGACTGTGAGTGCATTTGGCTCGAGTGTGGCGCACGACCACGCTGTCACCGTCTTGGTTGGCAGTAATGGGACGTGTTGCTGCCAATGATGTGAATTCTCGCTACCTTAACTTATACAACTCTGATCCCAACAACCTCTTCGCATTGTTCAAAGACTCGCGTTTTGAACCTTGCTAACCAGTGCCCACAGACGAGCTACGACTGACACGCCGTAAAGGGTCAACGCCTGCGACGTTCCCGAGAAGTATGACACATTAGTGGAAGAGTTCAGGGATTCTGTAGGATAGTCTATGTACATCACCAATAGAAGCATGCTGAGACTGCTCCAGCCCAAAGTTGAGATCATGCGAACCGGCCACTTTGTCTCCCGCTGCAGCGACTACATCATCTACAGCGTAGAGGCGAAGAATATCGACGCCGTCGTGAGGGCCTTTGGACCATGTACGCTGTCTGGATCCTCGAACCAGCTTCGACTGACTTTGTACAGCCACCAAGGTCGGCGCCATCGTCGGCGGCCAAACCTCTTGCAAAGCCCCAGAGATCGAAGCCTTCGAGAAGCACCTCCCCGCCGACGTCAGTATCGTATCGTGCCATTCCCTCCACGGACCCGGCGTGGACCCCAAAGGCCAGCCTCTCGTCCTGATCAAGCACCGCGCTTCAGACGCAGACTTCACCTTCGTCGAGCGCGTCCTCTCGTGCCTGCAGTCCAAGCACGTATACCTGACGCGCGAGCAACACGACCGCATAACCGCCGACACGCAAGCCGTGACGCACGCCGCCTTCCTCAGCATGGGCGCCGCATGGTCCGCCAACAACCAATTCCCCTGGGAAACGCCGCGCTACATCGGCGGCATCGAGAACGTCAAGATCAACATCACCCTCCGCATCTACGCGAACAAGTGGCACGTGTACGCCGGCCTGGCCATCCTCAACCCCGACGCCCAGAAGCAGATCAAGCAGTATGCCGAAAGCGTCACCGAGCTGTTCAAGCTGATGCTCGCGGGCAACAAGACGGAGCTGAGTCGGCGCGTGTATGCGGCGCGGGAAGCGGTGTTTGGCGGCGCGCACGAGAAGAAGGAGGGGCAGGAGCTGCTGTTGAGGGATGATTTGCTGGATCGGTTTAGCTTGGGCGAGATGCCGGAGCGCAAGCTGAAGAACAATCATCTCAGTCTGCTGGCGATTGCGGATTGTTGGTGGAAGCTGGGCATTGTGCCGTACGATCATATGATCTGCTCGACGCCGGTGAGTCTTCATGCAACGCTTTTAAAAGCGATGATACTGATGTTTGATAGCTCTTCCGTATGTGGCTCGGTATCACAGAGTCGCTCTTCCGCAACTCAGCGCTCCTCGAGGAAGCGATCGACACCGCCATCAACGACAACACATTCCGCGCCGACGATCTCGAATTCACGTTCGCTGCGCGCGACTGGAGTCAGCGCGTCAGCCTGGGCCACTTCGACGCGTACAGGGAGAAGTTCGAGGGCATCCAGAAGTACTTCGAGCCGCGATTCCCCGAGGCGACGAAGATGGGCAACGAGATGATCAGAGCGATCTTGGAGAAGTCGAAGGATCCGTAGCGCTAAGCCCGGACGTACCGCACCCAGGAGCTTCCGAGCAGCCATTTAGCAATATGCAGGACCGAACATACAATCTTAAGCATTACTTTTTAACCTCCTACTTTGCAAGCTTCAGCCTAGGATTTTAGGAGGCAGTCGGTCCCTCTTAAGAGCTGCCTTGCAAGCTAATAGATACTCTGTTAGCTCCACCAATCTTCCAAGAGCTGAAGTGTGTTTGCCATATCTTGAACGCCAAGTGGCTGCTCGGAAGCTCCGGGGTGCGGTAGACTGGGTTGCGTTCAGGACGAGTTTGTGGGTCCAGAAGCGGTGAAGGGCCGCGATCAAGATTACACTTGCTACAGCTTTCATGTATGCCAGTCCAACCCTTCTAGTATCATTGCCACTCGAATATCCACATTGTATGTCCGGAGAGTCGTTCTGTCAGTCCTCCCTCTCACGCAGCAGCAAATGCCAGCTTCAACCACAAGAATTGAAGGCAACCCAAGTGATACTGCTGAGTCTCAGCAAAACCTTGCCATTCATGTGAAAAAGCCAAAACAAATACGAACAGGTTGGAGTCTCCGAGAGATGTATTACTCCGCAAGAGTCATAAGAATAATCTCTCCATATTTCTAATGAGTCTATGGTCATCTGTTGCGCCACAAGAGACCCGAGCAATCTGCATCTTAAAACCTCAGGATGCCTGGACATCTAATCGTAATAGCCCAGATCATAAGCAACGCACCACTTGATTTTCCTCAATAATCAGTAAAGTGAAGTGACAAGTGGATTCATTTCGGTAGGCCCACACCACCGCCTTTTTGAGATCTCGTTACACACCTGGTCAGCATGGACTTACCGATGTTCGACTTCGTGACCTGAGGCCTCGCTCGCGTCCTTCGACTACCTGGAAGCTGCATGGCCGCAACACAGCCACCAGCTTCCAAGCAGCCACTTGTTGGCCTCAGACAATCCGTTGTAACAAGCAACCGCACTTACAGACCCATTTCTTGCAGCCACCAGAGGACACGTCGGGTTGCAAAACGCATCACATAAGGCATTGACTGCTCCACGATTTCATGAGGATCAGAACTTACAAGCTCGAAGACAAAGCTCTTGTGCTTTTTCGTGCATCTCGCCAAGGGCCTGTGAGGAAGCTCGCGCGTGCGGTACACTTCAGGTAGATTGAAGATATCTCGCACGGTTGCTGGCGCCCCGCGTGCCATTGTGGGTTCCTTCGGTGGTGCTGGCTCGCTTTTAGTGTTCGAGACCTCGGCAGACGTCAGCGCTCAACAACCCATAGGAAATCTGGGATGAGGTTGTATCATCAGGATATGTATTCTTCTATGTCGGAAATCCAAGGTGTTGCATCGGCTGAGTCTGGAAGTCTCGTAGCAGACTGCGATCACTGCTCAACCTTCGCCAATTCAACCTCCGACGACATCTGATTATCCCGCACCATCTGTCGCTGGCATTACCGCCAACATCGAAGACCGCGGCGTCCTCGCCGAAGAAGGACTCGCTGCGCTAGACCTTCTGCCCATGGTATACGCGCCGTATGAAATAAGCGCCACTTCTCGGCCGGCTGCTGAGTCTTTCGGCGAGACGGTCCCGCCTTGGTTTGAGGACGACGGTGCTGACTTCATTCCTTCCTGGATCTCTGAAGAAGAGGCGAAGGACTGCGAGCTGGCGTGGCTGATCGAGAGGCTGGAGATTGATGGTCCTTCGCATGAGCGGGAGTGAGGCCCAGGATATACTCGGACTCTTTAGGATGATATGTACGCTTCGAAAGTACGAAAGACCAATGTGACCCACAGACTCAGTAGGTTCTACGAGTTCATGAGATTTTTGCTGAATACCATCTTCTTTGTCGCGTTGTGCTCTACAGTTTATTGGCTACCTCCACACACGTGTCATAGCGCGCCATAGATCATGGGTATATACTAAGGTCCCCCGTCTGCCTCCATCAAGGCACGTCATATACCCCTTCACGCCTCGCCCAGACTCATCCCCGGCCTCCAGTACTTGTACCGCTCCGCCTCTTCCTTCAGTGTGTGCGGCTGGTGCTCCTTCAATGCTTCTTCCCAGTGGCACATCCTAACCAGCGCCTCCCCGCCCTCCTTCTCGTACTCCGCAATCGCCATCTCGACCGCGACCGCACACAGCCCCTTGAGATCCGCACCACTACTCCCCTCGGTCCTCTGCGCAACGACGTCCAAATCAACATCCCCCGCCAACGGCCTCTTCCGCGTATGGATCTCCAGAATCTGCCGCCGCGCGTCGAGAGTAGGGAGCCCGATGTGGATATGCGCATCAAAGCGGCCCGTCCTGATGAGCGCCGAGTCCAGTATGTCGGGGCGATTTGTTGCCGCGATGATAAACACATCTTTCAGCGCCTCAATACCGTCCATCTCATTCAGCAGCGTAGCGACGACGTTCAGTCCACTGTCTCCCATCTTATCTCTGCTTTTGCCGATGCTGTCGATCTCGTCGAAGAAAACGACACACGGCTGGGCGGCGCGGGCCCGGCGGAAGACGTCGCGGATTGAGCGTTCAGACTCGCCGACGTACATTTTGATCAGCTCGGAGCCTTTGACGGCGAGGAAGTTGAGCCCCGAGGTCGAGGCGACGGCTTGTGCGATCAGGGTCTTTGCGCAGCCGGGCGGGCCGTACATGAGGACGCCTTTGCGGGACTGGGGGCCGCCGAATTTGGCGTCCAGGTCGGGGTGCTTGAAGGGTCGGATGGTGATGGCTTCGAGGAGGCTGCGGACGTGGTCGAGGCCTGCGATTTGGTCCCAGGATATTTTGGGGACTTCGAGGATGCTGTCTTTGAGCACGGTGGGCTGCACGCTGTCGATTACGGAGTCGAAGTCTGTTTGCAGGACAAAGTCGTCTGCCGCGAGGACTTCGGCGAGTGTATCCACCTTGTCTGAGGGGAGGCTATCGTAGGTTTCCTGCACACGGTGGTTCCGCGCGAGTCCGCATAGCTTGTGGATATCGCGGCCTACAAAGCCGTGAGCGCGCTCTGCGATGGCAGTGAAGTCCACGCTCGAGACTGCGCGATCCGGTCCGAGGATCTTGCGCAGCATATCCTCGCGCTGGGCGAGGTTGGGCGGGAAGATCTCCAGCTCCGTCTTGAAGCCAGATGTTGTTCTCAGACTCGAGTCAACGTCGTAGATGCTGCGGGCGGCTGCTGCGACAACGACCTTGCTGCCTTCGAGCTTGGCGAGCTCAGAGCGCAGTTTGCCAACGAGTGTCTCTGCTTTTTCGAGGAACTTGTCGAGGTTGTCCATGAGCACGAGACTGGGCTGGTTTTCCTTTGCGGCTTCGAACGTGTCTTCGATGCCGGCAGCTTGGTTCTTGGGATGCGTCTCGAGACTCAGTCGCTGCACGTCTTTCCAGGGTGCTTCCGCAAGACGCTCGAGTAGCATGCTTTTACCCGTTCCCTCGGGTCCGTGGAAGAGGAAAGTGGTGGGGCCTAGGAGGTGCTGATCGGGGAGAGCGGACGCGGGCAGTGAGAAGAATGAAAGGCTCTTGTTAATAGTTGCGACATGCTCTGAGAGCCCGCCAATTCCGTCATCGTCCAGCTTGAGGGAGTCTGACACAGGCTTCGCAGGCTGGGCTGCAGCTTGTTGAGGTTGCTGTTCTGCAAGAGGCCTGCCTGAGGCCAGGATAGTCGTCGTGATCGGGTCGAAGTACAGTGCAGTATGCTCATCTGGTTGGGGCTCAATGCCTTGCACTGTAAGGCGCACTTTATGTGACTGCCCTTTCGGACCCTTTGCTTGAACCTGCAGACTGCATCCAGGCAGCACAAAGTCAACGTCCACCAGCGCATAGCGCATCCAATAGGCCAGCTCGCCCGAACCAGAGAATTTCCCTGCTGCCTCCTCGAACTCCTTCTCATCGATCTGGATACTTGCGAGGGGCTTCCATGAGTCACTGGCTCTCTCGATCCATGTGGGGTCGTTCAGTGAGAGACCGTATTCTTCCCTCAGCAGATCTGTGACCTTTGCTATGGGCTTCTTTGCTGGATTCGTTCCAGCTGCCGTCCATGCAATTCCATAGCCTTTGAAGCCAGTCGCGGTCTTTAGTCTGATCAAGTCGCCGTTGGTGAGTTTGTGCTCCCTGAGCTCTTTCAGCGCAAGATGAACTCGGAACGCTCCCTCGAGCGCATTGCCGGGCGTACTTGGCGGATTCCGCTCCAGCGGCCGGAGGGTGAAGGCCACACTCATCGAAAATGTCTGTTCGTGTATGGCTGTTGTTGCCAGTGGTGTAGAAATTGTGCATGTTTGACTAAGCGGGCAGCGCTAGCGCCCAATGCGGACAGGTGCTCGAAGCTTTTCCCTTGTCGCGGTGCGCGCGTCTCGCAGCGTGCAATGTGACGAAGCGACAATTGATGCCACCGCCGCGCCTTCCTCGACATTTGCGGCCATGTCGACCTCTATGGAGCGCCCGCCAGGTCCGCTTCGCCTCCGACAGTCGCTCGACGGCCGGTGACAGCTCGAATGGCGCGCAGGGAAAGCCGCAGACAGAAACAGCTAGGAGTCAAGCACGGCAGCCACGAATCCGTAAGCGTCTGAGTGTAGCCCCGGGGGACTCGCTCAAGAAAATTCGTGCTACCGAACTTCACCTGGAGGACAAGGCGAGAGTACAGAGATGGCAGCAAGCGGATACGACGACGCAGGCTTCGCCCTCGCCTACAGAGCCCACGACCGAGGACGTCAAGCCTCTCAGCCAGGCACAGCGCATGAGGAGAGCCCTCGGCGGACCCGATGCGGCCACGCAGCCCCCGATCCAGAGGATTCGCACACACGCGCCGCTCAAGATTTCAAGGGTTCACAGGCCTGGCCCGCCGCCTGTGTGGCGCACGAGCAAGGACAACAGCACAAAGCAGCTCGTGTTGGTGAAATCAGCAATTGCGGCCAATGTGGCGGAGAGAAAGAAGCTGCGGCAGGAACAGGTGCGGCAGGAGCAGGAGCAGGAGCAGCAGAAGGAGAAGGAGAAGGAGCCGCAGCAGGAACTGCAGGCGGCAACACCCACGCAGAGCGAGGAAGAGCTGCGTGAACGGCTCAAGAAGCTCGAGGAGCAATTGGCCTCGTTGCAAGCCAAATTGGCAGCGGACAATGCAGCGGACAATGCAGCGGCTACAGCATCGGGAGTGGAAGCAGCCAAAGCTGGCCACAGTACGCCGTTCGAGGGGGCAGAGGCTGTCAATGCCAGACCAAACAACAGCACGACGGCAGAGGAGAAGTCTGCGAGGAGACGCAGGAAGAAGAAGACGGAGAAGGGCAACTCTGGTGCGGACATGGGCAGCGACAACACAGAGGAGCCATCGACGACTCTCGAGCAGCCACCGACAACTCCCAGGCAGCGATCGACAGCTCCCGAGCAGACCAAGGCTGAACAGAGCGACGAGCAGACAGAGGCTCCAGCAAAGACTGCTCACACTACGCTTGCGCAGCGGATCCAGGCACAGTCAACCTCGATGAAGTCGTCTAGCCATCCTCGACCCTCGCCATCTCACCCGCCGCCCTCTCAATCTGCGCCCCAAGCATCGCCGGCCTCGGACGAAGTCAGCGACCAGTCGCTCCTCGACGAGCTCTTCCCAGAAGCCAGCAGTCTCGCCCCGCCCGACCTCAGCGGCGAGCGACCTTCGCCGCCGAAGCTCGACCTGCCCGCGCCCGACACGAACGCGAACATCCGCCTGTACAACATGGACACACGCACCGACCGCGAAAAGACCATCGACGCCTTCCGCGCCCGCGGCGAGCAGACCACTGTCCTGCAGCTCTCCCACTGCAGCACCGCCCTGACCGAGCCCGACTTCCGCCGCCTGGTCCCGCGCGGCAAGCACCTGGACACGTGGTCATCGACCGGCGAGTTCTACAAGATCATTCCCGGGCGGGACCCGCTATCTCTCGCGCGCCTGCCGTTCTACTACCTCCTTTTCCACAGTGCGGCAGCCGCACTCGCATACCAAAAAAATGCTTCCAGACTGAGCAAGCTCGCCACGCTGTACGCGCCCTCCAGCACCGCCTCGGCCGTTCCTCCGCCTGCAGGCTTCCTCGAGGACGGCGAGGACATCGCCGCCATCGCGTCGTCTTTCGTGCTGCACCCCCAGGGCCACGCCCTCGATCTCAGAACCGTCATGCAGCCGTACAACCGCTCGTTACGTGCGCTCGTCGATGCCGGTGGGTATGCACCCATTGTCCCCAATGTGGATGAGAGAGGAAACAAGATCCATCGCGTGCTCCTTACTATCGACGGCTATGAGCCGGGTCACTGGGACCTGTGGCAGATCATCGCTCGACATGCGCATACGAGGGGTATCCTGTGGCCGTGGAGGAACGACCACGCGAGTGCGCTGCGCCGCCTGCGAGACGCAATCAACCTCAAAACAGTATCGAAGCAGAAATTCCAGGCCCTGGCGACCAACCCGCGCGCCGCCTCAAGGAACGCTAACAACAGTAGCGACTCGAGCGATGCTGAGGACCGCGAGTTCGAGGACCCGACCATCTCCGCCTTCCTCGGGCCTTCATCCTCGTCTCAAGGAGCAACGGGAGACGGTACGAGCGCGAGGGAAATCAACCAGCTCGTCATGAACCGCGTGTACAACCGGTGGATCGCCGAGTTCGAGGACGAGGATGCTGCGAGACGGTTTGCGGGCTTGTGGCATCGCGTCAGGCTGCCCGATGCTAAGGATAGGGATGGCAAGTGGAAGGAGGTCGAGGAGGATAGGTGGGTTATGGCAGAGTATCTGTGGTAGGATCCCTGTGGCACAGTGTATTATATGTAACATAGCATGGTGGTATACCCGTGTGGAATCAAAAAGCGTTCGTATCATCGATCATTATTGGCTGTCGTTGGCACGTGTGCCGGGTATCATTCGCGCATTTACTCTCACCTCCCAACGCGGGTTGCGCATTCAACTGCTCTGGAGGCTCCCCTCTCCCCCGTTCCCATTCACCACTTAATCCCACCGCCCCCCAATAAACGCCGAACTCCAATACTCCTTCTCGCCCGCCAAACAGTCCACCCACACCAAGCTCTCCGCGAGCAAATCCTCCACCACCGCCACCGCCCGCGGTCGTCCCCAACTCAAGTTCACACACAACATGCTCACTGTCACATACCCCAGCACCTGACACGCCTCCAGCACCGTCGCCTGATCGGTGTTCAACTCCTTCGGCACACTCCTGATAAGCTTTGCATGCCCAATGGACGTGATACCGTACGCGCCGCCGAGGGGTTCGAGCGCGCGCACAGCCTGCTCGATATCAGCATCGGACACGCTCATCCCGGAGCCGATAGCGCGGCCGCGCGCGATGTGCGCCTTGAGGTCGGACAGCGATATGAGGCCCCCGTTCTCGGCGCGCGTGGCGCGGCACACATCCACGATCGTCACGCCCAGGTTGAAGTAGAAATCGTTCACTGACCCGCCGAGCAGCGATGCCCATATGCTCTCGCCGCCCTTGCTGCTCTTGCTGCCCCCCGTCTTGGTGTACGACGCGCCGAGGAAGTCGATGTTCAGCGCGGTGCACATGCGGGCGAATTCTGCGCGGAAGGCGGGGTTGGCGCGGATGTCTTTTGCGTGGGTGAGGGCGAAGTTGTGCACGAGGGATTGGAAGACGGAGAGTTGGGTTTCGAGGGATTGCGCCGTGTTGCTGCGCAGTTTGGCGCCGTGGGACGTGTAGTGGTGCGTTTGTAGACGTGTTGAGGAGAGCGAGGAGAGCCCGGGGGTGCGGCGGCGGTCCATCGTGGTGAGGTGGAGGGTGGGATGGAGATGTGTGGATAGGCTTCTCTGCTGCGCGGGTGGGGTGCGCTTGATGCGCGATATGCGAGGCTTCTCGTATGTGTGTGTGGAGTTGTCTTGACAAAGGCAGTCGTAGACAGGATAGTTTCTAGAGTGATGTCTACTTGAGAAGTGGTCGAGGGCAGGCGTTGGTGTTGGGGATCAAGCATCGAAGATGACGTGGGAAGAGCCTCACGTCGAAACGCGGGGCCGTTCCGCGGACACGCGCAACCTCAAGAAGGAGCGCGCGTGCTACGGCATATGCAGGAACAGCCGGGCAAGCTCGCTGAGCCATCCATCACGCTCTTTGTGCACAGCTGCTGTCCGGCCCGCTCGAAGGCTATCCGATAAGACGGCACAGACGGATATCGGCGGTGGAGCAGCGCGCAAGGGATCGCCGTGTCTGCGTGCTGATCTCTTCTAGACAAAACGATGTTCACCAGATCGCCAGTCACACAGAAACTCCATCAACAGCATAGCGAGAATCCGTTCCGACCGACAGGAGCCTTGCTAGCCGTCATGCTTTACAGCATCGTCAGTGGTTCTTTCGGCGAAACCATCGGCGGTCCTTCCCGTCTAGCAGATGCCCACAGCTCATCGACGCTATCGTGGCCCTGGCTCCACCGACATGGCATTCTCTTACCCTGCAACTCTTGATAACCCCCAAATTCAATCTGTCCCACCGGCCGCTTCCACGTTCCCTTCATTCCTGCAACGCGACATTTTTGCAATGTCGAGCTAGGCAGCCGCACGTGTCCGGGCGCCACTACCGTTTCTGGAACATACCATCTGGTATGATATCTGCAAATATCTAGTCGAACAAACCTTCACCATCCACCATTCTGCGGCACACGTGGTTCGAGGAGCTGTTTCACGGCCCCCAGATGGCCTCCTCCATCAACAGCTGCGTGCTGCTGCTGGACTTACCCGAAAAGGCACTCGCCGGCATTGACCTGCTATCATTCACAACATCACCGAGGTTCAAGGGCATCAAGAACCTGCCGTGCGGCCTGCACTTCATCTTTGCAGCTAGCGACAGCGCGCTGTCCGTGCGGCATGGAGCATGGTTCTATGTCTCGCCCGGGACAGGCTCACCGCAAGTCTTCGTCAAGAGATGGGATGCACAGACCGAGGACCTGGTCGCTGAGACGTCCCAAACGGGGGTGCTTAGATGGAAGGCCAATCTTGGGAGTATATGGAAGGACGGCTTGACACCATATCGTCAGACCGTGCAAGAGGGAGACTCGAGTGCAGAAGGCGACTACCAGGAAGAGTCGCAGGACTGGGACGAACTCACGTCGAGGATCACACAGACACTGCTGTCCCGGATATGCGGCCTCAATCCTGATCACTGGTCCCTGACATCTGCTTCATCTGGCCTGATGGATCTCGAGTCGATACCAGGACTGGAAACGAGCAATTCTACGCGACATCCAGAGAAAGAGCTCAGATTTCTACCAATCGATCTGAGGCGGACATGGAGGGTCGGGGCGACAGGGCGAGAACGGACCGACGCAGCTCAGGATAGATCCTGGTACCTGGGAGACCTGATCGATAACCACAGCCAAGCGGGAGACAAGCACGGACGAGAGTTCGAGGTCCTAGGTGAACTGCAGTTTGCGTTCCTAATGGTCCTTACGCTCAACAACAACTCTTGCCTGGAGCAGTGGAAGAGAATCCTGTCCCTACTCTTCACGTGTCAACAAGCGGTGAAGGAACGCTCACAACTGTTCCTAGAACTGCTGCGTACTTTGCGCGTTCAGCTGAGTCATTGTGTGGACATGGATGGCCTCTTCGATATGAACGAGGTTGACGGCGGCTTCCTGCGGCCGCTGTTAAGGCGTTTCCGGAAGAACCTGGACGACTTCGACGGGAAGTGGAAGTCAGACATGATGGACGAGCTGGACGAGCTGGAGGACTATCTGCAGAAACAATTCGGCTGGGAGCGCGGTGATTCATTCGTCAAGCGCGGGATGCTCGATCTTGAGGACGGCGAGCGTGTTGAGATGGACGTCAACGATGCGTCCGAGGACGAGGAATCTGGCGACTATGCTCCGACAGTCGTCGAATTGACACCAGCACAACTCAAGGAGTTGAACGGAGGCGATGCTGATTCTGAGAAGAATACCGCCGATTCGGAGGAAGAGGCTGATCTCGACGACATGGACGAGCGGTACTGACTCCGCACCGGTGAGCAGATGAGACTGGCATGCAGACGCCACATCAGGTGATCGCACTTGATTCCGCATCGATCAGCGCAAGTGCTGGTGCGGCACGAATGAGATCTTGTCTTCGAAGCTTGTCACGAATGTACACCTCTGATGCCCGAATGCTTCACGCCCTGTCGCGAAAATAGCACCCTGCAGGAACAGCGCTAGTCGTGCAGATCTTCTTGATCCTGTGGTCAGCACAGCCTTGCGCCAGCAACATCGTCCCATAGCGAGCGCGTTCCACAGGTTCTGCAGCCCTGCAGAATACAATTGCAATACCAAATCAATCTCCACACAGTTTGGACCTCCATCCATCCACAATACGTGCGCAATACCAGTCATACCTGATGCATACACGAAGTCTCGCGTCCGAGGCGCCAAGTACCAATCTCCATGTTCAGCCTAGTCTCCCGCTGCTTTGGGGGCTGAATTCGCGAGACTCGCCTCCCCCTGCACCGCCGCCCCCAAATCTTGACATTCCCGTCGTGCCTCAGGCCAGAAAAGCACCTTTTGGTATCGCGGCAACAAAGCTGCAGTGCGTTGTCCAATCGTTTTAGACACGTCGTTGCTCGATATGCAACTTCCGCTACACTAGCACTCCGCTTTGCTGGGCTTCAGCCTGATCGTCGCCGAGATGAGGGCTGTGCTCGCGCCGCAGCGAGCTGCGAGTGGCTAGAGGCGGGAGCGGTACGCCTTGAAGCTGGGATAGCTGATAATGTAAACGTTGCCGGTGAGCCTTGTGGAGATTTTGTGGTCTGAGTTCTCAGCTTTTGGCCAAAGTTCTTTGTCTACATAACGTCGTGGTCTGCCTGACTTAATTCCACTGAATCCAAGATACTTTTATACACAGCCTGACAGCACCTTCACAGCTTTCAACATCGACACAATGGAGAAACAAGGTGGTGAGTATACTCCCTTCGTCGAACATACAAAACAGTCACACATGCACGAATTCCCCACCACAGTCCCATCTTTATCGTCAACATCTTCCTATTCTCAATCTCCTCAAACAAGTCCAACCGCGGTATAAGTCTGCAACATGTACTAACAACCACAGTCCCCATGCAGCAATACCCCCAATCGCCCGACGTAACCGGTGCAACCCAACCCCCCGTCTACCACCAAGACCCCAACGCGCAATACGCCCAGCAACAATACCCCCAGCAACAGCCATACCCTCAGCAATACCCCCAGCAGCCACAGTCACCTCCTCCCATGCACACACAGCCGCAGTCGCCTCCGCCGCAGCAGGCGCAACCGTACGAGACGCAGCAGAAAGCGTACGGTGGGCCTGGGGCCGGCGCTCAACCCGGCATGCCGCCGCAGCAGCAGTCCGGCCCTGTGTACCAGAACGCAACGCCGATAGCGAGTCTGGGACGTGGACCGGCGCCTGCGGATTGTCCGGCGTGTGGGCAGAGGAGCATGACGAACTGTGCGTTTGAGACGGGGAATACGACGCAGTAAGTGTTTTGGTTGTTTTCTGTCATTTTTCTCGCCGAGCGTTCTACGACGGTACTCTATCGTCCCATACTAACTCTCCCAGTGCCTGGGCCCTCGGCCTCTGTTGTCTGTGTCTCCTAGGCTGCATCCCCTACGTCATGAACAGCCTCAAGGATGTCACGCACAAGTGCGGCCGCTGCGGCGTGTTGCTGGCGACCTGGCATCGCAGCGGCACGACCGAGGTGCACATCCACTCGTAATCCCTCGCGGCGAGCGATGCGAGGTCGAGCACCTCGACTCGGACTGCATTTAAAGTGGTAGAGCGTGGAGTTGGAGTGGTGGAGCGTGGACTTGGCGCGAGCTTGTGATACCCGGGCGGCGTTGTGTTGGCGTGCTGATGCAGAGTGTGTTGTGGAGTTCGTATACCCTCAATGAACTACGTCTTTTGACAATGTCGGCTCGTGGTTTTCGGTGCGGCGTGATTAGACTAAGCAGATGTGGCACTTTTCGTGACACGGTGGTGCTGCTTTGCGGCCTGTCAAGCTGCAGCTGGGAACGGCGCTGCGGTGTGGCGCTGCGACCTCGTTACCTCGAGCGCGTGGTGCATGTGAGGTTGTGGAGGTGTATTGCGCTGCTGGCGTGACTGGACGATAGCATCACCGAATTCCATGCTGTTGTAGCGTTACTTATCAATGTAGGGCTTCTACAGGACTGCCTGTGTATGCGGCCAACACCGATTCAAAGCGTGCCTTTTGAATGCTTGTTGTTCAAGAAACTGCGTAGCGCGAGACCTTCTCGGACAATCTGTATGTCGCAATTCTTTGTATGATAAGCAGAGGGTTGCGAAGTCTGTGACGGGATGTGGGGAATTGCATCATATGTCTATTCTGGATAAAATTATTCTTTCTCAAACATTATCGGCGCACATCATCTATTGATGGAACTCTGAATGCTGCGAATAAAAGCCCGAGAAAAGAAACACCGGATGCCATAGCAAATCCCAGCCAAGCCGTTGCCGTCACGAGTCGTTCTCTTGAGCAGATTTTCGCCATCTGTTACTCATCAGAATTTCAACGTACCTTCCTCTTCGACCTCTTCGATGCCTTTCCGTTCGTTTTCACCCCATCACGCTGCCTCTTCCCTTTGTCAGCTCCAATGGTGTCTACTTGCCCACCCAGCGCGCTCTTCAGCTGCGCTGCAATCAATCGGACCTCCGATCTCGGCGTGGCGCCTTGTCTCGTTGCCTCATATACGACGCTGTCATGCAGTTGCCCATGGAACGTAACGACGCTCACATCCACGCCGGCTCTCTGTAGTATCTCGCCGAATAAGATCCCGTCATCTCGGAGTACATCAACAGCGGCATTGCAGACGAGCGTTGGAGGCTGCTTCGCCGCGTGGGCTTTCGAGATGTTACGTGGTGTTGCGAGTTCAGAGACGCGGTCGTCGGGGTCGGGGATATACTCGTCGATACTTTCCCGTAAGAAAGGCACGGTGAGGAAGGGGCCATTGAAGTACTGGAATTCGCTGGGCGTGTCGCGGTCGGTGGTCACGGTATCAGTGACCGGGCTGATAAGGACTTGGCGGAGATTGGGATGTTGGGTTTGCGGGTCGATGCGAGGATTGAGACTGCTATTGCGAGTTGACCTGATGATTGTTAAAGAGTCGGCGCGCTGATAGAGAGAGTCACATACATCCAGCGCTGTCGGCGGTTACGGCAAACAGGTCTTGCGACAGCCCGTGGGTGTTGCCGTGAGTGCGTACCCATTTCACGACGGCGTAGCACTGTTCTTGCTGCGTTGGGTAGCGTGCTTCAGGCGCGAGTGTGTACTCTGGAAAGACGACCGCAAAGCCAGTCTGGAGTGCGATGTCTCGACAGAGACTGTCGTGTGAGTTGACGCTGTATCGGGGTCAGCTGCAGCCTATCTGTACGCGGCAGTGATCGTGCCTTCCAGCAATCCATGCACCGCCGTGAATGAAGAAGACCACGGGAGGATTGCCTGTGGAGCCGTCTGGCCGGAAGACATAAGTCGTGATACCATCCTCGAAATCTACCACAAATTCGGTCTTTGTCACTCCTGGCGCAGGAGTATGTTGCTGCAGTTGCTCAACCTCAGCACGAAACTGCTCGACAGTAAGATCTTGTAGCGGTGGCCCAGCAGCCGCCACATCGGCAAAGGCCTGATTGAGAGGATCGAGATACACTGAACGAGACATGCTGGAGCTGCACTCGAGATGGAATATCTGGTGATATGGTGTTGAAGAAGCTGTACATGACTTTTATCTCCAGCATTTGTCCACAACCTATATGCCCCCTTGGGATGGTTGATGTTCAGGGCGTGCTGACCACCATCGCGAGCCTTGCTGATGCCAGGTAGTCGGCTGATTGGGCTAGTTCTATGCTCTTCAGCTCATTTTGAATGCATTGCCAAACCCCGATCTTGCTAGAAGTGGTCAATGACAGCAGTTTTGCTATCTTCATGGGTACCTGCGCTGAGCACATTGTCCAGGCTAGGAAATCATGGTGTATTGATTGGGCGTTCTTCCAAAGAAGCTCAGTAAGCCATCAAGTTATTTGAGCTGAAAGCTTTGGATTGGCCAGGAAGGCGTCAGACCAGTATTGGTCTCGCTGGGACATGTGGTTTTGCCATCTCTTGAGTGCTTGGGCTTGTAGTTGGTCGGTCTCCTGTCCAACGTATACTCGCCTTTTAAATCAATAGGACGAGATTCGATCGACAGACAGCTTTTCCCGTTGTCATAACTCATCCGTACTCACTGCACAATCTACGATGGGCTGGTGGCCTGCGATGTATGTGCGAGCTGCATTCGTGTGTTCTTTCCATCAACGCCTCTTTGTTGTCGTGAGCGTCAGCGAGCGTAATCGTGCCGCGCAGAGCTTCGAAACTTCCGAGAGCGAAATGCACCCGACACATTCAGACGGTAGGTATTTCTGAGTACAATACGAACAGTGTGGTCATGTGCAGTGTTGTGGTGATCCTCCGTCTAACCTGCCAATTTCTCGAATTGTCCGTGCTCCGTGACATCATTGCAACTTCCCGCAAGATCTGACACAGGAAACTCCATTTCCCATCTAATAGCAACTCTAAACGGGTGTCGGCAGCATTGACCCACGATCCAGACTGTTCATTTCATCATAAAGAAATTGCTCCAGCCACACACAGGCCCACAAGCTTAAACAAGCTCCTGGCGCACGGCTACCAAGCTTTCGCCAGCCCGTGCCAACTTTTTCTGCCCACCCCAAAACAGAATTACACTGCAATGTGATGTGGCTTTCGTGCCATCCCTTCCTCTTTGAGCGCCCTGAGACGTGAGCTGAATGGCCGTTTTTGCCGGGAACAGGGATGACGACCGGTTTGTGGCGTCCCAAGGGCAGGGTGATTGGACGCTTTTTACGTGAAAGCGAGCAAAGGGTGAGGAATGATGTCGTTGTTTGCGGTGCGCGCCCTGTGACGACGGTCAAGAGATTGCATGTTTATTCCTGCACAAGTATATAGGTAAGGTGAATGCGATTGTTGATTTCCCCATCCCCTTTCCAAGGTGTACGGTAGCAGCTGTTTGCTTGCTTCACGTCGACCGTCGATCAACCTCCCACTCAACAACAACCTCACAACATACCCACCATGGGTCTCTTCAACAAGAGGAACACGGCTGCGCCTGCCGACACAACCACAGCTACTGGCACTTCCCAGCACCGCGAGAAGAAGGGTATCTTTGCGAGCAAGGGCCAGCATGGCGGTGCACGATCTTGGAATTCGCGCCCTACCTTTAGTGCATGGATCAAGGCCACAGCCCTCGATATCGTGACCATGGCCGTTCTGGGAGCCATTGGACTGGGTGTCTACTTCGCTGATCCCGCACCGAGTCGCAGCTTTCCCGGTAAGCATATACAGCTTGAACACTGCGCGACACCGCCACTAACGATTATACAGTCACCTTCAGAGATGGAGAGATCGTCTATCCCGAGTTTGCGTACCCTCTTCGCAACGAGATCGTCCCCATCTGGGCGGCTGCGCTCATGGCCTTCTTCATTCCCTTCGCCGTCTTCCTCATCTGCCAGATCAGGGTCCGGTCGTTCTGGGATGTCAACAACGCCACCATTGGTCTGCTCTACTCTCTCATCGTGGCAGCCGTCTTCCAGGTTTTCATCAAATGGCTCATTGGAGGTTTCCGTCCTCACTTCCTTGCTGTCTGCAAGCCCGTGATCCCCGCCAACCTCGAATACGACACCGACACATTCGAGTCCGCGGGCCCCACCGGCACCAACGTTGCCAACGGCTTCCGCTCCATCATGTTCGACCGCAGCATCTGTACTGGCGACAAGAAGGAGATCAACGATTCACTCGAGTCCATGCCCTCTGGTCATACCACTGCTGCCTTCGCTGGCTTCGTCTTTCTGTACCTCTACCTCAACGCCAAGCTCAAGGTCTTCGCCAACTACCACCCCGCTATGTGGAAGCTGGTTGCCATCTATGCTCCTCTCCTTGGCGCCTGCTTGATTGGTGGTGCCCTTACCATTGACGAGTACCATAACTGGTACGATATCCTCGCCGGTGCCATCATTGGTACATTCATGGCGTTCAGCAGCTACCGCATGGTCTACGCCTCAGTCTGGGACTTCCGCTTCAACCACGTTCCCGTCCTTCGTCACGCTCCTTTCGTCTATGGCGCTGGACCCAGCACATTTGACGGCTTCCACGACGCTGTCTGGACACGCAAGGCTGGTTGGGGTTCCCACGACGGCAGCGCCTGGGCTGGTGCTCCGTTTGATGCTGCTGATGGCCCCAGGGGTACTATGGCTCCTCAGGCTGAGGGTCCTATGGGAGGTCCTGGTGCGGCACCTGGTCACATGCAGCGCAAGCCTGTCGGTAGTAACAGGATGAGCCACGAGCACGGTGTTCGTGGTGAGCAGATGGTTTAAGTATCTGCTTATCCCGCTCGAAAGAGCTACGATTCGACTGATCATCTAGCAGGCAGCTTTGCTTTCCTGTGATACTTCCTCGACCGCTCGAGTCGAAGATTTCTTCTCTGTTTTATTATGCAAGATACCACTATAGCATTGTAACATAGTCTAATGACGATAATGAATGATATCACATGTCAATCGAGTTCTCTTGGTGATGTGCTGGATGTAATATGGCAGGAGCGGAGCCTTCCCTTGTCTGGTGCCCTTCCAACTTGATTTCCGCCCCCACATCTGCCTCGATCAACATCGACTTACCTCACTCGGTCCTGCGACTTAAGAGCAGCCAGGGCAGATTGCTGGCATCAGATCAGCTTGCTCGCATTTATACCACCATCATCCTTCAGGATCTCGGACCAACATGTGCTGTTCGAACTCTCCCCACCGAGTCCGGCTGATTCCCCGCGTTGCTGCGCAGCCGCGAAACCTTGGGGTCAGCACCGGAGCCCTTGATCCGCAGCTCAGCGTTTGCAACAGTTCCACTTCACCGCTAAGACAGTTGCGCAATCAATCAGCGACGCGACTTGATTTGCTGGCTCTTCTTATCTTGCAGAAGGAGGAGCGGCTGTCCACGCGGGGTGCAAGGTCGAGGCCAACACCGACAGCAACGCCTTTCAGCAGGGCAACATATCACGAGAATGATAGCCACTCCATTTGGATGCCTCAGACGTGTCCATTTTGACGAACAGGCGAAACGTGCGGGGTCAAGGTATTCTTCGCTCTGGGCTTTGGACGGTACTCCAGCCATATACCTCATTGTCGTGCCCAGACCGGGTTCTCTCGCACACACCGCATACGGGACGTTCGTGGCTTGCAAAAGCTGAGCGTTGTTTGAACCTTCCCTGTTGTGCATGGGGGCTGACTGCTCCTGGCAAATCACAGAACACAGTCTCAGCTCAGGTCTTGGCTGTGCTGCAAGGCTGAGAAGCTTGAACTGCAATTACCTCCAAGACTTCAGCTCTCGAGGCAAACGCTGCTTCCGAAAGGCGAACAGCAAGGTCAAGATCACATGTCTAAAGCATTTCACGTCGACGGGACGTCGAGACGGTATATCAAGCGAATATTTGCACGCTTATACGCATGGTGCTTACAATACCTGAGCAATCATGATCCTGGACCAAGCTGCATACCATCAGGCCAGAGTATTACACAAAAAGAAACACGACTCGCAAGAGCACCAATCCAGTCATTGCGCATGCGAGACGCTACCCAAGTATGGTTACTGTCTTTATTTGTACACATGTGCCGATTGGATGCTCGAAGAGTACACTGCGGCCATTTGCTTACGGTCACGCAGGTGTACTGCCTCAAATGTAGGCTGGGACAATCCAGAAGCTCTCAGGCCCGTGTTGGCCTACTACTCAGCTCTTTAGCCTCCAAGACTCGCTTCGTGGACGGCGCCCCAGATTCTTGTGCGTGGCCTGCTTTAGGTATATGCTTCTGGCCGCTGCAGTGTGGCCGCTGCAGTGTGGCCCACCTTGTGCTCCCTCTGAGCTTCGAATCCTTTGAAGTTGGCTTCCCACCTCTCACACCATGGAGCACCGAAACAACTACTACGACAACATGAGTGGCCATAATCGTACTCCTTCGCAGGGAGAATGGAGCCCCCCACCACCAAAGTTTGAAGAGCACGACCACATATACACAGCTCAAGGATCGCCTCATGTTAATTCGCCGCCCTCCCCATACTCCTCGATCCCACAGTCTCCGCCGCCGCCGCTCTCTCCGCCGCTCCACACCTACCAACACTCTCCACCGCAGGAATATCAGCAGGGGTACTTTACCAGCCCGTGAGTATTCTGCCACCACCGTTGTTTGCAATGGATTGGAGTAGAATGCTTTCTCGCGCATGCAGTCACAGTCTACTGACACCGCTCAGTGTATCTACTGAGAAGGAGACACCCTGTGCCACGCACACAGCAATTGGCAGTCCTACACCGGACTACTCTGCACCACAAGTCATACCTGGTCAACAAGCATATCCGTTCGGTGCTCAGCCATTCTCACCTTCTTCACACGGCGGCAGCACACTTGGGTCACCTCAGCCGAGACCGTATACATTCAAGGAGCATGTCGACACATATGACCAGCACATATCGCGGCCAGGCTCTGTCCCACCTCCTGTGCCGCCCAAGGATGATAGGAAGTGTGGATTGAAGAAACGTACATATTGGATGCTGATGGGATGTGTCATCTTCTGGCTCATTGCACTTGCTGTGGGCCTAGGGGCTGGACTGGGTATTGGTCTATCCAAGAAGAACAAGTGAGTCATACTCCCCCTGAAAACGATTGAGCACCCCGGCTGACAACTGAGTAGGAGCCAGGAGGTCAAAATTGACCCATTCTGCCGCGATCACCCCAAGCTTTGTGTCGGTGGGTCACTGAACGCCGAGTACTTATCAAAAAAGGGAGCCTTCAATGGGTCCGGCATCGCATTAGCTGGAGAGTCATGGAACCCAACCACTGGCACCCTCTTTACCTTGTACTTCCAGCACCACACTGGAGACATTCGGTATTTGAAGTACACTAAGGGTCAGAAGTGGTTCGGCGGCGGGATCACAGAGACGGTTGCAAGTAACGCAAAGAACGCAACGCCAATCTCAGCTGTAGCCTATGTTGCGAACGCGACGCAATTTGTAAGACTGATCCCTACTGTTGTTACTGCTGTATTGACAACGTCAGTTCCATGTCTTCTATGTAGGAGATGACAACAACGTTAAGCAAGTCACACAGACCAATGAGTCAACATCGACACAGCTGTGGACGGAGGGACCGCTTAACAAACAGAATCTGCAAGTCTATGGTGACTCTCCAAGTACTGGGCTCCAAGCGTGTTGGAAAGGTAACTTCTACGGCGACTCAGACTACAGCAAATTCCCTACCGTCAATGGCAGTGTGAACGACATACCTTTCGACAACAGGTTGGGCATGAACATCTGGTATGCACTCGACAACTCCACCTTCCACCAGTATGCGTGGTACGCGGGTAGCCCTGACTGGAAGTTTATCCAGCGCTGGCAGGGCTTCAATACACAAGCTGGCGTTGGTTGTTATAGCTGGGGAGCTGGCACAACCCAATACGCCATGATGGTCAGCAAGAACGATGATGTCGAGATGTACTGGAAGGACACCGACACCAACTCGAGCACAATTGTTCAGGACGAAGATCATCCTTACAACGTCTTCGTCAATGCCTCAGGTGCCACGATTCCTGATATTTGGCCTTCGACGTCACTGGGATACACCACCTACTTCTACGCCCAGTCCGCAGATCGTTCCATTCGTGGCTATGACATCAACTACAATGCAGAAAACACATCGTATCCTGGCCATGAGAATTTCACAGTCCAAACGCCTGCAGAGCTCTTGTACGCTCTTGGTGGCACGCATCTGACCGTGTCAGCCGTGTCAGAGAAGAATAATGACGGCGATGTACTGTACGACAGTCTATACGTGTTCTTCCAAACAGACGGGAACGACATTACAGCAGCAACCAGGAGAGTGTACGGTGGTGAGTGGACCATTGCGCCGCTCAAGATCCCGGATACATGAGTGCAAGTATTCCAGTCAGTGACCACTCTGACCGTCCACGAGCTTGGAGACTAGTCGCAGTTTCGGAGCGCATCAAGCAGTTCATGGTCAAAGTTTCTTTTCGGCCCGTATATGCTTACGATTGTCATTCTACCTCAGGATACCGCAATAATGATGGTCTTTCGTCTAATCACCTGAGTACTGTACAGGCGTTGCGGAGTTCACGATACCTAACGATTGTGCACAATACGGTTGTACGCACTTCCTTCTTCACATCAATTAAAAGTCTGCAACGACAGGCATTGCTTCAGTACTTCCTGTCCTTCTCACCTGTTGGGCATCAAGCATACTTACCATTGCGATCCCTTGATGCATGTATAACGTTGTTATGACAGCAGTCAGCACCGACAGTGTAGGTTCAGCCGCCTACGTATATCACCGTTTCGACTTGCTGCTTTTGCCAACCAACAGCGCGTGTAATTTCCTCTCTCGCTCGCCACTGTCCACGAAAACGATTCCAGGAAAATGACAGCAATTTGGTTATTTCCGAGGGCGGTGGCTAGCCGCAATCCTGCGTACGCCCAATTTCCCTTGTCACCAACCAAAAATAAGCGGTCGATCCTATCGTGCGACATGTTCACGCGCCGAAAACTTCACGACGATCGCGTGCAGTGTGGTCAACAGAACCTGGGGTCGACAACACTAACAGCAGAGGTTCGATCGATAAAATGACGATCTCTTGTCAGCGGCACCAAAGTGAGCAGTGTCATGTCAAGTTGTTTGAGATCGATGAGGGACCCTTGGCGGCGCATCGTGAAATTGCCATGGGGCTGAAACCGTGGCCCAGGCCCCACACTGACCGCTCACATCTTCAACAATCCGTTTCCGTGACACGGATGCAAGCAGCCATGACAACAACTTCTCTGAATGAATGATCGAGCCGCCGCCGAAGTGTGGTGTGGATATCGTGGTCTGTTGCGTGCTGCGCGCTTACGGGCACGTGTGCGACAATGATCGCGCAGTTGCGCGGTCCGCGCTCGGCTCATCTCCCTCTCGCTGCAGAAGAACCGCCAACCGCCAACCGCCAACCGCTATCGCGACAACGGGCACCCCCGTCGCTTTGTCCCAGGATGCCGTTGTGGCACGCGGCAGATGAAGCCAGACACTGTGTTCCGCGTGTGCCGATCACCCATACCCTGGCCTCAGACCTGGTCATTTGTCGGGCCTTCGACGTCTGAATCCTGCGCAATTTGTCCCTAACTGACCCATTTGCGTCTAGAAGACTTGATGACCGCTGGCATGAGGGTGAATTGTGGAGAAGACGTTCGTTAGCCGGAGACTAGAATCTTGATGCCGGCGCGCTTCTGCTCATGGCTGCCCTTTCTCCCACTTTGCTCCGACTCACGAAGTCGCCTTTTGCTGTGCAACTGCAACTGTTTGCTCTTCGGGGCTGTCCACTCCTTTGGTCGCGCATCACTTTCATTCCTCCTTATTGTCGTTCCACCGTCCTCAATCTTACACCTGATACCCGCTAGCAATTCACTTGAAACGCGATGCCTAGCTTGCTCACGAGATCAAAGTCGCTCCGGCTTCTGAAGCCAGGTCGGAGGGGCGCCCAGCAAGAAGAAACTCAAACTCTGAACTCTATTCTATCACCGAACGCTCCCCAAACAGACTTTGACAGGTTCAAAGCAACACCTGTGCCTAGGGCTGAACGAACGCTTGAAGCACCCGAGATGACAGCCCGGCCAAGTACGTCAGGTGGACCGGGGGAACGCGCAATTCAGTTCCACAAGAAGACGATGCCTGCCCCGTCAGTCTATTCAGAGGACCGGTTTCTCGCTTTCTCTTCGCCGACGGATTCTACCGCCATACTGCACGCTGTCGAGAGTCCGAAGGACGTCATCGGCATTGCGTTGGGCAGCCCTACTGTTGGCTCGAATTGGAATTCGACACCTCAGGCTACCACAGAGAACCTAATTGCCGGCGCTCAGATGTCGTTACAAAGCCATGCGAACGCATCGACGACTACTATTACCGGACCCCAGATACAGTCCAAGCCGAAGGTTAGCCGATGGAAGTCACTCTTCAAAAAGACCACGCCGCCCCCAAGAGAGAAGCCCTCATTCTACCAGCTTGCACAACAGGTTACACCAGCACGTGCCGACAGTCACCATGAAACATCACCAAAGTCAAAGTCCAGGCCACAGCTGAAGACAGAGGGGGGCGTGACATTGCCGGTCTCGGTCTTCAACCCGGACATCAGGGCATCCCGCAACTGGTCTCATGAAAATGTATCTTCGAAGGATGTACAGCATGGAAGGAAACGCTCAGCGACACTCGATGCTGGCCGTTCGGCGCCTCGACACAGATTCCAAAGGTCTGCTACCACTCCAAACCCGCCGCTGGCGAGTTCAGGAAAAGATATTGCGGCCGGTTTGTTGGGTGTTGACATCCCTGAAACGAAGCTTGATAGATATAGTGTCATGTTCAGTGGTGTACTAGACCCTACAGCGAACAGGTCTTCGTTGTATGAGCGCCGTCAGTCCAAGGTTAATGCTGATCACGTCAAGCCACTGGAGAAAATCACGATCAAGGTATGTCTCATGCCACTTCACCACTGCGCTTTTGGACTCCAACTGACGTAGACAAGGACGATAAGGAAAACCTAGCACCGCCCAAGCTTCCACGTAGGGCAACATCGCCTACTGTTTCTAACCCTCCATCAGCACGATTGTCCTTGTTTCCAGCAACTGGACGTGCTACGCCAACATTGCGTGCAGGAACACCAGTCTTACGCGCACCATCACCGCTTGTGTCGGACTCGCCTCGCGCACGTTCTAAGACTGCGCCAGCGAAATCGCCTACACAACCGACGTTCAAAGGTGCAGAGGAGGACAGGAACAAGCCGCCCTCCACAAGCTTTACCCGCCAATACAGCGGTTCCCCCAGTCTCAAGCCCGAACGTCCACCACCTACACCGTCTTCGATGAATAGCTTCGACATCTCTGACAACGAGTCGGTCACAATTGTAGTCGCGCGCACAACACCAGCCCAGACAAAAGCATGGAAAGCACACGTCGAGTCGCAGGAACCGGACTGGGAGTTTCTCCCGAAACCGAGATCTGCATCTGCATCTGCGAACATCTCTACTACATCACTCGGACGTTCGGTCTCTCGCAAACAGCCCCGCGTAACAGCCGCTTCTGCGCTCTCTTCGCATCCTTCGACCGCACCCCTTGAAGTCTCCTCACCACTCCAAAACCTGCAGACAATCCTCTCGCCACCACTCTCTGCTGAACCCTTCGAGAAACCCGCGTCTGAAAAGCCCGTGATCCGTAGGACCACCAGCCAGCGGAAAGCGAAGGTTGTGGGTAACAGCGCACAGACAGCGACTGTGGGCATAGCGAGGAGCGTGAGCGTTAGCAAGGCCACGAGACCAAGGACGTTGAACAGGACGCCGACAGACTTGAGCAGGCACCTCCAGTCGAGCCCGGAAAGGAAATTCGGAGAACGAATGACGCTTACGCCAACTCTGGTCGAGATTGGCAACCGCAAGAGCCAACGCGTCCAGTTGGTCGATGCTTGAGCATTTCCTCCAGCTCAGTGCTCCCACAGTTTTCAATTCTTTTCGTCTCAGCGGTTTCAGGGTTAGCCTGGAGTTCGGTCATTCGCTCGCTTTGAGCACCTTCTTAGCAGGTAGATCCTGCTCCACTTTCTAGGGAGGCATTTCTTGAGTGTTGTTTCGCAGAGATACACTTGGAGTCTGAGGCCAAGACCTCCTTTCATGCCGTACATTCTTCAGCGCAGGGCTTCAACTTTGGGCCGAAAAGTTGGCTCCGCATTCTCTTTTGTCAGTCTTTTGGCATTTTAGGGTTCAACGCACTGCAGAGCAGTTGCCACTATCTAGGGAGGATCAGTTCACTTCCAACTTTACATCAGCGGAGGGCTACGACAAAGGTGGACCTCAGTCTCAACGATACCTCGCACAAGAGTGCACTCTCATATAGGTCAATAACAGATTTACAACCATCTGCTCTGTCCGTCTCTTTTACTTCTCGTTCATATCACATGACTGTCCACACAAGCATCTACTGCGAGCGGTTAGGGCCTTCAAACTGTCCGTTGAACATAGGCCCCTTCTACAACATCATCACGCGGCATCTTCTGGCATTTGCTGAGCGTCGGCCAGCCAAAAGCACGCCAAAGCGGGCTGTGCTTCAGCTTTCGCAGTGGCGCCCCCACGAACAAGCATAGCCTTTCCCCGCAACACAACGTGCGACCCTAACACCAAGCTTTGCAACCATTGTCAAGCTTCTCTTTCACATCTCTGGGCCCTAGCAGTGCTCAATCGAACGCAGGCACCGGTGTAGTTTTGTACCACCAGCAGCACAAAGCTCCATCCCGGACCCCGCGTCTGCGCGCTCGCTTGCCCTTGCCAGCCTCTCCAGCCTGGCCAACGAGATGCAACGCTCCTGCGCCCTCATCAGCCATCACGCCTCTAGTGGCAGTTATGATTGCACGAGACTGATAAGAATACCGCCACAGCCTCGTGTCATTGGCGAAGATACATTTCTTGATACTCGAACCATGCACCGAGGGTCGAGCCTGGCGGCGAAGCTCAGGCTAACCTGGACGGATCACAGAGTACGAGGGGTGCAGTGAGGCTGAGCGCAGCCTGCGGTCGTTGGGCAAGCTGACCTCTTGTGCGGTCTTCCTTGCCACCTTCTCTTCCTGTCGCTCCTCTTGCGAATTTCGCACACTCTCTATCCTTGACTAAAGTTGTGATCGGTGGCGCTCTCTGTACCGTATCGCGCAACCGTTCAGCCTTCCTTCGTCACCGAGGGAGACCTTCGACTTCCTGAACCTCAAGGCAACGATCAGCCTTGGCCAGAGGGATTCTTTGAAGGGCGTCAACTTCTACAGGTGTCTAATCTCGACACTAAAGCGAAGCTTGTGAGCACAACACCATTTCCCACAACCGTATGTTGCCTCAGTAAGCTGCTGGTCGTCGATCCAGCCAAACATCGTGGCTGCGCCAGGCGGGCGGTATTTGTAGACAATCTCAAGATGTCAGGCGTCGAGGTACGTTGTGTTTTGCTACTTATCCAAAAGCCAATCTCCCCAGTCTGTACAAACATCAAACGAAGCAGATTGACCCAATGTATAGGTTGTTGCTGCGGTCAGCGCCGTGGTCTCTGCGTTTCATGCTGGCTCTGAGCTTCTCAAACACATCAAAGCAAAGCGGCGCAAAGCACGTGCTGCCCAAGCTCAACAGGAATTTGAGGAAAAACAGCTGCAGGATTCTCTTGTCTCCGGTGAACAGCAGATTGGCTTCCGTTACACACAAGATGTTCGAGAAATGGGCGATGTGGTGCGAGTTGGTGATAGTAAGTCTAGCTATCGATCTGTGATTCGAACATGTATTGACGTACTCAGCAATCGCCCACCAACGGCTCATGCATGTCGTTATCATGTTACAGGTACAGCACCAGTCTGTACAGTAAGCTTGTTGCTGACACAAACCAGGGAGAAATCATCAAAAGCCTGCAAATGGCTGCGCAACACGAGACAGCGATTCTAAACCTCCGCCTGCTTCACGAAGCATCGATCACGAACCGCAAAGACACCTTCGTGATACTGGATGAGATGAAACAAAGGATCATTCTCACGAGACCAATACCACGACAAATTGAAGGGATTGAGCATCGTCCTTCGATTGCAACATTGTCCTCTTCGTGGCCAAGTAACCTGAGGTCCATGGATGTTGCCCCAGAGGGATACATGCCCTCCGCTGTCACTATTCCGTCACCAGCAGAGTCGAAGGAAAACAGATCCGGACTGGCACGCTACTTTCAGATGAAACGTAGCACTAGCGCATCCTCCAAGGCAATGTCCACCAGCGTGAATGCACAAGCGGAGGCTCCGAGGATTGATTATTGCGCAGCCCTCGAGCAAATGGCTCAAGCCAAAGGTCAAGACCGCGGTGCACTTATGAACGACATCGACGAGATTATGGTTTCCTACAAGGGACTGAATGTCAACGATGAAGTGACAGGCCAAGCGTGGAACAACCAACAGCACCCACGTACATTCCCAGAGCGTCGAGGCACGCTTAACATACTCAATGGAAATGGCTACCAACAAGCAGATATGTTCTCATCTTCCTGGGGTGCAACACCGATGAGCCAACAAAATCAACCGCTACCGCACCCTCATATGGGCCAACAACCCACCTTCAATCAGGATGTATTCAATGGGTACCCTCAGTGCTCGCCGTACGCAGGTCCAAATCCGTTCCCTCATCATCAAACCCATATGTCACATCGTCTCTCCGACTCCTCGGCATCCAGCGTACCACACTCAGATAGGTCATGGGAACGTAACGATTCGGAGTCGTCGCGCAGCTCTTACGCCCAGAGCGATCCTCGATATTCGGTCTCGCCTTCTTCCAACAAATCGGGGTTCCCGCTGTCGTCGTCTCCAAGTCCGCAGCAGACTACTGATTATTATGGCCAGCTTTCATCGCATCTTCTGACCTACGCGTCAACAGACAACAACTATGCTTCTCCCATTGCACCTCTCTCTGTTCCCCAGCGCAGCCCATTGCGAGCGTCACCGCAGAACGGAGGACCAGTGAACGCACCACCAGCGCCACATCAAGTAACGAACCCATCTGCACAAAACCCACATGCTTCTAGCTCACAGTGTGAGACAAGGGTCCCCAGCGCGATCGCACCATTCGGCTCGCCTCCAGATTCTCCGATTCCCAAGGAAGAAGTCCGTGCGGAGAGTAGTCCTGCGCGACCAACGATGATTTCTCCTGGTCCCCCGAGCACGCATAGTAGCTCGAGCGGTCACACTGTGACGTTCGGCGCACCGTCATCCCCGTGGTCTAGAGCTCTATCTGCCCCAGTCAACCGAATTCGTCAACCATCCATTGCATCGACTGACAGCAGTGGCTCCGGCTCGATTGGCATTCTCCCTCGCCCAGTCAGCATAATCCCCTCATCAACGATCCAATCTCCAAAACCGGGACAAGAGCGCATGATGAACGGCCGTCCCTGTAAAGCCAATGACTATTGGGGTTTTTGCAAAGGTGCCTGGGACGTCCGTGAAGACTCAAAGAAGGGTCTTGCACTGCGTACAATGCCTTCTGGTATGTACAATACGAAGGAAGTCTGGGAGTGTAGATCATGCAACTTCCGTGGAAATACATACAGCATCATGACCGGCAAAAAGGGCAAGAAGGAAACTATTACGGATCCCAACATACACACTTCAAAGTCAGGCATCCGGTATAGATGGGTTTTCCTGGCTAAGAGCCATGTCAAGAAGAAAACACCCGACAGCACAAGCGAGGAGTGCAACTATGGCTGTGTGATCTGCAGCGTCGAATTAAAGGTCACAAGCATCTTTGGCAACGTGGATACCCTCATGTACCACTTACTCGAGCATGTCAGTGGTATGTCGCAAAAGTCGATGCTCCAGACAAAGTGTATCGTGGGCAGAACAGCCGGACCATACGAGGACTGGGATATCAATGTGCCTCTGTTCGTAGATGTGAGTGAAGTAGAGGGATAGTGGTCTCCTGTCTTCATACATTACGATGGTCACGGTCATGGGCGACGCTTCAAGGCGACTTTGTTTCGAGATACCCTAAATATGATATGCATTTCATTCTGCCATTCACTCCGAGCTCCAACTATGGCTCACACAACATGAGGATCGTTACAAGTGAGTCAGCTCAGCGGCATGCCGTATTCGGCTAGCGCAACGGATAGTCATAGTAAGCACGACCATCACTCCAACCATATAGCAGCGGCTCACTGCCTTACGAGTTTAGACCCATTATCACTCGAGACAAAATGCAGCTCCCTTTCACCACCGTCGACGTGTTCACCACAATGCCCTACGCAGGTAATCCGCTAGCCATCGTCCGCGTCCCACACACCGCCTGCACCACTCTCACGGAAGCCCAAAAGTAAAAAATCGCCCGCGAATTTAATTTCAGCGAGATCACCTTCCTGCACGAACCCTCATCCGAAAATGAAAACGGCACCGTAGACTTCGACATCTTCACTCCGCTATCTCGCCTCGCCTTTGCAGGGCATCCAACGATCGGCATCGCGCTTTATGCCACGATGAATCAGGGTATGTATCCTGGTGTTAGGCAGTTGAAGACGCGAGCTGGCCTGATTCCGTTTGAGTTTGATGAGGAAAGGGGGAGGGTTAGTGTGCAAGTGCCACATGCGGTTCGTGTCCATAGGAAGAGGCTGCAGCACCCGTTTCCGGTCGAGGAGACGAACGGAAGTCGAAGTGAGACCGTGCCACTTGTCAGTATCGTGAAGGGTATGGCCTTCAATCTCGTGCCCATTAGGAATATCGAGGCGCTGAGATTGCCGAATAAGGGTCTGTTACCGGTGGCGGAGTGCTATCTTGCTGAGCATCTCGATCAGGGTTCGGGTTGGGACGTTGGGTATACGGGGACATTCTATTATACTGAGCTGGGTGTCGATCCTGAAGAGGCGGATGTGAGGGCATTGAGAACACGGAGTATTGGAACTAGGGAAGATCCAGGAACCGGAAGTGCGAGTTGTGCGTTGTGTGGCTATTTTGCTGTCGTTGCGAGGAAAGCGGGACGGCCGAGAAAGTAGAGATTTCATCTTACGCAAGGCGTGGAAATGGGTCGAAGGTGTGATATCTACATCAACATCGAAACCACTGAGGATGGTGAGGGCATCGAGAGCATGGAATTAAGCGGCGCGGCGGTGCAGGTCATGGAAGGTATACTTACCATCTCTTGAGAGTATTCTAGGATTATCGGCATTTAGGCTTTGGTATAGGAGGTGCATAACTGTACGTTGCCTAAGTCTTAAGATCAACTGCTCCCAACTTTGCCCAGTGTCCACGATATCCTCTTGCCTTACTATTTAGTGTTGGGGGATGGATACACTGATGGAGGGACTTATAAAGTCTGTTTTCGTAAGGAGATGTAGGACTTGTCGTACACATCCGATGTGTTCAAGTCATTCGACCATCGACATTCATGTTTCAAGGGACACACGGCTTGCTGCACTGACTGAGCAGTCAAGACCTTATCAGAGGAGCTTCAGGGCTGCAAGCTTGATGTAAATGACGTTGTGAGCGTGGCGAGTCTGTAAGTAGAGGGGCCTGGTCCACATCGTTAATGTTTCCACAAGCTACCAGCCTCGATTCACAGACACAATTCGATACGCAGTGGTAGCTTTACTGAGGAGATCAAACAGACGATATCTACGAGACACAGACATTCGCCAGGCTCTCAACACAACGGACAAGCAATAGGTCGTCACCGAAAAAGAGTCACCGACCTTGAGCGTAATGTTGGCGAAGTCGAGGGAGAGGTTGCATTCAGCGAGGACGAGACTGTTGAGTTGAGGCAATCAGAAGAATACCTTGAAGCAGCCAAAAGGTTGCTAGAAGAGCTGCTGTCAAAATCGCAAGAAGACGCAGTGGTCTAAGCGGTCGCGAGTCAAGTCGGGTCGCATACTGTGACATTTGGGAGTAACAATTCCGGGTTCCAGATTGGCGTCATCTATCGAGGAGCCGATGGCCTGATTCTTGGAGCGAAGCAAACGGACTAATCAAGCTGCCGCTTTGCCAAGCGGGCAATTGTGCCAAATTTCCATCTCATTTCTGCAAACAACAAACTCACAAAGCCCTTGCTTTACCGCGGGTCACCCAGCCCGGTGAGCCGAACATCCCATTCACTGTCGCTATGCGATTGAGGAATAGGAAGATAGTCACAGCGATGTTACCCCACATCACCTTGTTCCACCCTCTGTACGCCCAGAACACAGTACTGCCCATACCTGCATAGTTTGCCACAAGATGCCCCACATCTCCGCACGCAGCGAACAACAAGTAATACCTGGTGACATCCGGATCTTTCGTGAGTACGGTACAGGTCAACGCGTAACCAGCAAGCAGGAGGAACAAACTGCCCAGCGTGTACGCCAAAATAACCACGGCCGGGGCGACAGAATCAGCCGGATCGTAGGTAGGCAGCTGAGAAGTGACGAAAGTAGATGGCGTTGTTATCGCTGCGTGAGCGCCAATGATCAATGATACTGGTCGCGTCTTAGTATGCGTCTGCTGTAAAAATACATGGGCGCGTAGGCTTACAAGGCTCAAGATAGGAAAAAAGCAGTGCCGGCCAACGCGGCAAAGCGGTCGTACCAAGGGCGCCTGCCATTTCGATGATGCGCAATGTGGGGAGAACGTGTTTGTGCTGTTGGAGATGTTCGTGAGATGGCCGTGATGACTTTCGTGGTGCAATACGGTGATGTCATCCTCGGCACGTTTGAAATTAGCTCAACTCACCCATTCCTCATCCATTATTGCTAACCTGCAGTAGCGCTTGTCCCATCTCTGCCAGCACTGCAGACCAAACCACTTGTGCAGCAGTCGTGTTCATTGCGATTCAAAGGAGAAACCGCCCTCCAAAGGGCGTACAAGCAGAGCGTGGGAGATCGAAGCCTCCTGCTAGAGTCCCTAGTCTGGCACCGTTTCCCTTGGACGGATGAGTAGTGCCCTCAATGACTCCTCGGACATGGCGTGTATACATCACTCGAAGATCACCTTAGAGCCTGTTTCTTGGATATAACGACGAAGATGGCCGTTGAGCGCACCCAATGCACAACTAAGGTTCCACAAGCATCGCTTCTCGGCCTGCCCACCGAGCTGCGCCTACAAATTTTCTCCTACCTTGCTGAACCAATTCGCTTTCATCTCGACTCCTCAAATCAAGACCCCGATCCAAGAAGTTGGACATTCGAACACAGGCGCCCCTGTTACACACCTGACCCCTTCCATCCTTCTCTCTGCAGCACGCCGCGCTTCTCTGGCCTGACTTCGACCGCATCGATGTGTCATGCTCATGGTGGTCAGCCAACAAATCACCTTGCGATACGAGCGGTATGCAAGACCTTCAGCTCTGAGGCTTTTGATGTGTTTGAGAACTACGCAATTGGCCTGACGATCGAGCACCGTACAGTCGAGGCGCGCAGTGTACTCAGGTCAATGAGCGCGCTGCAACTGGCAATGCTAGTTGATCTCACCATCCAAGTTCTGCCCCTGCCTAAGGAAGGGCCTTGGTGTCAGCGGTGGCCACGGAATGGAGGCAGTATATCGACAGTGCTGATCCACCTGAGAAAGAACCTTTTCGCTTTTCTGAACCTGAGGACTATGGCAATACAACAGCCGAAGCGTCTTCGTCGAAAAAGGCGAGACAGATTTGAGATGTGGTATCACTTCGAGCCCGAAGACGAGTGGCGACGGCAGTGGTACATTGTCGATTTGAAAGCCATGTTCGGAGATCGTGTACAAATCGTTGTGGAGTGGTGGTATGTCCTGCGAGAGGGCCACGTGCGGAGCTTGAGCGGAGACGATGAGATGGTGCGGGCGAGGGGTTTCGTTGGGAATTTTGAGAGTGTCGCTTGTACATGGGAGCTCGAAATGAGCTCAGAGCCAATTGTCGCGGAATGGGGTGATTGGACAGAGTGTTGGAAGAATCGCGGAATGGGGTTTGACAAGGAGTACTCGCCAATGAGGGATACACGCAGCGACGACAAGGGTTATTCTCAGAGATACAGATGTCCTCACTATGCTACGGCTGGACAAGTAGCTACCTGGGAGACAAGTGCAAGAAGACATCTGGAGCAGGCTGAGCGACAAATCCGTTGTAGGCATTAGACTGTGGTGTGTTCCGAATAGTCCACCAAAACCTTTTTTGGTTGCTAGTATCTATCATCAAGCGTCATCGGCAGAGCCCAATTGCTTTCCTGGTCCGCTCGCATTCCGTCTCTTTACGCTCTCATCAGTCTCCTTCAGCAAGGCATCCTCGTGTTCCACTGGCCAGAAGATGTACGATCTGTACTCGGTGTTCTCCCAGTCCCCATTGATCTGCTTGCCGTCATCATCCACGTCGCGGCTGACATAGTGCAGGAATTGGCCGTGTGACACTACCACGATCTCTTCCTCCTCACGATCCCTTAAGAACTTGCGCAGTGTCGCAGCGCGCCCCTCCAGGGCCTGCCCATCGGGTGCGAATGTTCCGCTCTTGGAGTCGTAGTCTGACAGCTCGTAACACCTCTCGAAGTTGACGATGTTGCCGTACTCATCTTGCAGACGCTTGATACCGCTTGGGGTGTTCGCTGGCTCTGCCGGGGCTTCTTGGGCAAGTGGTAAAGCTAGAATCTTGTTCTTCCCGGATTGCAAGTAGGGATCCATGCTGATCGAAGCAGTTTGGATGGCTCGACGGATAGGGCTGGCACAGACAAGGTCGATGCTGTCAAAGTATGGGAAGATGGTGGACAAGTGCTTGCACTGCTCACGGCCTTTTGGGGTAAGATCAGGATCAGGAATGGTCTGATCGTCATCGACGTTGTGGTAGCCTTGGGCATGGCGGATAAAGTGAACTACTCTGGGAGCCATGATAGTACTCTGTGAATGTTGAGGGACTTTTTTGTTGTTAAGGCTGCAAAGGCTATGTGAATACTTCACCGTGATCTTGACACAGCGCTCCTTAAGTATGCTTCGATGAATGCATCCGTCGGTCAGCGATATGTCACTTTAGTCTCGAGGTAGTACTGCGATCGTGTGGCTCAGTTGTAAACAGTCAGCTAGCAGTGTGACTAGGCCGCTGTAGTTCTGCCAGCACATCCTGTCACAGGCTGAAGAAAGCTGTCCACCACGAGGCTAGAAGTAGCGGATGCGCCGCTTAATGTCCGTTGCAGCACTGGAGCTCGTCATCGTCATCGGCGCGATCCGACCAGACTCGTGTCGGTATTAAGGGCCATGGTGTTTCTGAGAAAGCGATGTAAGTGACGAAGCCCGATGACGCAGAAGCAAGGCCTCCACCACGTGAGGGCGGCTATTGTTTTCGGTAAGCTGGTTCCGGGGCTCAGCATTGGTCAACTTAAGCGTTCTAAGATCATCGATAGTTGGCCCGTTGTAATTAGGACTGCGCTAGTCGTACTCCGGGCAGGGTGCTGCCGGAGGTGCAACATCATAGAGCTGAATGCTGCGCAAAATCCGTGTCGAAGAATCAAGAAGTCCTGTTTTGAAGGGCCGAAGATTGTTCTGCAGACATCCAGAACGCTGCGCAATGAGGTCGTCGGGACTTGGAGTAACGGTAGATACACTTGTTGAGATGTCTTGAACCACATGTCCGAAAACGGTCACAGGGAGACCTGGGAGCTTGTTCGGGGTCGGCTGTCAACATTTTGAGGTAGCTGGGGAAGGATGCTGCTCGCACCTGCACACATAGCTCAAACTGGCTGTACGAGCTTGCACCGCCCATAACAGTCTTCATAGATCGATAGGGCGAGATCGCAGCGTGCCACTTTTCTGGTGATGATTCTGGCTGTAGAAGATTGGCTGTGCTATACTCGGATACGATCACGACGCAGAGAATCGATCGTAGACAAACTGATCAAACCAGAGCAGATACCTGCCATCTACACACACAAGCTGCGTGTTCTCCCAGCATTGCCTCCTACTGGTTGTCGTGAATCGTGAGTGTTGAGAACATGGTGTGTGGGGAAAAGCTCCAGGCCTAGCGTTGTGCTCGGACCACCGCGTCTCGCGTAATCATCGTCACTGCCACCTTCTGCACTGTCAGCCCTCCACCGTCAGCCTCACCTCTTATTGCTCTTACACATGCTACCTCCGCCTGCTCTACTGAAGATGCGCGTCTCGTTGGACTCATTCGCGGCTGCGAGGCTTGCTATAATGCATGTCAGCCTGCCGAGAGACCTGGTCGAGAATCATCCACGCGGATACTGATAGGTATGGAGCGATCGACACGCAAGGCTCACGCAAGCATCTGGTGATACTGCATACCTCAACGTTGATCATGTCCCGTGACGTTTCTTGATCGTGTGCGGGCCGATGTAGCACACCGCATGTCTTGAGAACGCACTCGCGGCTTGCCCGACAAGTCGATCGGCTCGGCGATTCGAGTGACCTGGTTAAGAGATGTGGCTGTCTACGCCGCGCATGGCTGAGCGACACAGCATCCAAATGATGCTCGATCAGTGTCATGATCATCATTGTTGCAACGACGTATTCAGAGTCAGCTCCAAAGAATCTTGGGTATATGCGGGCCCAGCGAGACCGGATGCATGAGGCCAAGTACATGTTGCCGTCTGCTTTAAGATCACAATTACAGCCGCAGTCCGCAACATCGAGGGATCCGCATTAGTTCCTCGAGGAAAGATGATGAGCCGCAAATTCGACCTGTCGATTGGCTCGTTGTAGTCCAAGCTTATTTGCTCCACCTCGGTCTGACATGAGGCGCGGCGGTGCTGGCATCTCAGTATATCGCTTTCCAGCTCCAACGAGGCACTGGAGCTAATGTTATAGGTCGCGTACGTGCGTCAAAATCTTTCACAGCCCTGGCAGTAGATGTTCAGCTGGGATGATGCAGTGCAGTTGATCGACATCAAAAGGTACCGCTTCGGCTCGTATCTTCTTTCTACTTACATCTCCTCTATTCGCACTGATTCACTCACTTGATCACGCTTTCGATTATCGACCATCACAGTCTCCGCACGCTCAAACCTTCACATTTCCATTATCGTCTTGCGTCCCATTGATCATCTTTGATCATGTCTTCCGGTCACGATGATCCTCTCAATAACCAGGGCTACGATATGCAGGACATCGCGTCCGGTCGAACCGTATGTCGCACCGCTTGTAGCATATCCATATGATCGCTCAGTTGACGACTCTTACTAGTATCACTATCTGCCCGAAAGTGTCGATGCCGACGAGCGCCTCTTGAGCACCTCGCCAAAACCTGAACCTTCGTCGGAGCTCGAGCATCCATATCATGACAGAAGGAAGGCTCACTCTAGAGCTCCATCTCCTGCTTACAGCCTGACGGAGACGTATGCCCCCAACGCGACTGGGATGCACATATCAGGCATGGACACAAGGAGTCGCGACGGCCACGAGCCTTCCAATCCATACGATAGTCATGCTGCGCTACAGGAAGATCTCTCACCGGACCAAGTGGCGTACGACGATGACTGGGTGCAGCGGCAGCAACAGTCCGCATCGGGGGGCAACGGCGTGAAGCGTTCACGGACGCGTAAGGTAAAGCTAGTACAGGGATCGGTACTGTCTGCAAATTATCCTGCTCCCAGTGCTGTTCAGAATGCAATCGAACCTCGATTTCGTAACGCGGAGGGTGTAGATGCGGAAGAGTTCACCCAGCTCCGCTACACTGCAGCTACATGCGATCCGAACGACTTCACCTTAGCAAACGGATACAACCTCCGAGCGCGAATGTACAATCGCCATACGGAACTTCTCATCGCCGTTACCTACTACAACGAAGACAAAACGCTCCTTGCGCGAACGTTACATGGCGTAATGAAGAACATCCGAGATATCGCCAACTTAAAGCGGTCTCGATTCTGGGATAAAGGTGGACCGGCATGGCAGAAGATCGTCGTGTGTCTTGTCTTTGACGGCATCGATAACGTTGACAAGAGTATCTTTGACGTCCTCGCTACAATCGGCATCTACCAAGATGGGATCCTGAAGAAGGATGTCAATGGCAAGGAGACAGTGGCCCATATTTTCGAGTACAGCAGTCAAATCTCCGTTACACCTGAGCACCAACTCATTCGACCTGATGCGGGGAAAGAGTCTGAGAACTTGCCGCCTGTGCAGTTCATTTTCTGTCTCAAACAGAAGAACAGCAAGAAGATCAACTCGCATCGGTGGCTCTTCAATGCTTTCGGCAGAATCCTGAACCCAGAGGTTACAATACTCATCGACGCTGGTACCAAGCCAAGTCACCGCTCACTTTTGTCATTGTGGGAAGCCTTCTATAACGACAAGGACTTAGGAGGAGCTTGCGGCGAGATTCACGCAATGCTAGGCAAGCGTGGCCATGCTCTTCTGAATCCACTAGTCGCCGTGCAGAACTTCGAGTACAAGATCTCGAACGTCCTAGACAAACCCCTCGAAAGTGCGTTCGGCTATGTAAGTGTGCTTCCTGGCGCATTTTCAGCGTATCGGTTCCGTGCGATTATGGGGAGACCACTTGAGCAATACTTTCATGGTGATCATACACTATCGAAGATCCTTGGTAAGAAGGGCATTGACGGGATGAACATTTTCAAGAAGAACATGTTTCTTGCTGAGGACCGCATCTTGTGCTTTGAGCTCGTAGCTAAGGCAGGCGCGAAGTGGCACCTGTCGTATGTCAAAGGTAAGTCGATACACGCAATTGACTCGGTCCGGGCTAACGAGAATATCCAGCTGCAAAAGGCGAGACTGATGTGCCGGAAGGCGCCGCTGAATTTATCGGTCAACGACGCCGATGGTTGAACGGATCATTCGCCGCCTCTTTGTACTCCGCCATGCATTTTGGGCGTCTCTACTCCTCCGGACACGGCATCATCCGTCTCTTCTTCCTCCACATCCAGCTAATCTACAACTCTGCGCAGCTATTGTTCACCTGGTTCTCTTTGGCATCGTACTATCTCACCACCGTCATCATTATGACCTTGGTCGGCACGCCCAACAAGGAGACGAACTACCACGGCTGGCCGTTCGGCGACAAAGTAACCCCGGTTTTCAATGTGATCATCGGATACATCTACGTCGCCTTCCTGATCCTGCAATTCATTCTTGCCCTCGGCAACCGACCAAAAGGATCGAAAAAGACATACAAAGCTTCATTTGTCGTGTTTGGTTTTATTCAATTTTACATTCTGATCCTCACGATCTACCTCGTTCACCGCGCTTTCAGTTCCAAGCCTATCGACGAGCAGATATCTTTTGCCTCAAGCCAAGCCTTCGTCGACAGCTTCTTTGGCGGCGAGACAGGTGCAGCCGGTCTCATCATTGTCGCGCTCATCACGATCTACGGCCTCAACTTCATCGCCTCTTTCTTGTACCTCGATCCCTGGCACATGTTCCACTCTTTCCCGCAGTATCTGGTACTTATGAGTACTTATATCAACATCCTGATGGTGTATGCATTCAACAACTGGCACGACGTGAGTTGGGGAACGAAAGGATCGGACGTCGCGGAGAGCTTGCCGTCCGCACAGATAGTAGCTGGCGAAACGGAGGCTACCGTCGAAGAGATCGAGCAAGAGCAGGAAGACATCGACAGCAAGTTCGAGAAGGTCGTCAGGCGAGCTTTGACGCCGGTCCCGGTCAACAGTGAGAAGCCGCAAAAGAAGGAACTTGAGGACTCGTACAAAAGCTTCAGAACTGGGTTGACTTATTCGTGGTTGTTGTCGAACATAGCCCTGATATTGATTGTGACTACGGACGATTTCAGTATCGTAGGAATGCCGGTAAGTTCACCGCTCGACATCATATTGGAATCAACTGACAAGCCATAGCCCTCCGACCAGAAAGGGGGACGTACACCGACGTACTTCAGCATTCTGCTGTACGCGACCGCCGTGCTCTCTTTGATCCGCTTCTTCGGCTTCTTGTGGTTTTTGTGCGGCACAAGCATTAGATTCTGTTTAGCCAAGCGGTAGTGCGAAGGGAGTATCGATGGCGGAATGGATGGTGATGTAGTAAAGTCTCTACCAAGAAATGGAACCAGTATAGTGTTGGTGTTTTGTTGCGTCCATTAGCAAAGGCCATGGATCTTAAAAACCAGATGTGGACGTCTCTGCCGAAGCTACGCCGGGAGATTGTCCGCCTTGCTCAGGCGTCTAACATTGTCCGCCTTCCTGTCTTCCGCTAAAATTGAAGCAAATTTGCTTGCCTTCCTGATCTCCGGACCCTTGTAGTAGAACACGTAGACGGGGACCACGACCAGCAAAGACAGACCCGCGAGTGTGGTCGTTGCCAGCTCTGACGGGCGCGTTTGGCTGAGATTGTGGTATAGAGGCGCAGCGTACATTGCGGAAATACCGGCAAGGAAGTCGCGAGCAAACGCGTTGCCACCTGTAGCAGAGGCGGAGTACGGACCGTAGGCTGCGATCATGTAGTCGACCGAGGAGTAGTAGATGGCGAAGTTTGCCACGCCGACGAGGAAACTGAAGATCATACTGACTATCCAATGTGGTCCTTCTGGGGGCCCCATGCATGTCCACCTGCGACTGTTAGTATCACCGAGGGCTTCTAGTAGATCGAGAAACTTACGCGAAGCCTATCAGACCAATGGGTTCAAGGAGTGCGAGCCACAACAACGGCTTCAAGCGTCGCTCAGGCGCGTAGTAGTCCTGTCCATGTTTCTTCTTCTGAGCCTCGTCCCGCCAGAAGATGGGCCAATACATGAAGTAACTGAAGAAGTAAGACGCATTGATTGGGATCAAAGCCCAGGCGACCGCAAGAGTTCCGAACCCGAAGTTTGTCGGGTACGTTATCGCAAAAGCTTCCAAGAAGATGAAGATCAAAGCATCAGAGAATCCAGACAGCAAAGATAAGAATAAGACGATGGGCTCGCGCACAAACATCTCGAAAGGTCGCAACCAGATCTTGCCGGCTTCCTTGAGAGAGATTCGGGGCTTCTTGAGCTCGTTCGGCCCGTAGATGTTGAGATCCTCGCCGCTCTCGCGGCGGCGCTTGGCTTCGCGATCCATCAAGATTGTGGACCGACTTTCGGGCATGAAGAAGTGTACAGCCTGAACTACGACGCCGAAGATGAGTTGGATCCAGAAATTCCATTGCCACGACAGGTCTATTATCATCGTCAGCATACCGAACATGCCCTCTTGAGATGAGACTCACATCTTTCGATAGGACCTCCAATGACACCTCCAATACTGGTACCGATTGTCGAGGACAGCACGATGAACAATAGCGGCCAGTGCTGAGTCTCTGGTTCATATAGATCCGCGATCAAACCAAGGGTGACGCTACCGCCAGCTGTTGACAGTCCACCCTGCATAGTATCAGCGCAGTCGTTACACCAAGATCGAATCAACTTACAAGAGCTCGGCAAACTACTATGGTACCGTAGTTGGGTGCAACCGAATTGGGGATTTGCCAGATGTTGATGAAGAATAAGCTCAACTGCAAGATTGGCCACCTACCGAATTCTTCCGACCATGGTGCCCAGAGCTCGCAACCAAAGGAGTACATGACCAGATAGATCATCTGTCCAATTCTCGCTTGCTGATCGCTGATCCCGAAGTGTTCAACTAAAGGATTGACAGCACTTGGGTAGACCGAGGTATTGAAGTTCATGGAGATCTGGATGCCCGCGATAGAGCAGAGGTACATGGCCTTCTTCCACTTCGGCCATGTATAAGCCAGCTTGTCCCAGCACTCCCATTCTTTCAGCTCGCGACGACCGTCTGCATCAGGGACCGTGCGTGGGTGTGTAGGAGGATGCTGAAGTTCGCGGTCTTCGAAGTCCTCGGGGCTGCTGTTGGACTTCTCGTCATCGCTCTTCTCGCGCAAAGAGTTAAGTCGAGTTGTTGCAGGTGTTTCTTCAATCGAGAGTGGTCGCGAAGAAACCGGTGTGGGGGAGGCGCGTCTGGACTTCTCCTGCTCAGACATCGTGACCAATGTTGGGGGAAAGCTGGAGTACAGAATGGGGTCAGAGGAGGAACATTGGGCCCTTTTCAAGCCGAATGGGTCTGATAGAATCTTCGCAGAAGGATTTACCTGTGTGACCGCTGATACAACGCCCAGCACGACAACGTTCACCACTCCACTCTACACAGTGGGCCTGCTGGGGGCGCATGGTTGGACAAACGTTCGATGGGAAGTGTGTTATTTGCTGGCTCCTTAGCCCAGATTCTCACAGAATCGTCGATGTGCGCTGTAATAGTGGATACTGCTATGGCTTCGTTAGGAGGTGATGGTTCGTTGGAGACTGCCGGCCCGTTAATATGACGAAAAGCTCGGGGAGTGTCGCGAAAACTTCACTGTTCCCACCGTTCCTCAACTACCGCGTGGGGAAGGGCTATGGGCGATCCCATGCGGCTCAAAACAAGCTCTGCCACTAACAAGCAAGCGATGACGAGAGGAGGAAGGCTCCCGAGTGGTTGTGCAGCGGAAGTGCTGAGCTTAGCGTGGTGGTGACGTCAGAAGGAAGCGGCAACCCACAGCCCCTCTAGGCGAGTTCAGCCGCAACACCAACTTATGATCGTGACTTCTTGGGCATGCACCCCATGCGCGCCCTTCCTCGATATTTCGACCGAGCAGACCTTTCTAGCGAAGTGCTCTGAAGCGTGTGTTCACTTTCAAGGCTCCATCTGCTAGGCCACGTGCGCACTGGCCTTGGTATTTCAAGGCGCCTACGGCCCAGGATGCCTTACAGCCAGACAACAAGCACAATTTATCGTACACGTCAAATCGACCGGGTCAAATCGACCGGCCTTTTCAGCACCTCTGTATGTCCAGGTATTTCCTGATTGGACTCACGCTTTGACAAACAAAACATCGCTCATGAGTATCGATCGCTTCGAGGGACAGAGCCGCATCCAGCTTGGTCAGCCTACCGAGGCATTCGAGCTGCTTCCTTTCACATGATGGATAGGGCATCTCCTATGTGATTCCAAGGCGGTCTCATAAGTCGTACATTCCTCCGTCGATGTAGACCAAGCTTGCGATGCTCCCCATGTCAGCCAATGATGGGCCATCCTTTTGGCTGACTTGCGAAAGGAGGAAGAACATAGCGGCCTCCACAGCTCCCGCTGATCTCGGATTGTAGTTCACAGAACCCGGACATCTTGCTGTAGCATTCATCTGCATCAGGACAGTGTGCAGGCTCTTGTCCGAAGATAACTGCAAGAGTTAGCGATAGGCATCTTGTCGACAGTACAATCCCCAGAATATCCTATAGTTTCCGCCAAGGATAAGCTCTCCGGTACCCCTAGAGCCCCTCAGTGATCTATGATCGACAATCTGGACAGAGAGCGTAAGGGATTGCCAGTGATTAAGTCACCAAGCGCTATGATCCTGACGGTCGATTGTCGCTCAGCGAAGTCAGCGGCAATGACGATGGCAACCATAGCCAGGGATGGCACAAGGACGAAGACCGAAGTCAATGGGGACCTCATGTTGACAGACTGAGGCCGATGGATTTTGATGAACATTGATAGGTTTGGGAAGACGTGGTGACATGTGTATCTGAACACTAGTCTTTATCCCAGCTGCCGCTTGAAGATCTGCTTGTAGGTTCTTGGCTTTTCACAGTGTGAGTATGTCAGATGTGGACACACTGTGCGTTCATCCTGAACGAACCAATCGATATGGTGCGCCACCCACTCTGCAGCGAGAGCAACCAGTACCGAGACTTTCGCCATTACTGCGATCTGCGTATGAGAGCAACCAACTCTCACTATGGAGGCACTCACTACGGCATCGCAATTGAGGATTCCATCTGCAGTCACTTTATCGTAGGGACAAAGACGGAGCCGTGCTCCGCGCTCAAACAGTGCAGGCGCTGGCGCGCAGGTGATCCTCTGTTGTCAAGCCAACGAATGATGAGCAGTAATCGAAAACATTACAGCTCTGCGATCAAGTGAGATGAATATGCGGTATCACGTGTCAGAGCAGGACAATGTTGTTGCAGGGTCGCGCTGGGAGCAAGTCCCGCCGCTAGCGTTACCTTCCGGCCCGCGTCACCTCGAACGCGCACCGCTGGGTCACTCCCACACCGTTCCATCCCATCTTCTCGCTATCGCATCAAGATTGCCTTTCGATCACCCTATGTACGTGCGCAGCGTCATCGCATATGCAAGTCAATGCCGAGAGCTGCGCCTCCCAACTGTCAGTGCCGCGTGGAAGTCTTGGATTACAGCTAAACAGTCGCAGCATGGTCCGCAAATTCTAGGCTTCATGACACAGGTACATCGCTGATGTTGCGAGCAGTGCTACATGTCTCCGACGTAAGATAAAATGTACGTCAAACCGTGTTGACCGTTAGACTCCACGTTTACGTCGACGCGAAGGTGACGGCGAGCGGCCTATATGCCGAAAATGCTCCATTAAAAGCCGCGAATGCATTAGGCCAGGTCAAGTGACTCGGTTCATCATTGCAAGATCCGTACAGCGCGGTGACGCGGTCTCGGACCGAACCGAGCTCTTTGCCGGAGGTGGTGAGTATCGTGAGCCGTGCCATTGATGGAAGCTAATGCTAACGGTTGCTGATTGACAGAACCAGCTAAGAGCCTCGATGCCAGATCGGACTGCTCAGAACAATTGAATCGGTCAACACCTGACTTTGGCGATGCATACCAAGCAGTTGCCGTAAGTGAACCTGCTGCGGCTCTACAGCACGACACTATTGCAAGATTGTTCGCGCACTATACAGCCAAGCTCGCATCATGGTACGACTTGAATGACCTCACTCGAGTCTTCACACTCAAAGTACCCGATGCTGCTTTGCGAGCACCACTTCTCTTCAAAGCTATCATTGCGTTCTCCGCCTGTCACTGGAGTAAAGTTCGAGGAGAACATGGTATGATCGCCACGGCATTCCACGATGCATGCGTGACAGACTTCCTTCAGTCGATAGAAGCTATCAGTGTCGAATCGAGGGACAGTAACTTAGCTGCGACTTGTCTACTTCGATCATACGAACTCATCAGTGGTAAGCATCAAGACCCCAAGGGCCAATGCGAGCTTACGCGAAGTAGGCAGTCTGGAAATCGAGAATCATCTGCTTGGCGCGTACTCATATGCCTCGAATGACCCTGTCGACTTCTCCGGATCGGGAATCTTGCAGACCGGCGCTTGGAACTATCTTCGAGAAGAAATTACTGTTGCGCTCATACGACGCCGGGCAGTTCGCATGGGTCAGATATTCGACTCCTACTCGCAGATCGATTGCAAACATGTGTTTCCGTGCAACAGCATCAGCTACCTACTTGCGAAGATCGTCAACTTCGGTTTCGAGGACAGCTCCGAGCAGCAAACCCTCTGGGAACGTCGGACGCTGTGGCGATCTCTGCGCACAGACCTAGATAAATGGGAAGCAGATCTTCCGCACGACTTTGCACCGTTTAGCCACGCAATCAGAGCGGAAAATCCCTTTCCCTCGATCTGGCTACTGCAGCCCTATCACGGTAAGCTTGCAGTTGAGTGAATGCCGGGAAAGTGACTTATCAAGTTTTTCAGTTGCTGCAAACCAGTACAAAGCCGTAGCGGAGATGCTCCTGGTGCTACATGATCCTAGCCCCGAAGGCGGCCATCTAAGCCATCGCAGCCTGGCATTCGTCGAAGATCAAGCGTTGCAGATTCTCGGAACGACATGGACGAATTTAGATGAAGCAGCACGTGTCAACGCTTTCGGCCCAATGGCATTTTGTAAGTCTCATTCTGCAATATTTCTAAGTGCTCCAGCACTGATTTGATCAGGCGGACGATATCTGCGCAACGAGAGACATCGAAACGCCCTTGAGCGGCTGCTTCACGACTGCAGCTTACCAACCGGCTGGCCGGTCGCAGATATCATCGAGAATTTGCGGAATCACTGGGAGTCCGATTAAAAGCTGCCGAAGGATTAGCTCCCTTCACAGCGAGGAGACTTTACCTGTATTAGGATCTCGTGATCATGCGCCCTTCTGTCCGTTCCGTTGGCCTGGTCGCGATGGCTGCACGGTCTGAGTCGTTGTGGTGCGAAGGCGTTAGCGTAGCCGAGCCTAAAGCCGAGCTTTCTCGCTTTCCTACACCCCGCTCGACACGGGCTAGCTCGTTCGAGCCCGTGTAGCCGAAAATGTGTTCTTCAGCCCCACCAGTCATTGCGTTATCCTTTGGAACGTCAAATCATGTGCGAATCACACGAGGATGGACCAGCGAACGCCTCGGGAACGCTCTGGATTGACTGAGCATCGCAGGTCTGTCATCACACATATAATATGTGTCGCGCGATCATGCATGTCTTGATCAACAACTCAATAGCTTCTCCCCGCGATTTACTCCCCGCAATCTACCATTCTGCTTCCCGAGATGTCCTCGCACCCTACACCTATCGCTGTCAAGCCCTCTGCCCACGAGCTGAGTAATAGCAAGCTCAGTCAACGCAACCTGGAGATCGCCATGCGAGCCCTTGCTCAGGATGGACTTGTCGTCCTGGAAGACTTGGTCGATTTCGAGACTCTCGATAAGCTGAACGATAAGATGGTGCAAGACGCGTATCATCTTCAGTCACGGAAGGACAGTCCATTCAACTATAACAAGGGCAACATCCAGCAAGATCCGCCCATGACCGCAGAGTGGTTTCACGGGTCTATCTACGCCAGTAGGTTCGTATGACACGATATGTGAGGTTATCTGACGAACTAGATCCCATCATCACGCAAGTAACGTCCACTTGCTTGGGTCCGCGACCAGTCCTACGCTTCATCTCGGGCAACACAGCTCTGCCCCCAACTGCGGAGACACCGCCTGCTTCGCAGCCGACACACAATGACGCTGATTTTGACCACGTTCCCGTGCCATTTGCGTTGGTGGTCAATGTGCCTCTGGTCACGATGACCCCTGAGAATGGATCAACAGGCGGGTTCCCTAAGCTCTATACACGCGATAAGGTTGCTAATGTCGCAATAGAGATCTGGCTAGGTACTCATAGTGCTACCACAATCGCTGACCAAGAAGGTGCGCATGGCGAGCGTGCAAGCGGGCGGATCAAGCCAGATCTTTTGGAAACAAGAAGAGCTGTACGTGGGCCCTGCCAGCCTGTGATAAAGAAGGGCAGCATTGTTGTGCGAGACCTTCGTCTGTGGCATGGTGGAAAGCCTAATTACAGCACAGAGCCTCGGGTCATGCTCGCGATGAGTAGGTCCGCTGTATCAACATTAGAAATGTTAGCTGACAGTAACAAGTCCACTTTGCGTCGTGGTATCGAAATCAGATGAGCGTTGAGCTTGCTGAAGAGCTGGAAGAACAGCTTGACGCTGGACGCACAGGTTTCCAAGCGGCTGCGACTTATGTCTCTCATGACCAGCTCCTCCAGAACTACCTCAGTCGACCATACGGAAACGCATATGACTTCAATCAAACGGAGAAGATCGAGGGCGTGTTCTAAGCTTGCCAAGCTCAGTTGCGACTACCTCACAATCTCCGCACCGGTTAGACTGCCTGGAGGCGGCGATACCATGCCGTTTCAATGCAAGGGTTAAGGTTTATTCAGATTGTAATGTGATCAATGCAGCATCACTTCAATACCGGCTTCCAGTGAGATTCGTATCTTCCAGAACCTGCGCACATCGCTCCTTTGAGCAGTCGGTCGTCCGTTGCACTGAATCAATACAACCTGCTTGGCCTCTGCGGATGTGGCGGAGATTACACATCACTAAGGAAGTGTCAGTTGTGTTTGATATCGACATGTCTTCAACACGCAAAAATTTATTAATTGACAAAATTCATAAGTCCACCCGCGATGTACGAGAGTTTCATGCATTACTAAAATCTGGTCTACTTCACTAGCTTCATCCGTTCCCGCCACTCCGCCACGCCGATTATCGCAATACCCAGACTCTACACGTGATCAATGCTCATCGATTCATCGCTTACCAAGACCGTGTCGCCATAACATCGGTTTGAAAGACCGTCACTGTATGCTTGTCATAAGCTTGCTTGTTTTCTATTGCTTCGGTGGAGGTATTCTCTTTTCGCCTGGTCGAATTTTTGCGTATCCACATCATGCTGTCGAGTGGCAGAATCGCAGGAATACTTGCAGCATCTTAAAGCCTAATGGCTATGGACGAAGGAGCCGCGATCTGAGTGCTGCGCCAGCCGGGCCCTGAAGGCTATAATGAGCTGGACGATCCGAACACTGACTGAATCTATCGAATTACGCCAATACTCACTCGAATAGCTGTACTTTACATGCGGCAGCACCGGATTCAGAGCAATTCGCGTCACAAAGTTGCATCTGTCGATTGAAGGTAGCCGTTAGATTGAGACTGTTTGTGACACGGGAAAAAGCAACTATGGTATCATTGGCGAGGCTGTCACTGTCATCTTGATACAATAGCCGTGGCTCGACTATACGCAATGTAGAACCATCTTGTTGCGCATATGGACATATTGCGACAGTACAGGCGATGTGCAGGAGAGCACTCCGGCGTTGTTAATATTGGATGAGGTGCCGCAACCTGGCCTTCACACGAGACTCCATGAACGAGAACGATTGAACTGTGCGGCCCGTAGTCACAGATCTTGGGCATAATTAACGCACCGGCTGTCAGAGGGACCAATGCAACCAGAGCATCACTGCGCGTCGTTGAGGGCTGCTAGAACCCCAGCGTATGCAGATACATGATTTGTCTTCAATTCGCATGATGAAGGTCGTCGCGGAAACAGTCTTTCCGAATCCAGCCAGACTTGTGTCCTCCCGACACATCAACATGAAGCACACGATTGCCCTCGCTGCTATTGGCCTGAGCGGGGGACGTACTCACCAGTCTACGTACACTACTGCATTGAACTGACATCGGAGAGCCTGGCCGTGGCTTTACCCCAGGTCGAGCAGCTCGCTCGTCCAAGCATCCGTTCATCATTCAGCACCCCGTCACTCCGCCCATCTGGATCGGGTCGCCCGACTCTAGTATTTCCTTCCGGTGTCCCCACCGTGCGCTCATCTGCGCCCGTGCACCTATCTGTTCGTCCTTCTGCCTCAAGTGTACTATCTGGCCGTCCCTCCGCTTCCTATAATACCTTCTGGTCGTCGACACCTCCAAGCCGACCGTCATCGTCGCGTCGTCTCACTCCATCTGCGCGCCCTACTCCTCTTATCCCAGCCAGCGAGTAAAAAGTGACTGCCGGGTGATGTTACATTGTCCCTTGCCTAGCGTTACCACCGCTACATCCTTAGCAAAGGCTCCAAATCCCGAAATTTAACCGGCTTGACAATAAACAAATCAAACCCCGATTCCCTCGCCATTACCCTCGCGCCTTCGCTCCCTAGCCCCGTTAGCGCCACGATATAAGAGCGCCCTCCTACAATCTTACGGCCCTCATCGCCGTTTTCAGCGCAGCTCTCCCCCCACTCATCCCGCGCCTTGCTCTGTTGGTCTTCAAGATAGCGTATGGCGGATGTGGCTTGAAAGCCGTCCATCGCGGGCATGCTGATGTCCATGAATATGCAGTCAAATGGGACCTCTCCCTCTGTGGCGGCTTTCTCCCAGAGACGGACTGCTTCGACGCCGTCGTAGGCCGTCTCGTAGGAAAGACCCGTTCTTTGGGCGAAGGCGGCAAGGAGTTTGAGATTGATGGGGTTGTCGTCTACGAGGAGGAGACGTTCGAATCGGTAGGTCGGAGGAGGGAGAGGAGGATTTGACGCTGGTGGGGACGGCGGTTGCGAAGGTCGGGATCGTTCCGGTGCCAGCATTGAAGACGAATCGTTTTTCGTTCTTGTGTCGGCTATAGACGAAATATTTCTTATTGGAAGATCCACTGACCTGGTGGCAGTCTGGGTCGACGAGCTTTTTGGGGAAAATGAATCAAGTTGGCGAGATGATCCTTGACCATCAACGCCGAGCGTCGAGGAAGAGGGCGCTTCTGCGTGAACGTCCCGACTCAACGCACAAGTAATTGCATCCCGCAGGCTCTTCCTTGTGATAGGAGAGCTGATAAAGGTAGCTCCTCTATCTCTGAAAAACTGCCCTACCCCGGTTGTGGTAGATCCAAGGACAATGAACGGCCGCGAAGCCATTGCTGATATGACTTCAGGAAAATGCTGCTGTAAGTCGAGGACGTCAGTTGAGAAGAGTGAGTGGGTGTCCAGCAGCACGACATCCTTGTCCAGCAACTCATCCAAGGGCAAGTCATCGACGACCGTCGTGCCGAGAGATGTCTCGCAAATATTGCGCAAACAACGTTGGAGTAGCTTCGGCGGAGTTGCAATGTGAGGGGCAGTCTGGCCTCTTGGTGCTTTCTGAGACGATATGTTGATGAGACTGATTGTCAAGTTCGAAGTCCTCTCGTGTGGGGCCAGACTTCCCACGACGTCTGTCTGGCCTGATTTTTCAGGTTCTCCGTCGAATGGGATATTGATCGTTATCCGAGTCCCTTCGTGCTGCCTGCTATCGACGAATATGTTGCCATGGAGCGATTCGACGAGACTTTTGACAATATGTAAACCTAATCCGGTGCCTGAGACTAAGTTGTCCTCTTGCATGAAGGGTGTGAAGAGGTGATACTTAAGAAACTCACGACTCATCCCCACACCACTGTCAGCAACAACCAAGCTGATGCATTGAGGATCGACGTCTGTACCCTCTATCATTCCAAGGGTTACATCGATGTGCCCTGATATGGTAAACCGGAGCGCGTTGCTGAAAACGTTCAGCAAGATGCGTTTCCAGATCCCGGGATCCATTCGCGAAGTCCAAGTATGATTGTGGTCAATGTGGGTGGTAATGAGTACCGGCAGCGACGATTGTTCGACTGCGCTGGCGGGTACGTCTTGATGCTCCTTCCTCAAGGCGTGATCCATTCGTGAGCCCGAATTATGACCTAGCGATACTGCCTGCAGAACTTCTTCGACAGCAGTACTTAGATCAATGGCCAGCTTCTGAGCAGACGCATTGAGAACATCAATTTTGGCGGGGGTAGCAAATTCTTTTCCCTTCCGAGGACCGTTGATCTTGGAGAACTCGAGAAGATGATCGAATGTATCCAGTAGGGTATAGCTGCACGACTCGATCATTTGCGTCATGGAGAGCAAACGCGGGTCCAGCGGTTGCTCTTGCATAAGTTCCACAGTTGCTAGAATCCCATGTAATGGACTCCTCAGCTCATGGCTAACCGAGGACACGAAATCGGATTTCTGCTGCGTGCTTGTCGCTGCTTCTAGACGGAAGATTTCAGCCATCAACGAGTTTCCAAATGCCGTCAGCGAGTTGATGTCGTTCGCCTCTAGAGTCTTGCCGGGGTCGGACACCCAAGCCAGGCAATTTAGATAACTTGTTTCCCTCTGGTAGTGCCAGAGCGGTAGGAAAATGGCGTACCGAGCCTTCGGTATACAGTCAAATAGCTCGCCGCAATCGTCATAAATATTGGTAGTGTCACCTGCGCCTAGACGAGGTTTCGCTTGTTGAACACCTTCATCGAGAATGCCGTACTCATCTATCGTAAATATATGACCAAGAGGATACGCAGCCGTCAACCGTCGTATGAGCGACTGACTAGGCCGACGAGATATTTCAGACGCGGCTGAGGAATTATTTGAATACTCTGAAAGCGGTTGCGCAGGAGGCGACGTCTTCCTATCAATGGGCGGTGGAAATCCCTTATTTGTGAAGTCAGAGGATGGACGACTCTCTCTGTGTAGCGTGCCAGTTTCGACTGCGTCAAAGAACACAAGAGCATCCAGGTTCATGGCTTGGCCAATCAAATCCGCAGCTTTAGAAAGGAGCACATCGATTCGGGTCGACAGACTTGGCTCAGTTGCTTTCGAACTATCGTCTTTCCGAGGGCTTACGGTCGTCGGCTCGGGGTTTTCACGTGTGGCGGTTGATATATTTTTTGGCATGACTTCTGGATCGACATTCGGATCGAGCGGGTACTGAAAAGGGTTACATCCTACACTTGAGCCATGCTTCCACTGGTATGACTTACGTCTGGCACGCGGGCATGCTCCACGTTCTCAATAGAAGGTGACTCATGGCCTGGTCGCGATGCGTTCTCGAATATTTCGAGAACAAACGGACTTGTCGCTTGTGGGCTGTCTAGCAGCCTGGACTTGTGCGATCCTATAAACTGACACAGCCCATCCATGACTCTCTCCGAGCGCACGCGACCTCGCTCGGTGCGTTTCAGGTCCAAGTACTGGCTGATTGCTGTAGCGGCGTCTTGTATTGTGCGCAAAGCGTCAGGGTGTAGGAAATCTCTCTCCTTGTCGTCGACGACGCAATAACTGCCCAGGATATATCCAGAGAGGGAGCGCAGCGGCACTTCGATGTAAGAAACCATGTGTGGGTAGCCGGCCACGAAGGGTCGTACTGCGAAAGTAGGGACCTTGCGGAAGTCTTTGATGAAGAAGTACGACTCGTTGGCAACGAGGTACGGACTCTCCGGCAGTGTGACCTTCTTGCCATGGAAGACGGACATTGTATATGGGCAGACGCCCCATTCGAGGGCGATCCGGGCGGTTCCCAACAAGAGAGAGTGGTTTGGGCTCGTGTCCACGATGGACTGGTGCCTCGTCATCTCCGCGCATATGAATTGGGAGCGGTCGTCAATGAAGGAGAGGAAGGCGCGATCGCACTCCAGCGCGTGGGGGCCATGTTGAACGAGAGCGTTCAACGCAACGTCGGTGCTCGGGACTGGATCGACTGAGGGTCCGTCTGCGATGTCGAAGGGGAACGAGGCGGCAGAGAGGTAGCTAGGTAGGTTGTTATTTGGCGTGAAACATGTGATGCACAGCAACGGCAGCTTACGCAGCGATCTCGTAGGCGCGAGCGCGCTCGTGGGTGTCAATGACGTGTGCGGAGGCCGCACAAGCCAGATCTCCGGCGACCATACGCTTTACTGTATGATAGTCCAGTGGAACTGAGTCCCATGCCTCTCAACGGCCGTTCCAGCACAGTGTGGGTGTGCGAGATGCGGGTGGGGGCGCGGGTGAGGTTTGACCTGCACTAACAGGTTTGGATACAGGTGGTAAACGGTATCGGTAGTTTGTCGTAGCACGAGAAGATTGGCCTGTGATTGGCAGACGCGGCAGCCTGGTGGCGCAGTGCATGCAACCAGCGTTCGGCGCCGCCCCACCTCACCGGCCACTCTGAGGCAGTGTTTCCTCAAAGGTTGTCGCAGCGCGCCAAGGCTACTGCCGTTTGTGCAGGCCTGCACCTTATAGACTCAGGCAGCAACTAGGGGCCTTCTTCGACTAGCAATCATCGCCGCTCCTTCTAATGTCTCCGGAGTGCATCCTCGCTGTACGTGATAGCATCGGAGAGGAGATTCCGCAGAGCCGTCGCGAATCCGGCCTTGTTGAATACCCAGCGCTATGGCGACGTTCGTCATCTACGACGATTTCGATGCGAAAACCACCAAGTCCTGGATACCGCCAATCACCGAGCCCACGCACCATCTGATCTCACTACAGCAAGGAAACGAAGCATCACAGATGGCTTGACCGACTAGAAACATCCAATTGGCGCCATGAGCTTCTCTTCTGTCCTTACCTGTTCTGTCTTTGGACGTGCTGCGACGCCTTGGAGTTGCGAGTCCCATCAGCGACCCGCCATACCTGCATCGACAGTACGGGAGGCCGACTTGCACACACCGCAGATCAGAACACGGATGTCGATTTGCTCTTTCCACACCGAATTCAAAGCTTATTCTTTGCCCGATGCTGTCCAGCATACGCCAGCGCAGCCGGAAACACATCGCATGTCGCTAGAGCCAACGCTGCGCTCCATCTCTCGCCATCAACATCGCGCCGTTCTCAGCAAAACAACGGTCGCTTTCAACAGTCGTCCTTGCTGGGTCTACACTTGCACTGAGACACTGGTACCGCGGAGTCGGCAACACGCGAGATCTGCTCTCGTGCATGGGCTTGTCGACAGTTTCGGGCAGCATCACGACGACTCGACCGCAACCTTTGTAGGAGGAAGACAGCCCGGTCAGTCGAGCTGTCAGATTGAGTAAGAAGCTCGGTTCCTGCGCTTGGCGTCGACAACGTCACCAAACCACGATGCAGCAGGCTTATGACTGATCGAGATGGAACTGCTTCTTGTCTTTTCCGCAGCTAAAGCTCGCGCGGAAATTTCGCCTTCCATTTGGTCCTGCGATTGGTACAAGAAGATCAGGGCAGCAGGGCATGTCGAGGAGCAACATAAGTGAGGCTCGGCACCGCAACGCTCCTATTGTCTTTGTGGCGCCGTTAGCAGTCAGCTCCGCCTAAACATTGTAGGCTTGAAACGCTCTCTTCATCTGCCGAGCCTGAGCACAAAAGTTGCACGAAACAGACGGGGGAGTTCTTGCAGCCGAGGATGCCCTCTATTACGACAACCTTACAAACGCGGCGGCATAGTCTGCACCAACGCAGCGCACACGGCGTTTTTATATCAAAGTACCCCCGATTCGACAGATGCATATCAGCGAATAGGGATTGACTGCTAGGTTACAACACCGACGGCCAACAATGAATACCTTGACAATGAAACTATCGAGCCACTGTCGCAGAGCCCCTGCGATGTAGCTAGCCGGCCCAATCTTTTGCTTGGTATACAGTTCGTCAACAACGCTGTTATGTTGCTTGGTCCTCACACTACTCATACACGCTCTTCGATCGAGCCTCTGCGCATACGAAAGTAACGCAGACGCAGGGAGAGGACAGCGAGGAAGCTCTTGACCATATGGAAGTTGCTGATCCCGACAAGTGCCGACGGCTTAACGCCACCCCGGCTATACAACAAGGGCTCGACAGGCACGAACAAGCGACACCATGAAATCCTGGAAGACGGCTCTGAGCGAATTGCAAGACGACATCGCGACGTCATTCTCCAGCATTCCCCTTTGTTGCCATCGTGCGCGTCTTCCGTCTTTTGTAGCCTCTCGCGACGACTCGACCCGTCTCCTTCAACGACATCGCGACACCAGTGTGTCGGGCAAGCGACCATGGGCGACTCCAACATCCTCATAAGCAACGGCACATGCTACTCTTCTGCCGGCAACAAGCTCGACGGCAGTTTTATTCCTTGCGGCAACGATGCCTTCGGCCACCAAACATGCTGCGGCGCGGGCGACAATTGCATGGCAGATAACGCCTGCTTTGGCGTACACGGTAGCGGATACGGAAGTTTTCTGACGTATATGGCTGGCTGTACGGATCCAGGTTATGACCACGCAAGTTGCCCTGACAAGCATGGCATTGGTAGGTGAAGTCCAACTCCAACTCCGGCTCTAGAGCGCTACAGACGTCGTTGACCCGCTGCAGACCAGCCGTGGATCGCGCTCACGCTCTGCGACAACAGTGACGGCAAATGGGCGCCGTGCTCGCAAAAGAGCGACCCTACCACGCTCCAGCCAGGGTCTTTCTGCAGCTGCACCAACGCCGCCAAAACGACCATAGCCTTCAGCGATGCGGACAGCCTCGCGCAGTTCGCATCGTTGCCCCAAAGTACGGGACAGAGCATCGCATTCCAAGCGGGCCATACACCCTCGGGGGACTCTACCAAGCCCGCTTCCCCGGACCCAAGGCCAACGAGCGATTCGAATTCACCCACTGGAGGCAGTGGAATGACGAGTGCTGGACCCGCTCCGCCTTCGGGCAATGCGACGCCGACACAAACTATCTCCAATGCGCCCTCGCGCGGAAGTGGTACTCCAACAGGCGTCACCAATACGGGAGCAGCGACGTCCAAAACCAGAGGCCCCTCTTCGCCAAATACCTCCAGCAGCGGCCTCGCCTCAGGCGTAAAAATTGGCATTGGCGTCGGCATCGCGGCCGCAGCCCTCTCACTCATCGCTCTCCTAGCATTCATCTGCCTCCGCCGTCGTAAGCGCAAGCAACTCACTCCGTCTGTCGTCGAAAGTGTGGGCACGCACGAAGATGAGACGAAGTCAGCTCAGCCTTTGACCACGCCGCCTGTGCCAGAGATCGCTGGGCAGCCTGTCTCCGAAGCCGATGGTCGAGCCGCGAATCTGTGGAATGTGAGGAGTGAGCTGGAAGGCACGAATTACTTCTCCGCGGCGAACATGAACGAGCAGGCGAGGCAGGAGCCGACGGGGATGGGGGCCGGGCTGAGTGGCGCACCGCAGCAGTATGTTGCGTACAGGCCACCGCCGCCACCGCTGCCGCAGGAACAAGGTGCTGTGGCGGAGCTTCCAGCTGTGAAGACACCGCCGGGGCAGAGGGGAGGCAGGTGATAAGTAGGCAGGCAGGTTGGAGGTGAGGGAATGAAGCGCATCTACGTTGCAGGTCGCTGAAACGTCCGACCAAGCATGGCTGGCCATCGGTTGGACTGCAGCAGTGATGCTGGACTGCTAGTGCGGAAAGAATCTGGAGACGAGCGATTCGTGGACTGGGATTGCTGTTATCACTTGGCGCAGCGCAAGCTACCTCCTTCGTCCGCTATGGTCGAATTCGAATTCAAATCCATGATGCAATGTCGACCAATGAGCACCCCAGCGCTCAACCCTCCTTCGGCATTCCGGATAGCAGTTCCAGACACAAGCTCCCCTATACTAGTCTTAACTCCTATGTCTATGTCTACTTTCCCTCTAGTAGCATGCGCTAAAGCCTTACTTAGGCCAAATAGTACTAGTTAGCAAACTTTAATAAAGTTGCCTATAATATACCTTATAGGCAAGTCGCCTATATAGGCAAGTTGCCTACTTTTGCTAAGACTCTACTAAAATACTAACTTAATAACGTACATGTACAACAAGCAGGACAGTCAACAAATAGAACACCTAGATTTACTAGTAAAATCACGTTTTTTAAAGCTAGATAACTTTTGCTATAACGTACACAACGGGCGAGCGGGACACACGACCGAGCGGGACACTTTTGCCAAGACCACACCAAAACTCCCTTCCTACACCAATGCCTCCCCAACAACCCCAATTTACTGCGTCAAAAGAACGTCAAATACAGCTTGCGCTTCAGGCTCTTGATCAAGACGCAACACTCTCCTTACGGCGCGCTGCAGCTATCTATAACGTGCCTAGAAGTACCTTACACCGACGACGCGCTGGACGACCTTCACGCTTCGATACTATGCCTAACTCACGGAATCTGACTACTGCTGAGGAGCAAATCATTGTCACGTACATACTTGAGCTGGTCACGCGAGGAGAGTCCCCCCGGCTCGCAGCCGTGGCTGATATGGCTAATTCTCTGCGAAAAGAGCGCGGTTTGGCCCCTGTTGGCATAAACTGGGCTAGCACGTTTGTTTCTCGCCAGGAGGAGCTCAAAACAGTGTTCAACCGCAAGTACGACTACAGGCGAGCCCTCTGCGAGGATCCCAGGGCTATACAGGAGTGGTTCACCCTTGTAGCTAATATAAAAGCCAAGTACGGCATCCTGGACGACGACACGTACAACTTTGACGAGACAGGCTTCATGATGGGCCAGATATCCACTGGAGTAGTTGTTACAGATGCAGGGAAGCCAGGACGAGCAAAGCAGATCCAGCCTGGCAACCGGGAGTGGGTAACAGCCATCCAAGGCATCAATGCCACCGGATGGGCTGTTCCAGCCTACATTATCTTCAAAGCCCGCCACCACCAATCCAACTGGTACAAGGACGATAACCTGCCCCAAGACTGGGTAATTGCCATCTCTGAGAACGGTTGGACTACTAACAAGCTTGGTTTTGACTGGTTGAAGCACTTTGACAAGCATACAAAGACGCGCACTGTGGGTACCTACCGTTTGCTGGTTATCGACGGTCACGAGAGCCACAACTCTGCAGAATTCCAGCAATACTGCAAGGATCACAAGATTGTACTTCTATGTATGCCTGCGCACTCATCGCACCTCCTGCAGCCACTTGACGTGGGTTGTTTTGGCCCTCTGAAGAAGGCGTACGGGGATGAGGTCAATGGGCTTATGCGCAACTGGATCACCCACGTTACAAAGCAGGAGTTCCTGCCATGCTTTAAAGCAGCTTATAAGAAAGCTATTACCCCTAGCAACATCCAGGGAGGGTTCTGAGGGGCTGGATTGGTTCCCTTTGACCCAGAACGGGTTATATCGACCCTTGATGTAAAGCTGCGCACTCCATCACCACCACTCCCCACAAACAACGAGCCCTGGCAGTCGCAAACCCCAAGCAATACCCTAGAATTTGAGTCGCAATCAACTCTAATTCGAGACAAGTATAAGAGGGAACAGGGCAGCTCACCAAATTCTGTTCTAAGCGCACTTGAGCACTACGCAAAGGGGGGGGCAATTCTATCGCACAAGCTGGCTTTGGCGCAACGGGAGAACGCTGAACTTCAAGCAGCCCTAGCAGCTGCCACAGAGCGTAAATCGCGCAAAAGGAAGCGAATTCAAGAGGGAGGGTCTTTTACAGTTGAGGAAGGCCAGCGGTTAGCAGCTCTAGCGGAATTTGGGGCGCGCCGTGATGGAAAGAAGGGGAAGAAGCGGGTGCGCGCTGAAGGAGGTGAACCGTCCCAACGACGCTGTGGACAGTGCGGAAAGGGTGGGCACAATGCGCGAACGTGCAAGAATGAAGTAGAAGAGGTCTTCAAGTAATATTACAGCTTGTTTTGCCTTGTGCAGGGCCAAAGCGTGGTGTTTTGGGCCATAATAGTGTGAGATTTGGTGTGGTCTTGGCAAAAGTGTCCCGCTCGGTCGTGTGTCCCGCTCGCCCGTTGTGTACGTTACTCCAACGTACTCTACTGTGTCCGTGCACCTAACAATCGGTAACAACTAACAATCGCTCCAAGCCTGTATAGCAATTGCAAAGTTGAGGCTATAGAGCTATATATAAAAGTAATTATTATAAGATTTTCTAGTAGCGTACTATATAGCCCTATCTAATATAAGGCGACGAGAGAGGCCCTTTACGCAGCGAAATTTGCTTAAAACTGCTTAGCGCAGAATTTACACAAGGTAATAAAGGGGCTAACTTGTAAAAAGTTTAGAGGCTAACTCTTTAATAATAGAACACTTAACTGCTATTCTTCCTATATAAACTTTGCTTATGTATGTCTAAAACTTGTCTTTATTACACAGCTTCTCTAATTTTATAGTTTTGCTAATTAAGTAGGGTTAGGGTTTCTGAGAGTTAACTTAGGGTTACTAGTATAGAGCTAGTATAGGACAGCTATCTGTTAGCACTGCAAGAGTAAGTTAACACAACAAGTAGCAGAGCGCAATACTATAAACAAGGAGTATATATATTACTTAATAATTATAATAATATTCTTTGCTTTCTAGAAGACTATAGTGTCTTAGTATATAAGAAGTACTATACTGCTATTATTAATCTTAACACCTATCTTTTGCAGTATTACAACGTGCTAACTATAACTTAAAAATAGATTATTAAGTGCTTTAATTACTTTGCTATAGTTATTCTAGATAATATAGAGCTTTTAGAGGAGCCTACGCAGCTAATTAATAAGCTAGGAGAGCTGCTAGACGCGCTATAGTGCAAGACATACTGCTTTATTACTATTAATAAGGATATAATGCGCATACATTACAAAAGAAATTACTAGCAAGTATATAAAGGAGAGAAAAGCTTGCTCTATAATAATATTAAAGTATAGAGCTGTTTTTGCAGTAGAGGGCTGCAAAAATATTTTATTATTAAAGTTAGTACTGCTAGAAATAGGGAAAATCTAGATTAAAATTAGGTTATTAATTAATAACTTAACGCATAGCACAAGGTGCAAAAACAGCTAGAAGAAGACATACAAGTTATAGAAAATGCTGCAAAGACTAATAAGACTAGTTAGTTTAAGTAAATAGGGTAGCTAGAGTTCTTTAAAGGCTAGAATCTTGTATATCTAGTATACTAAGCCTAGTTACCTAATTATAATAAGGTAAAACTGCAGGCAGCTGCTTAGCTAATAGAGCAGTTAATTAAGAAATGTGTTAAAGGCTTAGCAATACTTCTATAGGAAACACAGCAATAGCTCTTTAGTGTGCAGCAGACTAACGTTAATTAACAACTACTAGCGCAACTGCAGAACTCTAAGAGTTAGGCAACGTACGCTAGCTATATAGTCTAATTTGTCTACTTCTATCTTCGCACTATTACAGACAAAGAAAGCCAAATTAACAAGTATCTATTATAGAGAGATTAAGTTGTTTATAGCAGCAAAGAGTTAAATAGCAATAACGCTAGCACTAAAAGCAAGTATAATAATAGCAACAAAGACAATAATGCTAATAGCAATAGTAATAATAGTATTATACTGCAGCGCTAACTGCGTAAGAAAGAGCTAACAGACATAATAAAGAATATACATAAATTGTTTAGCTAGAAGGAAGACTAGAAGGCGCTAGCAATTTAGCTATAGATTACTCTTAATAATAGTAATTAAGCTACTTAGATTAGTATTCTACTAGACTTGCTAAGTTTATTTATACTTATAAGCTATAGTAATAAGGCGTTATTAGCTAGATTAGTATAGTTTCTTACTATGCTAGGTATAGACATAGAGACAAAACGCTTGCGTACTACAAAGAACTACTCTTATATACTAGCAGAGATAGTATATTACGTCTAGGTGCTTAGAGTTAAGAAGCTTCTTCCTACAGTAGGACGTAATAAGTAGATAGAAGATAAGTATAATAGGTTCTTAGATATGCGTAAGAAGTATCTAGCTGTTATAATCCTAGGAACACAAGAGCCCTAGATAAAGAATTACAACTAGGCAGTACAGTTAAATAGGGCAGGGAAGTATTATAAGTAGGACCTACTATAAAACCTATAGGAATAAAACAAGGGATTACGTAACCCTTACTATAGCTTAGCAATAATTAGTCTAATTAACAATTAGTATAATTAGTAATTAGTACAATTAGTGCTTAGTATAATTAGTACTATAGTAACTGCTAAGCACTCTGTATATCTCCTTAGTATATAGTATATAAGAACACAACCCTTATAGTTTGTATTTAACTTTGTTAATTAAGTTACTTTTTAGAATTTTAACCTTAGTACTCTAGCTAGTTAATCTTGTTGCCTGTTACTAAACCCCTAAGTTGTATATTAGACCTTGTCTAATAACTTACCCTACTATTCTAGAACTAGCACTTATCTCTAAGACCTAATAGAACTAGTATACTTAGGACTTTATCCTATATACAACTTTAACACTTTAAACACCCCTAAGATAAGTTCTACTTTAGGAATATATACTACTCCTAGCAACTCTTTGTTATAATCTACTTATATCTAACTAATTGCTAACACCTGTTAGCGTTAGACAGTAGGTTAGCGCTATAATTCTATAACAACGCTATAAGAGGCACAGTTACAGCATAGCATAATTACTAGTTATATAACTAGCTTACTCCTTGGTAAGTAAGCTAGGTAGGTCTATAGGTACTAGTAGGACTTACATAACAGCTTATGCAGCTTGAGGTAAGCTTAGTAAGCTAGCTTACAAAGCTTATAGCAAGCTTAGTAAGCTAATACAATCCTTATAGTATATAGCATATAGGAATACAACCCTTATAGTTTGTGTTTAACTTTGTTAATTAAGTTACTTCTTAGAATCTTAATCTTAGTACTCTAGCTAGTTAATTCTATTACCTGTTACTAAACCCCTAAGCTGCTATATTAGACTTTGTCTAGCCGCAACTTACCCTACTGTTCTAGAGACTAAACTTATCCTCAAGACCTAACAGAACTAGTATAATATTAGAGTTTGTCTAGGTACAACTTTAACACTTTAAACACCTCTAAGATAAGTGTTACGATCTACAGAACATAAAGAGTCGTAATAAGAATTACACCCTAGTACAGCACAGCAAGAATTACTAGCAAGGGTAATTATATGTAGGAACAGCAGGGCAACGCCTCTCTAGTAATCAAGGCACGTTATGTGACAACTAATCAAGGGTCTTAGCAATAATCAGTATGATTAGTGCTTAGTATAATTAGTGATTAGTACAATTGGTTAATTAGCTCTACTAAGCACCTTGCATATCTCTTTAGTATATAGCACCTAGGAACACAGCCCTTATAGTTTGTGTTTAACTTTGTTAATTAAGTTACTTCTTAGAATCTTACCTTAACTATAACTAGCTGCATTGCGTATTGCTTAGACCTTGGTCAACCTAAGCTATTATATTAGACTTTGTCTAGACGCAACTCACCCTACTGTTCTAGACACCAAACTTATCCTTAAGACCTAACAGAACTAGTATAATATTAGACTCTGTCCAGGTACAACTTCAACACTTTAAACACCCCCAAGATAAGTTCTACTTTAGGAACACGTGCTACCTCTAGCAGCTCTCGCTTAAACGATACGGACATGACCAATACTAGTGTTATAACCTATAGCGTTATGAACGTCAACAAGCCTGACCTCTATAATAGAGATTGCAGTAAGTTGGACGACTGGCTTATGCAGTAGGACCTCTTCTTCACCTTTTAGGGTGAGAAGGTACCTATAGACAAGTAAGTCCTCCTTATATTAAGCTACATGCGTAGAAAAGCCTTTACCTAGATTAAACCCTTTGTCTAGCAGTTCTAAGCAGGCGACGCCCCCGCAGAAGTAGACAAATAGATAGTAGACTTTAACAAGTTTAAAGAAAGGGTTAAGCCTATCTTTAGAGTCTTAAATAAACCTACAATCGCACGACGTAAGATTTAGCGCGTTTGTTAGACTAAGTCAGCTACTAACTACGCTGCAGAGTTCTAGCAGCTAGCTGCCAACACTAACTGGGACAACACTGCCCTAATAACTATATTCAAGCAAGGTCTTAAGCCTTAAGTTAAGATAGAGCTAATACGCCCTAGCGCCAGCATTAACAGCCTTAATAACCTTATTAATACTGCAATTAACATTGACGTTAAGCTCTATAAGTTATAGCAAGAGCTTTAAGAGGATCTACGTTCATGTGTTGTCTTAGCTAACAAACGCCCCCTACTACGCAACCCATGGCGCAACAACCTGTCTAACTGCAGCCAACACAGCAGACACTACCAACCAAACAGCAGTCAACGCATCTACAACAACATAAGAAGTAGATACTACAGACCTGCAGCTATAGACCTATTAAACATTAACAAGGGACCTAATAGGTGGAATTAGAATTAGAGCAAGGGAAGCAAGCTAGACAAGTCTAAGGTAACTTGTTATAGATGTAGCAAACAAGGCCACTTTGCCCAAGACTATTACATAAAGAACAAAGTAGTTTAACAGCTTAACGTGCTAACTACTAGCAACAACAGGACTAGTAATAAATAGGAGATTCTTACTAAGGACATGGGTTGTCTTATAGAAGACACTGAGTTAGAGCGTGATAACGCTTAGGACTACATCAACAATAACAGCTATTATAACTGCGTACCTATACTATACTAAGACTACAAAGAGCTAGTAGCTACACGCACTAAACTTAAGGTACAACAGAACTGCTAACAACAACGCAAGGAACCTATAGAAGTACCTGTCACAAACAACGCAGCAGTTCAATGCCCTGTCTCTAAGGTACTTAAGGCGTACCTAAACGCTCGTAATAGCACAATCCTAGTTAAGATTAAGGAAGACGGGACATAGGTATACAACACAAAAGGCATCTACATAGGCAATAGCTTTATAATTAACACGCCACAACGCAAGACGCGTCAAGAACTAGACTAAGCTAGGAATATTAACTACTCACCCTGTTACTAGGATAACTAGTGTAACAAACAGTTAGCTGTGCACGACTAGGAGCTATCTAACAACGACGAAGAGGAAGAGTACAAAGAAGCAGAAGAGTACTAGAACTACAAAGTTACGCGCGCACGCGTATACCTAGCTAAAGACAGCAAAGGACTTACTAGACTTAACTAACAATTTGCTAATAGCAAAAAGACTAATGCAGAGTAGGCAGAACTTGCGTTTGCTAAATAGGAAGACAACAACTATGCGACACAGACAGATATTAACCTGTACAATTGCTACGAACCCTAGCGCAACAAACCTAACTTTAGCTGTGCTAAAGCAACCAGGACCTATTATAGTAGCATGATGCACTGGCAAGATATTTGCAACCCTAGGCATAAGGAATTGCCCTAGACTTACTGTTACTACGGACAGTGCAAGGTGCACTATATAGCAAAAGTCGAAGCCTGCTGGTTCCTAAGTAGACTAGTAGGATGTACCTAAGTGTAGTACACGTGTGAAGATGTTAAGTGCCCTAAGTACTTATAGGACAAACGCACCAAGCAGCACTTTCTAGGGATTATAGATCTACAAGAGATACTTGTCATGCAGTTAGTCCTTAACGGATACTGCAAGGGACACTATTAGGAAGAATACCTAAACGCTGCATGTAAACAACACGCAATCAAGAAAGAGTGTTGCAGGTTTAAGGGCACAAAGCCTTTTTTAGGGCAGCGCTAGAGGGCGCTAGGAGTTAATCCCTCAATTCTACAGGGGCCAATCTACTTATCAAGCTCCCTATTGTATTAGGAGGAGTTATGATAACAGCATTATTGGACTCTAGAGCATAATTAAACTACGTCTCTTTACGAGCTGTGTGGCAAGCTAGACTTAAGCTATAGCAGAAGCAGAACCCTTACCTGCTTAGAGTAGCTAACAGAGAACCAATGCTGGCGGAATTAGAAATTACCTATGAGGTATTGTCTGTTCTGTTATAAATACAGAACTATTTTAAGCAGTTAGACCTAGACGCGTTCGGGATGGCTACTCACAACGTCATTTTAGGCCTGCCATGGTTATGAAAGCACAATCCGCGGATTAATTAGAAGAATTAATAGCTTTTGTTCAACGGGTGCAGATGCGGCACCACTGCACGCCAACCTACGTGACGCACGCTAGAGTTAGTAGATGAGAAGGAGATTAACAACATCTCTTTGACTATAATAACGCGCCAAGATAGAGCAGTTAGCCGAGTGGACTAGAAACGCCCCTCTACAACAGTTACGGAGACTAAGAGTGCACCTCTAGATATACTAGATGTGTATTGTTAGTACGCCTAGATGTTTAAGGAAGAGTTATCTGCAAAAGTGCTACCTAAGCATTAACCTTAGGATTGTAAGATTAAACTTAAGGAAGGGAAAGAACTACCCTTTGGGCCTATATACTAGTTATCTAAGAAAGAGCTTGAGATACTACGCGAGTACATTAAAGAGAACCTTGCCAAAGGATTTATTAGGAAATCTAAATCTCTAGCAGGATTCCCTATTCTATTTGTACTGAAGAAGGACGGCAAGCTAAGGCTTTGCGTCAACTACTGGAAGTTAAACAATATTACAATTAAGAATTGTTACCTGCTGCCTAATATATTGGAGTTACAAGACCGACTCTTAGGAGTGATGTTCTTTACTGCACTTGACTTGCGCAGAGCGTACAACCTTATACGCATGAAGAAAGGCGAAGAATGGAAGACAGCGTTTAGAACCTGTTATGGTTATTATGAGTACACAGTTATGCTATTTGGGCTGACCAATGCACTAGCTGTTTGTTAGGCACTTATCAACAACGTACTACAAGAGCACCTAGACATCACTGTAGTAGCATACCTTGATAACATCCTAGTGTATAGTTAGACGCTAGAAGAACATAAGGTCTACGTAAGACAAGTGTTAGAATGCTTAGCAAAAGCAGACCTTAGGCTGAAGCCTAAGAAGTGCAAATAGCACAAGGACGAAGTAGAGTTCCTTGGCTATATTGTAGGAAGATATAGAGTCAAGATGAGCGACAAGAAGATTCAGGTCGTGAAGGATTGGCTAACACCTACTTTAGTTAAAGGAATCTAGGAATTCCTTAGGTTTGTCAACTTTAACCAACGCTTTATTAAGGACTACTCTATAAAAGCCTTACTGCTTACGCGACTTACGCAGAAGGACACACCATTCAAGTAGGAACAAGCACAAGAAGATGCTTTCTAATTGCTCAAGCAGGCATGCGTAGAGCTACCTACATTGATCGCATTCAAGAGCGGCAAACCCGCGCACCTCAAAACCAATGCCTTAGATCTGGCATTAGGAGCTTGCATCACACAAGAACAAGACAGACTATAGCACCTAATCGCCTACTACTTGAGGAAATTCACAGCACCCAAAGAACGCTACAATGTGCATGACAAGGAACTTATAGCCATTATCAACGCGTTACAACATTAGAGAGTCTACGCAGAAAGCTGCTTAGAGCTTACTATCTACACAGATTACAAGAATTTGGTACATTTCACTACTACTAAGGTTCTGAACCAACGACAAGTTCGCTGGTTAGAAATGCTTAGTCAGTACAAGTTCAGGATTCTATACACGCTAGGAAAAGAGAACAGCAGAGCAGACGCGCTTAGCCAACACCACAACCTCGCAGGCGAAAAGACAATCAACAAGTTCGCCATTCTTGGAAAGAATTCAGATGGGTCGTTAGGACCATCCCAGCAGCTCAACCTTATGTTGGTAGTCTAGGGAGACTACTACATACTATCACAAGTACTAGAAGAAATGGAAGAAGAAGTTATTAGCGGCCACCATGACGACCCGCTGCATGGACATCCTGGTATCACCCAAACGATGGAACTTATCAAGAGACATTACAAGTTCCTAAACATGCAAGACAAGGTCAGCAAGTTCATTAAAAATTGCGTAAGCTGTCAGCAAAACAAACACAGCACGCACGCCAAGTATAGAGAAGCACAGGCGATAGAGCTACCAACAGCACCATGGACAAACATCACAATAGACTTTATTACACAGCTGCCTATCTCTAAGGATCTAGTTACAGGATATAGCTACAACTCAATCTTCGTTATAGTAGACCAATTTACTAAGTACGCTGAGATAATACCCTTTAGACATAACTACACTGCTAAACAGTTGGCACACGTCTTCAAGGATCACATCATCCGCTACTATAGTATCCTAGAATCAATCATTAGCAATAGAGATAAGCTCTTTATGTCAAACTATTAGACTACGCTCCTAGCAGCGATAGGTACCAAAAAGAAGCTTTCCACAGCCTATCATCTGCAGACAGACAGACAGACAGAACAAGTAAACCAGACAATAGAGACGTACCTCTACATCTACTACAACTAGCAGCAGGATAATTAGGTTTCACTACTGCCTATGGCATAAATTGCATACAACAACAAGCTTTTAGAAGCAACAGGCTACTTGCCGTTCTTCGCGAACCACAGCAGACAGCCAAATCTCTTTACAAGGTTATTAGACAGCACTATCCAAACAGAATCAGCAATCACCTCAGTTAAAGCACTGAAGGAAGTACACTAGAAATCGCTCAATAACATTGCCAAAGCTTAGTCAAGGAGCATTTCTTATGTTAACAAGAAACAAAAAACGGCGCCTCTGCTAAAGGAGGGGGATAAAGTATACCTCTTTATAAAAAACCTACGCACACAACGACCAACAAAAAAACTAGACAAGGTCAAGGTTAGACCATTTTTCATTTCTCAACAAATCAGCCCGGTTAACTATCAACTTGCGCTGCCCAAGGATGCAAAGATCTATCCTGTGTTCTACATCTTGCTGTTGGAACCAGCCAACCCCAGAACGCCAATCCAGCAAGACTTCCACTACCAGGCAGACGGCTAGGATAAGTAGGAAGTCAAAAAAATAGTAAAACAACGAAAGAAAGGACAAAGCACCAAATATCTGGTCAAATGGTTAGGATACCCTAATTCAGAAAACACATAGGAACCAGCCACACACCTTACAAACTGCCAGCAGATGTTGAAGGAATTTGAGCAGGCCAATCAGGCACTGCCACATTCGGGTCAAGCCAGTACTCCATCGGCAGGTCCTCGTAAGCACCCCAGGTACTAGGCGACAACGTAATCCCCTTAGACAAACCATTAAACGTTATGGTTCCCTCGTCCAACTCCTGTTCCGCAATGCTTCGCTCCTCCACAGATATCGCCTCCTCGGCGCGACAGTCCAACAAGTCCATTTATTGACGCAACCGCTCTTCGCGCGCGCGTGCAACCCGCAACTCTTCCAACGCCTTTTCAGAGGCCTTAAGCGCTTCATTCTGCGCTTTGCGACTTTCCTTTATTCGCGCCTGCAACTTCTCTTTCTCTGACACGAGCCGTGTGAACTCTGACTGAGTTACACGCACATCGCAACGCTAGCCACGCTTCAGGCACTCGCTGCACTTCCCCAAGCAAACATGGACCTTGCACACACGCTTGTGCTTTTCACAGGTCAAACACTTTCAAACCATGGTTTCTCTAAAGGATTCGACAAATTCGTATAAACAGTGGCGACGGGCTGTACTCAACTCAGATGGTTGTTTAGGCATTGTCAACAACTTACCGTTGAATGAGGCGGGGCCGCGTCATATAAATCAGCTTGAGGGACCAAGCTAGGACAGAAGGGGGATAGTGTTACAATCCACAGAACACAAAGGGTTGCAACGAGAATTACACCCCAGTACAGCACAGCAAGAATTACCAGCAAGGGTAATTACATGTAGGAACAGCAGGACGACGCCTCCCCAGTAATCAAGGCATGTCACGTAACAACTAATCAAGGGTCTTGGCAATAATCAGTATGATCAGTGCTTAGTATAATCAGTGATCAGTACAATCAGTTGATCAGCTCTACTAAGCACCTCGCATATCTCTTTAGTATATAGCACCTAGGAACACAGCCCTTATGGTTCGTGTTCAACTTCGTCAATCAAGTTACTTCTTGGAATCTCACCTCAACCATAACTAGCTGCATTGCGCATTGCTTAGACCTTGGTCAACCTAAGCTGTTATATTAGACTTCGTCTAGACGCAACTCACCCTACCGTTCCAGATACCGAGCTCATCCCCGAGACCCAACAGAACTAGTACAATATTGGACTTCGTCCAGGTACGACTTCAACACAGACTTAGCCTTGTCTACTTTAGCCTCTATCTGCTCTAAGCGTTCTATTTTGCAGTTAAGATAAGCAAAGTTTAGAATTAGAACCTCTATTAGAACGCACTTCTAGCTGCCTACGCTGTAACAATTCCTATACTCCTTCTTTAGAGAAGCTATTTAACACTTAAGCTCTTTCTTTGCATAGTACTAGCAAGATACTATTATAAGTTGTCCTATATAGTTAATACGTTTACTAATAGATTTGCAGTATATAGTACTTCTAGAAACTATAGGGTTAGTTTATAAGGACACGAATATTAGAAGGAGAGGATAGTGTTATAAACCTTAGTTTAGGGCATAGCAGAAGATAAGAAAGAAGAGGAAATGCTAACACCCTAGAAAGATAACTAAAGGTCTTTAAGAAGGTTAGCATTAAGGACTAATAACACGCACCCTACATATTCTAAAGCCTTAGTAGAACGCTATATTAGAACATATTACATGTGTTCTAAAGAATCCTACAATGTTCTACAATATACTAAGTTAGAACAACTATAGAACATTAGAACAATATTAGAACACTTTGCAAGTATATAGCATATAGGAATACAACCCTTATAGTTTGTGTTTAACTTTGTTAATTAAGTTACTTCTTAGAATCTTACCTTAACTATAACTAGCTGTATTACGTATTGCTTAGACCTTAGTTAACCTAAGCTGTTATATTAGACTTTGTCTAGACGCAACTCACCCTACTGTTCTAGAGACTAAGCTTATCCCTAAGACCTAACAGAACTAGTATAATATTGGACTTCGTCTAGGTACGACTTTAACAGACTGCTAGTAGATTAATAGTAGAAAGTAAAGATAGCTAGCAGATTAATAGTAGAAAGTAAGGACTGCTAGCAGATTAATAGTAGAAAGTAAGGATTGCTAGCAGAATTACTAGTAGAAGGTAAAGATAGCTAGCAGAATTGCTAGCAGGTTAGTTAGTCTTAATTAGGAAAGGTGCGAGTTGCTTATAGTGCACGTACTAGCTTGGCAGAGATTGCTGGCGGGTATCTCACAACCCAATATACATAGGATTTACCTGCTGCAGTGTATCTTCTGAGATATATTAATCTGTGGGTCTGTATGACTTTGTTCGGCGCCCGGTGTTCTCGCGTCGCGAGATGCGCGACGCCGGCCCACAAGGCATGAGCTGGCAGTCGCGTGGTAATAGCTCGGCTGATCGCTGAAGTCGGTTTGTCGGGTGTCGCAGTAGCGCGAGGCCGGTAGAAGTCCTGACGATCCACTCTGTATTGGGAAGCAGGTCCCCAAGGATGACGATATCGTTGGTTGCTATCGTTGTAACTTTCGCACTTTCGGCCACGTCGGCACCCCGTTGTGGGGAGCAATGTGACCGGTTGAGAGTTGCGAAGTGAGGGGTGCAATGTGAGCCAGCACACAAAGAAGCTCTCTGGCGCAGCTTTTCACAGGGCGGTCGCACCTGGAACTATCCAACCATCATACGATCCAAGCCAGAGACCACCTGTCGACACATCGAACATGCCGGGAATACTCGAACCGGAGCTTCATGGAGAACGTGGGGTCTATCTGCTCACTCATCCGCGATCAGCTTCGAATCTTTTCCAGACGATGATGTCGAAGCAGCCCGGCTACCAAAACTCGGGCTACAAGCTTTTTGATGCCGGCTTCGCTTCATTGACTCAGCTGAGCAAAGGTCGTCTCAGTGGGTGGCCGGAGGCTGAGCGCAAAGCACTCTACGACACATTTCGACTAGGGTTCGATAGTCTGCAGGACGAGCTCGAAGATGCGCGCAAGAATGTAAGTTTGACTGCGGTTGCGTGATGAGGGACAATGCGATTGAGGGGGGTAAAGGGATGAAGTTCACTTTGAGTTGAAACTTGTCAGGGTCGCTTACAGTTGATTCGCAAATGGTTCGGGAGATGGCGTGCTTCGCTTCCGTTCTTAGTCGACAATTACTGTACGGACTCGCTAACGATCAATAGGGCAAACAAGCCTTCATCAAGGAGCACGCTATGCTTCTGTCAGGACCAGACAAGTTCTTCTCTCATGTCTATGGTCATGATGCAGTAGAACCGTTGGTACTGAAGGAGCGCGACGTACCTGACTCAAGGCAAACCAACCCCTCGAGCCTTCCTGATAGTCTACTGCTCTCCGTCAGGCCAATTTTCCAAATCAGGCATCCACTTCTCATGTTTCCTTCCATGGTCAGGGCCGAGCAGAAAGGTTTTGGGTTAGGCAGAATTCGGCCTCGCGACCCTATACTCGCTGCGACGTTGACATTGCGCCACTCTCGGGCGTTGTACGACTGGTATCGCAGCCAGAGCAACGAAGCCCGTCCACAAGTAATCGATGCGGATGACATCATCAACGATAAGGCCGCTGTCAGCCATGTGTGCACTGCGGTCGGCCTGTCTCCGGATGCTGTGCAGTACGAGTGGGAAACAAAGCTAGAGACGGATCCAAAACGCGCTGTCTTCCTATCCACAATCAATTCTTCGAGGGGAATTATAGCGGGGCTCGCAGCTCGTGGGCTGGACTTCGAAACGGAGAAGGCGAAGTGGAGAGCCGAATTTGGCGACGAAGACGGAGAAGACATTGCTAAGTTTGTGCTGGATGCCATGCCAGATTACATCTATCTGCTCAAACAGCGAACCTACATTGATAGCTGAAATATCAGAGCCGTTAGTAGTATCGATCACCAATCTGAAGACATTCATGGTGCGTTGTTGATTGTGGCTGTCAAAGTCCGCGATAGTAACACCGTGACGTTGCCGTCTCGCAAGACGCCCTGTGCATGACTGTGACGGAAGCTTGTTGAGGCTTTTATCGCTCTTCTTATCTTGTAGCCCAGCCCCGTCGCTGCCGCTTGGTGGTGTTTGACGGCGGCTTGAAAGAGAGAGCTCATGACGTCATCGCCTGCTTCCCTCGGAAAGCGCCCGGCACAACGCGCGCAAACCGTCAAAGGCTGTGCTCGCGACTGTCAACCTCAATCCGCTCAGGTTGTCTAGCGCATACGTCTACGTGTTTGTCTCTTCAGCCTCCAGTTTCACGTGCGCCACGCGTACCGCCTCCCGATCGCGGCGTGTCCTTATGGACCCTACACCACGTCTCGCGTGTCAGCGGTGTAAGGAGAAAAAGCTCCGCTGTGACAAAGACTCCCCATGCAACGCCTGTCGTGCTGCGGGCTTGGCTTGCCAGGTTGTACAACGCGCACGTCTGCCGCGAGGAAAGAGTGGGCGGCAGCAAAGGCAAAAGCAATCATTGAAGACTCGCTTGAAGCAGCTGGAGGCTCTCCTTGATCAACAAACAAAGGTGAAACATGAACATGAGCTGTAGTTTCCTGCAACAGACCGCTGACTCAACACTTCTAGGCGACTGCGACGGAACCAACCTGTGCAGAGCGTAGAAAGCCTCAGCCTGACCAGAGTCAATTCTTGGCCCCAGACTTTTGGTCGTCTTTATCTGAGAGCATCTCAGGTGTTCGGGAAATCCTGGAAGACTCTAGTGACGAGCAAGAGGACTCACCGGGAGGCCACGCAAAAGAACATGCTGAACCAAGCAAGATCGCTGCGACGGACGCTAATCTGCTGTTTCCGAACATGCAGAGTCATGATCAGGAGCCACCGATTCCTTCGCCTGCAATCAGTAAAATCTTGTTCGAGCTGTACACAGATCGTGTCGACGTAGTGTATAAAGTGGTTCATCTACCGACACTCTTGGCCCGGATCAGAGCGGCCTATTCCATTGGCGAGCTGACTTCGAACATCCTCGCCCTTGAGTATGCGATATATTTCATGGCGTTATGTACGATCGATGACTACGAGGCCGAAGCTATAGGTCTTGGATCGCGCATCGATAGTCTGAGATCCTACCGTGCTGCAACTGAGCGTTGCCTGGCATCTTCCAACTTACTCAGTCATCCAGATCTGCACGCCCTCCAGGCTCTAATTATCTATATGGTCAGCGATTATAACACTTAAGTCAACGCACAGTGCTGACCGACAAATGCTAGATCGGGCTCAGGACCTGTCTCAATAGCGCAACCACGTGGACCTTGGTAGCAGTGGCGGCCAGAATCGCGACAGCGTTGCGTCTTGGAGACGAAAACCCTTCGAAGTTCACAGCTTCTGAGCTAGATGCTCGCCGCAGAACTCTTTATGCTATTGGTGTGCTCGATACTCATGCTTCACTCGATCGCGGTACGATACCCATTTTGCCGGCCAGTACGTTTCAAGCACCACCTTTAAATGTCGACGATAGCGACTGTAATTTAGGACCGCGCGCAGGGTTTTCATCCGGCCCTGTGATTACGGACATGACTCACTCCATGATGACCTATCAGGCCATGTTGTGTCAACGCAAGATGTACGACTTGAGCAGGGACGGGCTCAACACTTGGACGGAAAGGAAGCAGCTTGTTGTGGACTTCGGCGCTCATGTTGATGAGCTAGTGGAACAGATCAGCAAATCGCGTGTGCCAGCGCACATTCTCATCGCGACTTCTGGCCGCAAAATACATCGCAGCCTGGAACTGCTTCTACGAAGACCACCGTATCGACAGTCAACCGGAAGTGTGCCCTTGTGGGACGATTTCGACACTATGCTAGCCGCAACGGAAGTTCTGGAGTTGCACCTGGAGGTCCCCTCATTGGAGCTCAAACCATGGGTCTGGAAGAACTGGGTGCAATGGCATGCGCTGGCTGTTCTCCTTGCCGAATTACTGACGAGACCATCTGATGCCCTTGCAGATCGAGCTTTTGAAGTTGCATCGAAAGCATATCGCTACTATGCCGGCATCGTTGCTGATTCTCAATCTGGAATGTTATGGAAACCGATAGCACGACTCATGCGTCGAGTGCAAAACACCAGACACGTAGCAGGTGTATCTTCTCAAAATCCAAACACTTTCCAACAAAGCCCCAGCATATACTCGCACGGCACCCTCACAGGGGTTCCTTTCTCAGACGACTTCCTCTCCTTCGGAAGTCCCGCGCAGAGCTTCTATCAACAAGCTGCAGGACAAGTACAACACGCGAGTGACAATCTCAACTTAGAACCAGAACCTCATCCGTATTCAACCTGGGATGAGTTTCTCGAAGACATTATTGATACTAGTGCCTGGAGTTGATCGAAAAGCTCTCAACGCAAGACAGTCGCTCCAGCTGCCAGGATGATTTTTAGTAGTACTCGAGTGCTCTTGATCCAACATCGCTTTATTAAGTTGGGCTAAGCATTGGAGCCTTCGAAACAGAAGTCGTTGACTAAGAGACCAGTCCTGCGACTTCTGGCGCAACCTTCACCATCCTATTCACCAAATCCCTCCACATCTTCGCTTGAATCTGCCGGCCCCGATCGCTGCGCACATACTGCGACTCGACCTTAGAGCTATCTTCGGACAGGTATTGTCCATGACTTCTACGTCCAGCTGCAAGTGCGTGGAGGTAAATTCGACTGCCCTTCTCAGCCGTCCATCCCATGAGAGCAAAGCAGAACTTCTCTCCCAGATTCGAGGGTTTGGCGCGCGATAGCTCGGTGCCGCACCAGCCTGGGTTGACGATGTTGATAATCAACCTCGAATCTGCATGCTTCTGGTCTTGATCAACGTGCGCTACAAGTTCATGGAAACACTGATGCACCATAAGCTTGCTTAGCGCATACCTCCAGACGACGTCCGTGCGAGTGGGATCACTGAGCACATCGAACATGTCGGAGTCCTCGGACAGGCCAGCGTCGAACTCATTATCGGGTCCAAAAATATGGTACATCGATCCGCAGAATGTCAGGGTGGTATGGGTATCGAAGTCGTTGGAGGTCTCCCGAAGCAGTGGCAGACAAGCAATGGCACTCAGAAAGCACGAGACAACGTTGACTGTGAGATGCTTCTCAATGTCCTCGGCTACTTGGAAGGTCTGGGCCTCCATCCCTGCATTGGCAATGAACGCGTCGAGACGATGAAGTTCCGTGCATACTCGCTTGCCGAAGCCCACGACGCTATCGTAAGAGCTGAGATCAAGGTCCCACACTTCAAGCTTCGTGTCCTTCCCGCACTTTGTCTCGTCTCGTATCTTTTCCACGGCTGCTTTGCCTTTCTTAACGTCTCGACAGGCGAGAACGATCCGTGACGCATGTAGTCGTGCACTTTGCGCGTGGTCAGCCAGGGTACCGATCAAACAGACGCCCAACAACACCTACAGATGCTTGACACACTCGAAACCTAGACCAGTATTTGCGCCGGTCACAACTACTGTCTTGCCAGTGAGATCCATATCAGGGACCGTGAGCTTGCCAAATGCTTGCCCCTTCAGCATCTTCACGACCTCGCTTAGGGGAGCCATGGTATCGGGGGGTTGAAAGAGCAGATGCTGAGACTTTTGGAAATTGTGAAAGTTAGGTTTGTTGAGCATGGGGCCTGGCAGTTGAAGTGGCAGCTTTATATGAAGTTGCGTTGTGCGGCAAAGGGTGCGCCCAAAAGCCGCAGAAGCCGCAAAACCCGTGCAACAGCATTGTAGCTGGATCATCTGAGATCTCCAGTGGATATATCGGTAACCTTGAATGCCGAATTTCTATGACACTCACGTCTTCAGACACCTCGGCGCGTTGCACTCAGGATTTGACAACGCTCCGTCGCCGTTCCTCTGGTCTCTCGCGCCGCCAAGAAAGAGGCTGGGGAGAAATCAGATCAGACGCTTAGAAGCATAGAAGGTAGTCAACAAGTTTCTACGCATTGTTCGATAGCTAATAGGTTCTCTGTTCGCTCTGATCAGTTTGCCATTATATTCGACTTTCGCTGCGGTGCAAGACCTGGGCCACCGTCCGCTAGTCAGGCGGGCTTCCCCCGATGCGCAACTTCAGGAGCTTGACTTGGACGCCAGGCTTCACGTCTGACTAAGAAAGCAACACCCAATCTCCAGTCTCAGTAATATGTCGCAATTTACCGGTGCATTGAGGTGCAAACCAATCAAGCACGTGGGACAGGATGAGTCAACTTCTTGTCAAAACAGCACGAGGGTGGTTGAAGATACACTAACCGGATGTAGAAGGAGCTATCAGCCCATATCAAGAGGCGTCCTCGCATCAACAGGCACTGATTTGCATCGCAGATACGATCATGTCAGACAAAGGTGTGGTTTCTCTCAGACCTAAAGTCCCTGCTAATGTCCCAAAGTACCCGAAAACATGAAGGTCCGCCTCAAGGATGCCTATGATGCCGTAGCAGACAAGTACAATGCTGTGTTCACCAGGCCCGATGATCCTGTAAGAATCAGATACCTCAACATTCTGCTCTCTCATCTACAGACCGATGCTGGAGGTATAGTAAAGATCCTCGAGCTCGGCTGTGGTGCCGGTGTGCCAGCCACAAAGCACCTTCTCGACGTCAAAGAGCCTGTCATCCATGTCACAGGAAACGACCTATCGACATCGCAACTTGACCTCGCCCGAAAAATTTTGTTAGGATATGCAGACCGCCTTACGCTTGCAGAAGGTGACATGTTCGCGTTGTCCTTCCCTGACCGATCTTTCGACGCGGTGACGGGGTTCTACAGCATCATTCATCTACCTCGCGAAGAGCAGACCCCGTTGGTCAAGAAGATCACCAGCTGGTTGAAACCGAATGGTCTGTTGCTCGCCAACTTTGCAGTGGATATTTCCAAAGCCACAGTCATGGAGAAATGGCTGGACGAGGAAAAGGGCTGGATGTACTGGAGTAGCTGCGGTGAAGCTGGCAGCGTGAAGATGCTCGAGGAAGCAGGGCTTGAGATCTTGTTCAGAGAAACAAAGCAGATCACGGGAGACGCTAATTTTGTCTGGCTGTTGGCTAGGCAAAAAAATGTTCCACAGGTGGCGTAGAACACAAGAGCGGCGTCAGAAGAGTTGCTGTCCCAGGGTATCAATGATCTATATTTTTACTATCGAATGAGTTGAGAGTTGTGAGATCTTGTTACGGTAGACCAGCTATTAGTCATCAAAGATCCCGTCACCAGCCGTACTCTGGCACCGTCCATTCCTCTTTGTCACCGCCGCCGAAGAAACGCATCAGCAGCTGTGGTATTTTTAAGAGCGTAATGATCTTGAGTACCATCTGGAATGCCCAGATGCCCCATGCGGTCTGAGGATTCGCGATTTGCATGCCCACGCTTCTACCCATGGGGTTCGTGGTCTTCTCGATATACGGACGCACCAGGTCCTCATACTTTTGTAAGGCGTCCGGAACCTGAGTAGCAGATTCGATGTTCGACAGCTCGCCTGCGATGCAGTACGCTCCAATCATTGCTAGACTTGTACCAATGCCCATGGTCGCGAAGGCAGCATCTCCGAGAATCACGCAGTGACCCTTCGTGTACTTCGGTGTTACCACTCGACACCTGTCTTCGTCAGCAACGGTGCATGCACACCTCTGATTGCACAAGGCTCACCAATGCGACATGTAGAAGTCATCAGTTGCGTCCATTCCGTCGAGGAAGCGTTGGCTTTGCCACCCGACGCTCTGGAACCTTTGGCGCAGATACTTTTTCTGTGTAGCAACATCTGAGTGGATGACATCTTCTAGCTCCGGGAGATAGTCCTGTGTTGAGTTGCAGACGGTCAGATAGACACCCATCGTCTTCTTGTTGCAATGCGGTCTAAGATGTATACCCAAGCCCTGTCACTGGTCAGTCTGCGCCAATCAAAACACCTTGAAAGACTTCACATACAGATGGTATCTGACACCACCGCCAGAGTGAGTCATCCTCAGGGATTCGTGGGATCGAAAAGAAGGCGATGTAAAGGCCAGATGGTTTGATGTGTTCCTTTAGATCCGCTTTGCCGAATATCAAACTGCGGGTCTTGCTTGCAATACCGTCTGCACCAACGACGATATCAAACTTCTGGTTTTTGACCTTACCGTTAGTGAAGTAGACGTCTACGCCAGATCCGTCTTCGCGCTCTTGCAAGTTGTCAATGGACTCGCCGTAGACGAGAGTAACTTTCGCTCCCTTTTCTTTGGCGGCATTAACTCCATCAAGCAACAGACCCGCTAGGTCACCTCGCAGTATTTCGTACTCGCTGCTTGCGCCCTGATTTTTGGCATCGCCGGTGGCAGGAAAGACCGCCGCCGTAGCGCCCTTTGAGTCCAAGAAGGAGATGCCTGTCTCCGAGGTATGTCGAGCTTTGATGGCAGGCTCCAGACCAAGTTTGGTGATCACGTCAACTCCTACGAGGTGTCAATGGGTGCTACTGGTGGATCTGAACGCCGTTACCTGGCCCTCGAATGTCTACAGCCTGTCCTGTTGTGCGCGGTGCTGAAGCCTTCTCGATGAGCGTGATGTTGGGCTGCAACTTGAAACCAGGTTGACGGGCGAGGGTGAATGCCAACGAAGCACCGGCGATGCCTCCACCAGAGATGAGAATGTTCAGAGGTTGTTGTGACATGATAGTTTCGTGGTGATAGATCCTTAAACAAGAGCTGTCGATGTCTTTCTTGCAGAGTCTTCGAGCCGGGCGCAATCCATACTTATCTGTTCTAGGCAGTCGTGCACGATATGAGCTGAGAAACCCCGAAAGTCCGTCTTCTTTGACACTGAGCCCGAGACGTCCGAATCGCCGGTGTCGTGCTATTTGTTGTTGTCTTCTTCATAGGGGCATGCTAACCAATCACAGGATTTGACGTCACCGAAGCCGGTCAGAATCGGAAAGGCCTCGCCCATCGTGGTTGCCTGACGACCACCAAACGGACCTTCAACAACCCATCAAAACGCTGGGCAACGACGAAGCAGGCTGCTTTGGATGCAGTCGGAGCTTCGTGGCGCCAGCAACAAAGTCTGATTGATCCAATGATGTGATCACCCCAACGGCTGGGAGTAAGCTTTTGATCCGAGGCCAGCTACGCGGCACGATTTGCTGCAGTCACCGACCACTATCCTCCGATCCGACTCCGTGAGTCCTTTACACGACCTTAGGCAACAGCGCCAAATCACCGACTTCAGCATGTCTGGACGTGTGATTGAGGAGTCGTTGCTAAGTGAACGAATAACGGTAAGCGTCCAACTGGAGTGTTGAGCACATGCAGCTCTTCGCTCATCGAGGGAGACTGCAACATCAACGCGATGATTCCACTTATCAATGTCACAACCTCAACTGTCTCGACGCCACTATCCTGTCTGATCCATCAATCAGGTGATGCAGCAACGTGGTTCTACGGAAACGGCAGTCGGTTCTCACGCGCTCAAATGCACCTCTCCTGCAGTTGTTGGGCAGATCAACGCAGATGCTGCGCAAACTGTTGCGATCTCCAACTTCACCAGATTCATGAAGGGAAGGGTGACTTCAGGAATACTGCTGACCATATGTACCTCCTGGGAAGATAACCTTGACACGAGCGGACCAAGGGATCCAACTCAAAAGGGCCATGTCAGGGAGAATGCGCACGCATGATCGCACGGAAATGAACGTTTCGGCGACACCTGTTTCTTGTGTCAAACATCTCGCGAACATGTTTCGTGGAAACATCAAAGCGCCGCGGCAGCAGGTAGCCGTTGCGAACGACTTAGCTAATCAGGCAGAATCACGGCTGAATTCGAGTCGAGCAACCTGTAACAAGCCTTGCGCCCCCAAATTATATGAGCTTGTGTCAATTAAGACAGTCGAGCCACTCTGCGCAGTGGAGATGTTTGTTTCAAATTGATATTGTGGGGTAAAAGCACATATTACATGGCTGAACTCGGATTACGTAGGACCGACTCGAGGATGTATATGAGTTCGCGAACACGCCGCCAAGAGGCACTCGAAGTCTCTCTCGGATTACCACACTCATTGGTTAACAATAAACATGCGCTTCCTCACCGCCCTTACTTCGTTGCTTTCGGTGGCAGCCGCCGCCACTCTTGGAAAGCGCGCGCCAACACCTGGCCAGCTGTCTCAAGTCACATCTTTCGGGGCCGCGCCCACCAAAGCTGGATTCTACATCTACGTACCCAAGAAGCTCGCATCCTCTCCTGGAGTTATCGTTGCTATTCACTACTGCACCGGCACGGCGCAGGCCTATTACACCGGCAGCCCTTACGCCAAGCTTGCAGAGCAGTACGGCTTCATCGTCATCTACCCTAGCTCACCTCACTCCGGAACTTGCTGGGATGTCAGCAGCAAGGCGACCCTGACCCACAACGGAGGCGGCGACAGCAACACCATTGCCAACATGGTCAAGTGGACAGTCTCGCAGTACAAGGTCGATTCTTCTAAGGTCTTCGTAACTGGTTCCAGCAGTGGCGCTATGATGACCAACGTTATGGCCGCCACCTACCCTGACATCTTCAAGGCGGCCATCGTTTACTCTGGCGTGCCTGCTGGCTGCTTCGTCTCTGCCTCTGGTGCCGTTGATGCCTGGAACAGCACTTGCGCCCAGGGCAACTCCATTGCTACTCCTCAGGCCTGGGCAAACGTTGTCAAGAACATGTACCCCAACTACACCGGTGCTCGCCCCAAGATGCAGATCTACCACGGCAGCGCAGACACTACCCTTCGTCCTCAGAACTACCAGGAAACCATGAAGGAGTGGTCCGGTGTCTTTGGCTACAACTACAACTCTCCCCAGAGCACTTCCGCCAACACTCCCCAGAGCGGCTACACCAAGACGGTTTACGGAGCTTCCGTCCAGGGCATCTACGCACAGAACGTTGGACACACCGTCCCCATTCGGGGTGCGGACGACATGAAGTTCTTTGGCTTTGCTTAGTTTGGAAGCTTGACGTCGGCTGCGGTATGGCCTCAATTGTGCGCTCAACGCGATTCGACCTTACAGCTGTCTGGTTCTCGACCAACATGGCGCCGAATAAATCCTCATTTCTTGTATATATCATAGCTGCATTCAATCCCAAATCAAACAGGGTGTACATACCTACAGCTGTCGCGCCTGAGCGAACGATTCCTGCGCGAGCACTCGAACATCTTTGTCTTAACTTAAACATGAATGAGTTGCGCCGGAGCGCAACCTTTGAACCACATGGCGAGGAGCAATAAGGCGAGGATAATGACCGTCAGCGTGAGGCGACGCAGCCACGCTACCTTTACGTGTGGCCGCATAACGGCGTACGACTGTGTGCCGGCTTCAGGGTCAAGGAGCAACCTCTTCTCAGCCAGTCCAGTATAGTACATCGCCTCTGGGGTATAGTCGGTCTGCTCAGCAGATGTATAGTCAAGACCGGGGATATAGTTGTCAACCGCTGAGTTGCAGGGCTTTGCGTTCGGGTCGATGGCAAATACCCTAGTCTCCATATCCTGGCGGAGCTGTGTCCACGACTGCTTGCGTGCGAAGGCATTGATTAGCAAGATGCAAGCATTGATGGCGTCTCTTGCACCAAGCAGACGGTTGAAAGAGCTGATGTTCCTTGGATCTGGTACGCTCGCTCCTTCCAACCCATCGTAGAAAGAGTGCCTGTCTTCGTCCTGGGTGCCGTAGGTGTGAAAAGAGACGATAGGGCCCCACTGAGCCCAGGTACCTGGCCTGAAGATGAGGTATCCATCCTCATCACGTCGCTCGAAGTCCCAACGATTTAGAAGTCTCCTTTGCACGTGGCCCATGGCGTACGAGTCCTGTATCATGTGCATGCAAATGCCTAACGCTCGCAGCGGGATGTTGCTGTCTCTATACTCAGGCCTATCGGCGAGTATGAGATCTCGCAGTGTGGTCCCACCAGAGGGATCAGTTGTGCGATTGAACATAGATTCGTCAAAGTGCTCGCGAAGGTGCTGATCTTCGGACACGCCCTGATTGCCGCAGGCGAGCTTGTACATGACCCCCATCCATTGGAGCATTCGATCGCGCGTGGTGTGTGGCATCTCATTGTCTGCTGCGCCCATGGCGTGAAGGAACTGGAGGTCGCCGAAGTGAGACCTTTGAGTCATGCATTTCGCGTCGCCGAGCTTGAACTTTTGGTACCAGTCAGCACCAATGCCAAACAAGCGGTTGTCGTCAGTTGACTTCTCGAATAAGAGACACTCTGGGTCGTCGTTCCAGATCATGCCGCGGAAGTACTCCCACTGCTTATGATTCAGATTGTTGTATGTGGTAGCCTTGGGGAACACGACCGAGGAGTTGAGGAATGCTGCGATAGCAATGTTTTCGTGAATGGGATGTTTCTCTCCCGGCCCAGGATAGTCGAACCCAATCTCAAAAGTGGCGTGCATATCGTTACCAGTAGAAGAGTCTGCCTGGCTGGGGATGGGAGTCGGTGCAGTCAAGGCGTGCGGGTTGGTCCGAACAACGATTGTGACTACAGAAACAGTCAGCAATTGTCGTGAAAAAGTAGACATACCCACCGAAGAAAGGATGGCCTCTAGACTCCCAGTTCTTGACCTCAATGTTCAGGCGACCATTGTTGCTCGAGCGCGCTTCGAAGTGATTCTTCGACCAGCCAGTGGGGTCTCTGAATCTCAGCTGAAACTGCTCCATTCGATCGCCGACCTTCACTTCGTATAGCACCCAGCCCTTCGAGCCGTCGACGCCTGAAACTGTGAGCGCAGATCCTTCTGACTATGTGTATGGGCGCTTACCTAGGCGGTCTTTCAAATGTACTGTTCCAGTCGAATGGGCTTCGATGGTGTTGAAGGGCTGGTACATAGGCCATGTGCCCTCATTGTCGTCAATCCCGAAGTCTGCTAAAAGGAAGTCTGAGCTCGACTCGTTCTGAATGGTGATGTAGCATGAGTAGTCGTCTTGGATAGAAGCCATTCTGGCTATTGAAGTGTTTAGGTCGACTGTAGTTGATTAAATGCAGCCTGGACTGCTATCAGAAAATCGACTCGATCTACTCAGACGCGTAGACTACAGTCACAAGCTGGGTTCTTATACTGTAACAGCGCGGGCTCGGTGAGGTCGAGGCCTGCATTGATCGCCCAAGCCTGAGCTTAACTGAAGGATTCTTCCACACGCACCATGCACAGAGGCTAGGCGCAGATTGCCGGGCGAGCTGAGGTCGACACGGGGCGAGTGAGGCTTCCACCAGCCTGTGCTGTCCAGATGGCTGAGCTGCAATCAATTGATTGAATCCCGAGGTCCTCAAAGACGTCCAGATTGCTCAACTGTCCAAATCTGCAGTAGCACAGCCCAGTCAGGTCAAACCCGATAAATTTCATGAAGCTAGATAGTGTCTTTAGCTGAAGAACTGAGCGCCACGCCAGGGCAAGGCGATAGGTGCTGCCATATTCGCCAACCGAGCGCGCTCACAGCGCATAGGCAGCCCCGAGGGCGGGTTGTCCGTAAGAAGCTATTCGACCATGCCCACAGTAACGGACCAGACAGCTGGACTCGAGAGCGTGCGATGCCAGCCACCAAGACCCCGCAGCCCGTAATTGAGCGATATGTGAATGTTTCTGCATATACGACGGCCTGTTTCGGTAATCTCTACAAAAGGTCGCAATTCCAGGCTGCCAGATCGGGCAGAAAACGCCGCATCAGGAAGTGACGGGAGAGAGAGAGAGCGCGTGTGGGAGTCCTAGTGTGATTGTGGCCAGCTGAGGCTATGCGAGGCGTCTGGAGAAGTTCTCGATGTGGTCAAGTCATTTGCAGCCTTGTGCACACCAGCAGCCAACCGCGTGTCAGCTCGGCCATCCCGCTCCCGCACCGAGCCGCCACGTCGACTTGGCGCATCCAGCCCCCGCATCGCCCTTTTTGACGAGCAGGTATTGCAGACCACACACGATGTCCTTCAGCTACGCGCCTGCATCGCTTATTGGTGTGAGTAGAAGTGAGCTTCGACGACTCTCAGGCTCCACTCTGGCTCGCACACCAGGCCACTGCCCATGGACGTCCTCGATACCTAGGTAGAGCTGAAGGCTACATCCTGCGAGGCGTGTGGTAGCACTTCCATTATTGTCTCGAATTGCATCACATATCTCAGCATTGGCGGAGGCTTAGCTGCGACACTTTGGATTCAAAAGCAACCTCATACATCATAAGCGAGAAGTTATCATTGTCCATTATTCACCCTAGGAATGCTGTACAGTCTACAGTTCTACCTGCTCCTGTCCTGACAGACTTGGCTTGAAGACGATCTGCCCTGTGGATTAGCTCTTTCTTTGCAGCGTGTTTCAGATCTTCTTTCGGACTTACGTAGATGGCGTCGTTACCTCCATTCCTCCATTCTTTGCCGTGGGCATCACAAAGAGCCTGGCTGCCGCAGACACTAGTGCCTCTGCTGGAGTCCCTCAGCTCTATCTCGGTGTGCACTGGTCCGGTAGACCACCGACTGTCTGTAGAGCCGGACCAAGATTTCCCTTCCACGTTGTAAGACACACCCCAGCGACTCTCTTGCCAGTAGCACAACCCATCGTCGTCGACTTCGACATCACCCAAACTAGTACAGGTGATGCCTTGCTGTGTCACATACATGGAGACATTCTTCCCTTTCCTCTTCATACAAGCATCGGTAGATTGGCCGGCGGACCATTTGACGGTGTAGCCATTTCCAGATAGTTCGTTTGGCTGGTGGACGCACACCTTCACCTCAGACTCTTATTGATGAATTAGCTGCACAAAGACCTTATGATCCACAAGGAGGACATACTTCCTTTCGAGGCTTCTGTCAGCTGCAACAAAACAATGCTTGCACAAAGTGCCAATGCGGAAGTGAATCTCATATCGTGAAGGAAGCGAAAAGGATGCTCGGGCTTGGGGTTGGCTTGGAGAACAATCGAGAGCAGACGTGGACTGTATTTATTTCCAGAAAATATTGCCTACGCGACAGTCGACACTATCACCTACCCAGCTTGCACGAAGGAGGTGTGGCTGGGCGACTATGGCAGCCACTATCACACCGGCCCGTGCAGGTGCAGATCCCGTCTGTTGCTCCAGCTGAGGGGCCTCATATGGCCGTATCAGCAGTCGCGCACGCTCGGCTCTCGCCTTCTTCGCAGCTTGTATGTCTTCGAAGTTGACATCTCCTACGTCGCTCAAGGACACTCATGTAATTATTTTCGCCAAAGATTTCGCCAAGTCGACTAGAAGCTATCATGTCGGCCATGCATAGATCCTTAGGCACCACAGCGTCGTCTAGACCGTCTGAGTCAATGTATCTCATATGATCTCCTATGTCGTCGGTCCTCAGTTCTCTGTACAGGATGACCATTTCCTATTGATATAATTCGCTTTGCTATTCTCATCTCGACAAGTCCTTGGGTCAAAACTACCATCTGGCTCTGAACGTCTGAGTCGCTATGCAGAGTAAGGGTCCAACTCTGCTTGACGATCGTCCCCTTGTTATGACTCGCATGGAGACAAGCAATAGTACCTGTCTCGGTGTGTAGGCACGTGAATAAAGTAATACTCGATAAGCATGACATTTCTTGGTCGTAATTAACTAGAGCACTTTCTTGATTCCTATCAGCAATTGCCCAAATTCATGCACCCTGCCAGCTTTCCGAAGTACCCGACACCCTGAGACGCCGGACTAAGATGACTCCAACGATCTATAGTTGCGACTTCTTCAGATTGATCAACTCATCCCTAATCTGGTAATAAGCATCCTTCGGGTCGTAATTCACCTTGAACAGAGCCTTATTCGGTGTGTCAATAGGATTGCTTGCGGGTTCATCGCGAACTTCCCATGTTGTGACACCAACGCAACGAGGTACGTGGTAGCACGCCTGAACAGCCTTCCAGTACGTAGGAGGATCGGACCCGACGACGTCGAGTTCTGTGACAGCGACCTCAAGATTGTTGCTGATCTCTGCCAGCTCTCGTAATGCGGTTTCTAGGCCGTTGGCACCATCTGTACGTATCTGATTAGTAACCCGGAAAACAGCAGAATCTTGTGTGCTTACCCTTCTTGATGTGCGTCTGTGAGCCGATGCCGTCGATTGGTATCCCTTCATCCAGCCACTTCTTGACATACTTCAGCATGCCCTTGTGCTGGCCGAAGTCGGTGTTCTCGAGGTTGTAGTCGTTGATGTATAGCTTGGCGGTCGGATCCGCTTGGCGGGCAGCGCGGAAGGCGATTCCAATGTACTCTTCTCCAAGAACCTGGTAGAAGTGCGTGTTCTTGAGGTTGCCGTCATCACCGATCACCTCGTTGACCACGTCCCAGGCCCGGATCTTGCCGTTCCATGACCCATTAGGGCCGACCATAACATTCTTAATGTGCGTTTGGATGACTTCGGTGAGGGTGGCCTTGTCGTTGATGTTCAGCACCCATTGAGGTAGGGCTTCGCCCCAAACGAGGGTGTGTCCGCGAATGCTCTTGCTATTGTCAAAGGCGAACTGGACCAGCTCGCCGGCTGGGCCAAGGTTGAACTGATTCCGGCTGGGCTCGGTTTGGTCCCACTTCATGAGGTATTCATTTGTGACTTGACCGAAGTCAGCCTTGACAATGGCGCCTGTCTTTCCCGTGTCGATTTTGGCCTTTTCAGTCGCGGCACCGAAGTAAATCTTGCCTAGACACCTGAACAGAGAATTGACGCTACCGTCATCCTGACATTCAGCTGACAACGGTGAGCCGGTCACAAGGAGGGGAGCGGCCAGACAGAAGAGTAGTCTCATGCTGGCGGTCTTTGATTTAGAGATGTCGGAGTATTCGAGAGGCCGAGGACGCCCAAGGTTATATACGCTCCCGAGGATGCGGTCTCCCGTTCAATCACCGTAGCGTCAAAAAGGCCGTTGTTCGACATCCAAGTGCGAGGCGTGCCGTCTGTCTCCACCCATACGGGCATGATGTCACTTACACATGCATTTCTCCACTCAGTACAAGACAATGCAGCGTGGCGACAGGTAGGGTCAATCTGAGCCGCGAAGATAGTCTCCACTGAGGAGCGATGCACTGTACAGACTAAAGCCAAGTGCAGATTTACGATGTCCCATCGATAAAATACATTCTAAAAACGGAAGTGGCCCTGCAGTAAGGCTTCCCGTGCTAAGGATCCTTGACGCGCCGGCGCGCGCCGGACGAGGATGCGTTCTTTGTCATTGGTCAAACGACCCGGTCTAGGCACCGGCATGATTTCAAGGCCTTCAGGACATGCCGGTATATGTGTGCACGAGGCTGTACCGCGCTGTTGACTGACGTTGTCTTTGCTATCGAGTGGCGACTTCCGTGTGACTTTGGAAGCCTCACAATACCTTACAGAATGCCTGTAGAAGCGGACTAAGTCGTCACTCTGGACATGTCTCATGTCTCGACAAAGATGAGAGACTCATTAGCTTGCCTTGCTGACGGTCTGCATCGTGTTGTGCGTAGTATCGCGGGAGCTTGGGGGCCTTCGTCGCCGTAGTAGGGCCGGAAAATTGATGGCATTCTTTCCAGGGATCACGGCGTAGCGTATGTTGCGCCTGTGATTGTCTAACTTCTTGGAGGCAGCCATCGTACTGAAAAATGTCACGCTTCCGGCAGGTTGCAGTTCTGATTATGCGGGTGTATTCTCGATGTTGGGCAATTGGTGACTAGAGCTGCGCCTGGTCATGTCTTAATCTCCGCGGCATCCTGGAGATGTTCGCTAGACTACGCACTTCATTGCTTGGAGACATGTATGGGTCTGATTTTGGATATGTTTGATACCATGGCCGTGTTTACCTAGACGCCTGGAGGCAGTCAGCATAGCCAATCTTCCCAGCCTCTGGACATCACGAATCTCGATCCATGTGTTTGAAGAACAGCTTTGCAAGCTGTTCACGCCCAGCCCTGATCGTTTGCAACAGGTTGGAGGCCTTCAAGGCTGCTTGAGCTGACTTCTCCTACAAGCCAGCGCTCTTAGTGGCTACAACGGTGGTATAGTGATCCTGCCCATACGTAGAGTTAAGAGCAACCCGGCCGGATACGCTGGCGTCCTCCAGTCGAATCCAGGTGTTCACAACGTTGTCACCACCAAGTTTCATCTCGTCGACGGTGATCTGACGACCTCCACGAGCCCAATCGGAGTAGCCACCGTATCCAGAGTGACGGTTGAAACACATGTTCAAGCCATTTCCGTTCGCCGGTAAATTGCCGGGAAGGTCCTTGAACCACTTCATGCACCAATCGACGCCATGATCGTGACCGGAGAACACACCCATGAGGCCTTCAGTCTCCGCAAGTGCTTTCATAAAGTACGTGTCGGCGCCGGAGTAGGTGCAGTTGTTGTTGCCATCGCATACATCGGCTTGGTGACCGATGAGCTCTTCGTTGAGACCAGGTCTAGTCGCTGCATTGGGCTTGCTGTCTTGGTATGCGCGTGTGGCGTGAGGCGGGATGTGCACGAATGCAAGACTTGGGACAATGCGACCTTGCTGTTGAATGACGGCGTCACGCGTGAGAATGAACCAGCTCGTGACCTGAAATGTATGTCAGCAGCGGTATCAGAGGTATCTACTGAAAGGCCAGCGTGGAGGCAAGGGCTCTAGACTCACCTTGTCGTCCACCCAGTTGTCGACCGGCACATCGTTGCCGTTGGAGTCGACCTTCCCAAAATCACGTCCACCCTTGCTGTCGAAGAACCAGAGCATCATCGACAGGTGCGGATTGCCGCCGCCACTTGAGCTGTAGATGGGGATGTAGTAGTTACTCGTACCAACCTTCTCGTACGGACCAGAGACCGAGGAGGTAGTGAAGGACAGCTTCTTGCCATCTTTTCCCTTGGTGTTGTTCCACATGTGCTCGGACATGACACGGGTGCTGCAAGTCTTGGACATGTCGTGATTGCCAAAGGTGGCGGCGAAAGGCAGGTTGCGATCGACAAGAGGCGCGGTGACCTGGTCAATGAGTGCGGTAACGTTCTCAGGTGCAACGAACTCGCAGGATGTGAGGTCTCCGTTGAGAACTACAATGTCCGAATGCTCGTTGTTAAGGACCGAGTTGATCACGCCAATGGTCTTTAAGTCAGCCTCGGGTCCTTTGCCAGCCCCGGCCCACGATGCTGAAGGCAATCAGTACGGTTCTTAAGGATATAGGGATCGCGAACTTACGCTCGCCGAGATGCAAGTCGCTGAAGACCGTGATAGAAAACTTCTTGTCCGCGCCAAACCGGAGCCCAGGATAATCGAACGTGCCGCCCTGGCCAAATTGCAACAGAGGAGAGGCACCCGCCGTAGACGCAGCTAGCCAGATGATATGTTCCCACTTCATGATGACTGTAAAGGCAAAGCCTATGATGAAGGCAGATATGACCACTAGTGAACGAGTGGTAGAGAGCGTATGGAGGTGGGTATAGAAAGGAACATGCGGGGATCTCGAGTTGGAAACATCGTCGCGCACACTCGAAGTGAAAGTGAAGGAAGCGTGCCCGGCGCCCACGTGGGTGGACCTCATGGTGCAACTGAAAGGAGCAGCACGGACAGAGAAGGTGCGCTCAGGTCATCGTAACAGCCCACGAAACGCGTCAGACGTCACTGAAGACCTCCGGAGTGAATCATGGCAATAGTCCTCGCAGCAGCAAGATGGCGCAAGACGGTTGAGGGAGTGAGGAAATAGCTGATTCGTAAGTCGTGTTCCATGTGGCTAGCGTGTGCACGTGCGAGGACGCATGATATGATCAAGACTCCAGACTTCCCAGTCAGAGCGGCGAACGAATCTCTTCGTAGAGACTGCGCAACGGACACCGATGATTTGGCCTGAGATCGTAGTTGGAGATTGATGAAGGAACGATTGGTCGTATCTCAGGGTCGCGCTAGCCCCGCTGCATGTGCCAAGAACACCCCACAAAAAAGTTCGAGGCCGAAGGAAACAACGATCGGCCCCTACCGTCAACACTCACTACGACCCTACGACAATGAACGCAGAAGCATATTTGCGTAAGCAGGGATGGCAGGGCTCTGGCCACTCGCTCGACGGAGAGGGCCGCGGCATCAAGAAGCCTCTCCTCATCGCCCATAAGCAGGATCAGCTCGGCCTCGGCAAAAAGAAGGCAGCCTACACGACCGACGACCAGTGGTGGATGCGCGCGTTCGACGACAGCTTGAAGAGCATTGGCAGCGGCCAAGAGGTACATGAGATCAGCATATCCGTGACTGACGTACTCTAACCGTTCCCAGAGCACCCTCAGCCAAATCCAGAAGAAAGGTATCAACCGCGGTGGCCTGTATGGGTTCTTTGTCAAAGGAGAGTCGATCGCTGGTACACTCGGAGATTCGGACAGATCAGCAGACCCTACCGACGCCTCAGCTGCGCCCTCTGGCACAAGCACGCCCGCCACCTCGGTCTCTGACAGCGAGCCAGCGAAGAAGTCTGCGGACAAGAAGAAAAAGCGCAAGCGCGACGCCGATAAAGAAGCTACCATAAGCGAGAAGTCGAAGGGCAAGAAGGAAGGCCCGTCAGACGACAGAGATGCAAAGAAGCTAGCGAAGAAGATCGCCAAGCTTAGCATGGAGGAAAAGGCAACATACCAGGAGCGCGCCACGCTGAAGGGTCAGACTCTTGAAGTATACGTTGCTCGACGTATTCAGAAGAAGAAAGAAGAGCGTGCAAACAAGTGATCGAGTCAGGTCTCGGACGAACATTTGTAAACGAACAGCAGAAGCTCGCTCGCACGTCGATCGAAGGACCATTGATAGCGAGTGCACGCAGTATCCCTGCCCGCACGGCTCAGATGGGACATACTCCACATCTTGTGCGCAACGAACACAAGCAGCTGGCGGCGGGCGGCAGGTGCAACGAGCCGTTCAAGCGTTCCGCTACGCTGCATTATCGACAAGCCGAAGCAGTCGTGCGTAGCGGAGCAGGCCCCTTCACCGAGCAAGAACTTCGATAGCTTCGATCTGCTCTTCCGAGACGGTTGCGCCGAACCGCAGAATTCTCTACACCACACTGCGCCAATGGCAATGGCGCCCTGCGTCTAGCTAATGGCATTGCGAAACACCACGAGTTTCGTTTCCGTGTGAGGACACAACTGGGGCTGCAAAACCCAGTGGAATCGTTCCAAGGCCTTCCGTTTGAGATAGGGGAGGTAGTCAACACATCTTGAAGTTCTCTAGCGGCTGCAAGTCTTCTACTCTTACTTGCCCGGTCTGATATACTGCCTTCCTCAACGGTGGAATAACTTTATCAGCCATTGTTGCCCTCAGCATGTAGCAGCTGCCTGTGGAAGCGCTTCATCAGATAGGTGTCTGATCTCATCAAATTGTAACGCCTCAAAATAAACTGTAGCCCTCGAAAACTGTCAACCTACGAATGGTGTTGGAATCTCTTTCAAGTCCCCTAGTCACTCTGAGATCTGGCGGTCTTCTGCTTCTGCGATGACACGAGAGGCTCAACCGCTTTCGTTCCGCTTCCGTTGCACTTCTTTTGACCATTGCCTCTGCCATGTTTTCCTGCCCTGCTGCTGATGCTGACTATCTATTCTGAGGTCAGAGGGTGCTGAAGCTAAGTCCATATAGAATTTCATCTTCATCAGACCCGCAGTAAGGAACGAGAGAACTACCACGTATGACCATGCAGAAATCTACATCTGCGAAACTCTAGGCCGAAAGTAAGGGGTCTTAGACATGCTTGCACGACGCCCTACCGCTTCTCCTCCGCCTGCGCTGCCTTTTCCTCGGCCCCTTCCTCTTCCTTCTTCATCACCTTGCTGTTGGTGCACCCATCGAAGCGAGCAGAAATGAGTTGCATACTTCTCAGATCGACAGCTGGCCTCGTGTCCTCCGTCTTTTCCACTGGGCCCCATTCGTCGTTCGGACGCTCTTTGGGCCAGGTCGAGAGAGCCTTCCATTCTATCTTGTTGGGCGACTCACAACGGCTGAAGTCAATGTACCTGGACTGACACAAAATATACGGCCATAATTCAACTTTGTCTTTGCCTTCAAAGTCTCGTGACGTACGACCTTGATCACGGTTTCTGTCGGGCATTGTTTGCACCTGTACCTCTTGTGCACAAACCCCTCTATTTCTCTCATCACGGCAAAGTAGTCGTGATGCTTCGACCGTCTCGTTGGAGAGGTGTGGCCGGTAGCGGAAAGTTTCGCGCGCGTGAGGACAGTTGAACTCGAGATTCGCATCTTCGAGCTCAGTCGGGGTTTGATTGTCAAAATGCCCCATTGACAGCGTCTGCCGGATCCGAACGAGCAATCTGCCGTCGACGAGGCGTGCCTGCGAACCTATATGCAGCTTATGACGAGACAGGCTACGCTTTCGTTCGGCACAAGTGAGTGTGGAACAATGCATGTCGTTGCTTGCCTAGCAGATGAGACTGCTGGTCAGGTGAACGGCATGATCGGCCGGTTCTCAATCCTTACATCGTTGTTGATGAGATTTGGCTGTGATTATAGCAGCTCACAGACCCTGTAGCTTCAAATACAGGGATGAGGCGCAATCCACGCGCATCAGCAGTTGTAATTTTCCAAGCATCGCTTAGGTAGCATTCCAGTTTACATTCGCCGGCCGCTATTTCTGGGAGATATATCGCAATTACGAGCGTAGGTATCTACGTTCCGCCCCCTTTCTGGAGTTTTGAGCAGGTTGCCTTGGATATTACGAGGAATCGTTATGTGTGCATCGCCGCCAAGGCTCAGAAAAAGGCATGATAGTGAGCTAACGCTCTTAGCCGACAGACCGCCAATCACGAAACGAACGCTGGAAATTGTATGAGGTACGCTCATCCTGCTTTACCGCTCAGTATCCAGGGCCTCTTCTCCCAGAAGTCGTCCTTGATCAAATCTACATGTGCCACCACCACCTTTGCTTTGCTTCTCTTTTTTCTATCCTTTTCTTTCTGAGTCCGACTCATCTGCACAGGTCTGCCACTACTGACGTCCTTGCTTGCGGCAGGAGTACGCGTCTTCTTGGTGGACTCGGACTTCGACATGTCTTTGGACTTACGTGCCTCGGATCTCGCTTCTGAACTGGTTTGTGCGTGTCGACTCGGGCGCGAAGCGTCTTTCGCAGGGGGTGTAGGCTGACTAGCCTCATCGACGCCAGCTCGCGACCCGGGAACGGAGCTCTGCAGCTTGTCATAGAAGTGCGTGTAAGAGCCCCACTCGCTAGCTGAGGGCACAGGCTGAGACTGCTGACGTGAGTGGCGTACTAAGCTGGCTGGTAGCTCAGCAATACCGGGGTGGTTGTCTTGTTGCCACCCGTTACTGCCCTTCTGTTTGTCGGGATCGCTGACCACTCTTCTTTCACCAGCTGGAGGACTTGGTAATTCTTTGTTTGTGTTCAAAGGCGGGCTGTTTCTTGAGGGCGTGGTTGCGTCTTGCGCTGGGCTCGCGAGATTGCCGTTCTCGTCTCCACAGCCCGCCCTTAGATTCGAGTTGGATCGCAGATGTTGCAAAGACAGTTTGCGCGGCTTCGTGTTCGCTGGTATGCTCGAGATACGTAGAGGTATGGACGGCGGCCCTGCATTCTGGCTGTTCGCTGCTAAGTATGTGTGGATTTGCGAGAGACTCGGTGAGCGGCGCTGAAGTTTCGGCTGAGGGGGTCCCGAGAACGACATCGATGCTGAAGCTGAGTGGGACGCTGTTCTCGCCATGCCATCTGGTCTATTGCGTCCAGCGAACGAGTCGGTGAATCCTGCCGGCGCAGCTCTTGGCGAGAAGTTTGCACGCGTTGTTGGGTTAGGTGCATCAAGAGACAATGGAGGCTTGGAGCTCGGCTTCAGGATTGGGGGTGACAATGGCAATGGCGTGAGAGATGTAAAGTTCTGTTTGCCCATAGGCGAGGTGACGGTGGAGGGCGGCGAGATCGGGAAGGTGCTGTGCGGGTAAATCGTGTTCCGAGGGCTCACAGGATTTGACCGGAGTGGATTTGGGTAGCCTTCTTCTGGTAGCTTTGGAGGTGAGGCTGGTGGCGATGGTGTCGAAGCTGTGGAGAGGAAGGTCGGACCTGGCTGTGCTGAGAAGATGGGGAAGACTGGCGATTCGCCCAGCCTGGTCTCTGTCAAATCATCCGCCTGTGAAATCGGTCGCGCGGACAATCGCATGGGTTGGGGTTGCGCGATCACAGAGCCTCCTTTACCATCTGCTGTTGCTGCTTGGGCCGGTTGCGGATCAACCGTTGCAGCAAACTGTGCTATCAGCGTTTAGAACTTGATACAAGAGTCCATCAGGAATACTCACGTCGCGGTAAAGGATTGTTCCTTTCTTGAAGCACTCTGGCTCATTGTTGTAGTTGATGCCAAACTCTTGAAACAAGATCTCATTCTTATCCGCGGAGACCGTACCGGACAGTCTCTGCTCGGCATCTTGGGCGCTCATACCACCTTTCTGAACAAGAGTCCAAAACGTCGTGTTGTAAAGGTTGTTGATGTGACCTGACAGGGATTAGTCGTTGTGATGAGCAGTGCTACTGCGATACTCACAGTCGACCTGTCGCCAGCTCATGTAGTCACGAAGATTCGTGTCACTTGGGTAACATACCGCACGACCATCAAAGGAAGGTAGTGGTGGCGTCAATGGTCTGTCTGGTAGGAACTTCGACCATAGGAATACGTAGTATGATGTGAATGTCGAGACGATGGTCGTGGTAAGCTTGCTGAGGCATCGTCAGGACAAAATCTCGTTGCGAGCTGGGCTCACGTACCTGGCTCTTCGTTCAAACAGCATGCAGTCTTTGTGGAAGACAAAGCTGGGTTGGTCAGTGGTCTGTGAAGAAATTCTCTGCATGTCTGCGTACCTGTACTCATCGCTATTACCGTACGCGATGACTAGATCAGGCAACTCCTTCATCACAGCCTTCGCGGCTTCGTTCATGAGATCTAGCGCAGCTCTATCATTTGGCTTCTCGAATTTGTACTTCGTTGTCAGTCTAAAGTAGTCAGCCTGAGTCTGTCGTTTCTGGTGTTTGAATGAAGCTTCTCGGGGAATTCCACGGGTACCTGCATCAACTCCAAAAACAAAACGTTCGACGGCTCAAACTAGAAAAAGGGCTACCCACTTCGAGAATCCACGGCCATCAATCCTGACGACGATCCAAGTGTTCGACAACAGCACATCTGGCTGCTCGAAAGCGCGCACATACTCATACCTGACGTTTGTAAGCCTCAGATTCAGGGCGCGCAAGCTTGGTGCAGTTCGGCACCCCACTGATCAGTGCGGAACAACGGGCGCTTACTTCGAGTTAGCCATTTCGCAACGTCTGGTAGTCTATCTCAGGGAACGGCGCATCCTCTGTGCAGCGTGAGATATTCAGGTATAAGAAAGAGTTGTTCAACTGTCATTCCCGTGGGCCATTCTGCGCAAGCGTGGTTTTGGGTTTGAGGTCCCGTCCGGGGCTAAGGCTGTGAACGTGCTGGGCAACAGCAAAGAGCGTTTCAGATGCACCTATGTCATGCACCTAGAGCTGCTGGGGTCCTTGTGGCTGCTGAGGATAATGCGCGAGGAACACCCCGAGTTTCTTGCGAATTATGCCGTCTGGTGAAGATGCCGCGCGAAAAAAGGCTTTCCGGGACTGACTCCACAATTGCGGTAGATCGACGCTAGTCGGCTAGTCTTACCTTTGATCCGTCACCTGGACCAAACAACAACAACCTCCAAGGTCCACGATAAATGGAGTCAGGCTTGTGCGACTGTCAGCTCGTGCGTGAAGGTGCAACGCGGCGCCCGGACCAGCCATGCAGACGTCTGCACATGCGCTGTCGATCTCTCACCATCTCAAACAGGAGCAACATCAAGCTGACCGCGTCGAGTCGAGGCGGTCTATAATACCGGCGCAGCGGTGAATGACATAGGTATTCTGCACTGCTGGCCCTAAGGTCGTCGAGGCAAGCTTCTGGCTTGATGCTTGAAGGAACGGCATAGCCCGACGCAGACGGGACTCGGGTTCGCGTCAAACACCAACCGCGCCTCGCCATCTACCCGCACTCCACTTCATAGATATCACTGTCAAACGTTAAGTTTACAAATTAGAGGTTGCATTTCGACCGACAGCGCACATCGCGCCTGGTTTTTCCGCAATCGACCCACGCTACAAGCCTGAGACCCGGCCAGCGGTATCCCCAGAGTAGCCTCATGATCGCCAGAAACGCCTAAGTGGGGTCGTCTTACAGACCCACGTTATGCCTACAGACTGAGGCAGTCCCGAATCGGCATGTTGGCGATCGCAAGTACCGTCATTGGTTACTCTGCCGGCACTGCTCTGTGCCGTTGATCTATCTTTGCACTACTCTACCTCACCACGATTTTCGCGTCCCCACAGTAGCGTTCTATCGGATTCACCTTCACCGTCACGTCGGCCTGGGGTCGCCGAGAGCCTAATGAAGCGCCAAAACTGCTCTCCGTAGGAACGGGCCGACTGACGCAAACAGAGCAGAACATCGATCTGATAAAGGCCATACTCAGACATCGGACGTTATCCGCTATCTTCAAACTGCCCGTACCTGAATGACTATGGTTTGACAGCAAATCTTGTATCTGGCATGAACCAGTCCGAGCTGTCAGTCAAACTCTCTCGCGCAGAATCCCGTTTGAGGGTGTCAGGCCCCAAGGTCACTCAACATCAAACACTCGTCGAACCTTGTCGCAACATCTAGATTCAACCTCACCTCTCACGGCTCACGGAAACAACAAGGCCGACTGCCAAGAGATGGGAAATGTTACTAAAGACTGCACATCATACGGAAGGCGCTTCTCCACCAGCAAGCCTGAATTCTCGGACTCGCAAACCCAGGCTGCATCGGCTGTGTCGCACAGCGTGGCATCACGTGCAACACACTGGCTCAATCGCTGCCAGATCTTCATGAGCGGTAGTACCAAGGCCGAAAGTGGTTGATCTCGGTGCTATGGCGCCTCCAGAATGTCCCCCAAGACCTCACCATAACGGCGACTTCCAATCTGTATCTCCACTAATAAGGTAACAGTAAGGGACACGTAACGTCGGAATACACAAGCTCTACGTATGTTAGAGCTCCAGCTCTTTACAGCATTGTCACGGGGACACCGTATGCTGTTTTCAAGCTGTGTCTTCATCACAGATCTGAATATTGCAAGCATGCAGTTCACGGTGTCAAGTTGGACACCAAAATACACACCAATACAACAACATAAGGCTTGAATCTCCTGTCAGACAACAGTCGAAGGTCATCTCAGCTATGCTTCTTCTAGGAGACAAATCGCGTTCAAACAAGTGTGCAGCCCACGATTTTGGAGGTCCGCAGCAGATTGCTGGTCAGGCCAAACCGTGAAGTTGATTGATTAGTTGAATCAGGCTCGCTGGCCCAGGCAAACAGGATACGTGCTCGAAGATAATACACATGATCTTGTCTGAATAATCGAAGCAATCAGTAGCAGACTAACAACGCACCAGCCGTCCCATGCTATCTTACTCCATCGAAGAACGTGCAGGGGTCCGAGTAGCCTAACTTGGATTAGGCTAGACGTCGCCTTTATCGATTGCGCCTGCCCAAAATTTCCAGAACACCTTCTCGACCTCGACGCCTCACGCCAAACAAACCACATACAAGCCCCGGATCTCGCCCACCATGTCGTCGATGCGCAATGCCGTCCAGCGGCGCAACCACAAGGAGCGCGCGCAGCCCGAAGAGCGCAAGAAATGGGGACTTCTCGAGAAGCGCAAGGTACATCTACAACATGACCCCGGCATACCACTCACGCACTATACTGACAGCGCCATGTAGGACTACAAGCTGCGCGCAGCCGACCACCGGCAGAAAAAGCAGAAGCTCAAGCTCCTGTCTGAAAAAGCACGCGACCGCAACCCGGACGAATTCTCCTTCAAGATGATGTCGAGCAGCGTCGACTCCAAGGGCCGCAAGGTCGCGGACCGCGGGAACGAGGCCCTCAGCATGGACGTCGCGAAACTGCTCAAGACCCAGGACGCTGCATACATTCGTACGATGCTGCAGCAAGTGCGGCGCGAGCGGCAGAAGCTCGAGGAGCGGCTGGTGCTGGAGGATCAGGAGGTCAGGGCGCTGAGGGATGGGAGTGAGGAGCGGATGGGCAAGCACAGGGTGTTTGTGGAGAACGAGGAGGAGCAGGAGGAGTTTGATGCGGATAAGTGGTTTGGGGAGGGGAGGGCGATGCCGACGGCGAGCCGGCCGGAGGTGCCTGCTGAGTGGGAGGATGATGAGGATGAAGACGAGGACGAAGAGGAGGACCACAGGCCGCAGAAGAAGACGCTGTCGGCGAAGAAGCTGAAGGAGCAGGAAGAGAAGGCTAAGCGCATGAAGAAATTCGACAAGACACGGTCACGCGCGCAGTCGAGAACAGCGTTCCGCCTGCAGATGGTCAAGAAGAAGGAGCGCGAGCTCGTCGCCGCAGAAGAGGAGCTGGAGAAGCAGCGAGCGAAGATGAACAGCAGCGTCGGCGGCGTCAACAAGAACGGCGTCAAATTCAAGATCAGGGAGCGCAAGCGCTGAGCCCAGATGCATCGCATTCGAATAGAGCAATGATACCCCTACAATCGCGCCGGCATCCTCATGGCGCCATCCAGCCTCAGCACCGTCCCATTCAGCATCTGATTCCCCACCGCCTCCACCACCAGCCTCGCAAATTCCTCCGGCTCGCCCGCCCGCTTGGGGAACTCCATGCTGCTCTCCAAGCTCTTCTTGACCTTTGCACTCATCATCTTCGTCATGGCGCTGTCAAACATACTCGGCGCGATCGTCACGGCGCGAATGCCGTACTTGCTCAGATCCCTCGCAAGCGGGAGAGTCAGACTCGCAACCGCGCCCTTGGACGCTGCATATGCAACCTGGCCCATTTGGCCATCAAACGCAGCACTCGACGCAATCATAACGATGACGCCGCGCTCGCCGTCGGCGCCGTCAGGCGTGTTGAGCGTCATGTGAGGCAGCGCCTGGCGGACGAGATCGAGGGTGCCGCGCAGGTTGATGTTGAGCACGAAGTCTATGCTCTCGATGCTCAGCGGCTCGTTTTTCTTGTCGATGATCAGCCCCGGCAGGCCAACGCCTGCGCCGGCTATCACGCCTCCCAGCGGCGCTTTTGTCGACTCGATCCAGGACACGGTGCCGCTGATTGCGGACGCGATGGCGGAGGTCGAGGTCACGTCGGTCTCGAAGAATTTGGCTCGTGAGCCCAGCGAGGATACGACTTTAGAGCCGTTGTCGCCGTTGAGGTCGAGAAGGGAGACGTAGCCGCCCAGTGCGTGCAGGGCGCGCGCAGTTGCGAGACCGAGACCGGATACGCCGCCGCTGATGATGAATGTGCGGCCCTCGACTTTCATCTTGAAGCGCTGTGAGGCTAGTTTAACTGTGATCGAGAGGGGAAATGCTATCGACGTGCAATGCTAGAAGAGGTGCAAAACCAGACTATGTGACGTAGAATTCCAGTACACTCGATTTGCTCCTCCGTTGTAATCCTGAGGGTATTGGCAGCAAGTAGGGAAAGAAGAACGAAGGAGAGGTGGGAAGCATGTGTTTCCCCAATTCCAAAGCCTCGGCCCACGCATCATCGGCGTTCACGTCCCAAGCCGCCGACCTGATTGAAGATCCCTGTCAAACCGTCCCAAATCTCGAACCACCGAGCTCCGCATCGCAGCATCACCATCACGATTAACCGTCGCAGCGTCGACACCCACGCTCGCTACCCACCGACCTCCGCCTGCTTGTTCAATCACCCTGACTCAGCAACTGGCACGGCGACACGAAGCGTAGCGCAGCGCAACAAGCTTTCACAAGCGCATCCAGCCTTTACGTGCATCAACGCACTCCACCTACCGCAGCGGGCTTCCTACGGAACCGCGTTCGAACGCAGACATGAACGGCACACCGGGCGCCTCGATGCCGCCCGCCGCCGGGCCAGGCAACGCAGACAGCTACATCATCGGCAAGAACACACGGCCCGCGAACCCAACGCCGCTGTCTGCGCCGCAGGAGCAGCAGGTGCGGGACCTGTATTACAAGAACGTGCGGGCGAAATGCGCCGACGAGATCGAAGGTCCGTCTATCTCCCTCCCCACACGCTCCCCAACGCGCTGACTTGAATCCAGCCTTCGCTTCCTGCGCCCTCGGCCGCACACTAACCATGATCTACGCCTGCCGCGCCCCCCGCCTGGCGATGAACTCGTGCATGCTGCAGTACCAGAACCAGGACGAGCTCGACAAGGCGCGGTCCGAGTGGTTCGCGCTCGCCGAGGAGCGGCGGGCCGCGCGCCAGGCGCACAAGAGGAAGCTCGAGGAGGCGCGCGGGAAGCACAAGGAGTGGTGGAATCTGGACGATAGCGGGCGGTTGATGGGGAGAAAGGCCGAGGAGGGCGGCGAGGGGGCCATACGGCGGGAGGAGAATAAGGTGGATTCGAGTGGTGTGAGGAGAGGAGGCGTGTGGGGAGGGACATGAGCGTTGGACCACGAGGGAGCGCGGGATGGTTTGTTGGTGTGGGGTGGTATGTTGGAGATCAGCCAATGCCGGCGCGTGATGGCGGCAAGGCGGGCGATCGGGATGGATGCGCACGAGAGTTTGAGCAATGGGACGTTGCATTGGAGGCGTTCTGGAACCACACAAGACATAGCCATGTATGTATAGATACTACTGGGAGACAAATGTACTATATGATGAACAAGGAATTACCAGGCATCCAGGTTAGTCCTGCACACATGTTTAAGATTGAGATTTTCGATGTATCGACGACTCAGCAAGTTGTACAGCCTATTGCACCTATGAAGATGCGTCCTGAGGATATGAATGGTATGCCCTCCCCCTGCTCCCAAACGCCGTGCAATGCTCTGAACTCCGTGCGTCGTGGGCCAAAGTTGGTTTCTGCTCGTGCCACTTCAATCGGTGTTCACCCTTCAGACCACATGCCGCTTAGCCCATGACCTCCCTAAACTCATCCTCATCCACCTCCTCCTCCTCCATGCCGCCCATCTCCGTATCGTCCGCCGGCGCCCCAAACCCATCCGTCTTCCCTCCCACAGGGCCCCCATCAGCCATCGTCTCATCCTCGTCCCCGCCCTCCTCCTCATCCGCCTCCCACGCCTCCTTAACCCCCCACCCAACCCCCGTAAAACAATACCGCTCCGGCGGCAACCGCACCCCAAACTCCCTCTCCACACGCGGCAACGCAACCCTATTCCGCTCACTCGCCACCTCAGCCAGAAACTCCTTGCCCAGCCCGCCCTGCGCCGTCATCATCGCCGCGCGCCCTTGGACGCTCGTCCTAAGAGCACCGAGAGTAATGCCCTCCTCGGCGGTGGGATCGCGTTTCTTCTTCTCGCTCTGCGGCAGCGAGGACGGGACGGGGGGCTCGTAGGCCAGCGCGTCGGACAGCACGCCCGAGGTGTAGCGGTACGCGAAGTCGAGGAGTTGCAGGGGCACGCGCTCGGTGTACGCGTGCACGCCCATGTTGGCGAGGAGGAGGTGGATGAGGCGCGCGTCGCGGGGGCGTTTTGTCGCGCCAGTGTCAAGGAGGGAGGTCTGTGGGTATGCGGTGGAGAGACTGGCGGATGTGGATGTTGTTGCGGGCTGGGCGGCGCTTTGGGGTTGTGGTTGTGAGGCTGGTGGGGAGTTTGTGTGCGCTGCGCTGGCGGTTGCTGGCGGTGTGGAGATGCCGTTTGTGTCTGGGGCTGGCGACGCCATGTTGTGTGGTTGAGTGGTTGAGTGGGGTGGATGGAGCTGCATGTGAAGTTGGGTCGCGTTCGCGATGCGCTACCGTAGGTACGCAGAGCCGCAACGCCAAGATCCGGGGTGAAATAGCGCCACCAGACACCACTTCCGATATCCTACTGTTTTCTTTTGTCGTCGCTTCAGAGCTACCTAAGCTACTGGCACCACTCTGCCGCAGTGCTCGCGCCGATGAGTTTCGGCTGAAGTCGTATGACGAGCAGTGCTTAACCGAGCTTACCACATGCGACTCTCTCACCTATCGACTCCCAGCATTGACCTCAGCTTAGGTCCTTCAGTCCCTGAAGTGGGGTATGCATACCCACGACAAGAGTGGAACAAAGGCGGTCGTACTTCCCTCTTGTCGTTTAGGTTGCACGAATCGAAGTACAGATCAACTGAACATGACCGACGCCGGAAGCCAAGCGATGGAAATGCTCACACATGTTTGCATAGTCGAGTAGCAGCAACACGACGTGTCTCAGCACTTCGAAATCCGTAGTCCCACCATCCCACCATCCCTCTTCGCTCCGGACACGTTTCTCCCACTTCGCTCGATAAGTCGCCCCCCTCCCCCCCCCCCGAAGAATCCGTGATTAAAGAGCGCTAGTCATGGCAGGCGCGAGGGGCGACGCCAGCAATGACCTATATGGTTTGTTGCTCCTGGAGTGCAAGGAAAAGGAATATCGTAGCTCTACAACGATTGATTCAAATATGAGAATATCTACACCTTCAAACCCAGACCCTCAGCATTCCCCTCATCGTGATGCTCCTCATCCCCCGTAGCCTCGCTGGCAATACTCTCGTGCAAGCTGGGCGTCTTATCCTTCCTGCCCATGCGCTTGATAGAGCCCCAGCCAAGCAGACTGCTCTTGTCCTTGGGCGTGCCGATGCTCGGGCTGTTGTGGTTGCTGATGCTCTCGGTGCTCTTGCCCAGGCCGAAGAAGCCGCTCGAGTCCTCGTCCGCCTCGTCCGGGGTGCTGGGCACATCGCCCTTCTTCGCAAACAGCGGGTTCTTCTTGCCGAAGGAGAGGAATTGAGACGTGCTTCCCTTCCGCGTGAGCTTCTGCATGAAGGATTCCCTGCCGATGGAGCCCGTCTGGTCCGATGTGGCCTGCGAGACGCTGCGCTCGAGGGATTCGCGGGGCGAGGCTTCGGAGACGTCGGCTGTGGAGATAATGGAGGGCGTGTCGCGACTTGGGCGGTGGAAGGCTTCGTGCGGAGAAGTCGGGTGGCTGCCATCTGCAGAGGGCTCGAATGCGACTTGCTTGTCTTTGTCCTTGCCTTTGGACTTCTCAGCGCGCGTCTTCTCTTTCTTTTCGGCCTTCTCAGCCTTCTTGGCTTCTTTCTCCGCAGCCTTTTCTGCTGCACGCTTCGCCTTCTCTTCCTCCGATTTCTTGCCGAGCCCGAGGGTGGTGAAGGTGAAGGTCGCGGCCGCGGGGTTGAGTGCAGTGGGCGGCGTTCCTGGTATTGGCGGGTAGTCCCGGGGAGGCATGTGCGATGCAGACGATTGGGGCCTTGTACCGATCGGTGCTTGCATGGGCGAGCGAACGTTGGAGGGAAAGTCCAGGATGTCGTCGTGCATAGAGTCATCGTTCATGGCCAAGTTGGTAGTTGAACCATGCTGCACAGAAGGGCGGCGCGACGGCATTCTGGACCACGATGACGTATTAGTGTTGTTGACGCTCCAATCGACTCCCAGTGGACTGCTTCTGGCGCCGAACGCATCGATTCCCCAGCCGAACCGTGTCTGGCTCTCGGTAGAGGGACGAGGCAGGGCCATGCCCTCGCCAGACTTGGCGGAGCCTTGACGAGGCGAAGACGGGCGTGGTTCCTGACCTAGCACGGTGTTGAGCCAAGGGTCGTTCTTCGTGCCAAACATGTTGAACGTGCGTTTGCGCGTTGTCACATGAGCTTTGGGACTACTTGACGACTCCACAGGCTGGGTCTTCGTTCTGATGAACGAGTCGTACCAAGCACCCTCGGTGCTGCCACGGCGTCGTGAGGAGCCCGCAGGATCGAGTCCAAATTCCTGTCGAGGCAAAGATTGACTTTGAGAAGACTTCAAGGAACCCAGCGCAGGGCCCTGGCCAGAGATCGTCTTCCCTCGCTGTCTGTTTAGTCCGAACAATCCGCCGAATCTGCTCTGGGAATTCATGAACGAGCTTGAAGATGACTGGATAGAGCGCTTGTCAGGATCAATGTTTTCGGGATTTGGGAAGAACTGGAGTTGGCCGCTTTCGCGTGGGCTAGCGAAGACGCTGGGCGATCGACTCTCCGGTGGTGAGACGGGCGTATGCAGCTCGTTGTACGGATTGACGTGTCCGAGGGCTCCGAGACCAGGGAGGACATTGCGCATGTTGGGTGAGGGTTCCAGAGAAGACAGCCTTGGCGGGCCAATGAGGTCGTCGTCTTCGTTGTCAGTGAGACCCAGATCGTCGCCAAACAATCCGGCAGGGAGCAGAGCACCGGCAGTCGGACTCATCGGTGCCCCACCGGTCAACGACTCCAGATCAGCCTGCGACATCTGCGAGATTGAAGGTGTATGACCGTGTCCGCGAGGTGGCAGCGCCATGCCGTTGACAGGATTAAAGTAGGGCGTGACAGACGCGAATGGAGGCGAGGAAGACACGGTCATGCTGTTGAACGGTGCCGAGGAGGTCTGCACAAAGCCGCCAGGAGCGCTGAGCATGCCTTCACGCATACTGAGAGGGCGCTGGCGCTGGCTGTTCCTCCTGACCGGACCGACTCGTGGCACACTGGGGTCATCGTAAAGCTGTGGCTGGCTCAGGCGGCGCTGCTGCATATACTGCAGTCGGCTCGTAGCTTCTTGGTTGGCACGGTCTGCCTCGGTGAACAACTGCCATGCCTGTGCATACTGCTGCTGCAGCAGTCCTAAGGTCATCTTCCAGCGGTTGTCCTCTTCGCGCTCAACATTGTCGGTTCCATCTGGAGCCTCGCCGCCCTCCTGGCCATCTTCAAGCTGTTTCCTTTCCTCTTCGAGCGCCTTGATCTGGGTTCCCTTTTCGCGAATGGCGTCCTCGAGCACCTTATTTGCCTGAATCTCCTCCTCGTACTTGTCCTTGACCTCTTGGATGCGCTTCTTCGATGTTTCCTTGTACTCCTCTTGCTCTTTCTTGATGTTCTCGGCAGTCTCGCGGAGCTCGACAGATTCGCGGGTCCACTTGGCGATGTCGTCCTTCATCTTCTTGCGCTCGGCCTCTTTCTGGCGGAAGACTCTCTCCTGGTTGGTGCGGCGAGTCTGTGCAGCAGCGCTCTGGCGTTCCAGGGTCGCAACCTCTTTGCGCAAGTCGCGGCTGGCATCCTCCTTCTCTTTCAATGCGGCCTTCTTCTCGTCCCGCTTGTCAATCAGGACGACTTTCTGTGTGACAAAGTCCTGGTCCTCGTCTTGGATCTGCCTCTCCATGTCGTCAAGCTCACGGCGTAGTGCGTCCAGCTTCTCGGTCAGAGCGCGGATGGAATCGTTTGCGTCGGTGGCCTCACGTGCGTCGTCTGCGGTCTGCGAGGCGGGCGAACCTCGACGGCCAATGCCAGGCCTCACTCGGGCGGTGCTGTTGCTGTGCTCGCGGGTCATGACTGGAGCGACGAAGGGCGTAGCTACGTCGGCGAGGCTCTTGTTCGGGCGGATGATGGGGGTCGGGTTGGACTCGTCATCGTTGGCGGAGCCGTGGGTGCTGGGCGGCGTCGACGAGTAGTACTGGTCCGAGTCGGCGGGGAGGGTGCGCAGGCGGATGGGCACGCTGGGGGCTTGGAAGTTGGACGAGTTGAAGGTGACGACGCGGATGGTGTAGTGGCGGTCCGGCTGGAGGTTCTCGATGGTGGCCGACGTCTCCTGCGGGGCGACATGGCCAATGTCTATGCCGTTGATGCGGATCACGTACTTGAGCACCGAGGCGCGCTCGGGCGACTTCCAGTGCAGCAGCACGCCATCCGCTTTGATTCCAGCGAGCGAGACGAGGGGCGCGACGGGCACTTCGAGGCCGAGCACCTGCACCAGTTTTTCCACAGGCTGCGAGAGGACCTGGTATGCGCGGAAGGCGACCCTGCAAATAGTCAGCACGTGGAGCGCAAGCGGTGCATCGTCTCCCGTACCAGAACAGCGCGAGCACAATGCAGGCGGTGCGCAGCCAGCCGGACGAGGAGAACAGCAGCGTCTCCATGTCATAGCGAGCGACGTCTGGCGGCCAGTACAGCGACGTGGCCGGGTCGGAGAACATGGCGACAGCGACAGTGGTATGTGTTCTCCGCGGTGTCGTGTGGGCAGTCGGTCGTCTGAGGCTCGGTGAAGATGCACAAAGCGGGCCGGGCTAATCAAGCCCCCAAAGCTTGGCCAGAGGCTGCAGGGAGATCTCCACATGCCGCTGACAGCTAGCGGGGTGGCTGCTCCAAATTATCTGCATGACGATATGCCGTGGATGTTGGTGCTGGGGACTGTACTTTGCACGTGAAGAGCAGTGTTGCTTCGTGAGGTATACTCGAAGCCAGCGAGCTTGGCCGCAGTCGCTCCCTCTGGTACTCAGCTGGGCAAGCCAATACGACAGTAGTCTATGGTGCGCCGTCACCACGCGCAGAGCCGCGGTTGAGCTCAACGCATATCTGCTGCAGGGCTACGGCCAATTGCTGCTGCCCAGCATGTGAAAGCAAACATTTTGCGAGGCTTCTCCTTCAAAGCGATAGATTCCCTCAAAGAGACTTCCAGTATATCCTGCTTCCCTTTGCGTGTCGTCCGCTTTGCTCCGGCACACGTCTTGCACCTGACCCTCCGCTGGCGCCTCGGTCGCTGCTAGGCTCTCCACAAGAGCTGACCCTCCGTCATACTTCCTTCCCAGCTCCACGCTCCTTCCTCACCAACGCCGACTTAGCCGTGACCACGCAGAAAACCCTTGTAGCCTTGCATGTGAAGGCAGGACGATAATCCAGGGACAGCAGCCTATAAGGCACCGCGCCGCCGCAACCACAGCAACCCTACGCCCACGACAGCAGTCCAGGGTCCGTCCACCACCATCGTTACTGAGGTCGCCGCCCACCATGAACTACGTACGCTCGATCGCTGGCGGCGTGTCCAAGGGCTGGAACTCGATCAATCCAGCGACACTGAGCGGCGCCATCGACACCATCGTCGTCGAGCGCGAAGATGGGACCATGGCCTGCTCGCCCTTCCATGTCCGCTTCGGAAAGTACCAGATCCTGCGGCCTTCGGACAAGAAGGTCGAATTTCGGGTGAATGGCGAGCTGCAGGACTACTCGATGAAGCTGGGCGAGGGCGGCGAGGCCTTCTTCGTCTTCGAGACCTCCGCCAGCATTCCCGCGGACATGCAGACGTCGCCGCTGGCCTCGCCCACAGCCAGCCCCGAGCAGAAGCCCACCGACACCCCGCCGGACCAGATGCTTGAAGACCCCGAGCCCCTCGATCTTGCGAGCGTCGACAGCACACTGCGCCGGAGAGGGCGCATGTCCATGTCTGTCCCGCCGTCAGACATGCAGTACAACGAGGCCGACTTCGAGCGGCCCAAATCTGGGGACTGGTCGGGCTTCCACGTCCACCGCTCAAACACAGACACCGTAGTCTCCTCTGCGAACGACGAGTTCCCTGCGGACGTCGGTGGAGGGAAGGAGCATGGCCCCCTCGAGATTAGCAGGGAGGATGCCACAAGATGGAACCGCTCCGCGCGCTCAGCCAGCCCGCCGCCAGTCTCCCAGGCCGAAGCACTGGCCCGCGCCATCAAGCTCTCCAAGAAGCTGTACTCCTCGAACATCCCCAACAAAGTCACCGACAATGGCGACCTCGAGCTGGATATGACCGGCTACAAGAGCAGCGAACAGGACGCTTTGAGGGCAGAGGTCATTGCTAGGAACATCCTCTCAGATGAGCTGGCTGGCGACTACGACATTGGCGCGCTGATAGGAGCAGACGAGCACGGGAATCTCTGGATCTACAGCAGCGAGGAGGCCAAAGCCGCAGCAATGCAAAAGACTGCTCAGAGCGTCTTCAACGAAACTTCGCTGGACGCCATCTCAGATCCCGGCTACCAGAGCGACAGCGGCATTAGCGATACCACAGGCGACTTCCCTCCTCACAGGCGCAACGACTCCGATAGCGCGTTGGGCCTCTCTGCCCCTCACTCGCCTGACCAGCAGCAGAAGAAGACCGAAACCCGCAACTACGCAAAGACACTGCGACTCACATCCGACCAGCTGAAAGCACTCAACCTTAAACCCGGCCAAAACACAATGTCGTTTACCGTAAATCGCTCCAAGTGTGAGGCCTACATGTTTTACTGGCAGCACGACGTGCCCATCGTCATCTCCGACATCGACGGCACAATCACCAAGTCGGACGCCCTCGGCCACGTCCTCAATATGATCGGCCGCGATTGGACACACAAGGGTGTCGCAAAGCTATACACCGACATTGTAAATAACGGCTACAACATCTTCTACCTGACCTCCCGCTCCGTCGGACAAGCGGACACCACACGCGCCTACCTCAACGGCGTCATCCAGGAAGACTACAAGCTGCCGCGCGGCCCCGTCATCATGTCGCCAGACCGCACCATCGCAGCGCTGCGCCGCGAAGTATACCTGCGCAAGCCCGAGGTCTTCAAGATGGCGTGTCTGCGCGACATCATGCAATTATTCGACAAGCCGCCCGGCCAGACGCCGTTCTACGCCGGTTTTGGCAATCGCTTCACTGATGCGCTGAGCTATCGTAGTGTGAATATACCGAGCACCCGCATCTTCACCATCAACTCCAATGCAGAGGTCAGTCTCGACGTGCTCTCTCTTAATAGCTATAAGACCGGGTACGCGAGTATGCGCGAGATCGTCGATCACTTTTTCCCGCCTGTGGGACTGCTCGTCCCGGCTGGGGGAGAGAACTTCACGGACTTCAATTACTGGCGCGATAAACCGCTTGAGATTGATGACTTTACCGACTCGGAGGACAGTGACGGCGAGCAGACGGAAGCGGGGTCCTACCGTAGTGAGGACGAGGGCGAGATCGGCGAGGACCTGGAGGCGAGCTACATGACGAATGAGAGCGTGGACGAGGAGGGTGCGATGGAGGATAGTATCCTTGAGAGCGTCGAGGGTAATGATGGGCAGTATCTTGGTGAGGATTTGGACGCGCCGTATGATCCGCAGAACCTCGATACAGGGGATCTTGACGGAACGTACGAGGATGAAGAGGGGGAGTATACCGAAGAGGAAACGGAGATTGAGGAATCCATCGAACAGAGGGACTTTGCGAGACCACAGACGCCCGAGCAGGGTCTCAGAAATAAGCAAAGCGTGCCGGAAATCAGTAAGAGGATGGCCGAGCGCGCAGCGGAGCGCATGAGCAAGCTCGATGTACGGGACGATGTCCCTACGCCCAGAGGCAGCCCGAGGCGGTAGCTCAGCCACGGGGTGTTTCGAGAGACAGCGTGTACGGCAGAGACAGCATCGTCTGTCGAGACGCCGACGACAATGATACCGACGAGTACAGCACCGGTGTGAACGCGCCGCCACAAGCGCTGGATCAGCTGGGGCGCCGGTGCGACTACGGGGACTGACAATGGCTGGGAGAAGAAGGAAGTCGAGGAAGACGAGGGGTTGGAGAGGTGGGTCACTTGTCGCGAGCACCGCGCTGATGCGTGAGCGAGGAGAAGAGGATATTTTTTTGCATAGCATAGCATGGCTGGCGTTGTAGACGGGAATGTTGCTTTCATAGCATAGCGTAAGCGGTGTAATGCATTGATCATCGACTACACTCCGGGTTTCCAAGCAGACCAAGTGTCACCGTGACCGTAACAGCGTTCAACAGCATCTACACACACTTTCCCACCTCAGCCCAGCACCACCAGAAGCGACACAATACCCAAGTCCCCAACCCAATTGCCCTGCGTGAAGACATGTACGATCAATACCAACGGCTCAGCTTCGAATCCTCGTAGCCCCACCAAGACCCTATCAAGGACTACACTCAGTACGAAGAGCGTGCGAATGCATCGAAGCCGGCAAGACTGGATGTGGTGCAGGGCTGGTGGCGGGTGCTGTGTTTGGCTGTTGTGGATGGTACTAGTTTGCTGCGTGCGTGTCTTGCGATGCTCGGCGGCTGAGCGCGTTGGGAGTGGGGAGTGGTAGATGGAGTTCTGCGGTGAGAAGCTGAGTGAGTCTCCGAGTGTGGGACAGACGGAAGCGGGAATATCGGGATGTTGGGTCCGTGGCGAGATGGGATTAGAGAGCTGGTGTTTGTGTGTTGGGCGGAGTGGCGTTAATGGAAGAGGGGGCAGTGAGTGTGGTGTGGACATGCACTGGAGTGGGAGCTGTGTTGGTGGAGTGAGGTACTACTCATCTTCCTTGGGGTTATTACAGATGAAGACAGTCGAGCAAAGTACGTTAATACGACTCAGGATCTGTGACAAGGGGCGGGCTGTGACTGGGACAAAGCTGACGGTGTTCAGTAAGGCATTGTATGACACATCGTGACATACGTGAATGTCGGTGAGCGAGTACATACCGATGCTTTGTATCCATGCCCTTCATCTCCTGAAGGGCAGGCATTTCTGGAACTGCACTCTCTTTCCCAGCTTTGTGGGATTGCATGTATGCTTGAGGTGGTACCTGCTTCTGCGGGGCTAACTTGAGGTTATGCCATAAGGAAGGTGGTCAGCACGTTTTTGCGAGCACCAGTGGTACATAGACATGTGCCCTGCAAAACTAGGCACGAAGGTAGCCTGATAGGTGAGAGACATATAGTAAAGGTGACAGACCGTGAAATATACCTCTACAGCTACTTCCGGGGTTACGAATCATACTACACGTCGTATAGACCACTACACTAATGCTACCCTAGCTTGGACACTGACAGTCAGAGTGACGGTCAAGAAAGATGAATCTTCAGATCTGTGTAGGCAAGCTTGGATTTGTGGCGTGCATGTGAGCAACCCGGGTGAGCCAAGGTGGGGGCACAACCTTCAGTCTTTCACCCCAATCCGACAAAGGGCCTGCGGACTAGACGATAAGACCTTGTACATGTAATGAGCATTAGGCTGCTATTGTTGTCCTCAAGGAACATCAGAGCAGCCTATTGGGCCCTAGTCTGTGCTCAACGCGGTTCTGTCAACTAGAAAGATCTAGCCGCTCACAATAGATGTAGATAAATCACGGTGGGGCTGAGTGGTCAAACCTTTCTGGAAGGCACCGATAACTTTCTCTCGTGTGCTCAGGGCCGTGTCGGCTAAGGCGGGTCTAATTTCACTCGATAGAATCCGGGTGCACTCACTAGACTCCGGCTCCAACTACACCCAACACGCCTTCCCTCCCATGCTTCTGTCCTTCCCTTCCTCAACCTTACTCAACACACCACTGGGAAGCTCCACACAATGCCTCACCGCACCCCAGGGCTATCTTCCAGATCGATTGCCAACGGCAAGTCAGCGCCAGCACGCACTGATGCACTCTCGCTCCTCACGCTACCCGCTGAAATTCGCAACTCGATCTACAAGTATATTCTAGTGCACGAGGAACCTATTCGGGTATGTGTCATGACGTTGGGGCCTGACAGCCGCTCCGGCCAGACCAGGATATGCACGTCCCCATACCGCATCGTCGAGTACGGCCTTCTCTCCTCCTGTCGACAGCTTTACCATGAAGCAGCAACTTCCTTCTACTTCAACAACACTTTCCACCTCAATGGTGGAACCGAATGGCGCACAATGCCATGCTGGCATACTGTGTTCAGCTCATTCTGCGAGAGTCTCGGATCTCAAGCCAAATTGGTCCGCAAGATCATGATCGATAGACTACCTCTACCCGCTTGTCGCAGAGTGGGGCTTGACCCGAGCCTGGGAGTGCATTTTCAAAACGGGCGAGAACTTGAGAGCTTGGGCTTGGTTCTGAAGACCATCTGGAACCTCAATGTCACTGCTGACATATCATTCGATACTCCCCTCCTCGAAAGGGACCTCTTCGATGGGCCAACTGTAAATCGAATCATCAAATCTTTCGCCACAGGCGCGTTGAACGGTAAGCAGAATCGCCGATCGCTCGCGCAGTTATACGTGTCCAAAGACCGCTCGCACGGAGCCATGGTCTGGCACACGTCGGAGACATTGAGGAAAGAGCAGGAATCGAAATTCGAAGCCGATTCAGTGGGGAAAAACAGCCATAACCGCTTTTCCGTAGAGCATTCTGGCGAAGTGCTGCGTCTGATCGGCTCTCGTAATAAACGGGGGCTACTGAACTTACCGTTGCACATACACAAACTGCTTCTTGACTACATTCTGGATCCCGGGAATATTGTCATCAATCTTGACAAGCCATCGACAAGCCCCTTCAGTCTCGCGTACGTCACGAGGTTTACACTCGTCGATTGGCGAGAGACTATTCTCTGGCGGAACAAGTTGGTTCTGTCGACCTCTACTACTCAACTTCGTAGCGTAGTCTCCGGCTTGGATCGTTTACGTCGACTGATGCGCACCACCTTCGGGCACACTAGCGGCTTCTACGCCACCGACGTCGCCAACTTCACCATTGCCGAAAACAACGGGAAAGGTATCGAGGTCATCCTCAATTTCGAGTTGCAACAAGGCGCTGGTCTGGAAGATCTACGTATCAGTGTGCTACCTCTCATCATGGAGCTCGCTCATGCATCGTGGAGCAGCCGGATCATTGTTCGAATTCGAATTCCTGAGAACGGCGCTCGCAAGATCGTTGCTGAACATTCTCTGGACATAGACGTCGTCCGCGAGAACATCGTTAAAGCACTCAAGCTCATCGTCTCCTCGCATGCTGAAGGATACAACGCCGAGGTCTGGATCAACGGCTTCGGCAAGGTAATGGAGACCAGCGTCATGGCCAGCAATGATGTCGACACCAGCATGCTGGCTTCAGACATCGTCCTGACCTCGGACTCGCTGTACCGCCTGCGCAAAAAGCACCCTCGGGACGTTGATTGGACCTGCTGGAGTAGCATGTGGGAAGACCGTTCCGGATGCGTGTTCGCCGATATGCTCTTTGCTAGAGCAGTACCGCTACCTTATCCGGTCCGCGAGTCAAGTTGGTTCTTCTTATGACGAGTTCGCACGAGCAGTTGTTTTCCCTGAGCGGATCGGACACAGTGAACTGCCATGAATAGTCGCATGATGAGAGACTTCCTTCGAATCTTTGTTTGCACTGTGCGGCTTCAATGGCTACAGGACCAGGCACGGCTCTCCATTGCGTTTTCAGGATTATTTGATAAAGGGAACACGATCGTTGTTGCAAAAGTCCACAATGCATCGGCGCCTATTTCCTGGTTTGGCTGGAAGGTCCTTCCTGCTATTTTTGCGAACCGATTCTGGGAGCGGAAGGATATTACCTGACAGGCCAAGAAGGCAGTCTCTAGAACAGAACTACTGAGTCATATATCGAGTCGAAATAGCATGGCGGCATCCTCTTATCGCGGTCCGTTCTTGTGAAACCATTGCGCAGCCCTGGAGGGGGAGTGGCCAGGTTCAGGCAATCTCACTCGCGCCCCGGCCCCGGTTCAACCGAGCAGAGGGAAAGCTCCTGTCTGCTGATATTTAAACAAAATGATATGGATCGATGGTCTGGCAGAGGTAGCCGAGTGTCGCGTGCAATCTTGCTCGAATATGACAAGCATCGATGCTTTTGCGTCGGGAATTAAGCCAGCAGAAGACTCGAACTTCGGGATAACGCGTTTCCACAATGTGGACTATGACTACCGAGAGTTCATGTGTCATGGAGGTGAGCCCAGTTGTGTCTGCTCCGACCTCAGTCAGCTCTTTCCGTTTCTGGGTTCTCTTGAAATGACCTATTGGTACCTGAGGTACGCTGCTCAAAACAAGCACATACCATTTGAGACCGACAATGAACGGTGGATCAAGTGAGTCTAAGCGACTGAAATTTCAGGTACAAGCTGGCCATCAATAGCGCTCGACCTATGCTGCCGATGAGGTGTGATTGTCCACTTGGCACTTGTAGGTTCCAAGGAGCATCGTGCAAGGCAAAATGCTGCCAGCAAATGTAGCTGGAGTCAACGAGTAAGGCCAAGTTCGTACTTCCAATGGTTTGTCCTCAAGAACCCAGAGTAGCGTATGTTTCCTTGGTGCGAACGGTCGCCGCACCTGTTAGGGAGCTCTAGCCCTCGAATCGGTAGGCACATGACTATACGACGTTAGCAATCCCATTTTCGACTATGCAAATACTATGCAGAAATCAAGAATGAAGATCCGAAGTGTCAAGCAGCAGAGTTCGCATGCTAATCGTTCAAATTGGATGAAGCACGTGATGGCGCAAAAAAAAGCGCGCGCACCTTCCACCAACCCGCCAAATTCGCCATCGCCTACAACCTACATTCGCACATCAGCATGTGTCCCGTAGCCTTGAGTCTTTACCACTATCTGGTCGCACCGCGTTCTCGAGGTGCGGGCGTGCTCACTCTGAGGGTGGCGTGATTGGTGGTTTCGGTGGTATTGAGGTGAGATAGTGGCTGGCGCCGAGGCCCTTTGCGCTTCACGTGTAGCCGAAACTGATCTGTGGTTAGTAACCGAGCGATGTATTATAAGTTCTAGCCCTGCTGTTCGAAAGTGTCTTGTCAAGGAAAAGGGTATCGTTTGCACTCAAGTTGTGGTTCTGATGCGTAACATGCGACGCAAGAGGAGGTCAAGACAGCGTTGTTCGAGATTCGTTATCATTCAAAAGCGTCATGGGGTATACATCTACGACTGTCGTTCGCGCACGGCGTGACATTGGCCCCCGGTCCAGCCAGCATACGATGACAGCCTCTAAAGCGTGTATCGGAAGCCCTTCTGATCACCCTCGGAGTACTCGAGCTCAACCTCGCCACGATCGGCCTTCTTGTTCTGTGCGATCGAAATTATGGTAACGACGGCAACAAGCAACAGCGAGAAGCAGCTGGTCGCAATGCAGGCATAAATACCGGGGCGGTAGTGAGGCGAGTCCTGAGCTCTGAAGACAAGACCACCAGCAATGCCACCAACACCTCCCATACCGACAAGGGTAGCTGAGCAGAAAGCGCGCTTCCACTGTCCACGAATGTTGTTCGCCTGGTACGACATCGTTGCAGGGACGTTACTGTTGGCACCCGCAGTGGTTAAGAACACACCGAAGTATCTGACAGCCGGCGATTTCGCGAAACCCATGATTGGAAGACCGATCAGGCAGAGGATCATGTTGAAAACGATGATGGGGCCACGAATCTTCTTCTTATCACCCAACCATCCGCATCCGTACATGACGATCGCTGCGAAGGCGTATGGCGGCGCGACAAGGCACTGAGCAGCACCAACGCTGAAGCCCATGTTGCGCTGCAGGATGATAGGAAGGAAGTAGGCGAGCGCGTAGCTGACTGTTGTGGTGTTGAAGAAGATCTTGAAACAGTCAGTATGGTCGATCTTTAGTTTAATACTGTTTCCGACTTACCAGAGCATAGCACCAGACCTTGAAGTCGAGACCACCCTTGAAGAACTTCTTCGTGCTCCAAGGTTCGGGCTTCGCATCTCCACGATCCCTGTCGACGCGGTTGATGATGAACTTGGCTTCGCGCTCGGTCAAGAACTTCCAAGACTTGTGCGCCTTGTCGGGGAAATCAACCAACATCCAGTATGCGCCGATACCGAGGAAGCAGGTCAGAGCACCCTCAATGATGAAGATCCAGCGCCATCCGGTAAGGCCCTCGCGTCCGTTCAGCTGCATCAGACCGTACGCGAGAATACCCGCGCAGGCCGACGCCAAACTTCCAAGGATGTAGAAGACACTGTATCGCTTTCCAATGTCGTAACGTGTGTACCAGCACGACATCAGATAGACGCAGGATGGGAAGAAACCAGCCTCTAATATGCCGAGTACCACTCGCAGCGCAGCAAGAGACTGCCAATCCTTGGAAAAGCCCATTCCGATCATCACTGCTCCCCAGAGGGTCACTATGACCGACAAGTGCACACGAGGTCCGAGGTAACGGATGATGACAGTCGACGGTGGTTGGAAGACGATGTATGTGGTGAAGAAGACGAGGGTAACGACTGAGTAACGTGACACAGTACCCATTAGGACGGTCAGTTTCAACTCGGTGTTCATACTTTTGATTCGTCAGTATGGCTCGTTGTCTCTAGCGAGAGACGTGCTAACGTACCCAGCAATGGCGGCGGCCGACAAATTCGTGCGATCCATCAGCGAAATGCAGTAAAGCACACCCACCGTCAGGACGAGACGACGATCGACGCGGTGGATGATCTTCCTCTGCTCTGTCTCAGAGAACTCGCACTCATAATCATCGTGTGTGGAGCCGTTGATGTCCTCCTTGTGGGATACATATTCCTTCTCGTGGTCGACATTGTAGTCGTTGTGGGCAGTGGTGTTGTTCGCCATCTTTGCGATGTCAGCAAGTATGCTGAGAGGGACGAACAAGGAGCTTGGGCACAGCAGCGGATAGGCGAACGCACGATACCAATATATGTTCAGCTGCCCCCTGTACGACCCGCCAGTATACGCTGCCAAGCAACCCAGGGCCCATTTCTCGACGTCAAAAATCTGGAAAGATACCGAGGCCTCGGCGGTTCTGCCTATTGGAGCGCTGAGATCTCATTCATCCCAGCGACGGCTCCAGGATTGTGGAGAGCCCCAGATGAGAGGGATGCGCTCTGGGCGCTCAGCGGCGGACGACTCTGGGGTTTGTCTTGGCACATGGGGACCCCGCATGTGAGAGGACGCCTCTCGCCTAGGGGACCCACCCGCGGACCAATCGAGACGCGGAGTAAAATGCGCAAGACTCTCCGCTCGCAGCTCTTCGACTCTTGTCTGATGTCAAGGCGACATCGCACGTGTGGGAGGCGTGCAACTAACAGTAGGTCAAGCCAACGCGCGATTCTTTGTTCAACGTCGATCAGCGTCCAACGTCGTGCCTTCTCTCGACAGTCAATGATCTGCATGTCACTGCGTTTCAAGCGCTCTCACGCGGGGTAAGCTCACAGGCGTTGCAACACTCCACAATTTCCGTCTAGATTGACCCATTCTGGATACACCTCCGGCAGTGGGCATGGCAGGCGATGCTTCGATAACCTGATGCAACAACACCAAGGCGCACTACGCCGGAAGATGCACTTAGCATCTGCCGTGGCTTGACATCCGGCTTGGCAACTTTGTTCGCCCTCGTAAAGCTGCACCCCTAGTGCTTGTCGCTGAAGAAGCATCTGCGATGCACGACAAGTCGTCATGGTCTAGGATGTTGACAATCGTGCGAGCAGATGGCGCAGGCACAAGACAACGATACCATTCCTTCACATCGGAAAAGGATTGGTGTTTCGAGTTGCATAATGCCCTGTGCTCCAGAGTGGAAGGGGTCATCCGACTTTCGCGTACTAGTGGCTCGTTTTTGACTCGTCATGGGCATCTCAACATGCGCTTTCAGGCGACAGATTCCGCGCTTGCAGACGTCCGCGGCCTTTCATCCACCTTCCAAGACTTTTGGCTGATGCAGCGGTATCTTCATCGGAAGATCAGCAGGCCCCACGAGCCGGGATACTGCTTTGCGTCCTGCTTTGACGCAAAACACGACGCCGTGGACATCCGCACGATCTTGGCGACCGCCGTTCACGGGTTTACGCGTGAATCTCGCTTCCTTTAGCGTTTTCTGGTGCAATTTAGCAAGCTCCACAAGATACTGGGAGTCGCTGACCAAGCAGCAAATACAGCTGTGGAAAACTTGAGGTAGGTGCATTGCCTGCGTGTCAAATCACCAAGGAATCTATGACAGACGCTCGTAGAGGGAGCCGTCTACAACGTTGTGTCCACTTTGCCTTTGAGCACTCTGAGACACTCATCAGCACCTTCGATGAAAGCATAGATCTAGATCCCGACATGGCCATCCCAATCCTTGTACGTCAACCGTTCTGCCACATGGCCATCCCACCCTTATGGTTTAATAATGACCTATTCGACAATCATCGAACCCAAATGCTTGGTCCTACTGGGGCTCTTCCCCGGATCAGCGGTTCCCCAGATCTGGCACGGCGCGCCAATCATAAACCAGGCATGGTATCAGGGACCGAGGCTTCGAGGTCAGGCCCTCTGCACCGCAATGCCAAACACTGCGCCTCTTCTCATTCTACAACATCACTTCTACCACGAGAGATGCCACCAATCAAGACGACGACTTAGACCGAGGCTTCTCTGCCGCCGTCAAAAGCCACCCGATGGCTTCCGTAGCTCAAAGGCAGCTCAGACGAACAACAACACCATCATCTGCATTGTACGATTTTAACAAACAGTGTTGAACTTCCACACCAATGAGACACTCGAGAGCTGGATAGTGACCGAGGCTATTTCGTTCCGCCAAGTGGCTAAGCAATGCATAACAAGGGCCTGCATCATGCGGTTCAGCCACAATATCTGCCCAGCACCGTTCTCGGATGTGGCATGACATGACACGAAAATAACAGCGTAGAACTCGTGAGTATACACGCCTTGGGCGAGGTGAGACTATGCCCTTTGCTCAGTATAATGGACCTTGAATCTATCCGCAATTACACTTGTCGTATTCTGATGAACGAGCTTTGGAGGAGAATAGAATGCGAAGGTATCCCGCGATCGACCAGCTACAAATTACGAGTAGGGCGCACTGTGAGAATCTTGACCGATACAGGAACTGCAGCGCTTCATAATCAATCAAAGAGAACCATGGTACCATGAACTCGACCCGCAAAGTGGTGAATTGACCACAAAGTTGGAGGCACCCTATACTCATGGGACGCTTGACGGATTGGCTTTTATGACTATGCTTCACAGTTGAGTAGCCCGGAAGCGCGTATGCATCTATAGTTCGTCCTTGACGGACTGCTTCTTCGCCCTCTTCTCGGCTGACTCAGGTATACGCGGTGCCCTGAGTTTCAAGTCTTCCCCATTATCCATGAACACCGCATAGTTGAGGCAATTGCCTATTTCCTCAGGCAGCTGCCAACTCTTTTCAACCCATATGACCAACCAGAAGAAGTAGAGTAAGCCTAGGCGCACGGTTATCGTCCCGTCCGCTGCGTCGAACGGATCAGTGAGCTTCATGGGATGCGAGTAGTGGAGCCTGGGCTCGCAAAATACCACTTTGCCCTTCTCCATAACATGCTCGATATCCATTCGAAGATACATGATCTCGTCGCTGCTGACGAGGAAGGAGTAGCGATGGTTGTTCATGAGCATCCACTGTACGAGGTCGCCTGGATGCAGTTAGTACGTCGACCCTAAATCCCCCGCCAATCGTCTCTTACCAAGGACACAACGTAGACTACCGTACTTGGAGGTGTTCTTCATCTCGCAGGCTTCAGTAAGAGCTCCAGGTCTGCCAGCGAGGAATTCCACATGGCCGATTAGTCGTGTCTCGGAGTTTTTCGCATAATCTCTGAACTTCACAACGTAGGAAGGTTCCCACACACATTCATCTGTAACAACAGACTCATCTTCAGCGTTGCCCATATCGCACCCCACAGTGCTGGTCTGTGCCTTGATGGCGGGAATACTGAGGAGTGTAGTTGTCAGCCAGACGACCGCGCTCAATGCCTGCGATTCGAAGTCTTCTTGAAACCGTTCCGCTTGATCGGCCGACAGGTCAATAGTCGGTCTGAACAAATCCGTAGGCGTATGTGTCCAGCGCAGATGTGCGAATGCGTTCTTGAACCATGAGCCTGTCCAAAGATCCATTCCCGCCTTGAAGTCTTTCTAAGGCCCCATGAAGCCGGTATACCACAGTTTCCTGTCCTCATAAGGTGACATGAACTTCGGAATGGTGTGTGTGTTCGGACTTGAGGGCGAGAATTGTAGTGTGATCGGCTCAAACACGGCGTTCCGCGGGTTCTGCGGCCAGTCTTGATTGTGATTGTACAAGCGCTGTCGCAATAGCACAACGCGTTCAGAACTAGTCGAGTACTCTTCGTACAACTGCTTTTCTTCTTCTTTAGTCCACCAGTGTCGCACGTCTGGATCACGTCGAGATCTTGTGCCTAGAGAAGCATTTCTCTGTTCCCGCGGGTCCTCTTGTACACCATCGGTATCGTTGCCGATATCGTCATCCTCATTCTCGTCCCGTGCATCGCCGCCAAATACTGCGACAGCTTCGAGGACGTCCCACTCACACGCTATGAGCGCATCGATTGCTGAGCTGAGCGGTTCCTTGGTTGCTGCAATGAGCTCGGTTATCGCGTCACGCTGTTCATCGCTGAGCTTGGCCATGTATTGTGAGATTGGATCAGCGCTACTCGAAGTAGGGCTCGGTACGTAGGTCTTGACGATGGAACTGACCCTTGACGGGTGAGTTGGTGTCGGTGTGTCCTCTTGCATGGTCAATTTTGGAAGAGAGCTCTGCTCGGGTGGCGTCACGTTCGTCGAGAACTCCTTCGAAAGTGGACTTGGCGGCGGAGGTGTCCAACTGGAGACACGTCTTGCGGCTTTGCCCATATTGATTGGAAGAATGAAAATGAATGTTGCGTGTCGTTGTTGGTGACGAGCGTGTTAATGGGGATAACGAGTGTTGATGTTGTGGAATAAAACTAACAGCAGCGAGAGCCTTACAGACGCCAGAAGTCCACGAGCTGTCCTAAGTTTCTAGAGAAAGAAGGTTCAGTGCACGTCAGGAGCCCACGTTGCGAGAGAAGGCAGGGCCCACCCTGACATCCTATGTGTTGGTAGCGCAGCTGTAACTACCCCACTAAATGCCATCTGTGATAGAACCAAAGGCGACCGAACGTATTCAGCTGTACGACACGAACACCAGTTGGACGTGAAAGATCGAGCAACGTGGGACGGAGGGTGAAAGAGATCTGACTAAGCACGCCACGTGAGCCGACGATTGTGATTGGTCTGAGCGCGAACGCTCCATCAAGGGCGCAAAGTGTCTCCTAAGACGGTCACTAACCCCACAAAACCAACAATGTTGCCGTCAAGAGTGGGAACTTCTGCAAGACTGCACAAGTTGTTGTCGGTGCAGCTTGCGGCGCAAGCCAGGTGCCTGGCAGCGGCGGGAACCCGTCGCGCATGTCTTTGGTCCCAGACAAGACGCGTCGCGAACCTGCAATCACGTGCACTCCATCAATTCCGACCGACGACTCCAGCACAGGTGTTCTCCAGAGCAACTGGGGGACATTCAAGACACCAAGATGGAGGTTCCACGACGGCTTTACAATCAGCATTCCCTAAGAAGACCTTCATCTTCCTCGTCATCCTCATCGCGCTCGCATACTACGTCGACGATGAACGAGATATGGACTGGACTGACGATGTAATGAACAGCTTCGAAGCTGACAATCCAGGGGTCACGCCCCTCCAGTTCTTCGCCAACAAAGATGAACTGGATCACTTCCTGCAACATCACATTCCGGATCCCAGCCAACCTCTCAAGAGTCCGCAAGTCGCGCAGTTCTTCAGCGAGCATTTCGACAAGCTAGCTGGCGGCTGGAAGATGACTGAGAAGGAGGCTGCAGAAGAGGACATTCCCGTCACTCATGGCTGTCGCTTCAAGAGCAACGAGCCCTGCGAAGACTACTTCGCGCTTGGAACCTCTCCCGGGCCAGGCCAGCAACCATGGAATTTCTGGAGCATCATGGACGGACACGCCGGCCGCCACACAGCATTCCTGCTCCAGTGGACACTGATTCCTTCGCTTTCCAGCGCGCTTCTCACACTCCCTGCTCACACCTCTCCGTTCGAGGTCGAGTCTACCATCAAGAACACCTTCTTGCGAGTCGACAAGCAGATTATGGATTCTGCCCGCACTGCAGCGAACTGGTTTCCTGCTGCTAACGCCGCCGCCATCGCTGCCCTAACACCCGCATTCTCGGGCTCCTGTGCACTGCTCGCTGCTTTCGACCCATCCTCATCCGTGCTCCGTGTAGCTTGCACTGGCGACTCGCGCGCCGTCCTCGGACGCTGGGACCCATCGACTCGCTCGTACACCTGCGTACCTCTGTCCGAGGACCAAACCGGCTTCAACGAAAAGGAGGTCAAGAGGATCACAGAAGAACACCCCGACGAGCCCGACATCCTCGACCCCAAAACCGGCCGCCTGATGGGTCTAGCAGTGACCCGCGCCTTCGGCGACCACCGCTGGAAGTGGGACAACGCCTTCATCAAAACCGTACAAGCCAAGTTCTGGGGCTCGTCGCCGCGCCCGCAGTCCAAGACGGCACCTTACATGACCGCCGAGCCCGAGGTGACCGAAACCGATATCGTGCGCCACCCGCCCGGCGCAGGCAACAGGAGCGACTTCATGATCATGGCGTCCGACGGGTTATGGGACAGAATCAGCTCCGCACACGCCGTGGAGTGCGTTGAGCGCTGGCTCGAGGCGCGCGAGCGCGGAAACGGGCTCGTCAAGAACGATCCCCGCCTGCAAAGCACCGCGCAGCAGTTCGAGAACCCGATGAAGGAGGATGAGGGATTCACATACAATGCCGAGACGGGTGAGCAGGTGGAGTGGAAGGCGACGCCGGAGTACTTTGCGATCGAGGATGAGAACGCGGCGGTTTGTCTTGCGCGGAATGCGATGGGTGGGACGAGGAGGGGGTTGTTTATGGGCGTGCTTAGTGTGCCGCCGCCGATGGGGAGGTATGCTGTGGATGATACAACGGTTATGGTTGTGTTCTTTGATAAGCTGGAGGAGGGAAAGGGAGCGCAGGGCGTGTCGAAGGTAGCATCGGGGGAGAAGAAGAGCTGGTGGAAGCCGTGGTGAGCGATCTGGGTGGTGGGCCCACGGCCTTGCTTCTAGGATTGGATATCGATATTTTGTAGGCACCGCCTCTGCTGCTGGAGCGATTGATAGATACCAGACTAGTTCTATTGTGTCCAACAAATGTAACAACTGAGGAGCATGGTATTGCAGCACAGGTTAAGGTATCATGCGAAATCAAGAACAGTATCGAGAGAAAGGTGATGAACCGTCCTACGATTCGATGCTCGAGGCCCAGAAGACTGAGTTCTGAGTGGAGCGCTACACTGAGGACCAGGCTCGCAACTATCTTTACCTTCTCGACAAGGCCGTCGACGTCGACTACATCATCACCAATGAGCTATGGCAGTCGTTCGCGCAGGCGTACTTCGTCACTTCATGCAAGGAGATCTACAAGAACCGTGTCAGCGTCAAGGCAGCAGATGGCTGGTGAGCGCTGGATTCGAGGACGGCGTCCCTTGTGTAAACAATGGCGAAGCCCACACATCCATCCTTACCGTGCTAGAAGAGCAGTTTGCAGATCGTCCACCTCTGCTCGACCTTCCTGTGGCTGGGTGCGTTTGAAGCCCACCTCGCCGCAGACCTGCCCGAGTCCTCGAGAATCGGCTTAATTCAGCAGACTTCATCGTCGACATCCCAGATGACATGGGCTGATGGATGTAAGGACGGAATGTCATGTCTTCCTTAAGCTATGGGCGATGCGAACGAACGAAATTTGACAACTGGACTCTTGAGGAACAATGTCTTGAGAGCTGGCGGATTGGCGTTGCAGGGACTGCGTCAGCTGGTAGACCAGATAATCTTGCCGTTGGCGTGGTAGGATCTAGGCTGCATCGTGGAGCAGGTGATAGCAGTCACAGCGATTCGCGCCGACTCAAAATCGCGGTTTTCAATTTTTCAGTGACGTTCGCTCGGGTGAAGACCTACCACAACGCAGACTCTGATCACCGACGATGTCTTCTGATTCGGGTTTGAAGCCCCAGGATGCTTGTTGTCGTCACGGTTGAGGGAGAGAGCGGTGACGAGTCTGCGGTGGCCAGCGTGTGCCTGCAGGCTCGTTGGTTGCATGATGCGGGCGGTGGCCGCCACGTTGGAGCCAGTTGATTGCTTGTGCGGCTTCTCCGAGTTTTCACGAGCGACGCGGCTGCGGTGGCAGGGAAGTCGTGTGTGGAGATGACGCTGCGGTCAGATTGGCTCGTTGCCAGAGCCAACAACAAATCCAGATGACCGAACTTCGGGACGGTCGCGGCCAAGAGGCAGCGCTTGGTGTGCAAAAAAGAAACCAGCTTTTCAGGTCATCGAGCCAGTCATGGTGCCACTAATCACAGGCCCGTCATCCACGGCGAGAGGCGTGAAGAGGGGCAGGAACGGCCGGACTCGACGGGCGTGAGTTGATCATCCACGGCCTCCAGCATGACAGGATCATCAGCTTCCACGATGTTCTCAGCAGCGGGCGTGGAATAATGCGACGGGCACATTTGAAACAACTTGCAGTCGAAGAACAGGACCAGGCCAGGAGGTGTGCAGCGCGAGTGCAGTGCAGCGTGCGTTGTTTCGAGTTTGAAGTTCTCGTCGAGCTGAAGAGAGCGAAACCCGGCCACCATCCCAAGCAGAGCTTTAGGATGCCGCCGTGCTTGGAATGCAGGAACACGCGATGACACGGACCCCTTCAGCAGCAGAACGCCAACATACCCGCAGACTCGCACCGCAAAGAGACGCGACACAGATAGAAATAAAATAATTGAGGATGTTGCCCTCTATCGCGATGATGGACACCGTGAGGCGTGACTACCCCATACGGCCTAGTGCTCTTTTTCCGATGCTCGCGGTCCTCATCTGAGAACCTCCCCGGGGCCTGTTACGCATGGTCTCTTACGGCCCAGGTGGACGCCAGATGGCACACCAGCTTCAATCAAGGGGCGCGCCTCCGCGCAGCTCCGTCCACACTGCCGACCATCCATCTTCTCCTCCCCCATTTCCATCGTCTGCATCTCCATCGCCGGCGATTTCATCACTGCCATCACATAGGTTCAGGCCCTAAAAAGACTCCGCCGCACATCACAACCGCCCACCGACGGGAGACGCAAGCGTACCGGCCAGTCCTAGATCACGCTGACTACAAGATTGCCGCGCCTACAAAGCTGCGCCTGCCACCCACGCTCTTCCTCCCACCACCACCGTCTGCACCCATCACCAACGCCATCGCGGCACCACGTCGCCGGCCCCAGCGTGTTTGCAAAAATGTCTACCAAGCCAACAAAGAGCCTGACTGCCGTCCTTAAGCTTTCGCCCAAGACGCTGTCGCAGTTTCCCCACGAAGCACCAGCACAGCCATCACCAGCATCGAAGCCAGCCTCGACGCCAGAAGCCTCGCCTGCGCCCATGATGGCCGACTCCACCGCTGCCGACACGCCCGCAGACACGCCTGCTGCCATGAACGGCGCAAGCACACCGTCATCGCTCGCACCACCAGCACCTGGAAGTAAGCGCAAGGCACCTGCGCCAAAGGCTGGCACAAAGCGCGGCGCTTCTGCTATCGAGGGTGCCAGCACACCCAAGCCTCGTGGCAAGCCTGGACCTAAGAAGCGCAAGATGTACGTCACTCTCATCATCCACATCAAACCTCAACATGCTAATGTCAAACAGGGGTGATGCGATCAACGACCCCAACAACAAAACACCCGTGGCTGGGCCCACCCCTATCCAGAAACTCGGCCCCAAAGCCAACCAAGGAGCCATCAACGCCGGCCTGCGCGCGCTCGACCGCACGGGCAAGTTCAAGTGCCGCAAGTGGGAGAAGAAGGGCTTCAAGCTTCGCAGTTTCACCGGTGTCGTCTGGGATGTGCCTTCCTGGAAGGCCCCCAACCGCAGCTCAGCGTTTTCAGAGGACGTCAAGAGCGACTCGACTGGGTCGAGCGATACCAAAGTCAAAGACGAGAGCAGTGCTGTCAGTGAGAAGAGCGGACTTAATGGTGACGCATCAACACCGCTGCCACCGCTCATGGAGGGCCTCAACAGCTCGCCAGCCCCTGTGCCTGCTGCGTAGTTCCCAGCTGGTGACCGGTTTTCTTGTCGTGGTCGTTCCATTTTGCATATTGATTAGCATGTTTGGCGTTCGAAGAGTATTTTGTGGGTATACCAAAAGGGGATTTCATCCAACGGCGTTTGGGTATGGCACCGAGGGGGGGGGGGGGGTCTTGCTCACGCGGCGCGTGACGTGCTTGACTACACGTCTGGTATCAAGGTGATGCCATGCGCTCCTTGTGCATTCACTCGGACGATCTATGGGTCGTATAGTAATACTTGCTGTTACGATAATGCATCATTGCCAAAATGCGCTCTCTTTCCCTAGGACGCTGCTGTGACTTCTGATGCATGGGTGCGCTATCGATCCCCCGCGATAGAGCTATCCACCTTGCCGAGAGTACCCTCAGTACCCTCACCCCATGCCAGCACCTCTACAAACAGCTACTAGGCTCACCTCTGCGCTTGTTTCGGCCTGTAATATGTATGCGTTTGCGACCACACATTGCCGGTGATTCGGCCGTTCCTGCGTCTGGCACTACTCCACGACGTCCCATACGCCGCTTCTCGCCCACGACACCACTCCGCACTCCCCACATCTCGCGTTCCCACACGCACCACCGCCCGTTTGCCCATTTGGAAGCTCCGTCGATTGCGCAGCCGTTCGAGCACAGCTCTCAAAACACGATATTCGGTTGCAGCCGCGACTGTGACTGCTGCAAGTGAAAGGGCTACCTCACCCATCGTTCTTGAACCCTGACGACACCACCACGACACAATGCGGAGAAGCAGCTATGCAGCCGCCTTAGCTGGCAACACAGGCAGTAGCCCCGCAAACACCGCGCCTACCCGCTCTGGAGCCTTCTCGCATCTCGTCAACAGCTCGACACCGCATACGATAAGCCAGCACCGCCATTCGCGCTCCATCGACGCCGACGGGCACCACAACAGCATGTCGACTAGCTGGGGACGGGGCGGCGCTCTGCCGTCATACTCCAGTCAGACCGGGCACTGGCAAGGGTTGGGAGGGGGAGTACAGGACATACCGCCGTTCTTCGTACCGTCCTATCTGCGAGGGTCGAAGCATGCCGAGAAGCTGCAGGAAGCGCACAAGGCGAAGGTCGCAGCTCAGCGCGAGTTCAGATCAACGCAGTCCTCCAACGCTGGGTCGTTGTCAACAAGCTCGAGCAGCGTGAACCTGCACAAGCTCGCCGGTTCGCATCGAGGCCTGACACATGAGGTCATCGAGCGAGCACCTGTGTTTGTCGACGAGCCTGTCTCGCCCTGGCCGACGAAGTGGAGCGAGAGCGACAAGTTTGCGCAGCTGGATATTGAAGACGGAGGCAGGCAGGCCAAGTTCTCAGGGTCGCAGAAGACGCATGACGAGGCGGCGTCGGTGCGTGCAGATTGTCCTATGCCCCGACAGTGCGGTATATACTACTATGAGGTGACAGTGGTTTCCAAGGGGAAAGACGGGTATGACCTAACCGAGCAGCTGTGGCAGACTTGCCATTGGAATACACTCACTAACAGATGCTCAGGCGTATGATCGGCGTGGGATTCTCAGGACCCAAAGTCGCTCTGAGTAGGATACCAGGGTGGGAGCCGGACTCCTTCGCATATCACGGCGATGATGGACAGATCTTCAACAACACGACATCAGGGAAGAACTATGGGCCCAAGTTTGGTACGCTCGATGTGATCGGGTGTGGTATCAACTTCCGCACAAATACCGCATTCTTCACCAAGAACGGTCACATACTGGGTAAGAGCGCTTACAGCTTTGCTTCTGCACTTACTGACCACCACAGGAACTGCCTTTCGGGATCTCAAGCCCAACATGCCGTACTATCCTACCATCGGTATGAAGAAGCCTGGCGAGACGTTGAGGGCGAATTTCGGCCAGGAACCGTTCGCCTTCGACATCGACAAGATGGTGCAAGATGAGAAAGCCGCCATCCAAGAGAATATCAACCGGACGAGTTTCACCCCCAGCGCTGCATCCGCACCTGATGAGACTCAGTTCATTCACCGGTTGATCAGTCAATACTTGGCGCACGATGGCTACGTAGAGACGGCGCAAGCGTTTGCGGAAGAGATTGTCGATGAGGCACGTGCACTCGCGAACGACGACGATGCCACAATACCGTACGAAGAGGCAGTCGAGGACATGGACGCACTGAATCGTCAAAGTACGTTCGCCCTACTTCCTAGATATGAGATGCTGATCCTTGTCAGAAATACGCGCAGCTATCCTCGAAGGCGACATCGACAAAGCGCTCAAGCACACCCAAGCCTACTACCCCTCAGTACTCCGCGACAACGAAAATATCTACTTCAAGCTGCGGTGCCGGAAATTCATCGAGATGATTCGCGACTGTAACGAGCTCACCACACAATGCCAGTCCACACACACATCCAAGCATCCCGCATCGAATCCCAACAAGCGCAACTCGACCGCCACAGACGAATACGATTTCCAGATGGAGCTTGACGAGCAATTCGGTGTCAACAATCCCACTCCCAGCCTGGACGATATTGACGACGACGATCTAGACGACAAGCAAGCCAAGCTGCAGCAGTTGACTGCGAATACGATTGCGTATGGCCAGGAACTCGGCGCGGAGTTTGCAAACGACCCCAGGAGAGAAGTCAAGCAGGCTCTCAAGGATACGTTTGCGTTGATTGCGTACGAGAATGCGAAGGAGAGTAGTCTCGCGCCGTTGCTGGAAATCGACGGTCGTGTACCGGTGGCTGAGGAACTGAACAGTGCGATATTAGGTATGTCACGCCTATTCTCGACATACGAGGTTGCAATGATCGCTGACATTGCCAACAGTAAGCCTCGGAAAGTCAAGCTCAGCGGCTATCGAGCGACTCGTCCAGCAGACCGAAGCCCTTGTTGGCGAACTGGCAGAAGAGGGCGGGGCTGGCGCCTTTGTCAACGTCCGGAAAGATTTCTTGCAGTAGGTTGCTTCGAAGTCACCGCCGAGTCCACTCGGACTAGAGTGCGGGAGGTGCAGACCTCTACAGAGATGTCCACAGTGTCAACACCTAAGGTGGCGGTCGAAAGGGAAGAGGCGACGCATGGACTTTAGCCCTGAGGATGCGGAGTCGGACGAGGATCGACGGAGAGTATTGGGCGCTTGGCTAAGCCTAGCTGTCTCACCGTGATGAGTGGTCTTCAAAGTTTCCGGCGAGAGTCTGCAGATGAGAAGCTTGCATACGGGTACTGGTGTTATTTGGGGCGTCTGGGCGACGCCGGGCTTTGGGACGGACACTGTATTCCTGTACTGTAGATAGCAAGGGCGGATCAACGCTACAACGCCTTTGATACTCACCTCCATGAACAATTCCCATACTACTATACGCATCACTCTACTCAGCGATATCCACAACTCGATCAGAGAAGTTTAGAGATGATGTAATGCTATAAATTCATGTCAGACAACACTATGCTCCGCAAAGCTATTCAAACCGGTAGATCTAGATGCCCAAACGCCCGCTATACAATGCCAAATTACAGCCTGTGCTCGCCTGTCAACGAAACACCTCTCCCCCAAACCAACGAGCAAGCTCACCTCGCCTCCCCAGCAGCTTGCCCAAACGCCTCCCCCTGCAACACCGCCTCGCCCGGCCCCGTCCCAACCCTCGCCCCCTCATCATTCGCATGCGCATCCGCCTCGTCGCCGATATTCACCCACCCCCTCACGCGATCCTTCCGCTTCGACAAAATCCCATCGTCGTGGGGGATAACCTTGCCCGCGTCGACGCCTTCGAACTCGAGGTCTGCGGCGCTCGTGGGGGATACTTCGGTGCCGGCGTTGCGCAGGACTTGCAGCACCGCGCGTGTATTCAGGCGGAGGACGCGCTCGGGTTCGCGGCACCCGAAGACTTTTGCTGTGGCCCAGGGGAACAGGATGCCGAAGTCGGATTGCGAGAGGTGTGCGCTGGCGAGGGGGTAGAAGATGTGTGGTCCTGGGGTTGCTGGGGAGGGGGGCGCGACGACGCGTTTTGTTTCGCGCATGTTGGAGGACCATTTGTAGAAGCCCTCGCTGAGGATGGCGAGGACGTGTGCGCCGCCTGTGGGGGGGTTGGGAGAGGACGAGGGGGCGTAGCAGGGCAGGGGTTTGTTGCGCAGCCACGCCGTGCTTGGAGACTGGATGGGCAGCGTCCACAGATCGAGCAGCACAATGGGATTGCGTGGTGTGATTTGTGCCGCCAACGCAGAGTCTGCGCGGGGCACGTACAGCGGCGTGTAACTATCCGGCGCGTCGTGCGTCTTCGCGTTGTAGAATACGGACTTGACGAGCTGCACTGTCGTCGCCGCGCCGAACGAGTGGCCCGCGAAGCTGATACTGCCGGGCTCGTGGACGGCCAGGAGATGCGAGAATTGCGTGAGAGTGTCTTTGCCGCCGCTGGAGCGCGCGTCCTCGGCTACGTTGCGCAGGCGACTGCGGCTGTCGATCTTGAGGAGCGCGGAGTGGATCAGGCCCATTTCCCATAGTCGGATACGGAGCTGCGTGTCCCGCGCGGCATACACGTCTGGAGACGGCTTGTGGTCGATGCGCTTGTAGTCCACGCGCTGGATCTTCTCCTTCGATTGGGAGTCGGGTGTGTGGACGAAGTTTATGGGCGAGCTGCCGTCGCGGTGGTCGGGTGCGACGACGACGATGCCGTGGGAGGCGAGCGAGCCGCAGATGTGGCTGTATGCGTTTCGTGACCCGCCCAGGCCGTGGGAGAACATCATGACGGGCCAGCGCTTGGAGCTGGTGGTCGGCTCGAGGATGTCGGCGTTGGTATGCACGGGGATCGAGGTGAACTGAAGCAGCTGGGGAAATAGACTGGTGGGCGTTAGCAGAGTCCGGCGGCATAGTTGGTTGAGAGACAAACGAGAATATGCCGGCGAACGCGCTGTTTGCGCCCAGGAACCGCGCGTACGCTGCGATGTACTCTCGCTGGGGGCTCGGTATCCATCGTACGGCTTTCTGCTCGCTGTCCTGTCTGCACGGGTAGAAGACTCTGAAGGCTACTGTGGAAACGTCCGCTGGCGGCGCATCATCGCTCGGGTTCTCGAGCTCGCTGGTTGGGATCTCGACGTCTATCGAGCCCACTTTGTGCGGTCCTGTGTACGCCGGAAAGGCAGGTGTAGGGTTGATATTCTTGAGCCACGTCATGTTCGCGAGCGCCGCAGGATTCACGCCCTTGAGTGGCAGCGAGGACGGTACGGCGGAGCGGAGCGATTGGAAGACTCGTGTGAGCGACAGCTTGGTTGTATTGGTGTGGATGAAGTGTGTCTATGGGTATACGCGTGAAGGGACTGAAGAAACTGAAGGAACAGAGTGACAGAAGAAAAGGATCGGAAAGCAGATTGAGCAGAGAACGGCGAACGACGGGAAGAAGGGGAAGAGGCGCATGAATCTGGACAAAAGAAAAGACATCGACATGACGCAAATCACAGACACGTCGTGGGCACTAAGCCAGGAACCAGTCCGAGGCACGCGACACGCGCGAAAAGTTGGCCGGTGACATCGACACCGGGTGGCGTCAGATCGGATCGCCGAGGCATCTGCAGTCTCAACGGCCGGCGGGGATGTGGAGTCCCGGTGGATCTATCTCGCAGCCCGGACGTACGATCGTTTTGCTACAATCCATTGTGAGAGTGCCTGAGGTTGGTAACATGGTGTCGCGTGCTCAGGGGTCTTGACAGCCGCATTCCATGCATGCGGTTGCAGGTGCCGATGACGCTTGTGGGTATGGATAAGCATAAGCCGACGCTAGGCTCGGTCCGGTAAGGCTGACAACGCTGACATGTGATAGCGATCGACAGCGGAGTGGTCCAAAGCACACGAGAGAGATGATGGGTGACAGAATACACATTAGATTAAGAGAAAGCTCGCTCGCTCATGTATGCTGAAACATCACCAGCCCATCCTGAGGATGCCGTGTCATAAACCCAAGCCTAGCAACAACCGCCGCCCCTTCTTGTCCCGCCGCTTAACCTGAAGACCTCTTCCCACTCTGTCCTGGGTTTCTTCTTGCCGCCTCTCCACCTGACGGACCCGTTGGGGTGTCCGCTCGTGATGCTGCTGGTGCCGTCGTCCCAGCCCAGATCGCCGTACTGTATACCGCTCTGCGGATCGTCTGGGTCAATCTCGCCCAGCTCGATCTTGGTCAGGATCATCCGTGCCAGCCTGTTGAACAGCTCCTCCACGTTCTCGCCGTTCAGCGCCGACACCTCGACTGCAACGGGTATCCCATTCGCGCTCGCCCACCTCGAGGCCGCTTCTTGCGAGACTTCTCTCCCCTCGGGCGCAACGGTGTAGTGGTTGTTCAGGTTGTAGTGTAGAGACGACTGGCTCGAGGGTGTGGGCGGCGGCAGCCCGTAGTCGGAGCTCGGGGTGCTGGCGTAGCTGTATCCCGCGCCTGGCGGTGGTGCGCCGTCAATGACGTCGCTCTTGTTCCCTGCCAGAATGATGGTGATGTCCGGGCCAGCCAGGGCGCGCGCATCGTTCAGAAAGGTCTGCAGCTGCTCGAAGCTGCGCCAGCTGCTGACGTCGTACACGAGGATTGCGCCCGCAGCGCCGCGGTAGTAGGAGCGGCTGACGGAGCGGAAGCGCTCGGTGCCCGCCGTGTCCCAGAGCTGGAGCTTTATGCGCTTGCGGTTCGAGAGCGAGGAAGACTTGCGGTCGGCGATGTGGACGATCTTGGACGAGAACTCGACGCCGATGGTCTGCGACGAGAGGACGCGCCATTCGTCGCGCACGAAGCGGTGCAGCAGGCAGGACTTGCCTGCACCGCTCGGCCCCAGCAGCACTGTCTTCGCGAGGTAGTCATACATGCTCCCCAGCTCCTGCGCATGTCAGCGACAGCTCTCGCGTGTTGCGCCGTCTCGTACCTACTTGCGTCGTCGTCTCACCACTCCGCGTCGAGGCGATGGACGTAGCCCGGTTCCTCCCCATCTTGCTTGCTGTGGTACTGTATAGGTGAAGTGCAGACAGTAGCAACGAGGGGCAGCAATTCTAACAGCTCCCGGCGCACCGGAGGGGCAGAGTCCGGCGTCGACCAAGCTAACTGCTGGGATCGTGATGCGGCTGTGTGTTGTCGCGCTGCGACGCTTATCTGCGACGACCAGCGCCGTTGCGGGAGACCGCCCAGTGGTGTCACGCGACGATCCCGGGAAGATCCATAACCTAGCCGCATCCAGGGGACTATCAGACCGCCAGCAGCAATGCGTTGTACAGCGGTCAAGATTTTGTTCTCATTGACTCGGAGCAGCATTCGCTTGGAGGCTGCATTGCTTCGCGAGTCATTCGTCTTGGTCGACGCCTCTTTCTCAAAACTGGTCAACCGCAAACAGTAGGCAAAGACCAAACTTAGCAATTCGCAGTGTCCTCAAAATGTGACGAAGCATCGCACAGCGAGTGTCTGCTCTGGAGCGGCACTCGGCCAATCACAACCCCGCACCACACACTAGCGCACCTTTCCAATAGCGAGCAGTCGCGGCGGCGAGGCCATAAGAACCACAACAGTCGACTCACATCGGGCATACATCTTGCAAGTACCTCTAGCGAAGTGATATTGCATCGAATACCGTAGATGCAGCAAACCTTCAACCAGCAGCTTCTAGAAGCATCTGTTGCATCGAAACCCCCAACGCAGTACCAGCACCACAGCACGTGAACGCATCTGTAGATATCCAAGCAACCGCCCTTTCACTTTCATCACTCACCTCGTCTTTCGGGAGTACCTTGGACTCAATGCAATGCTAGAACTTGACGCCCGTCTTCCCTGCACAATCAACTCCACAAACACATCACCCACATCACCCGAACCGTCACACCACGACTACTCGGTGGTAACACCGCGCTACTCCATGGACCGCCCACCCAAAGAACCCTTCCAGACGTCCAAATGGCTGCTCGAAGCTGCTCGGAAGCGCTCCGGCCCATCAACGTCATCCAAATTTCTACGAGATGCAATACAGCAGGCTCGTGATCACCCAAACGAAGTGGCGAGGAAGCTGCGAGAAGCCGCGCTCAAGTCTGGGAGAGACCCGAATGCACTGGCAACGTGGATGGCAGAAACGAGCAAGAAGACCCCACAGACACGACTTGCGCAGAGGCCAAAGCAAGCCCCGGCCCAGGCGGCCCAAGACAAGACGGGAACCGCTGGTGACGGTGCAGAGCTTCCTGAAGATGGTGAGAACATCGAGGGCAACGAGGCGCCTATTCCACGTCCCGTTACAACACCTACTAGCTCCGCGCCGAGAGCACGTCCTGCACCCACAGTACCACAGACAGCTACACCAGGAACAAGGACCTCGATTCCAGCATTTACAAAGGGACAGCCCAGGGTTGGCGCAAAGGGCCAAATTATGAAGCCGACCCAAGCCAAGAACCGAGATGATCAAGCCGGCAGCAAGCAGCGAGCAGTGCGCGAGGAGCCGGCAAAGACTGAGAGGTCGGGCAGCTCGAGTGGCACAGCATCTCCCATGGACGTTGACAGCTCCCAGACTACAGCAGAGCCTTCAACCGCAGGTGCTCGACCTGAGTCGCTCGGCGCAGATCCCGTGCTAGCGTCAAGTCTGCCTCATGCAAGCTCTTATCCGTTCCGTGTTCGCCTGAGTATGCCATCTTGGTATCTTACGGTAAACAAGCAGAGTATGGATCTGCTTGAGCGAAAGCGTCCCCAAGAGCTTGCCGCTATCGACGCCTTGAAAGCCTGTGTTGACCGCTGCGAAAAGGAAAGGTCGAGAGTCAAGCTCGCAAAAGAGTACAATGATCTGCGCGACCATGTGCACAAAGCTGAGAGCAGCCTCAACATGGACAAGGTCAAGATCAAGAAGACACGCATCTTGACTTCGTCAGGACTGCCTCGCATCTTCAGCGAGCAAGCCGACTTCCCATGGGACCTCAAGGCAGATGCGTGGCACCTGTACGAGAAGTGGATGAACGAGGACTTCTCGCGTGACATCCTCCGCGGCATCGTGACTGTCAAAGGCAAAGACCGCAATGGGGATCGCCTCGACCCAGCATACCGCACCAAACACCCAAGAGACCCGAAGCAGTTTGGCGACAACGGTGCTGTGCTTGGCCAGTGGTGGCCATCTCAATTATGCGCTGTCCGCGATGGCATTCATGGCGCGGCACAAGGCGGAATATACGGCGATAGAGACCAAGGCGCATATAGCATCGTCCTTTCAAGCGGCGGATACCACGACAAGGACAACGGTGACACTATCCAGTATAGCGGCACAGAAGGGGGCGACTACAAGATCAAGGCTGCGACTCAGTCAATGCTCACGAGCGCAAAGCTCGGCAATCACATTCGGGTCCTTCGCTCCTCGCAGCTCCCCAAGTTAAACAAGTACCGCCCAGAATTTGGTCTACGCTACGACGGCCTGTATCAAATCAAGTCCTATAAAGAGATCAACCTTGAGAAACAGGATTATTTGTTCCATCTGGAGAGGGTTCCGGGCCAGCAGCCTATCCGATCTGAGGGACCTACCAAACGGCCCACAGTGTTCGAGATACAAGAGTATGAGAGGTGCAAGGGAAGACTGTGATCATCGAAAAAGTATCATGCGACCGAATGACGTACGGAGGACGAGGTGCTGAGTGCTGCCAGACTTGTGTCACTCGGTCCTATTTGGTGTGTGAAGTCTTGGTGTTGGATAAGGAAATTGCGATACCCGCGTTGGCGTTCTCCCTGTTGTCAGCAGCGAAGAGGCCTTTGGTGCTGCTTTGATGGTGTGGAGGGGCGTTTGTATGACAAAGTTCACGGACCAGGTAAGGGCATCTCACATTGACTGCTCTCAACGACGGTCCTTCACAGCCCAAATGAAATGAGTGTCAGCTATTCGGTCCCTCAACAAATACAACACTGACTACAGATAATGTTTCACAGCTTGGTAGAGGATCACTGCAAGCCCTCGCAGGCCTGCCGGCGCAAGGGACACGCCATCGGTAAGCGGTGCCGAACTCTACTTCGACGACCTACTCTGACCTCGCCTCACACTCTAGACAACCTCCAATATGGCGAATTGCGCTATCAAGTCCTTTATCACGATAACGCTCGGCCACCTCGTTGTATCCTGCCACGATGGCTGCTGGCATGCGACAAGCGTGAGTCTTGAACGTGGAATGCTCGGACGCTATTTTCCCATCCTGACTCCGGAATGCAAACATCGCGTCAATCGTCGCACGATGTGCGAACGCCTCCCTCGAAAACTCCCAATGAGATTTTAACGATCCTCGCGTCAGTCATGCAATTTTCACTTGCCGGTTTGAAGTGTACCTGCATGGCCCGTTGGGGTCACACATTCCTCCCTTGCCCATCCATGTTCACGCATTCGCCACTCCCTTACCTGCACCGCATATATACCACTGTCTGAAGTCGAGGATGTTTTCTTCATTGTCTTGAACTCTCACCACTTGTCACTCTTTACCACGCTTATCAGCGTCCGGAGCCATCATGTCTCCCACCAGCTCTCGAGCAGCCATTCGTTTTTTTGTTGCGCTCTTCCTCGCGCAGACTTTCGTTAATGCAGTCGCCGTCCCCCACCCCCACATCCACAAGGTGCTTGACCCCCGCCAAGTGGTCTCGCTTCCAGTCGTCGAGCGCCAGGAGCCAGCAGAGCCCGAGTCTAAGAATGTCTTCGATGCCATCATTGACACACTGAAGGGCTACAACGGATTTCAGGTCTTCCAAGACTTCTTCACGAAGCTTTTCAGCGCCAGCCCTGAGAACAACGATGATAATGGCGAAGCACCATCCGTTACAATCTCCCTTGCCCCGGTTCCAATGGCCTCCGGGTCCTCAGTCGACGTGATCAGCGTCATTGCCAGCATCATCAGCGAGGTCGCGAGCGTCACCGAGCCTGTCGTAGTCGTCCCTTCCCCTACAGAGTCTGAGACCAGCACTACCGACGAAATAATGTCTATTCTGCCCATTTTCCCAATCACGACCGCTATCGATCTTTCCGGTGCCCTGGAAACTGTCGTCCCTACCAAATTCCTTTCCTCCGAGCTCGCGGTATCGACTGAGGTCCCAGAGGTGACTGCCCCAATCGTCATCGTTGTCCCAGACGCCAACTCGACAGCAGTCGTCGTTGTTGCACCCACTGGCATCGTTGCACCCATCGGCACAGCCCCTCTTGTCACTGGCCCAATCTCGGCGGTCGCACCTATTGCTACAGATGCCCCGTTCCCTATCGAGAACGGCACTCTTGTTGCTCCGATTCCTGGCACAGATGTCCCCGTTGTGATCGTCGTTCCTACAGGCGTCCTTCCCTCTGACATCTCAGCTCCCATCGAGGCCAACGTTTCCGCCTCTGCTGGTATCAACGCAACTCTTAGCCTGACCAGCACCGTCGCCGTTATCGTCACTGCTGTCGCGCCCATCGGTACCGGCGTTCTCCCTTCAGTTGGCACTGGTCTGCCCATCACCATCTCTGAGGTTGGAGCTCCCTTTGCCAACGCGACTGCCATCACTCCTACGCTCGTCCTCGTCACTGGGACCGGCGACGCTGTAGGCACAATTGCTCCCACCATCTCGATCGAGCCTATCAGCGCACCTTTTGCCAACTCCTCTGATGCTGCTACCGCCGTCGCTCCTATCGGCACAGGTTTGCCCGGTACCGCCCCCGTTGTCATCATTGGCACCGGCATTGTTGGTACTGGCGCGCTTACTGCCGTCGCTCCCATCGACACTGCAATTCCTTTCCCCAACACTACCGCTGTTGAGATTGTCATCTCTCCCACCTTCGTACTGCCATCCGGCACCGCACCCGTTGTTGGTACCATCAGCGCCGCACCGATTCCAAGCGATCTTGCTGACCCCCTCTACGCCAACACCACCACGACCACAATCACCAACGTCATCACTCCTATCCTCGGCACTGGTATCGAGACCGTTGTCGCTCCCATCGGTACAGGTCTTCCCGGCACTATCGTCGTAGTCCCCGGTCCTGGCAGTACTGACGGCGCGTACTTCCCCAACATCACCATCACAGTCAACGCGACTGCCGACGCCACACTCCCCGTCGAGCTCCCCATCGCCACCGCACTTCCAGTCGAGACAACGCTCCCTGAGCTTCCCCTCAACATCACGCTTGCGCCTATTGCACCCGTGCTGACCGAGTTCCCTGCCTCGCCCATCGAGACTGTAACAGCCACCGGTCCCATCATCGAGCCCATCCCCTCCGATGCGCCTGTCGTCGAGTTCCCGGGTGAGCCCACTCCCGTCCCCCTGCCCTCGCCCATCGATGTCACCTTCCCCGAAGTCTCCCCCATCCCAATCCTTCCTGTAGACCCTGTTGGCGTCACTCCCGTTGCTCTTCCTTCTCCTATCGATGTAACTTTCCCCTCTGCTGAGCCGAGCACTACGATTGTTATCCCTGTGCCGGCGCTTACGCTGGACGCTTCGCCCGTTGCGTCTGCATCAGCTGAGGCGTCAGCGGCCGCAGCGGCAACAGTCGTTCCTGTCGTCCCTGTCGTCCCTGTCGAGGCGTCCGCGGCTGCAGCAGCAACCGTTGTGCCCGTCGTCAACGTGGTGCCGGTGGCTGCTCCTGTCGCTGCCTCGCTGCCTACTGTGGCTGCCGCGCCTATCATTCCTACTTTCCCTCTCCCAGTCGTACCTGCTGCACCTGCTGCGCCGGCAGTCCAGCCTGCGATCCTTCCCGGTCGCAGACTTGCCCCTCAGTAACTGAGTGAGCGGGCTTGACGACTCGTCACTGTTCACTCGCGTCAGCTCTCCTTCGAGACCCCTTTCCTTCGGAGTCATCATGGGTGCGCGCATAATGTCTAGTCCCTTTCCAGACTGAGAACCATATGTTGGATGTGTCTTATCTCGGTTTATGCGCTACAAGATACATAGCTGCGGCCGTTAACACACTTTTCAATCAAGTCGATACTGAGATAATGTGTGCGCACCCATGGTGACTTGCCATGTACTGTCCTTGCTCTTCGCCTCTTTCTTCTACCATCGTCTCTTTACAGATCACTTCTTTGACCCGCCAAACTCACCTATCTCCACTCACGCCATCACCACGCTTCACACCGACGGACACATCAGCTAACGATCCCCAGGTCTCCTCGCCCTCCGCAGTATCTGCCGCGACCCCACCGTCCGCCAACTCACGCTCCCCGTCCTAAACCAATTCTTCGGCCCCTCCGCCTACCCCTCGCTCTTCGCCTTCCCTGGCTGCACCACCTCAAACAATCGCCAAGCCACCCAAGCCCCCGGGCTTCTGAACTGCACCGCGCTCGGCGCCGAAGTGCAGACGTGCCAGGCCTCAGGCCGGCGCGTACTCCTCAGCGTCAAGGGCTCAGGAGCGTCCACTGTATCCGGAGCCCTGGACTTCGGTGCGCCGAACGCAACCGCCTGGACTGGGTACTCAGCCAACGGTTCCGCGCCCGCAGCCGGCGTCTTCTTCCCCAACCTCTTCGACTCGCGCCACGTCCCGTCCGCGTTCGCACTCACGCTCTTCTCGCTCTTCGGCGAGGGCCGCACAGAGCGCGCTGACCTGCGCCCCCTGGGCCCCGACACCCCGCCCTCCGACGGCATCGATTGGATCACACGCCCGCTGGGCGAGGAGGTCGTTGTTGACGGCTTCGATGTACAGGTCCCGGCTGAGTGGAAGGGCACGTATCAAGAGTCGCAGTTCAATGCTCTTGTGACGCGGCTGGGCGAGCTCAACGACGAGGCTTGGACGGAGAGTGGGGCTACGAAGGGTGGTGTGAATGATTTGGGGGCCGATGGGAAGGGGGTTGTGTTCCAGGGGTGGCTGAGGAAGAGGAGCGTGCAAAGGGTTGTTGTGGTTGGGGGATTCGATGTGCTCGTTGAGTAGGTGAAACAAGGAGGGGTGGGACGTGGATATGGATGGGTGGGTGCTGAGTGAAGGCCCTCATGAGAAAGTGGAGGATGCGATGAGTGAGAGGAGATGAGAGTGTGCTTGTGCGTACCGGGAGATGGATAGACGTAGCTTTGTATGGTCGCAATGTATATGAGTAGAAGAAGCTGAGATGAGTTACCACAATCTTACGAGTGTTTGGCTGTTGAGCCCAGAGCGCCTACTGTCTGGTCTCCGGGGTTTTGATACTGGTCATAACCTGGGACTATTGTTGGCACATCATCTCCCTTGAGTCTCCGGTGAACATCGTGACCCACACGTCAATGGCGTAGCCTATGTGGCCGCCAGCGACGCCGCCTCGAATGGTATTATCATTGACGTGACTTGGCAACTGCAAAAGGAAAGCCGTAGCCATCATCAGGATAAAGATGACTGCAGCACTTGTTCATACTAGAGTTTTCGGTGATTCTTCGCAAGGCCGTGCCATGGAACAATAAACAAAAAGACCAGTTATTAGGTTGATCCTCTCGACAACGGCGAAACCTCTCTAGTACGCACCGGTCAAGTATTTTGACAACGAGAGGTGCGATGGTCTTTGCCTCTTCTTTACAGCAGCCGAAAGTTCTCGAGTGGTCAGCGTCTGCGGGGCGCATGCCCGTAGCAGGGGAGAAAATGACACTAACAACCTATATGATGCTGAGATACAGCAGTGTCTTATAGAACAGAGCTAGCAGGACATTATCGTTGATTCTTAAGGTTGAGATATTGCGTAGTTGTAGAGCAACAGCAATAGCAAGAGGCCTTTGTGTAAGGGGCTGAATAAGACTCCCATATGCTGGTCGCTCGACGATTATCGGCTGCTGTGTGGCTCCGTTCTTACGAAAGCCACGGGTTGGAAATGACCTCCACTGTCTACGAAATCCTCGGAGCATCGTCAAGTCTCGGTCGCTCGCTTAGGGAGGCGAAGCTGATGTTTTAGACCTGGCTTGCGCCTGTTCACCGATCGCGTCTTATGAGAAGCCTTAGTGCTCTGTGCAGTGTCTTCGGTTGATGGAAAGAGGTGGGTTATGACGTTGTATGACGCTAACGGCGGTGGTCTCGGCCAGGTAGTTAGGGACTGGTGTTTCGAATTGAAAAGAAGGGTCCATCGATCTATCCCCACCAACGTCAAATGTCTATGATATTGCGGTAACCGACGGCATGCTCAAATTGGAAATAAGCGCGGTGACGACGTGGGCGTGCCCTGTGTGACTGCTGACGATCAGGCGCTCCTGGCCAAAACTTTGTACATCGGGCTTTATTTGACGTGCGTTGTGGGCGTAGTAGATTGCCGAGCCTGCGTTTCTTGTCTATAACCGTTGGCGTATATGCTGAAGAGCGGGATATGCGGGTGCTAGTTTCCCGCTTGCCGTCGTTCCAGATGAGATGCAAATTGCTTTGTTGGGGACCTGACAGCAGAACATGCTCATTTGATGCAGCGGTCAGGCGCGATGGAGCGGCTCCAGAGGGGCGACGGCGCGAGAGTGGTTGGCACGAAGGAGCCGTCTGTTCTGGTGATCCCCAGTGACTGAGCGCCACGGTTCCACCGGTTGAAATTGAAGGAGATTTGCGGCAGAGCTTCTGCACAGGCCGCAAGCCGGATCTGCGCGCTAGACATCCGCAGGTCAACTGGGGAAGATCGTTTGGGATCAACAGCGACCCAGTATTGAGGAAATTGCAATGTAGGCATCGGACGTATATAATGGGCTGGCCGACTCACGGCGTTCAACATCAGCACCCTTCACAGCTGTCAACCCTATCACCTCCAAGATGCTCTTCCTTCAACAACTCGCCGTTGTCACCCTGGCAATCGGCTCTGCCGTCGCTCAAACCAAGACCGGAAAGACGACAAGATACTGGGACTGCTGTAAGCCATCATGCGGATGGTCCGGCAAGGCCTCCGTGACCGCACCTGTCAAGAGTTGTGACAAGAGTGACAACCCTCTTGCCGACATGAACGCCAAGAACGGCTGCGAGTCTGGGGGCTCTGCATTCATGTGCACCGGCCAGTCACCCTGGGCTGTGAACGACAACCTTGCCTACGGCTTCGCTGCCGCCAAGCTCTCAGGTGGAAGTGAATCGTCTTGGTGCTGTGCCTGCTACGAGTGAGTTCTGCTAGATAAATTCATCTGACACCTTCGCTAATCATTCTCCCAGGCTTACATTCACCTCTGGCCCTGTGAGCGGGAAAAAGATGATTGTGCAGGCGACAAACACCGGTGGCGATCTCGGTGACAACCACTTCGACATTCAGATGCCCGGTGGTGGTGTCGGACTTTTCAACGGATGCACCGCCGAGTTCGGCGCGCCCTCTACAGGCTGGGGCGCACAGTACGGAGGCATCTCATCGCGCTCTCAGTGTGACTCGTTCCCTCAGAAGCTGAAGGCCGGATGCTACTGGCGGTTCGATTGGTTCAAGAACGCTGATAACCCGAGTGTCTCGTTCAAGGAAGTTACTTGCCCTTCAGCTTTGACTGACAAGACTGGTTGCAAGAGGAAGTAAAGGAGAGGATTCAGGTCTGACGGGGGTCTGAGGGCAAGGAGAGGAGACAAAAGTGAGACCTGCGGGTTGGTGTAGGTTGCGTCAATACGATGAGCTAGCTTGAACGCGGAAACTTCCGCACTCGTCCTACGTCATTTTTGGAACTTCACAACTGCGGACCTTCGTCTTACAGAAGTCACGTACAACAACAACAATAACATACGATCAACACAGCTGATTGCTCGCCTCTGTTTCGTACTGTGTATATCCGAGTCATGGACCTAATGCTATCTGGTCACAACAGTTAGTTGCAAATGTGGGGCCCACCGAAGAAGGAACGGCGCCCGCGGACGGACGCGCGCTTGGCGTGGCGGATCCTTTGACTTCGATATCGTCATCGTTTACTGAATCATCTCAGCAGCTTTCAAGAGGATCGTATCGTATCGTGATGGCAGAGCTGTTGTAGGATCAGAAGCTCACAGACATGGCGCGACCGAAATGGCTGGCGTCTTTGACGCAACATAGCGACAACCCGCCGGCGATGCTGAAGTTCAGGAGCTCAGATGGCTTCATCATTGGGACTGTGGCTTTGGCCGTGTTTACTGTAAGACGTCCATGCGAGGGTTGGGGAAGCAAGTTTCATGAGAGACACAGGCTGACTTTGGTACAGGATATGTTCCTCTATGGGGTGATTGTTCCCGTCATACCTTTCGCGCTACAGAGCCGAAGCCATGTCGAACATGATCAGGTACAATATTGGGTCTCGGTATTGATTGCCATCTACGGAGCTTCGCTGCTCGCATTTTCACCAGTCTGTGGCTGGCTTGCAGACAGAGGAGCTTCTCGAAGGTCTCCACTTCTGCTTGGCTTGCTTGCATTGTTGGGCTCCACAGTGCTTCTGCAGGTCGGCAATTCGACTGGCATTCTCATTGCCGGCAGGGTGTTGCAAGGTGCCTCTGCAGCAGTCGTGTATGTAAACCGATCAATGATAACTTCCCCAGCTGACTCTAGATAGATGGGTGATCGGACTTGCTCTGCTGGCTGATACTGTGCCTCAAGAGAACCTTGCGCAAGCCATGGGTTACGTCAGTCTAGGCATGTCGCTGGGTATTCTCATTGCACCTCTGTTGGGCGGTATCGTGTTCGACAGGGCTGGTTATGACGCTGTCTTTGGCATGGCATATGGCTTGATTGGACTCGACATTATTCTGCGACTTTTGCTAGTCGAGAAGAAGGTTGCTGCGAGATGGGACCCGGTCGCTGAAGTACAAGCCAAGAATGCCGCAGACTCTCCCAACAACGCACCCACCCTTACGCAGGACGAAACGACCGACACCGAAAAAGGTCTCGAGTCTGGGGAATCGATTGTCCCGGACCAGCCCACCGATTCAGAACTCAGAGATCGACGTCGCGACCATCTACCTCCGGTGCTGGCCCTCTTGTACTCTTGCCGGCTACTCGCTGCACTATTTTGCGCTCTTATCCAGGCAGCATTGATTACGTCCTTCGACTCTGTTCTGACGATACACGCCGCTAATCTGTTTGGATGGAACTCAACTGGAGCCGCACTTCTGTTCTTACCAATCGTTATCCCAAGCTTCCTCGCTCCGGCTTTCGGATGGTTCAGTGACAAATACGGTGGAAGATATCTCGTCGCTGTAGGGTTCCTCGGCGCATGCCCACCCTTGATCTGTCTACGGTTTGTTGACCAGAACACGATAAACGATAAGGTCATCCTTTGTGCGCTTCTGGCGCTCGTCGGTTTGTTCCTCTCGCTTACGTTCCCACCGATCATGGCAGAGATCTCAGGCGTCGTCGAGGCGAAGGAGAAGAGCATGCTCGCCGCTGGTCGTGTTGGATTTGGATCTGGAGGTGCATATGCACAAGCCTATGGTCTGTTCAACATGGCATTTGCTGCTGGATGTATGTTAGGGCCGTTGTTGGCAGGTTTCATTGCCGAGGATAAAGGCTGGTCGATCATGGCTTTAGTGTTGGGCATCCTCTCGGCAATCACTGCCGTGCCGGGATGTCTATGGCTAGGAGGGTGGATTTTGAAGAAGTAGCAGACCGAAGAAGTTTGATAACAGCGTCATGAGATACATTCTCCATATTTTTAAACGTCTACTACGCGTGATTCATCCACATGGAAGAGCTTATGAAGCGTATTGCTGGCTTCCACAAAATCAATCTTGTCAATCTCTTCTTGCATCTTTGCTCTGCTGCTGACAACCTTCCTAGCAACCGTTGTCCAATCCAATGTAGTCTCACCGGTGACTTGTCGCGCTGCGCCATCAACTGAAACAGGAAGCAACTTGCCACCCTCCTTCCTGATGATGCCATCGACAATGACAGTGTCGATATCGGCAGGGGTGGAATGTAGGATGATGCTGGCGACTGGATCGTGCTGAGCTGCAGCAACCATAGAGGGACTCAGAGCATCGAAGATGACAAGATCAGCCTTGTAGCCCTCCGCGATACGGCCGACCTCATTACTCATGTTTGCAGCTTCCGCTCCCTTGATAGTGGTCAAGTTGAAAGCTGCCTCGACGCTGAGATTCTCTGGAACCGTGCGAGGGACCCTGCCTTGCTTCATGTAGTATTCATTGAATATGTGCCTTGCGTTTTGCAGGGCGATCCTTGCTTCGGTGAGAATGGAGCCACCGGTGATGGTATGGCAGTCGACTCCAAGACTTGCGTTGTCCTGCAGACCAATTGCATCGCCCGTTGCACCTCCGTCAATGAATGATGCGTCGAAGCAGTATGGCCGACCCATGGCCATCTGGAGCTCGGAACTCGGAGTAGAGCTGAGGTGAGCGCCGGCGGCCTTAATGAGCTCGACATCCGCAGACCTGATCACGCCTCCATGGGAAATGATGATGCTTTCGTCCAGGAGCCCCAAGTCATGGAGACTCTTCACGATGTTGCCCAGGCTGACCGAGCCATGGCAGGTGATGGTCTTGACGCCCTTGTTTTTGACTTGCGCAAAGAGCGACTTGATCATCTCAGGTGGAAGGAAGAAGAGGTCGAAAGCGAAACCCAACTTCACGCGCCCTTCGCCGAATGGTCCCTTGTCTGCTAGCTCGTCGAATGTCTGCATGACCCAATCCTCAAATGGGTTCGGGTAGTAGGTCAGCGGGTTGAACTGCTTTACCCGCATGATGGGCGTGTAGCAGAAAACAGAACGGATGCCTACAGACGCAGTAGCAGCGATGGCGAGCTTAGCGTGATCAGGCGAGCAAGTAACATGGGCGTGATCGACTACGGTCGTAGTGCCTGCTGCGACACCTTCCAGCATGCCTGCAAGCTGGCCATAGAAAACATCTTCCGGCGTGAACTGAAACGACTGTAAATTACCTGGGGTCCTCGGGGATCAGTAAAGCGCAGTGCACATGTTCAGAAATGTGGATCTCACCAGTTACCATGTACTGCAGCAGAGATTCGTTGGCGTGGCGTCCCTTGAGCTGCGTCTGCCAGCCGTGATGATGCGTGTCTACAAACCCGGGCTGATGATTTTGTCTGTGCAGTCGACGACTTCCTGCCCGTCGCTTGCTCCAAGATCTGTTCCAATTTTTGCAATCTTCCCACTTTCAATCAGGATGTCCTTCCTGGAGGCGAACACGTGGCTTTCTGCATCGTGAAGCAGAACCACGCCGTTTTTCAGTAGCATGTTCTGTGAAGTTACGTCCGGCATGGTGAATGTATGCTGGTTTATGCAGGCGGACCACTGTTTTTGTGTTTCTGTTGTCTTCATGGCCCAATCAGCCCGTACTTCTAGACTAATAGCCTTAACTCCGATGCACCGAATATCTTCTCTCGTCAGCTTGATAGCTCCGCGTCTGGGACGAATGGTTCGAATTCCTGTACGTGAGAAGATGCTAGGTCTTACCCTTGGCGACGCCTCTAGAGACGATTGTTAATGTAAGCAACTCCAGGAAAAGCTCCGGAAGTATACTCTCTAGTAAGCTGGAAGGGCTACGTTCCGGTTGGGTTACGGTAAGTTCACTGTTTCAAACATGTGGGCATGGATATCGAGCATTGCGGTTCGGCGTTCGGGTCCACCTTGTCCCAGCGGCATCTATACCGCGCGAGGCCGAGGTAACGATGTTCGAGAAGAACGTTATGGGTAAGAAGGAACGTGCCTGGCTCGATCATAAGCTACGGCAATTCGGCCCGAATGCTACGTTGTGTGGGCGCGTGGATCTTGAGAAGAGGTGTCAAGTTACATGCGCCACGAGTCCAGTCGAGTTAACCATTTGGTACGCGCACTGCCGTATGAGTTGCCAAAGAAGACGCAAGGACTCTGCCCAGAGCACGTTGCGATGACTTAAGGACTTACAAACGCTGTTTTCTGCAGGTGAAGAGAAAGATACTTGTGATGACGTAGCGCCAAGAAATTTCCCCAGATATCTTTCACGAGCGTGAGACCTTCATAACAACGACATCGTCACCGCTATGGCTTTGCCTTTGTATCGCCGCAATGAACAAAAGTCACTCTCATGCTATTCGAACGGACAATGGCCTAAACAGATCGCGTCAGTCGGCATATCAATAGCATGCTCACCAATACTTCAGCCCAACCTTCAAGGATTGCACATTCTTGCGCCTCCTTTGCGATATCCGAATCTAAGATCATGTTCACCAGATGTGAGATGATCACTTCGTCCCAAAGCGCCACATGACGGTCATCTTAACGCCCTCGAACCAACGATCCGCATGCGGCGCCTGAACAACACCACCTTTATCACAACATCCGGAGTCGACGACAGCGCTCTAGACCCCTTGTCGCTCATGCAGTTCCAAGAACCGAGCTATCGGGCGCTTCCTGCTGCACAGATCGACCGGCATGATAGCGGTATGGGTGCCTGCTGGACGTCCAATTCGAGCTTGACTACCTGAGCCAGACGCGCCCGCGCATGCCTCGAAACGCCTCCTTTGTATCGATATTTTATTCCAGACGGCGGGCCATACCACCATTCAGGAACTGAGATCAGCCTCACTGCAGGCATAGGCGCTTCTTGCGGTACGTCGCTGCACCGGGCACCCGGCACATGACCAGACGAAACCCAAGCTGGATTGTAAGATGCGCGCTGAAGGTCTTTTGATGAGGATGCGTGCGATTTGCCTGTGTATCTCCGGCCTCAGCGCGCGTGTCCAAGATGGTTGCATGAAGTGCTCGCAAAGGGCTTCAGACTGTCGCCACCAGGGTGAAGCGAGCATGGCCAGAGTATACCAGAAGGCAACAAAAGCAAAGATGGCAACCTCGTCTCCGATCACAGAAGTCTTGTCGTCGAGCAGTGATGATTCAGAGGGACCACACCTTCACTGAAGATAGTGCGAGCCTGGACATCATCCCAGCGCATTGAGTTCGGTCCTGTAGCTCTATTTGGTCTCAGCACAGGATTGTTCCTTCAATCAGAAGTTGCTCATCTTGAAGCTCGCCATACAATGGAGAAATGGCTCTATCTTACCATCACTTCGGTCGAGTTGTCAGCCACGTTGTGACCCCTTCGTCTGTCAACCTTGAGGCACATTCTTACTAGCGCACATGCGGGTGTGGAGGCACTAGCCGTTCCACTGCACGCCAAGGACGCGAACCGATGTCGCCATTCCATGGCACAATTGCGACCTCAGAACCCTCGCCTCGCGCTTGCGGCAGCAGAGACCAGCAAAATCGCGTGCGATGCTCGTTAGTGTAGTCTTTGCGAAATCTGGGGAAATGCAACGTTGAAGGCAAACTTTGTATGTTGTGTTAGCTCTCTGCACATCTCAGGTACGGACTGAAGATGCAATCTGCTACAGCTAGCCAACCAATCTTCACGGATCACGCATGCAATCTATTGACGCCCACCAAGACCATCTCGGCTGTTTCTCCAGCCCAGACTCCACAAGCTCAACGCCGCGCCTAGCACAGGCTTCCAAATATCTTGTCGTGCGCTTGTCCTTTGCTCGAATATCTTGTACAATCGGAGCACGTCATCGCCTGCTAAGAGATGTGATTGAACGGAAATCTTTGCGCTGAGCTCGTCTCCCACGCCAAGACAGTGAAGGCCGCTTCTTTGAGCGCCGACTTCTTGGACACATCGAACCATAGCGTATGAGGCGTCATCCTCCGGCGTGGATCTGGAACCTTGCAGTCTCTTCTGACGGGCACGTTCAGAGATCTCCACGGCACTTACGGGCCATCGGGTTGTGCTGAGTGAGTATGCTATAAGGGTACAACCATCCTCACACCAGACCCTAAATAACGTACCCGGACAAGCCTAGCACCAAGGAGGGTATCTCAGACTTTCTCGCTCACACGCTGGCCCACGTGTAGACTCTTTCATAGCGCCTCCTTACCAACAGGCGTCTGACAGGAGAGCTCGTCGTTCCGACACGACCGCAATATATCGCCGTCATGGCTTCAGCTGGGCGAAATGTGGCCAAGGTCCTTGGTATCAACACCGACTATCGCAAGGAGGTAGACCCCCTGGAGAACTCAGGGGCACTGTCGGTGTCTTCAGTCGATACCTATGTCGAGCGCGAGCCCACCGCTGCTGAGTGGCTTTCCAGATTTACTCCATCATTGCCAGCCTTCAAGCGCTACTTCCGCAGCTTGTTCCCTTTCCTGGACTGGATCTTTCACTACAACCTCACATGGCTCTTCGGCGATGTCGTTGCCGGTAAGCAACATGCTTGATTGGTAGTAAGCTACAAGTTGACAATTTCAGGTGTCACTGTCGGATTTGTGGTTATCCCTCAGGGAATGGCCTACGCTCTGCTGGCGCAATTGCCAGCTGAGTACGGTCTCTACACCAGCTTTGTCGGTTTCATTCTCTATTGGGCATTCGCAACGTCCAAGGACATCACCATTGGCACAGTGGCTGTGATGTCTACGATCGTCGGAAACATTGTGGTCAAGGTGCGCAAGGAGCATCCTGAGATGACTGCCCCCGATATCGCCAGAGCTCTGTCCGTCATTGCCGGTGCCGTCCTGCTCTTTATCGGTCTGACGCGCCTCGGTCGCATCGTCGAGCTGATTCCACTGGTCGCCATTACCTCCTTTATGACTGGCGCCGCCATCAGTATCGGCGCGGGTCAAGTCCCAGCACTCATGGGTATCACCGGTGTTGCCACCCGAGGCCCGACCTACCTCGTCATCATCGACACTCTTAGGGGCCTTCCCAGGACGAAGCTGGATGCGGCTATGGGCCTGAGCGCTCTTGCCATGCTCTACATCATCCGCTCATTCTGCAACTTCATGGCGAAGAAGCAGCCCAACCGGAAAAAGATGTGGTTTTTCGTGAGTGTGCACACGTCGCGAGAACATGCCTCTACTAACCTGCTCTAGATCAACACCCTTCGCATGGCTTTCGTCATCCTCTTGTACATCATGATCAGCTACGTCGCCAACCGCCATATTAAGGACGCGAAGAAGGCGAAGTTCAAGCTCCTCGGCAAGGTTCCTCGTGGCTTCCAGCACGCTGGTGTACCGAAGATGAACACTGGGATCCTCTCAGCCATCGCACCCGATATCCCTGTCACAATCATCGTCCTCATTCTTGAGCACATTGCCATCTCAAAATCCTTCGGTCGCATCAACAACTACGTTATCAACCCGTCACAAGAGCTTGTAGCTGTAGGCTTCACGAACGTCATTGGGCCCTTCCTAGGCGCTTACCCCGCGACCGGTTCTTTCTCCCGCACTGCCATTAAGTCCAAGGCTGGTGTCCGCACACCTCTTGCTGGTATCTTCACGGCCGTCATCGTTCTCCTTGCTTTGTATGCCTTGACAGCCATGTTCTTCTACATCCCAATGGCAACTTTGTCAGCGATCATTATTCATGCTGTGGGGGATCTAATTACGCCACCCAACGTAGTTTATCAGTTCTGGGAAACATCACCCCTCGAGGTGATCATTTTCTTTGCTGGTGTGCTTGTTACCATCTTCACCAACATCGAGAACGGTATCTATGTCACAATCGCAGCTTCCTTCGCCCTGCTGCTGTGGCGCCAGCTTTTCACCCACGGACAGGTCTTGGGCAAGGTCCGTGTATACCGCGCAACTCCTGACACGATCGCTCGGAAGGAAGATGGCCCTTTCGCTTCAAGCACAGAGCATTCCATTCGTGAGGCGTTCATTCCTATCAACAGGCAGGACGGATCGAACCCGAACATCGACATTGAGTCCCCATATCCTGGTATTCTTATCTTTCGCTTTAGCGAAGGCTACACATATCTCAACCAGCAGGGATACATGGACGAACTGGTTCACCACGCCCAGACTATTGCCAGACCAACCACCTTGGACCGCTATTCCAAGTTGGGCGATCGCCCATGGAATGATCCCGGCCCACGCCGTGGCCAGCAGGTCAACGTTGATGACAATCGTCCCATTCTTCGTGCAATTATCCTGGACTTCAGCGCCGTCAACAATGTTGATGTTACATCTGTCCAGGGTCTCATTGATGTGCGCGCTCAACTCGACCGCTATGCTGCTCCTGAGAGTGTTGAGTGGCATTTTGCATCAATCAACAGCCGCTGGACCAAGCGTGCTTTGACGACGGCTGGTTTTGGCTACATAGACCGCGAGCGCTTTGCGTCCCGTCAACACTGGAACCCAGTGTACAGTTACGCGCCTCTTGACACTCCCAGTCAGAGGCCTGGAGATGTAGAGGCGCAGGATGAGATACAGCCCGTCGGCGGACAGAAGGGTTTTGACGGCAAGGTTTCGACACTTCACGGATCAAACAGGCCTTTCTTCCACATTGATGTACCCGCTGCAGTCGAGAGTGCGATCTCTGGCATCGAGCAGAAGCTGGCACATGTGAGCACTGACAGCTCAGAGAAGAACCTCGGTCACACCGAGCTTTCGACCAAGCAGGCATAGAAGCGGTCCTGCCCTGTTGTATTCGTATTTGGTAGATCGATTGCGTTCTCAATATACCACCGTAGTCTTATAATCCATTCATTCATAACTCTGTACTCCGTCTCGACTGCAGTGCATATTTACCAAGGGTTGATTAACGTCTCTATGCCATTAATGGGACAACTGCAGGTCAGGGTCCTCAGCACCAAATTGGTCATACACGTTAAGTATAGCTTTAAAGTCCTGCCGCGATATGGTTGCCTTTAAGATTTGATTCGACTTCTTGTCGCAGCTGATCTGCTGTGCACTGCATGCAGACTAGCGTGACAGGGGTAGCTGAAGGCCCAGATTCGCCAACCGAGCAGAGGATCACCAACAGAATCGACCATCCTTCGCACACACGCAAATCGTTTACACGCACCATCGGACCTTTCTTATCGCTGACTCTATTAGACTTCACGAATATAATCGTTCCTGTCCTTGTGTCTTGGATTGTGGTGTAACATAACAGATCACTTCCCCGCAGTCCGCGGCCCTTCGCCATCGCCGTTTCAGCCCTCTGATCGACCTCGCATGTCTTTCTGAAGGATGAAGACTGACCCTCTTTCGTATAAGCTCAGGCTGGCCGTCTCTAGCCAGTTTGTTCTGACCTCTTCGTCTTTGCAAGCCGTACAATCGATACCTCCCCAATGCGACAACTTCCAATGCGACAACCTCCCAACAACTAGGATGCACGAGCTTCCAGACGACATCCTGATACCAGTTTTTTCCAGTTGCGACATCGAAACGCTCCTCAACTTACGCCTTACCTGCACCTCCCTTTGTGCAGTCATACAAACGTACATCAAAATCATCGCACCTGCCTCCGCCCGCATCACCTTCCCAAATTGCGAATTGCTCCTCACACCGCCTGAGAATGGATATACCATACACTGGCTGCGTGACCTGATTCCTGCACAACTAGCCAGTATCATTCTCGACAAGGACAAGCTCCGCCGCCACCCATATGTCAACTCTGGTTTCCTCTACGGTATCCCTAGCGAGAGCGACTGTGCAGAAGCAACACATTGGCGGCAACGGCTAAAAAACGGGTGGCGCGTTTTGCGATCATTCCATCTGATCTCGACCAGGGCCCATTCAAGCTGCAACGATAAACGCAAAAGACCGAGCGCGTTTCGAAAAGTCAGTGGCGGCGTACGGACCAGTCACATCTGGCAAGCTGTCTCATGCCAGTACGCCGGCTGTACAGAACATGGCATGAAGCATGTCTTTGGGTTCAAGAGCCGTCGCGACTCTCATGATACCCATCACGAGGTGTGTAAGGAACCAACGCAACCAATCTCAGAGGTGCGCCGCAGAGAAGCTCAGATCCTCGAAAGGCGCATCGCGCATATGAGAGCGACGTCAGATCAAGATCTTCTTGACTACGTGTACCTCTGGCGTCTACTCCTTCACGTCTTTCGTCCCTACTGCAAACCTGAAATGACAGCCCTGGACTACATACGGCACTCTCCCGCAGAAATTCTCATACCATGCCCGAACTGGCCAACAATTATCTCCGACATAGCGCAAGGCTGCTCATGGCTCAACTGGTTCATTCTAGATGCGGGCACCACGCTCTTCTCTACCCAGTGGTCTCTGTCCTCGCAGTCGGACCCCACAAACAGCAACTACATCCGCAATACCATCTGGCGTGCCTGGAACGCACGCACGACACACCAGATCGAGATCGAACGCGAGTACATCTCCAAATTCGAATTCGTGCTGCGCAAACGCTGTCTCTCGTCCGAGCGCTCCAAACGTCTTGAGGCCGAGATCGCGCGAGGCAGAACTATCAACACAATCAGCCTTGACTGCATACCATGGGTCTACGACCAACACCACCGGATTCCACGGCCATCGAGTGACTTTCCATGGTACAATGCTGGTGAGACCGTGTGGCTGGACGGTGAGTCAAGCCTCAAGTATACGTCAGGATCGAGCTGGAGTCAGCCAGGAGTGCTGAGACTAGAACTGGATATGCTAAGAGGCAGTATCGAAAGTGACCGCGGTCCGCTAGCAAAAGTCCCGTATCTCGTATATTTGGGCACCGACAGCGCAGGCAACTTATGGCCCGGGAGCGAAGGAGATGGAACCGAACTAGCATTCTGAACAGCCCATATACTCAATGAATGCTTTATTCCTGATTCAAAATCCCACCACGACTACACCTTAGTATCACTCCGTACTTGAAAGGCTACAACCAGGCCGTGAACAACTCTTCAGTCACCACCACCTCCGCCGCCGCCGCCGCCGCCGCCTCCACCTCCTCCATCTCCACCACCACTACACCCACTATCACCGCCACTGTATCCACCGCCATCTCCTCCACTACTATAGTTGGATGTATACCCCGCACTATGCGACCCACTATATCCGCTGCCTCCACTGGTACCGCCTCCGCTCCCGCCACCATAGCCGCCTCGCTCCGGCGGGTCAACACGAACATATCTGGGCGTGGGTGGCTTCTTCGCCCTGTGAACTGTCGCAGATTCTAGATCTGGGTGCGCGTTTGATTGACGGATGGGGTTTGTGGGTGCGGGTTGAGACAGCGAGGAAACTGGCGCAGAGATAGACGTGCTGGGTTTGGGGGCCGGCGCGGGTTTCTTGGGCGGTTTGGAGAAGCAGAGGAAGGGCATTGTTGATTGAGTGCACTGGATTCGCGGATGGCGGTACGGGGTTGGTTGAGGGAGAGATGGGGATTATTTGCGCACGCTGGAGATGGAGAGGTTGGTGAGGATGGAAGCAGCGATGCTTATCGAAGTATCTTATATGTATGTGCAGTCATCTGGCAGCCTGATGCCTTCGGTGTACCTTTCGAACATGAAGCTACTGCCGAGGCTGGAGTGTTAGCTGCGGTGACTGTATCGGGCAGGATTGTGGCTGTAAGGATGCGACTATACCGTATGAGGCTGCTTTAGACGAACACCCGCAATATGGCCGCTCGAGTGGATACTTCGTATTTGTATGCCGTTTCCTGAGAGCCTCGCTTCCGCTGTCTCATTCTTGCTAAACTCATGGGTGCAATTCTACAATCAGGCAGACGTTCACCCATGCCCTTGGCCTGAGGCTGTAACTACAAGTCAAGAGTCAACCTTGTCTCATTCGATCCGCGGCACTGAACTCGACAGACGCAATGTAAGAGCATACACCTCATTATCGTCATTGCACGCGAGATATGTCTGATGCTTTGTCGTTGAGGTGGTGTAGTTACATCGGCCATCTACATCCGTACATTCACTTTTCATACATGCTCCAGCTTTCTCTCACTATGTCACATATCTTGACAGATATTCAGAGCCACAATGATCAAGGACTCAGTCTCCGGCGACAAAGAAACGCACCGCAAGCACCACATACTCTTCCTTGAACATGCCTTGTCGCTCGCCTTTGACCTGTCGCAAGACTCCCCTCTCTTCGTGCTTGTCAACACTCTCGGCAAGTGCAATCACGCAGTCATCGTTCAGCGCAGGGTTGTTCACAGTCTTAAGGCGGTCGGGGCTACGAGGTGGCCTGGCCGGCGATAGCTGAGAAGCTTTGCGCTTCTTTGCATTTGGCGATATGGACACTTGTGGGTGTGGGGTCACAGGGTCTGGGCGTTGCAACTTTGATGTTGCCAAGGACAGCTTCTTAGGTGATGGTGTTAGCAGTTTGCGCGGCGACGTCGCAGGGAGCGTGCGTTCCGGTGAGCCATCGAGTTGCGGAACCTGAATTGGAGCAGCATTGGCTGTGTTCAGAACGTCAGATGGCTGCTCACACAAAGGCGACGATGGTGCGCTGGAAAGGGGGGACGAACTGCCGTACGCATCCTGATTTGCCTTTAGTCCTTCATAAAGAGTAGGCGTGGTTGGCAGCACGATAGGTGTTGCTGCTGGCTTGGTGGGCGACCTGGAGCGTCTCATCTTTGCTGCTTCGCGCAGTACCTCCTCGGGGTCGTCGAACAGAAAAGTCGCCGCCTTTGGACCCTGTATGCCTGGTAGTGGGTTGCGCGAGAAGGTGCGACGCCGCGACACTGTAGGTTGCACAGGTGACGCAGATCTGGGTGTGTGCACAGGTGTGGGCACCAGAGTCGACGCAGCCATAGCTAGTACATGCGCTGGTACGAAGGGCGCAATACTATCTGGCACGTCGATCCTATAATTGACCGGAGGAATCTCGTTGGCGGGTCCTTGATGTCTCTTGAGGTAGGGTAGTCGCAGTCCAAGAGCGGGCTCGACTACGCTATCGCGCCTTTGCTCATCAGTATACTTCTCAGTGCCCTCAACGTGAGGCAGATTAACCGGAGAGACCGCTCGAGAGACGCTTAAAAAGCTATGGTTGGGTGGGCTGTCCCGCTCGCGTGCCCAAGGATCGGCGAGAGATCTCCTTTGTTGCAGTGTAGCTTGCTTGGCCTGACCCTCTCCCAATGTGCGGCCCCCAGTTGCAGTTCTGATACGCTGAGGAATGCTCCAGGTATGATCGACAATCGGCTTCCCATCTCGGCTTTTGATGATGAGGCGGCTGACTGTGACAGTATTTGAAGGAATGTCCAGTTCCCTCTTAGCAGCGCCTTTGTCCGGCGACGAGCTTCGTCGAGGCTTCGAGGAAACCGAGAACATCGCTGTTGGAGGCAGTTGTCTGCACGGTTGCTTGAGTGGTGACGATGACATGACGGGCGTTGTAAAGTGCGCAGGCCCTGAGTATATACGTAGGGGCGGTGTCTGCGGCAAGAGGTCGGGCAGCCCATTTGAAGGCATGTACGGTGGGAAGGTCGGGGGGTACGAGTACGAACTAAATGGAGACGGCTGCTGAAAGCTCAAAGGGTAATGGTATGGCGGTGTGGTGGCAGATGGAGGTCCCGACCATTCGGGCGGAGTCGAAAGCATCAGGGCAGTAGGGGCCACGAATGGGGTTGAACGTCCGAGATGAATAGAGACGTTTGGTGCATCGACCTGGTCGAGACACAATGGCTGTGGCGGAGGGGAGATATGACAGCCTTGAAGATATGGTACTGAACTTGAAGCTAGAGGTGAGGCTACGAATGGCGAAACACCATTGGATCTATTAGGAAGCGAACTTTGAGAGGGTGGCATGCAAGTCAGCGCAGGATTTGCGGAGCCCACTCGCAGCGCATCCAACTCAGGGTTCGAAGGTGAGCAATGGTATTCTTGAGAGATGCGAGAGACATTGCTGTTCCACTCCTGCACGCTGTCGCTCTCGTAGGTCATGCTGTAGATGCAGTTGTGATCGTTTGTGGGCAAGGGCTGCTTGTGCCCATCACTTCGGTGCTCTGGCGACGGGCACCGCGGACTGACCGTACCTGCAGTCGGCGAGAGGCTATTCGGAAACTTTTGTCGAACTGGGGGAGGTAGAACAGGCATCTGGCCGCTGAAGAAAGGGCTTTGAAAGCCTGCCTTCTTCGGCGATTGCTGTGGCAGCCCTTCCACTGAGCTGAAAGCTCGGCGCTTGCGAGGACGCTCGTCAGGCGTATTGCTTTCCCCACTATCTGCCTCGTTGTTCGCAATGTTTGCTTCCGTCTCATTAACGATCTTGTCCGTCGTACCTTGCGAGTCGTCAGGCTCAGCTGCGGCCGCTTCGTCATCGCTCTTGATCTCGCGACGTACAGCGTAGTTTGAATCCTTAAGTCGTTGTGGGCGCTTCAAATAGCTCGTCCCTGTTGTGATCTTGTTGCCATAGCCAGCGGTGATGATGACATCCATAACGCCAAACTTTCTGCCACCAGGCTTCTGCATGGCTGGGACAGTCTCTGGCATGTCCATACTCGCCAGCGCGTGCAAGAATGTAGCAGATGGTGGCGATTCTCCATACTTGTCAGTGCCCCGCTCTTCGGCCTCTTTCTGGATCGCAGCACTGACTTCCTTCCAGCGCTCTATTGCCGTGATAGTCTTCCGGAAACGTCGAGTTCCGCCGTCTGCAGTTGTGAACGGTGACAACAAAACCCAAGGCCTCTCGGCGAGGAAGTCGACTCGATAGCCGGCAAAGATCTGGTGCAAGGACTTAGCGCCCGAGCGGATGTCGTTGGTGTGTATCAGGGAGCATGTCGAAAGCTGACCGTTGAACAACACTTCAATCTTCAGATGAGTCTTGCCATTGAAGCCGGATAAGAATGCCTTGTCAGAGAGCTTGACATGTAACGCAAGCGCTTGAAGACGATATTGTTCCGCACTTCTGTGGGCTTGAGTTTGGTCATTGGCGTACAGACCTGAGGATTGAGGAAAGCCAGGATTGATTTGGGCCTGCATGAAAGGTGCATTGCCTAACCAACTGAGCTCGAAGCCATCTCGGTCACCTGGAAATAGCACTCGTCTCTCGCTCAGATAGCCACTACGTAGTAGCTTCTGCTCAGCGGCTTCGCTCTGTCGCTTGGCTATCTCGCCCTTCTTAAGGACAACGTCGCTGGTAGTTGTCTCGCCGAGGGGCATGGAGCCCAGCCGGACGGTGATGCTGCGAGCATGATAGACTGGCATGCTAAGAGAACGTAGAAGATATCGTGGAGGAATTGATGGACTGAGACGCTGTTGTAACGAAGTACGACGATCGGCGCCGGAGGAGCGTGTCCGTCTGGGATGTAGACAGATCGACCGCTCTTCTCGCGTCGCGATATTGCGACTGTGGGCGTGGGCCAGCCAAGCCAATCGCGTGGTCGCGTGACGTAGCGTGCGTCGATTTGGGAAAGAGCAAACGGGCGTCCTTGCCCTCCGTACCTGAACGCAACATAGGCCAATATAATCTGATGTGCACGATCGGGCCTGTATGATTGCCTTGATGCTGGAGTGACATGAGAACCGTTGCTCCGTTGATAGGTTTGGAGAGAGTGATAGGTGAAGGTCGCCCAGACGCACTGCTTTCTCGGAGCAATGCACTATGGCGAGTACATCCTTTTCCAGGATGCCTCACTATATAACATTGCACTACTCGTGGTCTTGCTGAGTCCTGCAGTGAAGCGGTCGCAAGGTTCCAGGATTCGAGCGGCTTCTCCTCATGTCCGATACTGCGCGGCATCAGGTCCTAACTGACAGTCTAAGAGTATTCAAACTCGATGACCTCGTCAGGTTCAGCGAATTTCCTTTCTTTGTTGGTGCCGCTGACGCCCCAGTCATCGGTGATGATGCCAATAGGTGGCCCACCAAGAACATCTCCCAGCTCACCAATTGTCCTCTCATAGATACTCCCAATGTTCTGTGCCTCCCAATCTTCATCCTCGTCTTCATCGGTGTTCTCGAACCCTTCGAAGGCCACGGTGTCCGGGTCTGTGCCATTCGCAGCCTTTTGTCTGCTTTCTGTGTCTGTGTCCGTCGCGTCACCATCTTCCGTCTCTTCGTCTTCTCCCACGACGCTCTCTCCACTCATCGCACGCACTACTGTGAGTCGTGTGCGATCGACGATGCCCTTCAGTCGCACCTTGTCCGTTGTAGCTACCGAGCGACCAGCCTCAAAGCCTGGCAGAGTCTCGCCGCTTGATGAGTCGTGCCCAGTCAAGAGTGAGGAAAACGCGTAATCGAGCTTCGAGAGGAGCCCGAAGGTGGCTTGTGTGGAGCGGGCAGTGTTGTGGAACTGCGGCAAGAATTCGACTGCAAGTACGGCGATATTGAGGAGGTAGGGTATCTGCAGGTTGGCTGAGGAGTGTGTCGGTCAGCCACGTTCGTTGCAAGAGCTCAGAGGCAAACACATACGTGATCCTGACACCCAGACCACATCCACAAGGCCATCCAAGTCCTTTGCGACTTCCCAGAACGCGCGGTAGCCTTCCGCTTGACCTGGCAATGCCGGCGTCTTCCTGTGTGTGACACGATTGTCTACACGCTTCTGGATCTGGTTCAGGCCATGATCCAGGTATCTAATGAGCTCGCTCTCTTTCGTGCCACCGGGTTGCAGTGCACGCCTGCGAGGTTGCGGTAGAGGTGACGGATGCTGTGAGGCTGCTGCAGAGGAGGCAGGCGGTGTCGGCAGGTCTGCGTGCTGAGAACCCGCGATCGAAGCCATATTGAAGGTCAGATGAGGTAAGGAAATCAGAGGGAGCTCAAGGTGGGACGTAGGAGAAACTGTTCTTGGTGAGTAAGCAGCAGACTACGATTGTCATTCTACCCTGAGCGTCTGCGTGACTAATACTGAGAGCATGAGACCCGATGCGAGCTTCAGTATAGTCCTCAGCAACAAGAGGGCGATTGCCTCTGTTGCGGCGCAAAGCGCAGAGCGTTGATGGAGCTATGACGTTCGACAGGAACCGCGACGCAGCGTAGGACCAAAGCTCTAGAGCTTCCCGGAGCTCCAGCTCCAACTTCTCAGGCCCCCAGCACAAATCTTGTTCTTCTGTCACCAAATCCTCACTGGTATGTTCCGTCATCGATCGCGATTTTCCTAAGAGACCAGCTACAGTAGTTTGCGCAAGCGCTGATGATTGACGCATGCGCAGAGGGCGTGAGCGCTGTTGTCTAGCTGCTCCCTTCTTGCACGGTCAAGATTCACCCGAGAGAACCGAACTTCCAACTGTCACCGATACCCACCGAATCCACTGACGGACCGCAACTTCTGACAACCTGTGGAGATCTCCAGAATGGTAACAGCGGAGCAACAGCCTCGACCCTCAATTCAGCACGCTGTGCTGCAGGCTCGCGGCGCCATAGCCGGCTCGGCGTTATTAAGAACACAGCCTCGCTGTTCCTGACCAATGGCGGAACCTCAAGGACCTCCGAATCCTTGCAACACTGGCTCGAAATCCCATGATAGATCTGCATTTGCTGGACGCCTTAAGCCGCGCGTTTGATGAGGATAAGTCTGATCTGGCGAGCCAGGAACCTCAGGCTTGCTAAATCTCTGCTGTGCCTGTGTTTGTACCATCATGTACTTTCGACTTCATTCGCAGCTAAGTCACGGTTAGAGCGTGTGGGGAAAGAAAGAAAGAAAATCGACGCGTCTGGGGTTCTCACGCGTCGCAATGGCTGCAGACTACACCTACGATCCTTTAGCAACCGTTCACGAAGCCCAAGACATAACCGAAAATGAGGCATGCAGCAACACAACCTCAGATCCTCCGCAATGGAGTCGACGGATCACTCGCCGGCCGTTACCGACGTACAGCATGGCCATGGATGAGAAACCGCCGTATTTGAGCGTTGACAGCTTCGATTCATTCAACTCAGGAACCTCCACAACAAGCAGCTTCGAGAAGCTTAAAAAATTGAGCAACCGCATTCGAAGGAAGCCCCTTCCACGCTACTTACGGGGATCTATTCGAATGCACCCTGCTGCAGACATCGAGCCAAGTCGAGTTGGGAAGGGCGTCTGGAAGGACCAATTGCTGATCGACCGGTCGATTCGAGGAATGGCTGCATTAATGACCCTTCTTGCCATCGGTATGATCATCTTGATCGCCTTGTACGCCGACCACTTCCGCGATCGAGCGAACAGCAACACAACGTCAGTCGGTGGTGATGCCAGCTCCTGTGAAACCGTAACAAGGACCAACACAGCGTGCTTACTCCTGATCAATGTGTGCGCAACCATGATCTTGGGCATGAGTAACACGTACCAGCAGTTGGTAACTTCTCTTACGATCACGGACATCAAGCATGTGCTCTGCAAGTTTGGCGATTCTAGAGTTGGGACCAACTCTCCATTTAGCATCAATCAGAAGCAAGAAGGTCGCAAGCGTTCATGGGCAGCGTGGCTTTTCCTTGTCATGACATCTATGCCGGTTCATTTCCTTGGTAAGTTCTCCCAACCAAGACACCTGCAGAGCAGGGATTGATGAAGTGATACAGCGAATTCTTTGATTGGTCCGTCCTTCATCCAGAGTCTCCCGAGCCAAGTGGTATTCCACGACATCGCCAACATGACTGCCGTAAAGTACGGAGTGAATAGCCCATGGTATGGCCCCCAAACGATCAATGGATATGGATCCTTCGTTTGCTGGTCCGCCTTGAGGACTGGCAAACCTCACTTTCCCGAAAGCCTTCATGTTCTTGAATCAACCAGGGACGTGTACAGCACACAGAACTCTGGCGGTGTTGGCAAAACATGGGACACGATACAGGTACACTACGACACCAATTGCACCGGTTACCTCAGGACAGCGACCGACGTGGCACTTCTGGAGCGAGCCTACTTCTACAACTCCAACCTCACGAACACGCTCATCTATGGCGACGGCGACTGTTTGATGGGGAGTTCCGTGTATTGCACTATTCACGATGAAAAGCCAGGCATGTGTCGACTTAATGTCCGCATGAGCGCAGCTTTTATTCTTGCAGCATGTTTGGTCTTGAAAGCCACGTACATGCTGTCGGTCAATTTGTTGGCGCGAGGAAAGCTGAAGTCACAGTGTCTCACTTTTGGCGATGTCATCGTGGCTTCAGCATCCGATCCAGATCTGAGAGTGCAGGGGTAAGTCGAGCACAACTCTGTCCAAGACATCGCTAATCGTTGTCAGCGAGTGTATGGTCAATGGTGGAGACAACTACCGCAGACAAAACACGCACACTTGTCACAAACATTGTCGTGGTGTTGACGATTCCAAGACTGGCGGTAAGTTGCCCTCTAGAACAGCTCTATCAAAACTCTATACTAATGCGTGCGTCAGATGAACTCGGTCATTGCCAGAAGTGCAAGAAGTGGAATTCTACGAACATGTTCTCCAACGAACCTCAACCCACGATCGCTACCAAGTTCAAGAGAAGTCTCATCTCGAACTTGGGCAACACTGCACTGACGCAAATGTGTCTGCTGATGTTATGTACTCTTGCACTCGTCGGTGCCTCTATTGCGATTGCCGTGCCGTAAGTGACATTGCACTCCACAAAGACACCCGCTCACGCTCATAGGTTGGGTATGGCAAATGAAAACCAGAAAGAAGATTGCGACAACTGGTATTTCAACAGCGAGACTAAGCCTAGCTATTGCTTCAAATCGGATACTGCACGGTTCGAAGATCTGTCTGGCGGTTGGGGTGGTTTCAATAGAAGTTTGACTGCTACTGCACTGGAGCCAGATAGTCTGAGCAACGAAGTCTTATCATTTGCGATGTGAGTACAAGCTGGTGCTCGAAGACTCTCGCTGACATTCGGTAGCTCGAACGGCGCGCAGTTCATCTATTCGCTTCTATATCTTATGATGATCTACAACATCACTCTGGTCAGCCAGGTACGTCAAAGGCTTCTGAATAGCGCAGGACGCTGTCTAACAAGAGTCAGGAACACACCTGGGGCAAGCTCGAGTACGGACGCAAACGACTGCGAACTACCCTTGTTGCTGGCGAGAGTTTTGCGCAGGACTACCTTCTGCAACTGCCGAAGAAAGTCCTCTTTCCCACCATGGGCTACAGTGTCTTGACGCATTGGATACTTGGCGAAGCACTCCAAACACAAGAAGCTATCTGGCTCGAGAACGCTGACGGCCGCCACGTCGAGCATTCCAGATACAACGTATGTCTACCCTTCGGACACTTCACGACGGTGCTGACAATCGTAGATCACGTACGCTGCGTATCCGGTGTGGACAGCAACATTCCTCAGCCTGCTCATGACCGGCGTGTGTTGGTGGGCCTTCACGTACAAACGTGAAGGGTTCATCCCACAGATGTATGGAAGTATCAGAGTGCTCTGCGCTGCGACGACGCAGCTCGACGACTTCCCTTCGAACGGGATACAATGGGGCGATTTGGGAGAAGGCAAGACGTTTCGTCATGCTGGGCTTGCGGCCGAGGAGGTGATGAAGATCGTGCCGAACGCACTCTATGCTGGGCGAGATCCAGACACGCAGGACGAGAGTCTCGACGGACAGACGCTGGATGAGCAGTTATTGCAAGATGCTAAACGGAAAAGTACAGAGTCATCGGAAAAGGAGAAAGGAGCTTGACCGCCGTATCTGAGTCACGACGCGGAGAGTGCGGAGAGCCCATCTCTCCGCATTCGTACTTAGATCTAGGGTCCACTATCTATCGGAGTAGATCAAGCCTAGTTCGACCTTCTGCCATGATCCTGCAGCATTGTGTTGGAAGTTGCTGCCTATTATGCACGGTAGATGCCGCAATTATTCCTGCCCCTTCAACATGCAGAACTCCAGCCATGTTGAAGTGCTTGTCGCCACCAAGTAACATGGACGAACACCGATAGACGAATAATTGCTAGCTTCAGATCATCACAACTCGTGCCTGACGGCTTGCTTGGTTATTCGGAATACCATAAGCACACAGCGTGCTTCGGAGTTCATCGTGTCTAACCAAACACGGCGATCTCAAGCGATGGCGATACCGGGCAGCGCTGTGAGTGGTCAATTCAAGGCCCGTTTGACATTATTCAGCGACGCCCTTTCCTCGCGCCCTACACCTGTCTTTGGCAACTTGTCGTTCCTAACGCCATCACGTTCCGTCGCAGGGCTGAACACCGCCAGTGCACGCGCCATCAGAGTCACTGAGCAGCGAGCAACGCGCAGTCCACACCGGCCTGTCAATGCACCACGAGATGAAAAATTTGCTCATCGGCGGACACCGATTGTTGAGTACGTTGAAACATTGAGTCTAACATCGTATGGCATGGTGGGTAAAATTTGCAACAAGGCCAATGACACGTCGACTCCACTCAGTCGTGAGTTCTTACTGTACACTGTTGCAAACCCCAAGCTATTACTCAGCGGCACAGGTTCCGTAACGTGTAAGGTAAGTTGAGCCTCATCGCGACGTACAGTGCATAGCGCACAATTATAGAACATCATCGGTCTCACTTGGCTCCAAGGGCTGGATTGCACGGCAGCTGGTGATCCGAGATGAGAATGCGCATCGCGCTGTGTATTCTTAACATACACTGTCAAAGTGTTTGCTAGCTTTGGCATTGCGACAGCTATGGGAAGGTTGAGGCTGAATGCGGCACCACAAGGAACAGCACAACGCTGTGTCTCCACTATTCCCATGCGAGCTAGCAATTGGTTCCAGACAACAGTCCGTGTCCATTTCAAGTTTTCGCCGTAGGCGACAACAACAAAGAACGCGATTCTTCGAGAATGATTCGAAGGTCGCACATGGTGATGATGGACTCCGATCTAGCGCCTTCCATCATTGGCTGTCGCTTGGTGTAGGGCGTGGTGGATGAGTCCCCGCGTCTTTCTTTCCCGCGTCCGTCGGCCAAGCCACGCTTTCTCAGCACTCCCTGCACCTGCACCCTGTAGGCGTCAAACAGCAAGCCACGCCCTTGACAGGTGACTCAGGCAATGATCTTGTGGAGGTGTATAAGGCGATCGTGTCCCCAGGCGTTTGTTTGCAGCCTCACACCAAACCAACACAAGACCAAGAACAGGCAACACAGATCTTTTCCTGTTCCACCTAGCTAGCTAAAGTCTACTCCGCATTCACAAGCTTATCTCAGCTCTGTTCCCCACCATCTTGTGCAACCTCTCTCTTTGTTTTGTCCCTTTAGCAGCCCTCAGTTTCGAGGCGCACATCACCTCCAAGATGCCATCCTCCTCGCGCGCATCGATCAGCTCGGGCACTCGCACTCACCCTATGAGCAGCTTAGGCAACCAAGTCGCTGCGGGCGTTGCAGGCAAGGTCCGAGTATTGGCAAACATGGGCCAGCCAAACATCGACTTCATCATGGACGATAGCGACGGACCGCGTCGTAGCATCCCAAGCTACTCGACCATGGACACTGTTTCAGGGCACATCGAGATCACTGCGCCATCCGACACTCGCTTTGAGGATATCGATATCGCGTTCATCGGTGAGTGGACATATTCGTCATCTGCACGTGTTGGCTTGGCCAAACCCAAAAGACGAGAGCTAACGCTGAAGGCAGGTACCGCGACTACATTCGTTGATAGAGTCACCACCACACCTTCCATGACAGGACGAACAGAGAGCACACACAGATTCCTCACATTGAGGCAGCCAGTGGACCAATCGAGCTTCCCAACACCCAGAATCTTTGAAGCCGGAAAAGTTTACAGGTTTCCATTCACTTTCAACATCCCAGAACGGCTGCTTCCCAAGGCATGCACGCACGACGTAGCGGCAGACCATGTTCGCGACCAACACATGGTGCTTCCTCCGAGTTTCGGTGACCCAGAGCTCTCTGGCTTTGGCAGTACCTTACTTGACGATTTTGCTCCGGAGATGTCAAAGATCACTTATGGCGTGAAAGTCAGAATTGCTCAACGGGGACTCACCGACGACCTCGTGCACGTTCTCACCGAGCGCCTGAAGAAAGTCCGTGTCAAGCCCGCCTTCGAGGAACAAGCCCCTCTCAACATCGATGGCAACAATGAGTACAAGCCAAAGCAAGAGAAGACCATCAAGAAAGGGCTGTTTAAGGGAAAGCTAGGCACACTGACTGCCCAAACCATGCAACCAGCACCTTTCAGTATCCCAGGCGCCCGCACAACAAACAACAAGCCAATCACCACAGTAGCGAAGCTAGTACTGCGCTTCGATCCCGCTGAAGAAGGAGCACAACCGCCAGCCCTCGGTTCTCTTCACACCAAGCTCAAGGCGACTACCTTCTACGCTACCACACCCCGACACAACCTACCCTCCCGCAACCATCTAGCATTCGACATGTCCCAGGGTGTGTATGCCGAGAACATCGCATTGAACAGCCTTTGCATCTCGAAAGCCAAGTGGGAATCACACCCTTCGACCTCCAACCCCACACCCGAATCGCTACAGCGCCGCGACTCCGGCATCTCCGACTGCAGCACATCCAGCTCCGCGGCGGAGGCCTTCGCAGCCGGCATCCTGCCACCATCAAACAACTATAAGAATGGCACATTCTACACCGCGTGCATTCTGGTCCCAGTCACGCTCACGGAGAAGAAGAACTTCATTCCAACATTCCACTCCTGTCTCATCTCGAGAACGTACACACTGAAATTCGAATTCGCGCCCCAGGGCAGCTCCAGCTTGAGCCTCAAGGTGCCCGTGCAGATCTGCGCTGACGGCAGCGATACTGGCATCGAGAACGCGAGGGCCAGGAGCGTGGAGGCGGTCATGTATCGCCAGGCTTCGGATGTGTTTACACCGCGCAGCGTGGCACCGCCGAACTTTGATGGCACTGTCAATGTGCAGGCCAGAGATGAGCTGCCGCCGGACTATTCGGCTTTTGCACCGACGTCCAGGCTGGCGGCGAGAGCCAGGGCCAGTGTTTAGGAAGACGACTTGGGCTGCGTATTCTTACGATTGATGTTTTCTTTCACTGTGTTCCGGATACCCGTCAATTTGCTATAGGTTTGCTCCTGACGTTTTTGGTTTCATGTGGTGGCATTGCGCATCATCACGGGATTGTTGCTGCCTGAAGATAAGTTTTAACAGATTGTTGGATACCCTTGCCATGGACGCGTGTCGCGATAGTATACTGCATGCCAGAATAATCACTAAAATTTAATGCCTTCACCGTCTCTCCGTGCATGCAGAATCTTTGCAGGTGATAGGGCGCACTCGCCACCGGAGTTGGCAGTCAGTCCGAGAACGCCGACGCCCAATCTACTCCGAAGTGATGCGCATTTGCACCAACATCACCATGCTCATCATCATTGACAGCACCTACCCCAAGACTGTCGCGAGATTATTTCACGATGAAAGTGGCCACGTTGGAAAGCCGTAAACTCGCTTTGACACAGAACCCAACCAAGAGCAAAGCGATGGCTGAATGAAGACCGTCAGCCGTGCGAGCCAAGTCATCGTCAAGCGCAAGCGATCATCGACGAAGACGAAGGTTATGGAGACGAGTTGGAAGACAGCGATGATAGTGATGGCATGACCGAGTACAAAGAGGTGACCGAGCACGACCGCTGTGACTGGGGCCATGTCAACGCCATCTCTCACCACGCCGCCGCACGCCTGGTGCAAAAGTACTACTTCCCTGTGGGGGTGGCAGTAGATGCTCGAGAAACCCACCGTACTAAAGATGCCTTCAATCTTGTCGTCTTCGTCAAGGTGGTTTTCCATGACGGCACGACTACGACGGTGATTGTTCGCATCCCTGCAAACAGAGTTGAAGCACACTGGACACCAGAAGATGCGTACATGATGGAGCGAGAGGTACAGCTAGTGGTTACATCAGCAATGAAACGTCTGCTCTAGTGTCCATCATTCTTAAGTACTCCGCCACGCTGCGCAACGACGTTGGCTGCCCATACACTCTAATAACCAAGCTGCCTGGACAGGCTGTTTTCAGTATCTGATTCAACAAACCATACGATCCAGTAAACCCCTTCGGTGCTTACCACGATGCCGACGTCCCATCCGCCGAGACTGAGAAGAAGCGCATTAACTTCTTGCGTTCTCTCGCACGAAACATGGCTGAACTTCAAACTCTGACGTTCGACAAGATTAGTATGCATCTGATTACGGAAGAGGGCAATACAGCCGGACCATCATACCACTGGACGAACGAGAAAGGCATCGACAAGCTGACAAAGCGATCTGCTCTCGAGTGTACTCAGGCGCACATTCAAGCCTCGCTAGCCAAATCGTTTACGGTCAATCCCAAAGCCGAGAAGAACGCAATATAGACATTTACCTTTCACCACAATGACCTCGACTTCCAGAACATCTTGGTTGACGAAAAAGGTAACGTAACCGGTATCATAGAGTGGGACAAAACCTACACAGCACCGCGTTGCATCGGCGCTGTATTATCTTCCATGTTCTTGCGCAGCGACTGGTTTCCGCGCTACGTCAACGATCTGCGTATTGCACCACACATGGCTTGGGACCAGCACCGCTGTCGTGAGATCTACACTGCTGCGATAGTCGTATACACTGGAGTCGACTGTCTATCAGGCGGCCCTGGCTGCTATCTATGAAGGAGGGGATTCGGAAGACCTGATTGAGAAGCTTCTGCGGTTTATTTCTGAGTGTCGCGTTGAGCCGCGGGACTTTTTGCAGGGCATTGGGCAGAGCTGGCCGTCAGCTGTGCGTATGCTGTTACGCGAAGCTTGGTAAAATCTTCCCGTCTGCATCACCGCGCGCTGGGTTGTTGGATAATTTTGAGGACGAGGTGCAGCTCAATGAATGGTGGAAAAGCTTTGATGGGCTTCTGATGCCTTACAGAGAGGAAGTCAATGGTAATTGGTGATGCGGAAGACGGACAGTCTTATAGCGGGTAGGAAGAGAGATGTCGAAAACTCGGTGACAATCCAGAGAGGAGGAGGGGAGGGCGGTACACTGTTAGGCTTTATCTGTGGTCCTTATATAAGTACAACCCGGGATAAGATGCTTGTAGTGGCAGTCAGGAGAAAACTGCAAGTCAGAGAGTGGTGCACATCAGATTTCGACGTACGGCTGAGGCTGCGATATGCTGCTTCCATTGTTTCTGCATTGCTGCGCTGTGGCAGTTGGTCTTTGTGGTGAGGCAAGTGGTGTACGAGCAACATTGAATTTCGTCTATGTCAGATCTTCTCTTCTAGCTGCCCCGGTCGCGAAGTCTGTATTCCCTGACAAATACGTGGCAACCACCATGTACGCTCCTGCGAGTTGAAACATTAGTGAGCTTACCAATTGCGCTCACAAATAAGTCCAAAGTTTTCCTTGGTTGTCATTTTCGTACTTTGACTTTACTTTCCAACATCTCCATCGGCTTCCGTCCACACGATACCGTGAAAAGTCTTCTAGCACGATGATACTGATCCACACAATGAGAGGGGAAACGAACGACTTGACCGAACACATGGAACACCCACTACTATCGCGAGGTTTATGCCGCAGCTTTAGTTGAGGCAGGCAGATAAGACGCGAAGTTCACCATAAACTCTGCAACGTACCAATCTGCAGTATCAGCGGTCACCTGCGACGCCCGAGACTGTCCAGATGATTTTCTCAGCAAGTTGCTTCGCTCCGTTCCACAGTGTCGCGTTGATATGCACGACTTCTGCAAGTGCGTGGGTTCTGGTAGGCGAGCAGCGCAAGCATGGCTTGATGGCGAACTCAAATAAACTGTTTGAGCCGGGAGTTCCAGAACCTTGTATCTTGAAGGAGCTCGACTTCAAGTGCTGGTGGGGCGCTTACGATAACTTGCTTGACTTCTACGAGTACGAGCTGGACCATGAAGACGACGAAGAAGACACTGGCGATAGCGGCTGTAACAGCGACGAGAAAGAAGACGACAGCGCCTCCATGGCTTCCGCAGAAGACTCTAACGGGGGCATTGGGGATGACGAGGCCAGCGACGATAAGGGTGATGATGGTGACGATTTTCAACCAGCAGCCAAGCCCTAGCCCCAGCCATCTAAGTTGGTGGTAAGTAACAAGAGTGGTCAAGAGATATGTGTACGAATGGATGTTGATCTGTATTGAAGTCACATTGACTCAGAGCTTGTGTCGTTATTCCCGTGGATGGTTGTGATGAAGTGCAGCAGCAGGAAAGCTTGCAGCCGGCCCCGCTCTGATCGACCGCTTAAAAAGCTACGTAGCGTTTGCGAAAGCAGCCACACATCTCTGCCACAAAAACTCGCGATCATCCGCTTATTTCACGACAATGCCACGCAAGTGGCATCGACCTGTAGTAGGGTCTCGCAAGACTCGACCATACATTGTGGCGGCGAGTCGCGCAGCGTGCCACAACAATGAGGGGTCTAGTCTTCGCCAGTCTTCTTGGTGCACAGGTGAGGTGACTTGACCCCAGCAGCTTCCCCGCGTCACAAGAACACCAAACCTGGAACAGGTTCGCGAAACTTTGATAGCTCTTCGCTTGGCCAACTGGCGCACGATATGAGTGGTCCGATAGACTTGGAATGACCGGAAAGAGCCGTGTTAGCTCAATAGAGCTGCACGCTGCTAGCCTTGGTACTGTATCATATGAACATGTCCTTATCCCCAGCTCCGAGCTTCTCTGCTCCTTCCCCTCGATCGTTCAAGGTGTGCGAGCTTAGCCGGGGTCACAGCGCGCTGTTGGCGGTTGTAATTCCGTGCACAGAGTGGCACAGTACCTACATAACTGCGTAGCGCATGCTTCTGATGTAGCTGCGGCACCCATCATATGCACACAACTCGAATTGTCGGCCTCGGAAGCTCACAAACCCGGGTACCTATCTACACCGAGATACACTATAGACGGAGCAGTTGCACTCGAAGAACCCAGCTCACGTCAGAATGGCAGACGACTCAGACATCAGGGGAAACCCAAATGGCAACACCATCATCATCGCGATTATAGTACCCGCTTGCTGTGTCGTCCTTTTGATGACACTTTTGATACTGTAAGAGCTGGTGTCTTTCGACCTGGAGATCCATGCTAACTTTTGTGAGGAGTCACCGTCACAGATCGTACCTTTTGCCAGGTCTGTCTCATGATGTTGAGGCGGCACAGAAAGCTGAGCGCATGCAACTGCGAAGAGAAGAGCTTGAAAAATCCATCAAGACTGAATCTTTCTACAATTGGCAGGCCACGCAAAAGGAGAAATACCCCGAATCGCTATTGACGACTGATCCAGTGTGGTGAGTAGTAGGTAAAGTGACGAAGAAGTTGTACGCTGACCAAAGCCTAGTGCAATATGCCTGGATGAGTTCGATGAAGATGCGCAGATACGCGGTTTACGATGCTCGCACGCATTCCACACCCAATGTCTTGACGAATGGTTCGGGCGCTACAATGAATATTGTCCGCTTTGCCACAGAACCATTATACCTGGGAAGAGGGTCGTGCGGGCTAGGATGATGGAACGACCGCGACCCATACCTGTCGCCTTCATGGTACGATTCCCTGTACAACGATTGTTGTGTACTACGATGAATCATGGAACTGATTCACTAAGGCCTAAAAGGGACACGTCGTTTAATATCCCACCTGCCGCGCCGTGGACGCATGTTGTGACTTAGCGCTGGCGGCTCGGCAGGATAGTCTGCCATATCAGATGCATCGACGAGCACTCGAAGGACATGCCGAGCGCTTCATGTAAGACCCGCTGTGTATTGCACTCTCGGCGCAGAATCACCTTCGCGTATATGAGACTGTCTAGCAGACAGGCTGCATAACGAGAAGTGGCGCTACAAATGCACAATTTGCACATGCCTTTCGCTCGAGTCGCCAGCAAGTACAGGCGTTGGGAGGGGATACTGCACGTAAAGCTCGATGAAATACGAGACAGTATTCACGGAACACGAGTGTTCGTCTTCCAGTCTGTGGTCCTGCTGTTCTGATGGGACCGCGGAAGCAAGCAGGCAGACACCAGCGTACGACAGTGGTGGAAAGGTGTGGCACACAGCTCGAGCAGCGGGGCCCAATGGACCAGCTGGCTTCAGTAGCCTCTCTAGTTTGTACTAGGAGCCACCATCAAGAAGGACGAACGCTCCATATGAGGGTGCCACGCCGGCATGCATGTACAGCGCGGAGCCCAGCCCCTCGGTCTACCTAGTGGGACAGGTTGCGGATCGTCCCGTACGCTCGTATTGACAGAAGCATCTCCGAACTGCACGATCTACCCGCTTGGATGTGCCGAAAAGTGCATCGCTAGCAGATGGGCTGATGGGGTTCTGGTAACGTGCTGCGGAGGCTTCTCCGCAGAAGCTAGGCGAGCGCTGTGTAGCTAGGCTTTCGAATGAGCATTAGTTCACTTCAATTCAGACTGCCTCCTGTCAGACCTCTTCGACTTTGTCTTTTCTTGTTCTGCAGGAGTTCAGTCAAGCTTCTGTTTCTTCGACCATCACGTGCTGCTCGAGAATGCTGGCCAGGATTGCTTGCGCTAAAGACGGGCGCTTTCCTTAGACCCGACTGACCCGAGTCGGCCCCGACTGAAGCCTCCACCTTCAACTACATCGAGTTCAGACCTCGCATTTCATGCTGTGCCATCGCGGAATCTGCAAGAAATGCATCGCACATCGGCGTTGTCCTCAACAAATTGTCGCAGCGATGGCGCCAGATGCCTCAGCCTGCCAGGATGCAGCCGAGGAAAAGCGGGTCCTCAGCTAAATGTCACGCCACCTCTGGTGGTCTGATATTCTTTCTGGACTCCCAGGACCGTGGGCTCGACAGCTTGCGCTTCACTGCTGCACCGAGATACCCGTTCAAGCAACTGAAAAGTTCTTTCGCGTTCAGGTGCCCACTCCATCTGCAACAATCTACTCTGCACGTCTGCCGCCGGGACCAGTCGGGTGCCTTACACTGTATCAAACCCTTTCAACCACAGCTGTGGAATTCGCCCAGAGCCACCAGCTATTGCCCGCGTTTGCGCTTGCGTGCCTACTCAGCGTCATAAGCAACAGCTCCTTCCGGGTCGACAAGAAGTAGCCCGTTTCCTGTGCTTGAAGTTGTCTCTGCCCCCGTCAACATCCTGAGCGAACTTTGCTGCATCCTCGAACAAAGGATTACAAAGGAACCACCGAGCTTATATTCTCGACCCCAGTTGCGCCGGGCGCTTACATCCGGAATCTAGCCGCATCATTGGCTTGGCCGAGACACGTTAGCAGGACTCGTGCGTTGATATCTCCTGATCAACGCGTGAGCGCTCTCGTGCAACAGCCTACCCACCAACCGTCATCATGGCTCTCAATTGGGATGCATTCCTCAATGCTGAGAGCTTGAATATACCGCACGACCAATGGTCCGATCTTTCAGCACCTACAACAGGCCCTCCGTCTTCTGATATGCCCAAGTCCATCTCCTCGCAGACTTCAGGGTCCACGCCTGAGGACGCCACTACTTTCGACACTCTGCTCAACGGCGCATCAGCCGACCCTTACTTCGACGACTCGTTCTTCATTTCGAATGACTACTTCCTGAGCGATCTCGAGGTGCTGCAGCCGTATGGCAACATCGTCGCCGCAGGTGGTTCAACAACAGAGTCCTCACCTGAGCCTTCCACTGCTGCCGCCAATCTCTCCACTTATCAGACCCCCGCATCGATGTCGACAAGCTCTAATCAGTCACCCCAGATGGCGTCACTGCGCAGGCAGTCGGTCCAGCGTGCCAACACGTTCCCTAACCCCGCTTACGAGTCTATGTTCCCCAACAACATCGAGACAGGTTTCGTAGAAGATCTCACCTTCCCTAATGGAGTCAAGAATACATCAACACCAGCCAAGCCAGCACTTGACAGGACCAGGACATCCATAGACATCACAACCAAGCGCACTAAGAACAAGCCAGACATCCTGTCCGCATGCTGGACGTCACCACTATGTCCTAACCACGATCAAGACGGACCACCACCTAATCCGTCCACGTGTGGCGGAGGCTGTGCCCCTTTTCTGTTTGCTGATCAAGACAACTTGCCAAATATCAATGACCTATTGGCCGAACCTCAAGAGGTGACGGCTGAAGACGGCATTGTGGAGATCCAGCCTCGGCGAAAGAAGCGCTCGGAGAGCGAGACATCGACTGGCGAAGCCACAGGACGTTCGTTCCAACAGCCCGCCAAGACAGCTACCGAACTCGTTGCTGAGGCAAAGCAACGCATGAAGACCGAGACCACAGACGACTCTCCCGTCCAAGAATCACCACCCGCTGCGACGGATGACAAACCCAAAAACCGCCGTCGACTACCTCACAACCAGGTCGAGCGCAAATATCGAGAGTCACTAAATACTCAGCTTGAGTCTCTGCGACGCGTCGTGCCATCTCTGCAACAAAATGCCCGCGCATGCGACAGCCCTGATATTGAAGACCTGCCAACACCCTCGAAACCCAGCAAGGCTGTTATTCTTGCTTCAGCAACAGCTTACATCAAACAACAAGAGAAGGACAAGAAGGCTCTCGCTGACGAGAACGCCCTTTTACGAGCACGGGTCAAGGCACTACAAGCTCTTGTCAAGTGCGATGACTGCAGCTTAATGCAGTATGTCATGGACATGAAGATCAACCAAGTGAAGTGATCGTCATCACTTGCGTCCCTGCTCTTCGACAAGATGCTGGCAATCTGTCTAGATCGTTCTGTCTTACCTCTCACCCTCTCTCCAACATCTATCTCGAGTCTTCATACCTCGAGGAGCATCTCAATGGCGTTCAGAAAAGTAGCATTTCGGGTTGGCCTGTCTGAACGGCCAGTTAGCTCCCGTTCGATGTAGCAAGCAGTATTCTTTTCGGTCCGTTCCAATTGCCTTTGGCCAAGTTTTGGTACTGGAGATGTCCTTATCAGGAGTTCTCAGTCCTTCGCTCCGCAGTGCACAGCTGCATGTAATGTTAGGCGTTACGAAAATGGGATGCCTCGGATGGCACATGCTGAACAACAGCAAGGCGTTACAAGGCTGACGATGCCGCTTATGCGCGGCTAGAGTCGGCCGTCAATTCTCTGCGGTCAATACACATCTACAACTTCAGACCTCAAAATTGGACTTCGACCTCATTTGCCTCCTCCACGTGATATACGCCTGCCTCGAACCTTGTCAGGGAACAAGCTCTAGAGGTGGGTCACGCATACCAGTGCGGCAGCGGGTGGTAAAGTTGTTGCAGATGTTGACTCCACCCGACTCCACCCGACTCCACCAGAACCCGCCAAAACTCCACTTTTGACTCGTATAGCTGCAGATCAGAACTCACCGCCTCGAAAATCGTTGTGGCAAAATCAGAAGGAGAAGGTTGGACAAGGAATGTTTTGGCAGGATCAACAACAACGATTGCGCATCAACAGTAGGCAATAATGAGTCTCTGCAACGTGCTGGAGACAGGGCCGAGGTTGCACTCATACTGACACATATTAAGATGAATCAGACCGTACGATCCCGAGCGCTGAGTAACAGTCGGGAGTCACAGTTGAGATCAAGCAAAGATGATGGGTGAAGTTTGAAGAGTGATGAATTGAAGCTTTCCGCTTTTCGTAAAGTAGGTCCCGTAGGTTTGCCCATGAATCTATCCCAGTGCGCCAATATTCCCAAAAGTGTCCGATGATCCCAATCCGAGCCCGATATTAAAGTTGATATCGTATCGTCGCCAGTATCAACAAGGTGGCGTAACCATAGACGTGAAGAAGTGCTAATACAACATCGCTGATGCTAGATGATAGACATTCTAGTTCTTGAACTGGGGCTCGTCGGCCTCAACAGCGGGTGTAGGGGGGACAGAGCGGTCTTCCCAGTTGGCCTCTGTAGTGTTGTCAGTGGCTAGTAGACTTAGTGAAGACGTGGTGATAACATACGGATGGAGCACTGAACGGTGCCAATGGGCCACTGAGGGCCGTCCCAGTTGTCCCAACCCTCCTCGTAGGATGTGATGGCGTCGTGCTCGGCCTTGAAGGCAATCTCCTCAGCGGTAAGCTGAATCTTGGGGATGGTGGTCTGGGCAGACATTGTGATTGACGTGTAGATTGTTGTGTTTGGTTGAGTGATTGATGAATGGATTGATGGATTGATTGATGAGTGAGGGAAAGCTGGGGAGCACTCGAGCTTTTCAATGCTTCAGCGAAAATCTGAAATTGCGGTCACGATGGAGCAAAAGTCCGTGCTGGTGTAGACTAAGGTAAAGATAGTCTCGGAGCCAATGCCGCTATCTCGGGGATCACGAAGCGACACGACTAGCGAGTCAAAAACAGGCACGAGGTACGAGAAATGTGGGGAGATTCGCCTTCCAGAACCCACTTCCCAGGTCGCCTCCTAATCGTCTCCGGATATTCAGGTTTTCCTCCGGATAAACTTGGTGTGTGTGGCATTCGAGATCTATCGAATGCGGAGGATGAAGGAGCTGGAGTGCAGAACGAGTTTGATGTTGAGCTCGGGAGAGTCCGGCATCGGTCACGCCATCCAGTCTCTCCATCAATGAAACTTCGAGTGCAAAACAGAATCACCTGCCACCTTCGCCCAGATGTGTCAACTGATACTGCGTCGCAGCTCCTGATGATGGGCGATCGTTTGCCGGTTGCGGTCGCCACGCACGCGCCTGCCACGCAGCGGTTGCTGATACTCACACCACCGGGACGACCCACGATGCGGCTCTTGGTGCAGGTCGACATCGTGAACAGGTCATAAATAAAAGGTAACACCGCGGGCAGCGGACAGCGCATTCACCAGCAAGAGGAACAATTATCATCATAACGCAACTTCAACGCAGTGTTGAGAAGTCGCTTTCCGCGGATACAGCGCATTGTCAACACCTTGCGTCACAGTTTCATCCCCACACAGGACATCAATGCACGCGAAAATCGAAACTCAGTCCCCGCGGCTCAAACCCACGATGTCGCTCTTCCCCAACGTTCTCCACCCTTCCACATACTCCACTCTTCTCGGCGATCGCCAAAAGTCCACATCAGCACCTTCCCGAGAAGAACGCGAAAATGAACATCAGACGGCACGCCAGGTTGATCACCGTCACATCTCAGCATTCCTGATAAGTCTTCTGAGTCACATGTTTGCGCCAGTCGCGTACCAGCAGTGCACATCCTCGACGCCGTGTTGGGCGACCTCGCACCGTAGCGACTGTGCATCAAAGAGGGGTGACAAAGCAGTGATTATTGTGGACGATGAGTTTGTGCTTCTGGAAGATAAGAGTAGCGAAGAGCTAGATGGGACATCACTTTGCCGTGAAGCAACGATCGAGAGTTGGAAGGCCTCAAAGAAAGCGCAGAGAAAGTTTGGAGATGCACGGCAGTGGAGTGACTTGCCGTATTTTGGCTGCCCGTAAGCGACAGTGAGGTGTCTACAGGTTTGAGGCAAGAAGCATGCACGAACCAAACAGATCAAAAGCAGGTCCTGTCAAGCTTGCAGAGATCGAGAAGACCACCAGGTGATGCCCAAGCAGCACATTATTGTGGAGATTGTTCTGCTTTCGAGTGGAGCAGTGATGATAGACACATGAAGCAGGAGCTTTCTAGAGTCGTAAATAATAGTCAATGATACTCAGTCACCCGGGAGTTGTGGCCTCTTATCCGCAATGCAAATACATATCCGATACCCGTGCTATGTGGCAACTGTCCAAGCATCCACGCAACGGCCCAGATGCAGAAGGCAAGTGATACTGGCAGCCTCATCAGCCTCGAATTGTCTGCCCACGTGCAGAATAACCATTGACGATCGCTTATCAAGCTCATCCCTGGTGGCAACGTTGACTCGGTACCATTGCTGGAACGTTCTCGATCAACGAGGGACGGGCCGGACGGGTTGCCTAGCATGGTTGAAGAGGAAGGTACGAGGCGAGACGCTGGGGAGATGGAAATTTGCGCAGATAAGGGTCTCAACACAAAGCAAGCACTGTGCACCCCCGTCATATCGAACATCAATACTGGATGAGGCTGTTAACCGCCGGTTGCGCTTCATTTGAGCACGAAACTGAAGAAAATGCCATGTTTTGTTAGGTCCTTGACCTGTCACTGACATTTGCCAATAACGCAGATATCGATGTGAGGCCTGTATTTCCTGGCATTGTCAGTGGCAGCATCTCCTGTGCCGTCAGGTTCCGTCAAAGCTAGGCGTTCGATACTGGGTCGTTGGTCATCACGATCAACGTTGTGGCATGAACGTGGCTTTCTGCATCGACATCTGGGTGTCGAGCACACAGAGTAACTTCATCTTTCGAACGAACCAGTCACGGAGCGTCTCGCTGTTGAATTCTGCAGCAGCGCGCTCATCGTCCTTGCCAGAAGCGTATCTCTTGCTTCCAAGTGGTAGAGATTGCCACCTGCATGTCCTGGCTTCCCAAAGGTTTGGGACACATCCTCCCTGGGGCTTTCCTCCCTCAACCGATCATTTGGCCGGCCACAACGGTGTTGGCATCATAGCGAGCTTTTTCGTACGACTCGAAAGGATTTCTCACCCAAGGCTGGCTTTTTTGGCGCTCCGAGGAGACCTCGAAAGGCAATGCACAACTGACTCGGGTGTGTCCGACTCTGGAAACATCTGCAAGCACAAGCTTCTCGTTCATGTACGACGTCGCAGCATGCAGGTATCCGGCATCGTGGGATCTTCCCGGTATTGTGAAAGTGCCCTAGGCGATTGCACCGTCTTTGCTATGGCGTGAAATTCGGCACAAAACCCGAGCTCTGCAGCTAGCCAGCGAGCGGCCGGTTGCGACGATTTGAGCTGAAATGTCACTTCGGACACTTGCTCCTGCGAATCAACAAAGCGCATTGCGGCTAGTAGCAGTTGTGCAAACACGGAAAGCTGGAAATGCTATCCACTGCTCACCGCCCACGTGCGTTATCAGATTCGGCGATCTGCCATGTCGTCACTCTTGGCGCCGCTATTGCACTGAAAGAGTCACTGCGCACATCCTATTGGCTAGAAATCTTCACGTTCTTGTAACATAAACCGCGAAAGGGCAAGGATGCAACGGTATCAGATCCACAACTCAGACCTCGAGAACATGAATACCGTCGAAGAAAGCGCGATTTCGCACGAGAAAGAGCATAGACCGAACAACGTCGACGATGATGTCGAGAAGGGGAGGCGTAATGAGCAGGACCACAAGGCAACAGGTACGCCTGCCGGTGGCAGTAGTGTTCAAACATCTGAGGCGCGAGCTTACAATACACCAGGGCTCTACAAGAAGCAAGCCGATCTGCCCCCACTGAAGGGGTTGTCGTTTCTCGACAGGTTCCTGGTACTATGGATCCTCATTGCTATGGGTGTTGGTATTGCCATTGGCAACACTGTCGATAATGCTGGTCCTGCATTACAGCGGGGCGAGTTTGTAGGTGTCAGCATACCCATCGGTATGTATCCTTACAATTGCGTGTATTCGGTTGGTTGCTAACAAAACCTGATAGCTATTGGGCTCCTTGTCATGATGTATCCCATCTTGTGCAAAGTCCGCTACGAAACATTGCACTTGCTGCTCTCGCACAAAGACCTTTGGATACAAATCGGCATCTCCTTTGTCCTGAATTGGATCATTGCGCCACTTTTTATGGTCGGGCTGGCATGGGCTTTTCTGCCAGACCGTCAAGATCTAAGAGAAGGACTGATCTTCGTCGGCATTGCACGCTGTATCGCCATGGTGCTCATCTGGACAGACCTCGCGAAAGGAGATGGCGATTACTGCGCGGTACTCGTGGCCTTCAACTCGATACTGCAGATCGTCCTTTTCGCACCATTGGCTATCTTCTACATTCAGATCGTCAGTCATGGCGCAAAGACGAATGTGTCGTATGAGAAGGTCGCTCAGAGTGTCGGCGTCTTCTTGGGGATACCTCTCGGTGCCGCCGTACTCACACGACTAGCCTTGAAAGCCATCATTGGCGAGGAGAGGTACCAGCGTCGCTTCCTCCGATACATTGGACCTTTTTCCCTTATCGGCCTCCTCTACACGATCATCGTTCTGTTCGCCAGCCAAGGTGCACACGTAGTCAGACAGATCACCGACGTCCTTCGAGTTTGCGCGCCCTTATTGGTGTACTTCCTGGTTCTCTTCTCGGCTACCGTATGGTTCTGCTATAAGATGGGTTTCGCCTACAAGCTCAGCTGTGTCCAGGGGTTTACAGCCGCAAGTAACAACTTTGAGCTCGCTATTGCCGTAGTAGTCGCGGTGTACGGTGCCTCAAGTGGACAAGCGTTGGCAAGCACTGTCGGTCCGTTGATCGAGGTGCCAGTGTTGGTGGTTCTGGTGTACGTCCTCCAATGGTTAAGAAAGCGGTGGCAATGGGCCTAAGAAGTCGGTTAGATGTTGATCGACAGATTTAATCAACGAGTAAGCGAATGAAAGCGTCAGAGCGAGCGTTTGAGAGTGTGACATGAATGTTGAAAGTTGACAGGTCAGCGAGATCTAGACATGTAATGACCGGGTAACAATACCCAAAAGACTGGAGATAGAAGGTGATCCGAAGATCTACCTAGGGCACCGACTAACACAGCCACTCAATGCATCGAATCTTCCACGGAAAAACCACGCCTACGAAGTGCAACCGTGGTATTGGGAATCGTCCAACTTGAAGCTAAGGGCTTAGGGGCAGCGCCTGACAGCAACGAATCAAGATGCCAGTGCGTTTGGCTTTGATCTTCCATGGTTCGTATCACGGCCGCTGCGGCAAGACTAAGTTGCCGTAGTACGAACCAGCATACGCCATTGCTGACTGGCGCCGGAGGCAACACCGAAGCCAAAAAACCAAGCGTCTTTAGGTCTTCACGGCTGTTACGAAGGACGGCTGCATGCGGTCGCCTTAGTTCTGGGGCCGAACTTTCTCGGTAACGTGTTTCACCAATCAGTCCAGGCAACAAATACAGAGCGCTCTTCTTTGGCGGGACAACATGAATCGCATCTGTTCATCACTAGGCAACTGACGGACTTGCCGGTGGGTCTGTTCGGACGTCTGTCGTCCACGAAAATACTGAATGCGACTGACATCAAGTCCAAAGCCTGAGTGTCGCTCTGAGTTCTTGTACAATGACTGTCAAGATGTAGATATCTCCAAGATTGACCTTACGATCAAAGTTTCTGTTTCGCCCGATGAAGAACGTTGCCCTTGTGCTGCTGTACGGATTCTTCCGCTTGTACGATGGTTGAACGAGATCAACGATGTGGGACGTCTGATGCTAACATACTGATAGTTCTGCCCATGACTTGTAGCAGGTAGTCCAAAGAAGTCGGACGAGCTCGTTCAGCCGAGGACTTGGTCTAGTTGCACGTGGCATCGTCGACGATCTCCGTTGTGGAGTCGGAGGTCCGCGATGTGTCCGCCCAGTGACTCGGAGGCAGTGAGCGTTTTGCCATATTACAGTCTTCGTAGCGCACACAGTCCTGAACAAAGCCACAACGATCGATGGGCTGGTGGCTCTTGTGACACGCCGGTATCACTGCCTAGACAGAACGTCAGGACCAGCCCGGTCGCTTTGACGTCAAATGGGAGGTATTTGACACCGTTTTGACAACGCCACAGCTTCGTACAGCTAGTTGACGTCTTAACAAACTTGACACGCCAAGACCTCTATAGGCAGGCAGGTACACCCTCCTCTGGCACGTACCTCTTAAGGGCTAACCCCTCTCACCCTTCCCTTTTCCTGCCTCAATAGGTAAATGCTAAGCCTCTGCTATTTTGCTAAGCGTGAAATATTGTCAAACAGCACGTATCAGACGCTAATTTGACAGCGCCGTCAAGACAGCGTGAAAGCACCAAAGTACCGAGAAGACCGGGCTAGTCAGCACCAGTGGCATGGCTGATGCTGCCGGAGAAGAGCGGAGCTAGGCTCCCTGTGCCGCGTCCCAAGGCGTGATACTTCTGAGTGCATAGATGTTGAGATCGAATCGAGGGTGCATAATCTGACTGTGGTCTATGCAGGTGCCCGAAGCATCTGAACACTAAGCGTCGCACTGCAGATGTTTGCATGTCTGTTTGTGTCCCTCTGATAATGTGTAAGTATGCCTCGTACTAAATACGAATCTGGAATCTGGTGGGCTGGCAATTCTCCTCATAGACATCTGAGTGACGCTGTTGCAGTTGTGCACGTTGGGGTTGTCGGTATAGTGTGACGCCCTCGATAGAGCCGGATAATTTGCAGTCGAGTTGCAGTCTTTTCTGGTGCCTACTTGCACATGCCAATGTCACCATGCAACGCCTCTCCAGGTCAGTGGACTCGAGGGGAAGCCTAATAGAAAGTGGCGTACAGTAGCCTGATGCTAGAAGAGTTAGACGAAGCTGGTTGTTCTGTCGTGCATGTGTATGACGATCATCAGGGTGACAGCCTTACGTTCTGAGGCTGACTGCAGGGCGCTTTGACTTTGCTTGGTCCACGTAAACCTTTACACCGCCATTTTGAATAGCAATTCAGACATTCTCAGACATGTCGAGGTGGGACGCACCTCTTCGAGGGTACTCCTGCTTCGATCGCGCATAGGGTAGGCAATGCGCAGGAAATGTGGCTTTGCTGCGTAAAACCGTTAGATATTTGGCGGACAAGCTCAGGGAATGATTCGAGCCGCAGGGTCAGTTCAGCCGACTAGCAATTGCTGCTTCCGGTGAACTTACGAATCTTGTAGATCCGTCGTGTGAGTGCCGCGAGATCGCCTTTGGCCGGTGTGCAGTGCGAAGAATTGTGCAGGTGAAGCGACTGGATATCCCACGCTATTAGGAAGCGTTGTTATAGGCAGGGTACAAGTTGTGCCGGCACTAGGAATCAAGCATGCCGGTCTGAATCGCAGCACGGCCTTCTCGCGTCTCAAAGATGTGGTCTGCACGAGCACTTATGCAGTCGCGTTGCATGTTTTCGAGTACCGTTACCTGTTTGCGTGTTAATCCTGGCTGATACTCCACTAAAGGAACGCGCCCTCTCTTACGTCACGAGTGTGACTACCCTGTCAATACCCACACAATGAAGACGCAATCTAGACTCGCGGCAGGAACGAGCAGGCATCGACGCGCTCATCGCGGTTGCTGTGCGAGCAAAAGAAAGTGCCTCAGCGACCGAACGCGCCTTCCCCGAATTGCCGGTCATGAATCCGAGGGGCTGGTTCGGCTACCTAGCGGCTGCTGTGTTTCACCTTGTGTCTTTATCCACGCCCTCAGCAGAGCAACACATCAATGTGAAGCACGCCCTCGTGGCCGATGCCAGTGCGATGTCTAATTTGCATCCGTCGAGCAGCCTGCTCACCCAATTAACAAGAGAGCGGCCGTGTTGCTCTCAACTGCATCCACAGTCCCGGTGATACCCAGCTTTGTGGCTTTGCTCCGGCAATCCCAGAGCCAAAATCCACCAAATCCTACCCAAACAAGTCTCTGCCTAGCGCAAGTTGTGGAAAGACCTCACCAATATCCAGTTCCAGGTCGCTTGACCCACTGACCGCCGTAGAACAGGCTCAGGCACGCAACAGACCGTTGCCTGTCATGAGAGACAGCCCTGCTCCCGCTGCCAGCATCCCAAGCACCCCCACTATGTCTCATGACATGGAGAACACGTCTTCATTGGGCGTTCTCACTACCTGAGGTGTCAGGGGAGGTTCGACGAGCTCGCATCCTGCCTCTCGGTCTGATTGAAACGAAACCTGCAGGACAAGTGCGGTAAACCATGCGCACGCATATCTCCTACCAATCAACGCGAAGGCGTCTCTTTGGCACTGAGGGGAAAGCGACAGCTAACGCATGATCCGGATGCGTGATCCCAGGCTGACGACCAGATTCTTGGGAATCGACGACTCGCAACATACACGTCTCCACGTCATGTACTCCTCTATCACAGCTTGCTGGGATGAAAAGCGCCTCATTATGCTGAGACAGCCAATCGCTCAGTTATATTTACGCCCGTATACAGAAGCCATACGGGTTATGTCGTGGGTGACCTGGTGTCCTGCATGCAGGCACTCCTTACACAGCAGAACCAGCGGTCGAGCCAGAAGTCTATCATCGCAAGCAAGCGACTTGCTCCCCTGCCACTGAACCGCTGCGACTAGCAAATGCCATCAGATCTGGCACTCGTACAGGCCAGCCTCAGTGCAGAACCGATTCCCTCGAGACTATGAAGCCAGTATCCACAGCATCTACAGATCTCATCTCCACACAGTTGCCACCAGCCCCTTGCTGCGCTTTTGCGGTACCGCGCAGCGGGCCGGCACGGGCAGTGAGGAAAAGTGCACTGATGCAGCAGTGACCGTGCCTCAATAATAGATGCAAGTCGGAAACACGATTGCAGCTCATTTCGGTCGTGCTCAGATCAATACACGGATTTGGGCACTCTTTCCAAAATTCCTCATGATTGCCGCTATCCCAACAACGGGCCATGCAGTAGGCCGAAGACAGGCTCACCAGGTGTACGCCTCATGACACGGCTCTGGGTCATTAATGTTCCTACACAGGCTTGCAGCTGACGCTGACCAGAACGGGCGTCTCGCGTCAGCAATGGGTCGATTGAGAATTGCGCTGGAGAGCGCGGAGATTGGTACCAGAGTGCTGGAATCAGACCCAAACTCTCATCGCGGGCGACTGCGCAAATGCGTCGCGCATGCCGAGCGATGCTCAACCCTGGCAGAAGTGCCGAAGGACATGTTCCATCGCTGGACTGTTGTGGTTGCAGCATCTGTCACGGTTTCACTCGAGACATTGGCATGGCAGCATCAAACGGCGCTGGGGCTGCCGAAACGTGTGGATAGCAGCGATTGGAATGGTGGCAGGGCTTGCCTAGCTGACCCAAGCAGCCGGCGGCGATTGGAGCAGTGTTCGGCGCTGGCGAGAGCTGTCCTCTTCGTCAGCCACCAGCGAGCCAAAGCAGAGGCGGCATCATTCATGCGCATGACGCTGCACTAGGGTTTTCGTGTGCTGAGCGGTGAGGGCACAGAGCAGCGCAGCGCAGCAGCAGCATGAGCAGGACGCAGCACGGTAGCATGGGCGAGCAGCATGCGCAGCGTCCGTCAGGAGGCAGGCACGGTGCTCATGCATTCCTCAGGGCGGCTGCGAGACGCTGGAGGGCTGCGCGGTGCCGTCTTGCAGCGGAGGCCGTCCAGGGCGTGGCTCTGGCTGCGCACAGGGAGCTGGCAGCAGCGATGGGTGAGGGGCAGACGGGATCCGCAGAACTGGCTATTCGCAGAACCGACAGGATGGATAGTGGGACCAGCACTAGGCCGCTCTCGCACACGCTCCGAGCACACTGGCGGGCGTCTTGCTGTCGCAGGTTGCAGGGACCAGGGTTTTAATTAATAGTGGTGCTGTTAATGGCTTAAGGCGCGGGTGGTTCCCAGAAGCACCAGCAAGTGGATCCAGCCGCCTCGGGCTGCCTCTGGTCGGGGACGCAGCGTGGACGAGCAGGAGCCCAGCGCCTGCGAAGGGACGCTTGAGGTGCGTCGGTGCAGGGGTGTGCGGGTGCTGTCTTAAATAACCCTCCCGCAGCTGCTCCTGCCCTGATGACTGAGAGAATCCCGGCCGTCCTGCCTGTCCCAGTGCTATACGTACAGGAGTGCTCCGCGATCCCAGCAGGCCGTCTCGACTAATAAAACCGACACGTCTCGCACGCAGCATCGCCGCCGGTGCCAGCAGGACATATCGTCCCTACCCATACGCCCATACTCGCCTCCAGCTGAAGACGGCCTCCATACCTGTTACCCCCTCTGCTGCTCGCCCTGCTGCCCTCGCCTACCCGCCTACACGCTGCAGCCCGCCGCTGCCACGACGACCAGCCCGCGACCGCGCGCGCGTCTTATGACCAGCGCACCCTCACGCACGGCACCAGTTCCCCGCCCGGCTGACGACTCTGAGGCGGTTTATTAGTCGACGCTGCCCGCCCACGAGGCCTGTTTGCTGCTCAACATCGCCTCAATGGTCACAATGGCATCGAATGGGTGAGTGCCCTGCTCCTGCTCCTGCTCCTCCCCGCTCCGTGCGACCTCCCGTCCCGCGTTGGCGCCCGCGCTCAGCCCGCGCAGCGAGCATCTGGCGCCCTGGGCACCACCGCCAGGACCGCGCGAACTGCAGAAAAAGCAGGAAAAGCAGGCAACTGACCAGGCCGCAGATTGCCCGTGCCCGCTCAAAACAGCAATTACCTCGAGAATGGCCGCTACTACCACGGCTACCGGAGAGGCATCTACCAATATCCGTGCGACGAGGTGAGCAGGCCACGCCGGTATGGGAGATTCAAGGCCAATTCTAACTGACACGCCCAGCCTGAAAAGGACCGCATGGACATCTACCACAAGATGTTCTCGGTAGCACGGCGAGACACACTGCACCAGGCCCCGGTGCCACCGTACGGAGAAATTCGCATTCTCGACGTGGGCACAGGCACCGGCATCTGGCCGATAGACATGGCCGAGTAAGCGGAAGAAAGCAACATGCGTCGTGTGCAGGGCTAACCGTGAGCGCAGCAAATACACAAACGCCGAGGTGCGCAGACCCGCTTTCTGTGTTGCATTGCGGTATGACAGACAGCTGACGATAATTGCGCAGGTTTTGGGCTTGGATCTGGTCAACATCCAGCCGGAAAGGTATGTGCCCACCCTTGCACCTGTCTGCCGGCACACGCACTAACTCTGCGCCCATGCAGAATCCCCCCGAACCTGCGTTTCCGTGTACCACGCGACTACGAGAGCCCGTGGTCGCTAGGCGAGGACTCCTGGGACCTGATTCACCTACGAATGGCCTGCGGCAGCGTCACGAGCTGGCCGGAGCTGTACCAGAAAGTCTTCGCGTACGCAGCCCCTTTATGCGTGCATGATCGAGGCTAATAATCGCAGGCACTTGAAGCCCGGCAGCGGTTGGATCGAGCACGTTGAGATTGATATGCAGCCGCGCTGCGACGATGGCACACTCGATCCCAAAGGCAAGCTTGTCCAGTGGTACGGCTACCTCGCAGACGCAACATGGCGAGTCTCGCGCCCAATTGCATACGACCACCGGACGCGCCAAAACCTGCAGGCAGCCGGCTTCATTGACATCCAGGAGACCGTAATCCGCGTTCCTTACAACTCGTGGCCCAATGATCCACACCAGAAGGACATCGGCAGGTGGTACAACCTAGGCATCACCGAGGGATTGGACGCACTATCCTTTGCCCCTCTCACACGCGTCTACCAGTGGGATCTCAACGCCCACGTTAAGCCACTCCTCGAGGGTGTCAAGAAGGAGATCTGCAACCGCAAAATTCATGCGTACAACAACATGTAAGTCGCCTAATATTGCTTGCCGTTGTACCAATTCATTGAGGTTACGACCCGATGCTGACCCCTTGCTCCACAGTCATATTTGGACTGCCCGCCGACCTCAGCAGTAGCATTTCAATATGCTAAAATTGCACTTGTAATGCTACTTGTGCAGCTGCTGTCTCTGGCCGTGTTCGCCTGCCACGACCCCGCTCTGGCCGACACGCTCGCCAACGGATCACTCTGCATTCCTCCGATTGTTGTTTGGGTCCACGAAAGAATTGCGCGACGCCGGTCTGCGACCTTCGACCGTCGCCCCGGCTCTGTAGAAATTCCCTGGCCGAGAGCGTAGCGCCGGCCCACCGTTCGTCGAGCCCATACCACTGGTGCGCCGCATTTGTCGAGCCTGCGGTTTTGCACGGCGGTGCTATCAGCACATTCCACGCCTATTTGACGCAAAACCCACTCTGTTTTCGAAAACTAATTATCACGTTCTGGCAGCGCTGTTTGCGACGGAAAAATCTGGAGTTCTTTGGCACCTCATCGTTCTGGCGTTTGGTCGTGCTTGGGAGTATGATACCATGATTCTGCTACGACGACATCTGAACGACATGAACGAGATTGTGCTTCGAGCGAACATCATCTTCCTACGCATTTTGTCGTCTCCTTTCAGTACCATGGCTTCCATGGCTACGCCCTGGTCGGATGTCTCAGCGTTAACGCGTGTCCGCGAGGCTTTTTCATAATTCTGGCGGGTAGACTTGAGAGCCTGGTGGGTCTGCGCATTCTAACGTCCAGCATCCCTGGTCTGGAGATTGCCGGACGTTGCATCCCACCTTTCGGTGTATGAATACTGTTCTCCAAGTAAATGATATGTTCTATTTATGCTGCTCTGCCAATGTTCAGCATCGTTATGTACGCGCTTTGCTGATTCGACAGGCGATCTCCAGATCCCACGCGAAGATGGCTGCAGATCCCCGCCAATATTCTGCGCGTCAACCTGCCACGAGTCGGACATTACTCTTCGTTGCATGTGTCATTGCCACGCGTAGCTCATAACGTCTCGGGAACAAGCCATGTGCTTCGAACGTGTGCACCATCGGTGCACATCAGCGGTGCTTTCAGTGCATCTCCGGCAGCGTGAACGGTGCGTGGAACATTCTGCCTTGCTGGGCTGCCTTCCCGACTTTTCACCGGACAATGCAAATTATGAACACGGATATACTTCTTAAACAAGCAATACCAACGAGAACGAGCAACTCTCGCGTTCGAAGCACCAGGCACCTATGACCCTTACTCGAGCGGCTATGCTGATCTCACGCGTAGGTAGTCAGCACTACAACATGAACCATCCGGCAGATGAAGTAGGAGTATGGCGGGGGAAATTCCGCCCAGGGGCCGCGGGAACTCACCTAGCATTTTGGCCGGCCCAACCGACTGGAACAACTTGGCGTGCACCAGGCCCGACCGAACGCCAGTCTGCGCCAGACGCCGCTGCTCCCGCCTCGCTTCACCAACAGTTCCTGCTCCTGCAAGATCCTTCGGCGCGTCATCTTCGCGATACTTGCTGGTCTTGCTGGTCTCGCTCTCGATTGGCGGTCAACCACTTGCTGTTACAATGCGAGCTGGCGGTCCTTTCTCGGCCTTGCATTCAGGCTGTCTTCTGCGCGCTGTCTCGCTCTCGCCAGCAGAGCGAACCCGCGACGCCATCTCGTCTATCTGACACCAACAACCCGCGAACACAGCGCCGGCCGGTCGACAGTCGGCGACCAGCCCTACAGGACGCCGCTTCGAGTGCGCGATTCGCTGACGTGCTGCCCCTCCGCAGCCTCTCGCCAGTCCGGTGGGATCAGCCTGTGGAGAGCGCTCAGGGTGGGAGCACGTTTTTGAACTCTCTGCCTCCGGTCAGTCTCCAGCAGCGACTCCACCGCAGCCCACATGTCAGCCAGATGTAGTAATCCGCTCGTACGCCATCGCAGAACCTGCGAGACGGCGAAATTCACCACTATTCAGTCCCTAATCCGTTCATCTGGTCGACATGTTGACTCCTGCATAAAGACGCCAGCGCCTGGGAAACTCGCGGACCGGCCGCGCCGTAGCTGCGCCTCCCCTATACGGCGACTGCAAAGACTACAGCTCGTCTGTTCCGTTCGCCCACTACTCGAATCACTCAGGCCCGGATGGTACGCCCGCCATGTCATGCAAGCATGTGTAGACTATGGTAAGGCCATCAACCCATAGTACAAACGCGGGACGGGCGTGCGCACGGCTTCCCAACACACTGGATGCTTCACTTGCCATAGGTTCGGATGTCGGCTTGCCACTTGTGGCAGCCATAAGCTTACACCGATGATCCGGTTCAAACAGAAAGGGGAGTTTGTCTACTTTGCTCGATGCAGGAACTCCACGGTAATGAGCGTTCCACTTGGCAGGACGAATGACCAGCTTCAGACTACACGTTAGAATTCGCATATATTTCTGGCAACGCTTTCTCCTTCCTATTACAGAACAGGTCTTACAGACCAGGCCTTCACAAGCAAACAACGGATACTGTACCCCCGTCGCGCCGGCGTCGCACGTGCTGTAAGTCAGTTTCCTCTTCTCCACTGTTTTAATGATGAGCAAGCTGGGGCCATATGACTTCCTCCCCAGCACCCACGTTTGCGGGCGCAGGGTCGCAGGAACGATGCTTAAACACACCAGCAATTCCATATCTTCTCAACATGCCTGATGCATTACAATGCACTTCACTAGCTCCGCTGTAGTCGCTTTTCCTTCACGGCACAGCGCGCTGACGAGTGGTCTAGGAACCAATTCCCGGAGGTGGTTCAACATCATCATGGCCCTTAGATACGCTATGCACACCCGATCGATTGACGAGTGCAGCATCGACGGGGAGTGTGGTTTGTGTATGCAGCTAGGCTCGCGGCTTCAGGTAGCTCTGCCGTAGAACGAGCTTGCTCGAGCTACCGGAGTGCGTGATTGGCGGCTGCGCTATCCGTAAGATGGCGCGTTGTAAGTATAACCCATTCATGTGTGTAGCGTCCCTGCGTCGTGATGATGTGGACGAAGCTGCAGCTACAGACGGCTCCTGAATCTTGACAGCTTGAGTTTATCCAGTCCAGACTCAAGGCAGACGGTGAGGCTATCAGAGTCTGAAACAGTGTGGTTGTTACGTCATGCTTACAGCTACAGCTACTACGATACAGACTTATTGCCAGGTTCATTGGGAGAAACGACGTGAGGCTTTAGTGCCGTTTAGGACTTGCGGGCTTTTTGTAGGTCCGCACATCAGATAAGCAGGGTCACGTTGTACGTACCTGGGTAGGGTCTTGGTGAGCCGGCGCAGCTTTAGCCTCGGTAAGGCTGGCAACCCGCTAGGTTTGCGCCACACATGTAAGGCACTCCAACGTCAACGTCTGAAAATCGTGGTTGTCTCTTGACATTGATCATTCCTTTGTAGCCTTCGTCGTAGAATCTGTGCAATTCCCATGCTCACTCGAAGGCATCGACGCTCGCTTCTCGATCCTGACGCAAACAACAGTCACACGCAAGAATGACGTGCAAATCTCCTCGGCGTCGATACAATTTGCCAACAAACACAGGCTTGTCGCTGCCTTCTCACTGCGCGGATGGCACCTCCACGGCCTTATGCCCTGACGTCCGCGACAATGCTCGCTGATGATTCATGCCCGGAGTGTCTGCACATCTCAGCTCGCGCCGCAGCTTCCGAGGAGCCACATGATCCAGCGTCACACACGCATTCAGACGACTCACAGCCCTTGCTCTTCGCGATACGCGGGCCAGCGTCCCGCCACCTGTTGAAGTTCTCCACGTCGCTCCTCATCAGCGATGATGCCAGCACCTTCTCTGACCCAGCGTCGTGGTAGCGATTGCCTCATGCCAAGTCCTTTGTACTGCAATCAGAAACAATGTGTGGCTCAGATCACTCCGGCACCCCTGCATACTCACCACATGCTGAACTTACAGCCGGAAGGAGCCGAATTGGAACATCCTGACGTCCATTATAACGGCGATCGCTAAAGAAAAAGATTCGCGATCCGGCTGTGATTTGCTGATTTGAGAAAAAGAGTTGTGGCGCCATGAAATCATGGTGAGTGAATTGGTGGTACGGGCAGGGGTTGTGGCTTGCCGTCGTGCTTTCCTTGCTTGAGGGTGTGACGACGTGGTGTTGACGCTCGTGATATTCGTGCTTGCTTGGGAGTGGGATATAAGGGAGCACCACCTTCTCTTTCAAATTCCAACACAACCTACCAATAGTGCAGCACACGAGTATACGAGTATCCCTCGATCGAACATCGTCCCGAACAAAACAAACATAGCACCAGCATCAACACTACATACATCAGCAATGGCTTTCGGACGTAACACCAATGCGGACCGCACCGCAGCTCCAGGGACAGACTACGGTACACCTGCAGTCCGCTCGAACAAACTCCACCGCCCCCTCCTCGCCGCCAATCACGCTCTGCATACCATCTCCTCCATTATCGTCTTGGGCATCTCGGCCTACTTCATCAACGACTACACGCACAACACGCACCTGCGCTACTGGGTCGCTCTGGTACGGTCCCCTTCCCACTGCACACTCGTCACGTCACCATGCGATATCGAACAACACTGACTGACGATCTACAGGCTGCCATCGACACGATCCTCTACCTCCCCGCGCTCGCTCTGCCCGCGGTTAAGAAGTACAAAGGCTACCTCGCCCCCTTGGCGTGGATTCTGTCGTACCTCTGGCTCACGGCGTTTATTTTCGCGGCGCAGGACTACGAGTACAATGGCGGATGTGCGGCGAACTCCCCGACCGGCGTCAACAAGTGTGGCTTGAAGCGCACGCTTGAGGCGTTTGCGTTTATTGCTTTCTTCACTAGTCTGGTTGGTACGCTGCTTGAGGCTCGTCTTTGGGATGTCCAGCGCTTTAAGGGAACGCACGTTGGTGGTGTGGAGAAGCAGCATGGTGTTGGTGCTGTGCCGGCTGCTGCGCCTGTGCATCAGACTGTCTAGATTGGTGAGTGGCATTGAGCTATCGATGCTGGAATCGAGTTGGAGGGTATGGTTCAGGCTTACTGCCAACGAGGATATAACAATGAGCGTGTTGTAGGATAGTATAGATTGAAAACGTTGGGAGCAAGCGGAGCTCTAGAGCACGGATGGCTGTAATGTCTAATATCAAGTTACGATCTCTGCTACAATCTTCCGTTTTGCTGATTGTTCGTGTATGTCTGTCCAATCAGTACCACAAAACGAGGCACGTTCCCGTGCACTCACAACAATGCACCTACACACGTTTAGCATTGTTACACATATACATGACAGCACGTCCAGTAAGCGGCTTTACAATTTAAAAACATTGCATTGGTGCACAACAGCGCTGTCTTCCATCACAGCACCCACCCTCCCAAAGCTTGCGCGATGAGTCTTCGACTACCAGACAGGTGCTACTTCCAGACCAGATCACTGGTCCCAAGAGAGTATGCTTGCGACTTCGACCTCTGACATGAGTACTGCTGAGAATGGATAACCCAGGGACGATGCTAACGTCTTTTGTTTTGTACAGCTGCTTGACGATGACACCGCAGTCAAAGTCTTGGGCAACGCTCTTGCGTTTCACTCTGGTCAACCCGAAAGGAGGAACACGAACGCAGCGTCATCACGGTCTCCGAGATAATGTCGCCCGTATTCGAATTTATGAGGTGCTGGACCCTCAGCAGCTGCCTCCCTCCTCTTGGGCTACGGCTCTCATACGGAGACCCCGTCACCGTGTACGCCTTCGCCGATGCATATGCGATGCCGCGGCTGCTGAAAGTAGTAATCGACCTCGTATTTGCCACCATCTTCGACGACTGAAAACTTCTTATTGTTGCGCTGAACGACATCTATAATAAGACAAGTCCAGGCTGTTCTTTTGACAGCTTGCTTATTCACATAGCCATTACAGTCTACAGCTGGGAGGATCCGATGCTAAAAAGTGACCTTTTACCGAAAGACTTTCTCCTGCAGGTCTTTGAGGCCATCCGAGGTAAGAGGTCAAATTGGGAGGACCGATCCCGTTTCCGATGGAAGTGTGGCGCAACACGATATCGGCATCGCTGTGCAACTGGCATGTGCATATCGAACCCGTACTCTACGCTCGTATGGGTACCGAGGGCGAGTGGTTTGGAGCTGAGGATTCTTATCAGGCGGACTGCGAGTCGGAGGTATTGGCCTATGATGGCATGGATAACGTCCCCGCTCAAGAGTACACGGTAGGGGATCCGGAAGATGTGGATGCAACTGAACACTGACACTCAGCTTTGACTATGCGAGTTCGTCGATCGTAGCGGATAGACATGGTCTTCTCAGTCGTTCTCGCGTGTGTTATCTACCGTCAGCACAGGCTTCCCGAGGCCGACCTGAGAAGCCTGGAACTCCTGGGCGGTGGAGTCCATCGTCGGACGTCTTGTAACACTAGTCATACCGGAAGTGCTGGTGGTCTGCAAGACTTCGGTCATTTCCGTTGTGGAGCGCACGGTCAGCCAGTTCGTGACTAGCATACCCAATACAACTGCACGCGTCAGTTTATTGCTCCGAAACGGGGCTGGCCAACTTACTGTCTGTTAAGCACATGAGCTGGCATACATGACTGTGCGTCGCGAAAGGCCAAGTGAGGAAGAGAACATTGTTCGCGATCTGTGCGCAGAGCAGGAGACATGAGCCAACGACATTTCGCATGAGCATGGCCTCGACTTTGCGTGCGGAGTTGGCTCGAGTGGTAGTGCGACATCGCTCGCTAGTGGGCGGTCTGAAGATGTTCAACAATGATCGGTTCGATGTCCCAGCAGTGAACTTGAAAGAACCTGTAGAATCCCGATGCACAATCGAGCCAAGAGCTGGTCGTAGTTGCCAAATGAAGATCGCAGCCAGTGCCACATTGACGATAGTATCCAACACAAGAACAGCGATTGCAGAATCCGGTCGAATGCCAATTCGACAGAGACCGTCCACGCGTGAAAGTTCAGATCGAGGCGCAACGTACTCGTAGGCGGTGGTTGCAGCCCAGCCTATGACAATCAAGGCTGCACCAAATATCCATACTGGGTCTTTGACACGGTCAATGAAGGGCGCGCGAACGATGTGGACACGCTCAAGGAGGAACAGATATCTGAACAGCTCATCAGAGATCTTGCGGTCGACCACTTCCTGTTTCACTTACAGTGCGATCTTCGCCGCCCCATACATGGCGATGCATACTCGGATCGCGTTGAAGCATTGTTTGTCCGTAGAAAGGCCAAGGCCTGCGCTGTTGGTTCCGACAGCGAAAACGAAGGCGGTACTGACGAAGCCTTGAGCGTAGACCAAGACGTCGGAGAATCTAGCGCTCGTCTTCTTTCCAGCATTGCGACCGGCTCGATAGCCTGTGCTGTGTCAATGACTCGAGAACCAGCGTGAAAGCGACGTAGATATCATACCTTGCGCCAGAGCTAGCAAGAACGCGTAGCACATGCAGAAGACCACTACGATCGTGCGGTGGTTTGCGTGTTCGCCCAATGCTACGGTGGGTGCATCGTCTCGAGCAACGTTGAGGACCTTATCGACAGGGTAGGCGGCGACGAACATGCTGCTGAACTGCAGAAGCGCCATTGCTGTAGTTGTGGCGTATATGCGCAGCATCTTCGTAGGTCATTTTCGAAGGTGGAGTGGGCAGCAGGCTGAGGTTAAGGCATATGAATGCAGATCAACGCGCTTGAGTGGAACGTCCGATCCGTAGCTTCAACGGGATCCGGCGTTCCGCTCATAGCTGAGTGGTCCTGGAACCAGCGGTATGGCGTACGGTGTGCAGCACACACATGGTGCTGATGGTTGTGTTCGAACCTAGTGATGTCGCGACGAATGCCTCTCTCAGGAGCCAACTCCGGCGCTCGTAGTGTGTGGCGCAGGACGAGGGTCATTCATGTGCTGCGGTGATCTTGTCCGCCCCTGCTGCTCACTCAGGCTTGGCCAAAGCTGTTTGAGCATGTTGATGCTTGAGGCTTGAGCTCTTGGGTGTTCCTTCCCAAAGGTTATACAGCGGTTGACAGCATTCCAGGCCTTCATCTGAAGCTCGCCATGATCGGATGCATTGAGTGCCACTGTGAGAAGCGCAGATCCAACGCGGGGCTGAGTGGCTCAAATTGTAGGCTTCGCTATACCTGTCAAATCTGTTGTTGTCCTCACCGAGGTCACCGAGGATGCATCGTTCCGTGCGGTGCGCGATTGCTTATCGCGACTTGGTCGAGGCTCAGATCTGGATCTAAACAATTACATTTGCATCTGCGTTTGTCGACCGTCCGCCTTGTGAGCAAGTTTCAGGTGTTGAAGTCTCTGCCCTTAAAGTTGCAGCCCACGCTTTAGGGGGTAGCACCCCTCGATAACAGTGGACGAACGAAAGCTCAGACCCAGCTTGAGAAGCTTTGAAGGATCTTTCCGCGGCCAACATTGGGCTAATGACAGTGCATCATAGCGTTGTAGGTCCTGGTGGTAGGACAGAGTGATCGATGACGAGTCCCTCAAGCCGTGAAGGAAAGAGCTTGAGATCTGCGCCTGGATAGAAGCAAAAGAAAGACAATTGCTCAAGTGACAGGTCTTTTCAGTTGTTGCAAGAGCATACACAGCTTGTCGTTCTCCTTGTCTGTTCTGTGCGATAGAGAGTTAGTGAGTGTTGAAGATGAGAAGCCCCGAAGGCGACTCCGGCTCTGGCCGCCGAACGCGAATCCGAATCGGGCCGGTCCTTCCAGCGAGCGTGGTGCTGCTTTCCCAAAACCACAAATAGCTCTCAATTCTTTCTGGCGATGTTGCAACCAGATCTTACAGAGTAGCCACATTCAGGAAGCGCGTTGCCTCGATTGAGGGCACTGTGCCAAATGTCAGCATGCATGAGAAGAAGTTTCTACACTTGAGACCCATACCTCCGCGGGACGCTTGGAAGAGAGCACGAATATGTCAGTCTCTTCGCAGAGCCCTCACTTGACAATTCATAATTCCTTTGCATGTAGGTGAATTGCGGTTGTGATGCTGCTTGTGCTGAAGGTCTTACCTTTGTGAGTGCAGTTCGAGCAAGCTGTGCGCTGGGACGCTATGGTACGATCGTCGAAAGGCGCGACATCGTCAACACGAGCGCATACGACTCTGTGATAGCGGGTGGGGGCATTGCAGGGCTGACAGTCGCTGATGGATTGATCGAGGATCCGAACAGTACGCAGAGGTATCGGATTGCAAAGTGCTCACTTACTCAGACTCAGCACCGGTCTGACGCAAGCTTCTACAACATGTGCGCCACGTTAGGTGCTCGAGGTTGGTTCTGGCAAGATTTGTTGCCATGCTTCAAGAAGAGCGAGACATTCAACAAACTAGATCGATAATATGCCGCAAAGCACAACATCATCTAGAATGAAGCAGTCTACGGCTTCGATGGACCTGTGCGGGCTACCTATGCACCCTATGATCACCCTGGAAGCGGTAAGCACGCCTGAGAGGGTTTTTTTTGCAAGAATCCAAGGTGGTAAAGCCAGTCTCTACAACGGGGCTGTTACCACAGGCATACAGCCAGCAGCAGATCCCAGCAACGAAGTAATCCTCCGCTTGCAGCGCTCAATCAATGCAAAGACTCAGTCAAGATCCTCTACGCGAGTCAACCGTCACGATAGAGATGTAATAAGACCCGACTATCAGATCCTGGCGAACACAGCCGTTTCCCGGGTCCTCTTCAAGGGCAAAACTGCTGCAGGTGTAGATTTTGTTGGTGTACGGCGCACATCTAATGGCTATGTGACCGCGAAGAAGGAAGTGATTGTTGCAGCCGGAGCTATCCATACGCCGCAAGGTCTGCAACCCTCTGGTCTGGGCGATGCTAGAGATCTGGAAAAATTTGGCATCAAGTCTATTGTCGATCTTTATGGTCTCGGCCAAAACCTGCAAGACCATCTGGTACTAAAGGTCAGGTACAAAGTGAGCAGTTTGCCTTCCTTTATCGACACACCTTACTGACCGACGCTCCAGAAACGTCCAATCTCTTTTCGAACGGAGGCTCGCTGTAATCGGATGCCACCTACGCAGCCAAACAGCGAGCTTCGTACAACACTAGCAAGTCCGGCGCGTATGACCTGACTGCTACGACTGGTAATCTGATGGTGCAGCTCCCCTCGGTCAATTGGACAGACGATAGCTCTGCAATCGTCAAGTCTGCCGAAACCCAGAACCTTATTTCGCTGCTAGGAGGCAGTCCACATCCCACTGTGCTGCGAGGGTTCAAGAAGCGGCGAAGAGCCATACTTGAAAAAAATCTACTCCGCAGTGGTTGGTGGTCTTCCCTGGAATGCTGGCCTAGAGACGAGCATCCACATGACTCAGCCGTTCAGTCATGGCTACATCAAGATCAATTCGACGTCCATTCTGGATGTATTGCTCATTGATTACGGCGCACTCACAGACTCCACGGATCTTGAGATCTTGTATGCGATATAGATGTCGTTTTGAAAGCTCTGGCACTAAGCAATGCGCGTCAATGCTGCACGGCCGCCATGATGAGGCGTAACGACGGTGGTGTCGTGGATGCGTAGGACAGAGTGTATGGCACCAAGAGGCTGAGCGTCGTCGATGCGAGTCTCTGGCCGCTTGTTGTGGGCGGCGGGCCTCAGGCAAGCGTCTAAGCAGGTGCCGAGAAGGCTGCAGACTTGATCAAAGCAGGGCACGGGTTGTCGTGAGATAAAGAAAAGCGGTTTTGAGGATCCTGATTGTTGCAGTGCTGTCGGTTGCATTCTTCCTAAACTCGTGGTCTCGGCAGGTGAAGAGCTCGTTCCGAGGATGTCGACACGTGCGCCGGAACTGCCTCCTGGAATTCCGCGGAGTAGTCTCCGCTATCTACCTACCCGCCGGCAGTTCTCGTCGGCAGACCGGTACATGTCTCTAGCCTCAAGATCAATGCGATTTCAAGTATCTCTCACCGACACGTCTGGCTGAATGCATAACCCGTTCGTTCTGATTGGAAGCAGTCGCGATACACCGGCCGCTAATGCACGCTTGGCAGGTACGAGAAGACCGGGCGCAGCCACCTTGAGGGGCACAAAACGGCAGTCGTAATGGCAGGGATAGAACCACATTATCGCTGAACAAAGACCTATAGACCGAGCACCCCAGACTTTGATGCACGAAACAGGGCGGGGCCCCGCGAATGAGGATACCGCCGACGCTAAAACACACTTGCGTATGCAGGTAAACGAAGATCCCCGTCTTCGGTAGATGCACATCATGGGCTTAAGTACAAGACCTGCCCCCAAGCTTTTGAGGATCAGCGACAGTTCCCTCTCCTCTTTCGCTCAAGATGAAGTTCGACCAGCTCCTATGGGCTGCTGTGTTGAGTACGTCATTTGCTCACGCCTCTCCCAATAAGCCACAGCCGTCCGCATGCTCTACTAGCACCACACCGAACGACTTCAACACGACCTGTGCTTCTCTCGCATCAAGACTCGAGGTTGAAAATGGAGTCGTGTACTTCTCGGAGTTCGTTGCTGCTGGAACCAACCTGAGTCTGCCAGACAACAATGCAACATGCGCAGAGCCTTACATGCTGGTCCCTGCAGATATCTGCCGTGTCGCGCTGTACGTGTCGACTACTGACCACTCTGGGTTCAATATGGAAGCTTGGCTACCCTCGAACTGGACTGGCCGATACGTGAGCACGGGTAAATACGACCTTCAATCTTTTTTTCGCAACTGACTAACTATCTCCCAGGTAATGGTGGTTTGAACGGCTGCATCAAGTACGAAGATTTGGCGTACACTACCGGTGCAGGCTTTGCGGCAGCAGGAACAAACAACGGCCACAATGGAACGAGCGGTCAGCCCTTCTACAAGAACGGCGACGTTGTTGAGGATTTTGCGTATCGCGCGTAGGTGCCCCCCTAGTCTTGAAGATTCCCATGAAGCTGACTCTCGAAGGCTGTACACCGGAACAGTCATTGGCAAGCAGATTACTAAGGGGTTTTACGGCAAGGCTCAGAAGAAGTCTTATTATTTCGGCTGCTCCACTGGTGGACGACAAGGTTTCAAGATGGCACAAAATTTCTCTGAAGAGTTCGATGGCATTGTCGCTGGTGCTCCGGCTGTTGCCTTCAACAACCTGACGAGCTGGTCAGGCTCGTTCTTCCGCGCTACCGGAACAAACACCTCCGACACATTCGTCACTCCTCCGCAGTGGGCTCTCGTGCACGCTGATGTGCTGAAACAGTGCGATCTCCTCGATGGGTACGCCGATGGTATCTTGGAGTATCCTCCACTCTGCAACTACGATCCCTCTGGTCTCCAGTGCACTGGAAGCAGTAACGCCAGCACCTGCTTGACGGCTAAGCAGGTACAGACTGTCAAGACCGTTCTTTCTCCAGTGTACAACGACAAGGGCGACCTAGTCTACCCTCGCCTGCAGCCAGGCGCTGAGATACTTGCCGCGTTCATCCTCTTTGCCGGAACTCCCTTCCCGTACACCACTGATTGGTTCCGCTACGCTGTCTACAACGACACTACCTGGAACCCAACAACTCTGAACGGAACTGACTTCGACAACGCTGCACGCATCAATCCTGGAAACATTCAGACGTGGAAGGGTGATCTGAGTGAAGCGAAGAAGAACTCAAAGATCCTGCACTGGCACGGTGCTATGGATGCCATCATCTCGAGCGCCAACTCTCCCAGGTACTACGATCACGTCAGCGAAACGATGGGTCTGTCTTCTGAGGAGCTTGACGACTTCTACCGCTTCTTCACAGTCAGTGGTACCGGCCACTGCGGTGGTGGAGACGGCGCGCATGTTATTGGTCAGGGTAGCAACGAGGTTTCCTCCTACGACCCTAAGGAGAACATTTTGATGGCCATCGTCGACTGGGTGGAGAACGGTAACGCCCCCGAGACCATCATTGGCACTAAGTACGTCAACGACACCCAGAGCCTGGGTGTTGAGTTCAAGCGCGCGCATTGCAAGTACCCCAAGCACAACCAGTACAAGGGAACGGGCGACGCTCACCTGGTGGAGAGCTGGGAGTGTATCGACACATAGGTTTGAGCAGTATCAACGAGAAGGCCAGGTAGTCCTGGACGAATTCACATTTGTCTCTGAACAATGCACTTGTTGATTTGTTATCCCGGCAAAAGCAACTCTCCATGCCTTTGTCTGCGCCTCGTCTTTTCTCGAACTTGCGAGTCACACAGTGCATTGTCGGTACATCTGACAGTATGTTCAGTGCAAGCAGCGCGATCTCGCTTCTTCACACCAATCCCCTTACGAGACGCAGACTTAAACTAAAAAAGCAACAGCGGCGAATAAGTGAAGAGTACTTACGTACCACCATGCCCGTTTGCAGTCCCAACGAGCTGCGTCGCATCTGCCGATTGTCACTTTCCAGTGGCAGCTACCTCTACTCTTGATCCCCTGACAGATCAGATGGAAGCCACCGGCGTTCGTCCTGCCAGATCCAGGATACCAAGGAAACCGGGTCCTGGATCTACATCGCGACGAGGAAGGCCTCGTGGTCGGACGGGAGTGACTCCCCGAGGTCATACTGCAAGCTCGTCCACAGCAGGTCCCACTTCTGCCATCGCGACTAGTGGAAGCGCCTTCGACAAGACGGCTGCAGTATCGAGCTACGGTCCAGATAATGCAGCAGACGCGCCTGTGGAACCCTGCAATCATCTGCCACACCCGGCGTACTTCGATCGCCCCGCCTCTCAGCTCTGTCCTGTATGTTGCATGAGGAGATGCATTAAGGACCTCCACCGTGCAGAGACAATTATCAAAAGTCATGGAAGCGGAAGAGAATGGCTGGAGCACGTCAACTGAAACCTCACTGGGAGAGCTAAGAAGAAAGAGAAAGTCGACATGAGGTTCTGGACCGGGTCCTGGAAGGATGGGAAGAGAGACAGCCTCCATACGCATGCTAGCGGTGTCTGGTTGAGTCATCGGAGGGCCAGGACGATGTTACTGGAATTGCAACTACAATGTAGCGGCGAGTCACGGTGGGACATTGATCATGAGCAACTTGACGAAGACACAAAACACTTGCTGAATAACCTCGCGATATCCGCACTAGAGCGATTGCGAACGTGCAACGATTATGGTATAATCGGTACTCTCGAGGAATGATCAGCTGCGCACAGCAGAAAGCGCGGAAGGGAGATGCAATTGGCGGACATGCCTGGTTTCCCCGACCCACAAGACTACTACGCGAACCACCATGCATTCAAGTTGACACCAAAACAAAAGGGTTTCATCGGGACAGTAGGTGATGACCATCAAGAATATCAACCCCCTTACAAACGCACAAGGCGCTCCGAAGCGAGTTTTGACCATGTGGATTTCGATGCATATGTCTACACGCGCGATCGGAGAGATGTTGACGAACTTTTCTCTGATCCGAAAGCACCAGAAAACCCGGTTGAAGTAGTCTACAAGAACACACCACCGATTCCACGGCCAGGCGGTATTCTACGCTCAGTAGAAAACTTTGTGCTTGTTCAAAGAAGCTTCCCACAACCTATACAATTACGAACAAAATCACCACCTAAGCGCTCGTGCACCCACGTCAGTGTGGATTTCCGAGACGATAGAACCGCAAAATGGAGAGCCAGACCTCCCTTGGCAAGTCCAGGGTTCGAAGTCGTGAACACAAGTGGGTTCAAGCACGCACGAACACGGAAGAAGATGACTTTCGATGAGTGGGACACTTACGTAGAGGCCATGAACCCAAAGACTTACCGTCGAACTCCGGGAGATCAGTTGCTGGACAAACTCCAAGATAAAGGGCAAAGAGAGGTACAGGCTTGGGCTTTGAACGCCAAATTTCGACCGCATGGTGGCATGGCGAGGGCATTCTCATTCGGAGAATGGATAGGCAGTCAAGCTTTGAATACAGCGGCGTCAGTACTTCGGACTCTAAAGTTACTACTACCATACTGCTTGGTCACAAGCATCAGATTATAAGGAAGTACACAATTGAGGAAGAAAAAAGGTAGGTTTCGCACTTGGGCCTGCTTGTAGGCTGACTTGGGTCATCAATTCGTTGGCAGTGACGGATGTGTCGTGAATCCATATTCACAAAAATATCGCTGATTTCGATGAGGATCATTCGTCAGGTTTTTAGACCGTCGCGATACCCGTGCATCAACCTCAGGGTCGGTTTCTTTCATACTGCAAGAATGTGCGTCTTCTACAAAGCTCTTTCAAGCCGGCACAAAGCAATCGCTGGTCTATGGAATCCTAGCGAGGCAAGCTCATTGTTTCAGATCCCCCATTGGATTCCGTACCTGACTGCCGCTCGACCAACGGCTGCAGTAGCCACCGTGCAATGACACAGCGCATGAACATGAACGAAGTCGAAAGCTCCTCCCATCGGTTCAGTCCCGAACGTGGCCGCGAATGGGCAATTGTCACTTCCAGTGATGCACCAAAGGTCCACCGTCTCTTCGACAGTAGAGATCATCTGGCCGATGCGCAAAAATTGGGCTTGGATGCACAGCTCTATAACTACTTTCCTACAGATTACGATTCTGACTCTGACCCACCGAGGCGTAAGCGTCGCCGTCATGATGCCAGAGTAAAGTTTCATCCAGTGGTCTGTATTCGTATAGAAGCGGATATCGATAGCATCTGCGAACCAAACAAACCCTGGAAAGACGTGGCACGAGAAACTGTACCCGCAAAGCTCCCAAGAAATATCCTGCAGACGGTGTCAGAGCCGACCGATCCAACACCAAGGAGATCTCATAAGGTATGGCTCTTGAATTGGAAGGACATGCAGATCGATCGCAAGAAGCTACAAGGGAGACGAAGCATGTGGAAAAGCCCAACGCCTGAGACATCCATAGTAAACACCAGTGGCTGCAGGGCTGATTGGAATGATGCGAAAAGCATGGCAGAGCGGTGCAAATATGTGGACTCGTTTGACCAGGACCTTTCTGATGAGGTCCGACGATCTGAAGCTTCAAACAAGCAGAAGGTCCAGGGTGGTGTAACTGAATCGGACGATCTCGCGATTATGCCGGTCTTGGATTAGCAAGCTGTGTCAGATGCCGGCTCCGATAGCATCGAGGCCAAAGGGGGTCTCACCAAGCAGGATCACGCTCGCCCAGGAGCCCTACAGTCATAGTAGTATCCTGCGAGCAAACAAAACGCAACACTAGATCAGAAGAGCTGTACAATAATGCGAAAGGGATGTGTTAAAAAGAGCGGAGATAAACTAGTGAGAAGCGGGCACGGAGTTACTGAGAGCACGGGTAAGTTGTGCATAATAGTAAGCTTACGCAGTCAGAACCTTAAATCAAGAGAACAGGAATACGGGGTAGAAGGCATAGAACGCAAAGATAATAGAAAGGCAAGGCAAGGGTGAGAAGAGTGTAGTACACCGTAACAGAGCAAGCTTCTGTCGCCTAAGTGTCGAACAGGAACTGCATAAATTCTTCATGGCTGAGAAGTCCATGTCCAGCAAGGCGAGTCGCGCCTGTTCCATTGCTTTCCGCAGCTGGGCTATTGCTGATACTCGGTAGATGAGCGCGCAGTCTACACAGGCCACCCAGGAGCACTCGGATCGTGGACGCATCCATCAGCGCAGTCAATCATCCAGTACTCATCAGAATGAAGAAGAGCAGCAAGTCTTTCCAAATGGTCCGGAGGCTGAAACGGAGATGAGAGATGCAGTGAGGCTGAAGTTCAGGCCGCACGGCGGTATGGCGAGTGCCTTTGCGTTTGGAGCATGGGCGGGGAGCGAAGCTTTGCGAATAGTGTGTCAACGTTTCTGGTCTTGATCACTCGACTTTAGCATGGAAATACCAAAATAAGTAGCGTTGTCGGACCTGAAGTGTCATGACCACTTGTTGTGATCGCATGTTTCGCGGCTACTTCTTTGCGGTCGCTGCTTCTTTGAGCTCTATGCCATGTCCATAGGGGCCACCCATTCCATCTTCCACTATAAACGACTCATCAGCACACCTTCCAAGCCTAATCAACCCTCTTCCACCACAACACCCCCCTATACCCCCCACCCCTCTCACTTCCAATCCTCAACAAAACATCCCTCCCCTCCTTCACAACCGTATAGTTTCTCCTCTGCTCCGTGCCCACCCAAGTCGGTACATTCGCCACAATCAGCGGCCCATGGAAAACCTGTCCCTCCGTCCTGCTCGCCGGCAGTGCCTCGTTAACTCTAAACGGCCCTGCGTAGCCAATGCTATGCTTGCCAACGAGCGCCCAGTCGGCATCTGCGTCGGTGGGCTGGAACGGGAAGGTCAAGTTCGGGCGGAAGGCGGGCTCAGTGGCGGTGATGGTTGCGCTCATGTAGCCGGTGCGCGAGTAGGTTAGGATGCCGACGGGGGCGGTGCCGTAGGCTGCGTCGGGGATGGGGATGTTGTTGAGGGTGCTGGGATATGTTAGGTAGTGTTTGGGATTTGAGGGAGGGGAGCGGGCACCTGCTGGTATTCACGAGTCTGTAGGTGCCAGCCAGTGCATTGATAATGTCTTGTGTGCTGACGGGTTTTGGCTTGGGTGGTGTATTTGGGAGAGCCGAGGTGAGGGTTACTATTGCGACGAGCGCCAGAATACTGTTTGTGAGGTGCATCTTTGGTGGAATATTTGTGTTCGAAAGTCCTTGGGAAAGACGATATCCTCGTCACAGCGCTTGAAGATCAGACTGAGGCACAGCTTTCCTCAACGCAGCGGCCGGACCTGGCTTTTATACCCTCTCCTGTTCCCATGCTTTTTAACTGTTCACGTCCAGATTTGCGTCCGTCCGAACCCGGGTCCTGAGCACGAGGATCAGGGGTCCTGAACGCCATGGTCTTGGGATTATTGCATTTGAGATCGCTCGTGGCCAATCCGTGATACCTCTAGTCGGGGCTGCATCCGCATTGGTCATGTCCCAAGTAATTCAAGCAAAGTAGACATATTACCGAGATGGCGCCATGGATTGGGTCTCACGGTCTTGCGGGGAGATTCTTGGTAGTATCACCGCCAGTGCAGCTGTCAAAGCTCACATATTAGCTTATGCTGCAGTCGATTAGAGGCAGCTGTCAAGTCGATTGTACGAAGTTGTAGGAGCGCATAACGATGATCACAGGTCCTGTCTAGATGTAACGAGCGGCTTCCTCGCCCCAAGGATGTACCCCGGACTACCCCGCGCCACTAAATTAGCCCAACGGTCAGATCGAGTGCTCCGCGGCCTTGGTACCCCAAACAAGTCTTCACTCGCTTCCAAATCACTCCGAACATCGTCAAACCCCTGCGTGACGTCCAACAACACAAGCTGCTCGAACTTACCAGCAAGCTCATCCATCTTCGCACCGGTCCCCTTGCGAATTGCCTTGTGAAAATCCACACTCGAGTCCGTCAGCACTTCGTCCGCAACGCGCTGATGTATACCAACAGCAAGGAACTCATGGTTCAGAAGCCGCGCCTTTTTACCGTGATGACCGGCCTGCAGCGCAATGGAAAGATGTGCGGGCACGATGCTGGCGAAGACACGGTAGCAGACGTATACGCCCTTCCAGTAGTCGAAGCACAGCCGGAAGAACAACTTCCAGCTCAGGCCGATGGCGGCTTGGTGCACGATGACGCTGGTCAAGTGCAGCACTGCGGCTCAAAGATGCAGCTTGTGGCGAGCTGGTGGGGCAGGTAGGTACGGTAGTTGTATATGAGACGCTTCAGGTGTTTGACGGGGGCGGAGAAGACGGCACGAGATGCGCTGTAGTTCGAAGAGAAAGAGCGGAGACATATGATTTTCGGTGGAAGATATTGAGTATAGTCGTGTGGTAGAGGGCGCTTGAAGAGGTTAGAGGGACTTAACGAAAATCACGGTGGTCTGAACTGGAGTAGGTATACGTGGGCAGCGCTGTTGAGATTGTTACTGAACGAGGGAGACAGACCATCTGCCCATGCTAGTAGCTTTTGATACTTTTCTTCTATGAACGACGGTATTACCCGTTCAACCAGAGGCGCGCCGGCCTCCATTTTGTATACTGCCAGACACTCTTGTACGATGGTCCAGAATTTGCTCGGGGCTGTAAATGTTTGGCCCATATAGTTCGGCGCCTGGTGAGCGGGCTCGAACGCATCGGAAGTTGCGAAGATGTCGAATCTGTCGCCGGGGATGGGGAGACTCGGCTGATATCTCATTGACGGCTTTGGGAAGAAGCTTGCGCGAGACCTGCAAGAGGTAAGCGTGCTGTCCAGGACTCTTGGGTTGTGATCATCTACGATTGCCAGCCGTAATTGCCCCAAGCCACGTGTGTCTGATCCCGCATCTCGTCTTCGCCCAGATGCCCGAGGTATTCGATCGACGCATCCGTCGGCGCAACATCAAGTAGTTGCATTCGCGTTGCCATTGCACGAGCGTCTGTGGCCAGCTGATGATTCTGTAGAACATAGATCCATCAGATGTGTATACGTCTCAAGTAGGCATGCTGCTCACCCCAAGCTCAATCCCACCACTCCAACCAGTCGCCACAGAAAGGCAGTTGAGGGCAGCCAGGGTCGTGATCGTATCGGTCGAACGTTCGGCGTGCCAGAGCTTGATGGCTTCTTCTGTGAAGAGGGTGACGAAGGAGGTGACTCGCAGGTCCATGGTGCTGTACGATTGCTGCGCTGGTCAAAACGCGTTTGTGAGGAATGTAGCTGGGAGACATACGCAAGCGAGCGACATAACAGAATGGAACAAGAAGGATGAGCAGAAGTTCAGGCCTTGTCCGACCAGGTCGCGAAGAAAGAGATCAGCGTCGAAGAAACCGAGTACAGGGTGGTTGGTCTGGAGGAAGTGTGATATCGTTCGAGCTGCGAGCCCATTATCGATTGGTATTTGGGTCCAATAGCTTACTGTGAGTAGCTCAAGACGAGGATCGCAGTACGCATATGGTTCGGACGGTGACATTGGAGTATGACTCGATGATGTGCTTTGAGTGGACCCTCCTAGTAGACTTGCTGACGCTATCGACGACGGACTGGGTGGTTCTAAGATGGGATATGTCGTTGGGTGAAGCATTGCTAGCTCGAATCCGGTGCCAGTCTCGGTCCATGGCATGACGGCCCGTGCCGACGCATGCTCCGATAATAGGCTCGACCCACCTATGCGACCCTGGTGCAATGACATTGCAGCAGGGAGATTCTCGGTCGACCGCAGACGGCGAACTATGGTCAACACCTCGTCGTCTGGTGCGTTGCGAATAGCTTCAACGAAGTCGGAGTGCTCTTGCAATCGGCGTTGGAGGGTTTCTACCTCGCTCTTGAGAGCCATCGTCGGAGTAGCGTCTGCATCGTCAGACAGATAGACGCACGGCACATGAGACCGCAAGCAACGAGTACAGTCGGGTCGAGCTCCATCGCACTGTGACTGGCCGTCAGCGTCCGGGGCTGTTTACTGACAACAGGCACCACGCGGGTACTAAGGTGCTAGCACCAGGTACGACTCGGCCCTACTTACTCCTACTCTCTTCAAACGGCAGTGATTGCAGGCTAGTCGTGCTTTCTTCTTTCTCTTTCGTGGCTCACTGCCGCTGGGTTCTGGTGGTCCGCCTGGCGGCGCTGGGGCAAGGGGCCTGAAAACAGACTGCATGTCTTCTGACGTTGAAACATTTGGTCTGATATGTCAAAGGATATGTAGTTGGCGCATCTGAACCTGAGATCGATGTCGTCATGTTCGATATCTGTAAGATGTGAGCCCTGACGACTTCCGTACACGTAAGGCCATAGAGCTCGGTGCTGAGGACCGAGCGAATCATGTGAAATCGCTTGCCGGATCGATGCTACCGATACGCTAATAGTCGATGTCGACAACGATATAAGATCCCCAAGACGGCCAGCGCCTGTAGGGTCTAGAAGCGGCGGGGCCCGTCACACCGGGAAGCGTTCATAGCTGATCAGAATGCAACGGACATTGGCTGTAAATCCCTGCCGTCCTGCCGAGCCGTTAGCCTTCACCGAAGTGTTCTCGAAGGAACAGGTCGATGGCTGCACACTCTACACAACATACTCATCCCGCCGAGACCCTCGCCCGTAGCAACGTAACGAGGTATGACGACACCAGTGGAGCATGTGGCTGGTTGTCGTGTGCAAAAACCCTCGATCCCTTTGTTGGAGGGAGATGTGCCTGATGTCCCGAGATTCAAGTGATCCTCGCTGACCTGCACATTCAAACAGACCCTGCTTGAGTCGAGACCATTTGGGCCGTCAGCGACGTCATCGTGCAGCCGAGTAACGCGGTAAGCGGGTACGCCCACGCTTCCCCAGACGCGGTCCTTCACTGGCTTCGTCATTTGGGTTCACATGAGGTCAGCTGAAGGGGTGGCGGAGGAGTGGGATTAGCATGGTGAGCAAAAGAGGAAGTCGATGTTGTTTGTTGACTGGCGGACGCGTTTCCTGGCTGTCTGTGCGCGCCGGAGCGGTGCGTGCGTGCGTTTGAAGGATGAAGTGGTGCCACTGCTACAGGAGCGCGCGACGTTCCGAAGATAGGATTTGATTGATGCTCGTTTTCGTGGAAACGAGTCCGGGCTCGTTGTGTGACTGCCAAACTACCTACACCGCCAGCCTTGCACTTGCCTCGATTGCTGACCAATGTCCTCAGGATCTGTCAACTGCCCGGGCAGTCCGATCCTGCCCTGATGCTGCGATATACCCTCTACTATCGTTCATGCGCTCAACTCGGAGCGGAATGTGGGGAACATTTGAACATCCCGATGGATTGGTAAGAGCTTCCCAAGGTACCTGGTCGTCCGTCTGCACTGCGCGCGTTATGCGTCGAGTCACTGACTTCATCACATCATCTCTACATCCTTGGCCTCGGTTTCTTTTTCTTGCTCGGCGACTTCCGTCTTGAGCTGCTCCTCCGCCGCCTTATCGTCCTCGTTCTTCTCCTCTGCGTCTTCCATCTTCTCGTCTTTGGAGTCTGCGTCAGGGGCTGTCGCCGGTCCTGGGCTTTTGCTAGAGCGCGCAAGGCTTGGGCGTCCAACTGCCCCTTCAATATCGAGTGATGCAGCCTGTTTCTGCGGCCCGGTGTCTTCCAGACCGATAAGCTCAGGTCCTCGGGCATGTGGGGCCTCTTCTTCTCCCTCAACCGTTTCGACAACGGTACCCCCGCCCTCGATTTCGCCGAACGTTGTCCGTGTGGGGCTCGTGGTCAGTGAATGGGGGTTGTTGAGTACGATGCCTGCCTGCTGCTCCTGGCGCAGTAATTCACCTTGGGTGACAGGCCCGGTTGACGGCAGCGTTTCGCCGTCAGGGTGCGAGGATGCGATTTGTGACACTTGAGACGAAGCAGCTGTCTCCTGCCGTGGAGCTTGACCACTCAGCATGCCCACAGTGACCGTCTCAATGCGACCCGCGCCGTTCGGCCCGTCTACCATCTCGGTGCTCTCTGATATAAGCTCGTTCTGCCCTCTACTGTGCAGCCAGGGGATGGGTGTGAGGAGGGCGCCGCCGAGCGACTCGTCTGAGCCGAGTGTGGCAGTCTGCGGGTTTGGCAGTGATGTTGTTCCGTTGAGCAACCCACCAGCGCTGGGCAGGACAGCTTGCGGCAGTGGAAAGATGGTGAGGGGCGAGGACACGGAGACTACGCGATCAAGAGCGCGGAGGTACGGCGAGAGGTACTTGTAGCGGCGCTTGGGCTCGAGGACCAGTTCGGCCAGACGCTGGATTGTGTGCGGTGGGTGCTTTGCAAAGTTCTTCGACAATGTGGTACGTATTGACGAGTAGAAGGTGGTCGTGGCGGGAGGTATCGCGGTCGACTCGGGCGCAGCGAAGACGGGCACTGGCGGCGGCCGCGGGGGCGTTGTGGGCGGCGCATTCTCTTTGTCGCCGGTTGTAGACTCTTGGGTTGATTCTGTGGCGTTCTCTGGCTTGGGCGCTGTTTCTGCAGTCGCTGGTGCGGTGGTGTCTGCGGGCGGCTTGGGGAACTCGTGGATTATCTGCACATGTCAGATGTGGAGTCTGGGGCTGGAGCGCGTATGTCTATCACCTCATCCAGGCGATCCAGAATGTGTTGCAGCGTCTCAGGCCACTCGGCGCTGCCGGCAACTGTCAGCTACATGTGGTTGCGCTGAGCACGATCGCACTCACGAGTCCAGCGAGCCATCGTCGGCGGCCTTTTGCAGTGTTGCGTGCGCTGTGGGCGTCAGCATGGGACTTGCAATGCACGGGCATCGCCGAGAATGATGCGATGTGCCTACCGGAGGAGGTCATGCTGCGGCGGTCGGTGCAGTCGTGCGTGGGCAGAGCCGCGTGGATGACGGTGATCGGATGGTGGAGCTAGCTAACCATGCGCGTGAGCCCTTGGACGAGGAACGCGTCTGCGCCACAGCAGAGACCCGCTCCGCCAGCCAGTGGGGAGTATCATTGGCCGCCCAAATTTAGCGCAGCTGAGCGTGCCCTGCAGAGAGGCTGAGCCGCACAGCCGTGACGGTCGCAGATGCTTGCAAGGCGCTGCTGGTGCTGCCTCCAATTTCATGCTGAGATGAAAAGGCCGCCTGCGCAGACCTGCAATGGTGCTGTTCGTCTTGCGACAATCCTCTATACTGCCTCTCGAGTCCTGCGTGGTCATCATTCTCGCGCGTCTCGAGTCTTGACTTTCTCCTGCATGCCAGCCGTAGCGCTCCCCAGTCCCAACAGCAGCCAGACGGGAGCCAGCAGTGCCCTGTTCTCCACAGTTTGACAGTCGCAGCCCACCGGGCCCGCGCGCGGACTGCCCATCTCGACTTCGTATTGAACTGCGGCCGCGTACATTCTTCTACTCCTCTGCCATCTCCCCGTTGCTGTCGCTCGTTCTGCCAGGTCTCCGTTGCTGATCCGGCCGCATTGTTATCGTACCAAGACATTCCGCGCGCACCTGTCACTCGGCCTCTCCGCACGGCCAAGCACCAGCTCAGTTTCAGTAGCGCTGCGCCAACTCTCAAACCGCGCGCGCCGTGCTCTCCCATTTGCCTGGCTCTCTGCGATCCGACTGCGATCCGCCGTCTCAGCTGCCCCAGCGCGACCAAGCTGCTGCATCCTCGTCTCAGCCGTGCACTCAGCCCTGCGACCCGCACACAGCACCGCCAGACACACGACACACCGCTGCAGTCGCACCGCCAGCCCGCGCCGTGACCACGTCCCTCACCACGCCTCACCCAGCAAGACACTCTTTATATCCCCGTGTTCCAGCCGCAGACCGCGGCTGACCCCTTCGCCAAAATTACTCACCACGAGGCGCGCACATCCCTCCTGGGAGGTCAACCGCTCGACGGCGACTACTCCCCCTACAACAACCAGTACGCAGCCCGCCAGCCGCCCTTCACTGCGCCGCCCGGCGGATACCACGCGCGCGAAGGCTTCCCCACCACCCTGCCACCGCCCGTCCGCCGCGCGCCCAGGATGTACATCCCCAACACCAAGTGGACCTGGTCCTTCACCGTCATCGCCGTCGTGCAGGCCGTCGTGGCCCTTTCGCTGGAGTCGTATGTTGTGACTGGACCCTGAATGTCAACAGCAGCACTAACACGCCCGCCAGATACGTCTTTGGCCGCTTCCAGAGCGAGCTGCACTTCGAGGCCCACAATGTCAACAGCGACGCCCGCACCGTCCCCACATATCTCGCCGTCTTCATGTTTGGCTACCTCTACCAGCTGTTCCTCGTCTGGGACGCCCTGCGCCTGAAGAACACCATTCAGGTCATCGGTCTGGTCATCTACAACATTGGTATCATGGTCTATGCTGCTATCCAGTACGACCAGATTCGCGATGCTGCTATCGCTCTTGACGAGCAGAACTTTATCCCCTCTGATTTCTGGGTCGACGTCAAGGCCATGTTGATCGCAGTCCCTGTGCTCATGGCCGCCGCGACCATCGCCTTTGCCTTTGTTGCCTGGAAGCTATATGACGAATTTGCATGGACCATCTACAAGAACATCAGCGCCGATCTGCGACTGAAGAGGCGCTATCTGACATACCAGGTACGCAGCCTTGTCACTCAATCTCCTCAACCAGAACTAACATGGCCAGATTTACATTGCTTTGTTGAAGTTCGACTTCTTCTTCTTCCTCGCCTTCACCGTCCAGTTCCTCGTCGTCGTCGAGAAGACCTCCACCGTCGAAGTCGTCCTCACTGCCGCCGCGCTAGTCATCACCTTCTTCCTGCTCTTCGCCGCTGCTTTCTGGGTCCGCCGCGAGTCCATTGCAGGCATGATCGCCTGTATCTTTGTCTACTTCATTGCGCTGGCGTACTTCCTCTTCAAGCTCATCCGCATGTACGTTGCAGACCGCGCGCGCCAGGAGGACTACAAGCCTGCTCGGAAGTCGTTGACCGCCTTCGCCATCCTGACCATCATCCTGCTGCTGATGACCATCGTCATTGCGTGCATCTGCACCCACAACTTCAACAAGGGCCTGAAGCCGCACGTCAACAAGAAGTCGGTGACGAGCGATAAGGCGTACGGCACCGAGATGCCCTCTGTTGCTGGACCGCAGCCCAACCAGCGGATGGAGATTGACTAGTTGAACGCTTGTTTTCCAGTTTTACGAGTCTATCGAACCCATATACCAAATTCATGACACGACCCTTGAATACCCTGCTTTGCGTTTGCGAGCATTTGTTTGATTCATCTCCGGCCGAGTGGACACGGACTGGCGTTATGGCATTGTAGGATACCTTAGCAGGGAACGGCTGAGAGACCGCAAGGCACCGCAAGGCACAGTGACTAGAAGGGTCGCGGCCAAGGAAGGAGAAGAGAGTAGCGCACTACTTTAGCTACGCCGGGGGGCTCTTACGAGGTATGATTGTACAACAATTGTCAGTACCGCAGGGCTCCGGCCATTTTATACCCACCACACATTGCCGGTACTAGATTGATCAGGCTGTGGAATGCATTGTTTCGTTGTTACCACGCTCGTCTTTCAGCTCAGTGATCGCACATGGACAATTATGCATGCACAACCCTCAAGTGTTACAAAAGCATGCTCCAAAAGCAATCTCGAAGTCCAAAGGATCGAGAACACGTGCAGTTCTCCTGAGTTCTAAAACGGGCATCCCGCTTCCCCAGCGATCACGAGGGAAGCCCAAGGGGCCCCAAGCGCGCCAAAGCGCGGCTGAAGCACCCCACGCAAACTCCACTATTTGGCCCGGTACGACATCATAGGCGTGGGAAAGTTTCGAGCGAGACGCTGTTAAGACACCACATCGCCCTTGCTTGACACCGCTTCGTTGACTCCTGTCTCTGTCGTCGTTCTTTTCTGTCAACTTCTGTCTAGGTCGATTGATCCATATACAAAATGGCATTCCGCTGGTGCGTGACTTGTTGTGTTTGGGAGGTTGGGCGCATGTCAAGGGACAGCTCGCTGATAACGGAACAGGTACCAAGCAAAGCTCAAGAGCGCGCCGCTCGCGACACAGGCGATTACAACCGCGGTATGCATCCCCAACGCCTCGTTTATACCCCCGCGGTAGCAACACATCCTTCGATCTCGCTCCTGAACCGTTCACGACGCGCGAGCAACACCGCCAAACGACAACGATGCACGCCGAGCAACATCTCAACGTCCCCACATCTTCACACAACTGCCGAGCTGTGTTGTTCCAAAACCAATCCAGACTGACGTCGCACGTGTAGATTCTCTTCGGCACAGGCGACACAATGGCGCAACAGCTCGTCGAGAAGCGCGGCTTCAACAACCACGACCCCTACCGCACCGCGCGCATGGCCGGATACGGGGGTTTGATCTTCGGCCCCGCGGCGACGACGTGGTACGGCGTGCTGACCAAGTACGTCAACACGTCGTCGAAGAACGGGACGATTATTGCGCGCGTCGCGTGCGATCAGTTTCTGTTTGCGCCCGTGAACATGGGTACGTCTGTGGCGGCATATCTTTTGGAGCGGTGTTGTGGGAGTAGTGCTGATTGATGCTCAGGTCTCTTCCTCTCGTCCATGGCGTACCTCGAGGGCGCCAGTGTGCGCGACCGCCTCGATTCCGCGTATGTCCCCGGGCTGACTAAGAACTTCATGGTGTGGCCGTGGGTGCAGTTTGTCAACTTCAAGTATGTGCCCGCCGACCTGCGCGTCTTGGTTGTCAATGTCATCTCGCTGGGGTGGAACTGCTACCTGTCGTTCCTGAACAGCGGAGGAGGCAACAAGGCGGCGAGCGCGGCGCAGAAGGTCAAGGAGGCGACGCAGAAGGGTGGGAGCAGGGAGGGCGGCGAGCTGCCGCCGCAGTAGATGGCATTAGTAACCATCACTATCTGTGTACGATTAGGGCGGGCGATGAGGACAAGGATGGCGTGGGTATAGACCAATGTCGTGCACATAGATTTCTTATACTGGTGCTGTTTACTACCTGCAGCGCTTCTTCGTCTCTGCCATTAGCGATGCTTTCAACCCGGTTCGTCAGATGTCTCTCGTCCATGGTGAACACTAGATGAGTACCCGCTCACCTCGCCAGACCAACCGCTGTTCACCAGAAAAGACTTTGTTTCACTGGCCGACCTACTACCACCCACACACGTCTCAACCCTCAATACACACCAGGACACAACTTCCACTTGACAGCCCTGCGGTACTTCTCCCACTGCTCGCCATACTTCTCGGCAAGATACGCTTCCTTAGGCGGAATCGCATTCGTCGTGAAATTCCCCAGGTATATCGCAATTGGAAACAGCGCAAACAGCGGGCCGCCCGTGGCAAACCCATACGCCGCACCGTACACGACATTCATGCTAAAATTCGGATGTCTAACCACACCCCACGCGCCAGCGGTGCACAGCTTGCCCTGATTCTTCGTCTCGTCTTTGAAAGCTTTGCGCTGCAGTTCGGCAGCCAATTCGATATGGGCCGCGATGAAGTATACCGCAGCACCCGCGTAGAGGAACTCCGGACGCCACGTGGGATTCTTGGTCGCGGCGCTGAAGACAAGCGCGCAGATGCCTTCGTAGATGAAGTCGGCGAGGACGCCGAAGAATGCGAATTGCAGCGTCATGCGCTCGTTGCAGAGGTAAAACATCCAGATGCTCTGCTTGAACACCAGCACGCCTGTCATGACCAGGAAGATGGTTAGTGGCTCGAGCATAGGTAGCCATGAGGGCGTAAATGAAAGGTCCAGGGTGCTGCTGCTCGGCAGCTGGGAGACACCAAACGGGTTGTATGTGACGATTGCATATTGCAGTGGTATGGAAGCAAGGCGGCCTAGGCAGAAGAAGAGTGGTTCAGGGAGGGTCCAGCTGTAGTTGCCGCGCTGGATACCTATAGGATTTTCGGCATCCATATTTGCGTGCAATCCAAAAGTCGATGTTGGAACACGAACTGGGGAGCAAGTTGTCTGAGGTGTCAGACGGCTTGTTTGTCTGACAACCTAGTGCTGACCCTCTAAATGCTGACATCAACCTCGCTGCTTGCGTTACCGTGTAGGGAAGGTGCTTAGAGGTTCTGATCAGTTAGTCTGGTAGTCGCAGACTGTTCCTCGATTCTGACATGTGTCGTCGATTGACCAGAACCTCTGTTAAGGGTCAGTTCGTGCTAAGATTGTGGTACACTCCGTCATGTGCACATCTTTGTTATCCCGGAAGACGCAGTCGGAGGATACAGTATACGGTCTCAGTACGTACGGCCAAGATACTTTGGTCGTATGGAGAGGAGATGCAATGGCTTTGCGGTGATGGTGGTCGGAGTGGTGCAAGCAACTGACATCGTGACGCGCATGTGATCAATCTACCTACATTTATTCAGTTAATTTTTCCGCTGGGATTTTGTTGACTTATTAGAGCCTAGTGATTGTGGTCAGAAAAGGCATGCAGCTGCGATGGTCGCTGCGTGAGCCCGACATTGACTACGACCGTTGAAGCGTGAATAGTACATCGTCGTTGCACCACTCCGAGCAGTGTCATCCCGCGAGAAGAGCATGCGTGCACTAGAAGTGTGAATTACGATTGAAGCACGGTAGTGAAGATGGGAGGAAGGTCGGAGGACCGTTTATTGACAAGATGTCGTTTTGAGGAACGAAGAAGGTGCGCTTCAGAGTCTGAAGAAATGAACGAGCTCTGCGCTGCAGAAGGCCTGTTAAGTCTGAAGTACGAGTAATCACAGCGGCGGCACGGACGAGCTACGGCTACATCATCAGCACATGCAAAGCAAGATCAGATCCAGCGTTCAAAGTATTCCATCCCATATCATCCATCTGTACACACTACCCTACACTGTTATACCATCCCCAATCAATTTCCATCTTCTGTACTGCTCCCTCCTGCTCGAGTACCAACTTCCTTCGCTCTGAATAGTATTGCGCCTGCAGCGCCAGCTGTGAATAAGAGAAGAGAAAAAGTTACAAAGTGAAGTGAAGATTACAGGCGCAGAGCGCCCAAGTCCAACGCATAGAAAGGACAACGCCTTGCCAGAATGTAACGCCACCTAATGCAAATATTATCGAATCCTTCGCTGATGCTCTATCCAGCGATGCAAGCAAAAAAACGCGAACAAAACGAGATTTCGGTCTGTGCTTTCCGCTTCTTGTTGGGTGTTGATGCTGACAGCGCGGAGCGGTGCGTGCTGTCAGTTGTAGATCTGTCGAATCGAACAATATGTTCAAGAATGCTGGCGCCGTTCTGGAGGTGCTGTTCACTTTCCTGCTCGTCTTCTGCCCATCTGGCGGAAGAAGTCCATAACCTTCTTACTGCTGCCTGAGCTGCCCTTGTTTCCACCAGTGCTCTCGTACGCATCTTCAAACTTCCTGTGCTTCTGGAGCTTGCCACCTCGTTGCTCTGGCTCGCCACCCATACCCTGAGGGTACTGTGCGTGCGACGGCTGCGATCCGTGGGACTGGGTCGGTGTCATCTGCTCGCTGGCTTGGCTATCGTTGGAATGCTGTCCGTACGGTCGGTTGGGTGCTTGGCTAGGATGAGGCTGTCGAGGGTTGGGGAACTTGTCATCGCCGATAGGAGCCTGATCGGGGTAGTTGAATTGCGTCTGTTGAGCCGGTGCCGAAGATGGGCCCGGTGCGCCGTGCGAGTGGGTGCTGGCATTGGGGTGACGAATGCGTGAGTTACTGTCCTGCTGGCCATCGTAAAATCCAGGTACGGCGTTGCTGCCCATTGTGCTCTGACTAGGAGAACGAGACTCGTTGCCCCGACCGAATGCCATGCCGGAGCGAGAGCCGTTGCGGGCTCGGCCTGCGTTGGATCCTCGGCGCTGACCGTAGCCATCAGCAGGCATGCTTTCCCTTTGCGAGCCAAAGTTCTTCGAGAAAGAAGATGGCAGCAGGGAGAAGCGGCGAGATGTCTTGGTGCCGTCGTCGGTGTTCTTGCGCGAGAAGCTGAAGGAAGGTCGGCGTCTCGAGTCGGTGCTTGGTCGTGGTCCTGACGATCCTATTGAGTTGTCGTTCGACATAGCAGCGGGCATTGACGTAGGTGGGTACCTCTTCTGCTTACGCTCCTCACCAGGCTGGCTGTAAGAGTCCTGGGACGTGAACGATCCCTTGGGGTCCTGAGAGTAAGAGTTCTGACGACCACCAAACATGGATGTCATACGCCCAAGCGTCTCTGTGACAGTGTTCGAGCGCTTGTGGCCGCCCTTAGGATGGCCACCAGTAGGTCCAATTTGCGTAGACTGGACCCGCTGAGCGCTTGGCTGCCCAATACTCGGCTCGCCCATGGCCACAGGCTCCTGTGGAGGGTATGGAGCAGAGATGGAGTAGTTCTTCTTCTGGGGTTGCGAGAAGCGGCCCTCGGCGTTGGTGGGCGCCACAGTAGCCGCCGCTGGTTGCGCGTACGAGTTGCCACGCGACGGCATCCTCGATCCACCAAGTGTGCCGCCTGTCGACGGTCGTGTCGTTGCCGCAGGCGCGGTACCGAAGGCAGTGTAGTCCGACACTGATCTCTGAGGCTGACCGCCCGGCCTGACTTGTGGAGGAGCTGCTGCGCCGCCTGCAGAACGAGGAGGTCTCGAGCTAGAGGCAGATTGGTAGCCATCTGTAGTCGCGTTGGTGGCTTCCACAGGCACTCGTTCGGTAGGGCGAGCCTTTGGTGTGGCATCAACAGGCGGTGACGCTTCGCCGCGCTGTGTCTGCGATTGAGGAGCAACGTATTCGACTTGGACGGTTCGGCGCTTGTTGTCGCGGGAGGTCTTTGGCTTCTCGGCTGTCGAGTTGATCTGCTCCCGCTTGTTCGCAAGACCACCGTGCGCAGACGGAGGCGCCTGGGTCTTGGTCGGCTCGCGGACGGAAGCACTCCTCGCGAGAGGGGGTGGCTGCTCGTATGGCTCTTCTACGGAAATGTCAGTATGTCGTCCACAGTGACTGGATTGGAATCTCTTACTAGCATAGACGGAGCCTTGCTGCGGCGCCTCGGCGGCATTGCTGGTGGTTATGAAACCAACAACATGTGCATAGTCTGCCAGCCAGCTGTGACGAGCGACTTCGAACAGATCGGCGCGCTTGCGCGGGTCGGGGACGAGGATCCTCTTCAGAAGGTCTCTTGCGTGCGGTGTGACGTATTCGGGGAAAGTGAGTGGGGTAGAGACGATGTACTTGTACAAGAGGTTGATGTTGTCACCCTCGGGATTTGCTGGGTCGTCGTCGAAGGGCAGGTAGCCGGCCAACATGGCGTACTATGAATTGTCAGCTTGCAAGTGTAGAGGTGGTTCCAGACAGCTCACCAGAATGACACCGCAACTCCAGACATCGACCTTGCAACCAGTGTAAAGAGAGTCGCTGACCACAAGCTCGGGCGCCGCATAACAGGGACTGCCACAGCTAGTCTGCATGAGGTCACCACGGCGTGTCTCAGGATTGTCGAGACCAAGCTGCCGTATGAACTCCTTGTCGCCCAGTCTGTACTCGATGTCCTCGCTCAGCTCATCCTTGGGATCGAAGGTGTTGGCGAACCCAAAGTCGGTGATGATGATGTTCTTGTTGCGGTCCAGCAGCAGGTTCTCGAGCTTCAGGTCTCTGTGCACGATACCCCTCTTGTGCAGGTAGCCCACACCAGAGATGAGCTGGGCGAACAGCTTGCGCGCCGGGCCGTCCTTCAGGTAGCGATGGTTGAGGATGTAGTCGAACAGCTCACCGCCAGATGCATACTCGAGGATGATGCCAATGTGTCGCTCCGTCTCGACCATCTCGTGCAGCCGAACAATATTCGGGTGGTCGAGCCCGCGCAGGATGTGGATCTCGCGGTAGATCTTGGCCAGACGGTTGGAGTTGCTGCCTAGCGTCTCTCTTCGTATGAGCTTGATAGCCACCTCGACGCTGCTGTCGCGCTTCCAGCCCATCTTGACCTTGCCGAACTCGCCCTCACCGAGCGTCTGGCCCAGGATGTAGTTACCGAACTTGGTCCGCTTGGTGGAGCCCTCGCTCTTCGAGTGGTCCTGCCTGCTCTTGCCGCCAGCACCGCGGCCGCCGTCGTCGACACCCTCGCTGCCTACGAGGCCAAGGCCTGTGATGGGTGTCAGGTCGGCACCTGCACCGACGGCCACGCGCTCGGCCTGCCGCGCCTGCTCGCGGGCGATGTCATCCTGGGGGTCGGACACGCCTATCCGGTTGATGACGGTGCTCTCCTCGCGGGGCAGGTTCGTGCCGATAGGGGGCTGCCCGACGGCGGTGGCAGAGCGGCTGTGACCGGGCTGCGGGCGACTCGACTGCCGGCTGGACGAGGCTTGGGCGTTGCTGGTGCGGTGCGACGAGGTCCGCGGGGGCGGCATGGGGCCGTTGGGGTTCATGTTGTCGTGCGTCGAGGGCGGCTGCGCGCGGGGGGAGTTGGTCGACGCGCCGGTCGAGGGTCGTCGCGCTCGAGGGGACTGCTGGTAGTGCTGCTGGCCATGCGCCGGGGCGACAGCAGCAGACATACTATAGCGGTGTCGGTGTGGATCGAGGTTGTTGGCGCGGGGAGTGAGCTGTCGGGCGCTGGTCGGCTAGCCTGATCGACTCTGCTGGACTCTGCACAGCTCAGAAGGCGCGGCGCAGGACCGTCGCGGAGGCTGCGAGGCTGCGATGCTGCGCGGGCAGGCGATGGCCGTTGGCGTGGGCGAGCCTGGTGTTGACTGGGAGCGGGTCGCGGTCGCGCTGGGAGGGCGGCTGGGCGATTGGCTGGCCGCTGGACGCTGCAGAACCCTTTCACGTGGAAGCCGGATGCTACAGAGCGCAACCGTGGATCGTCGCAATGCTGACAGCGCAGGTGCAGGCAAACAGGCGGACGGCACAGGGCTGCTCTCGAGGACGCTCGACAGAGGACCCGTCGTGTTCACGGCGTGCGTTGGGGAAGTGAGCGAATGCAGCGCAGGCGGTCGTCAGGCGCGGCTGGGGCCCGTCTTCTAACGAGATTAAGGTTGCGGCGGCTCGATTTCTTCCAAGAAAGGAGAGCATCAACCACAGCTCGGCCTAACAGCAGCCGTACATAAACATCGCGTCCCCAGCATCAAGCCCAACGCGTGTACTTGTTCCCAGATCTCCCCAATCTCCACCGCCGGGTCTGCCCTGGCGAGCATGAGCACTAACTCTGCCTACAAGTCTGCCCTTCCTCAGGCACGCGCTGCGCTGCTGGCGGCGACGCGCCTGCCCGCGCTGCTAGCCACTCCAGCTGCATCTCCGTTCGACAGCGAGCCAGGATCACGCCAGGGTTGCGGGCGATTTGAAACAGCGACAGCCTGTCCAGTGCGCAAATTGCACTTCATGCGGCACTACACTACTTGCCCGCACCTCGTGCTGCGAAGACCACCATGACGCTGACCTCGACGCCTACCAGGAACGCTTTTCCACTTACTTCTGCTGCACCCATGACGTGACACTTGACTCCGCGACGCTGACACCGCCGCTGCTGCCCCTGAGCCCACTGCCCGCGCCCTCACTGCCCGCAAGGAGCGCCGTTGCAGTCCGCTCCAGCGCACTCTAGCCAGGCACAACTCAGCGAGTCGCTTGTCTGTTACCGACTCACTGCGTCTCAGCCGCGATGCTGCAAGGGAAGCGCCCTGCATGGCTCCCGTCAACCCAATCACCAGCCTGCCAGCACCATGACTCGAAACGTTCTCGACGTCTCCCCAAGCAGCCATTGCGCGGCTGTCAAACATCACTTCATTCTGCCAAAAACAATCATCTCCAGCTCGAATTCGATTGCAATGACGCAGCGCCGCCTAACCTGCAGATTCCTACCAGTAGCTGGTGCTTCTTTTCGGAAATTGGACGACGCTTTGATCGCCCTTGCCGTGTATCACCTGGCCCACTCCTTCCCGCTTAGTGCTGGCCGACTCGAGTCTTCGGGCTCGCGACCATCTCTGTGCACAGTACAATGTCTTGTATCACTGGGATGCGTGGTTAAGTTGGGGAGGGCGGGTTCGTGTCGACGTCACACAAAGCAGCTTGGGTTTGGGAGTCATATCATTTCTCTCGCCTAGACGGCTGTGTATTCTCCTGCCCTATGCGGCACATCTACCACCGCGTTTCTATGGTACGCTTCTTAGATCTTGATCTCGCTTGGGAGGCCGATGTCCAAGATGTCCTTGCCGTTTTGAAGGTCCTTCTTGCCTGGCATCTTCCCTCTTCGCATCAGCTCCGCACTCTGTGATACGTTAGAATTCAACTTAAAAAAGGACGCATCTTGTCGACTGGACAATGCAGTCGCCCGTATTCAACTGGACTTGACGTACCTGCGTCATGTAGGGATCCTTCATCATGGAGGCCACCGCGACGACTTCATCTCCGCTCGTGTAGTAAGCCACAAACGATGGCTTCTCGATATCTCCTTGCAGCACAACATCGTCGTAGCCGTTGACTGTGTTACCGCAGTATCGTAGTTGCGAGCCGAGGGCTGACCAGAAGACAGGTATGAATGCCTTCGGCTTGGAGCCGGGCTCGTTGATTGACCTTGCAACTGAGCGACCAGCGTTCTGTGCAACGTTCCAGTGCTCGATGCGTACGGGCGTGCCGTTACCTCCGGGTCCGTGGTAGGGGTAGGTCGCAATGTCGCCAATGGCGAAGACGTCCTTCAGGCCCTGGACCTCAAAGGCCTCGTTAGTCTTGAGAGACCCATCCTTCTCCAGCTGAACACTGGAGTTGTCCTTCAGGTACTCTGTTGCAGGCTTGACGCCTACACCCTCAATGACAAGGTCTGCCTCGAGCGTGGTGCCATCCTTGAGGTGCACAGCTCCGACCTTTGATGAGTCGCTCTTGGATGGTGTTGCCTTCTCGACACTGGCGCCCATCTTGAACTTCACGCCGTTCTTCTCAAGCAGGCCACGGAAAATCTTTCCAACCTTCTTTCCCATGACGCGCTCCATCTATTGAACATCAGCTTGCTGTCACTGCGCTTCATGGGCTCTTACTCACAGGCTCCTCTTCCATTCCGACGATAGTAACGTCGTTCTTCATGCCGGCGAGGCAGTTGCCAACCTCCATACCGATGAAAGAGCTACCGACGACAACGACCTTCTTGCCGTTGTCGCCGACGGCCTTCAGAATGTTCTGTGCGTCTGGCAACGTGCGCAACAAGAATGTGTTGCCCAAGTCACCCTTGAGGCCCTCCAGGGGCAGAAAGTTGGGTGTGCCGCCAGTGGCCAACACGAGCTTCGAGTACTCGTACGACTTGCCGGATTTTGTCTCTACCTTCTTGCCCGAGAAGTCAACGCTCTTCGCCTCGTCCTCAATGAAATCGATCGATGCATCCTTATAAAAGTCCTTCGACCTCCATGCAGCCTTACTCAGGTCAGCAAGGAGTGCTTTGGAGAGCTTCGTTCGGTCGATCGGCTGGTAGCCCTCTTTCGAGATGACTGTGATCTGGCCCTTGTAGCCTCCACCGCGGAGACCTTCGACGGCACCGAGGGTTCCGGAGCCACTGCTTGGGTAAGCGCGTATCAACAAGACATGACCGGAAGTACGTACCCTCCGATGACGAGGACCTTCTCGTCGCTCACTGACGAGCATTTGAGGTTCAGGCTTCTCCTGGAAGCCTTCAGTGTGTCCTCATCTGTCTTAACGTAAACAGCTCCATCGCGTTCGAAGACTTCGAACTTCGAAATTGGGTCCAGAGCCGGCGCATCCTCGACGTCACCGGTTGAGACATTGAAGCAAGCTGTGCGATGTCAATGCCTGGCGTTCAAGGTCTGTTAGCATTACGCACCTCCGTGCCATGGACATGTCAAGCGGCCCTCTGGTGTGAGCACACCCTTCACGAGCGGCGCGCCGTAATGCGTGCAATTGGGCGATGTGGCATGGACCTTGTCCTGCACCTTCAGCAGCAAGACCTTGCCGCCCTCTACACCCTCAACCTCGACTTCCTTCTTCTCGCCGTTCTTCAATTGGAGGGACGTGACGTCCTTGAGCTTGAACTCTTGCGCCATGGTTCTGAAAGTCGTGCTGAATGTAACCCTTTGGATATTAATTGTAATAGATTGTGCCTTGCACTGAAGCTGTAATGAAGTTCGAAGAGGCCGTAGAAGACGTAGTGACTGCATTAAAGGGTGTATGACGAATGCTGGAGGTTGTCGGCGGTATATGAGCTATGCAGCAGCTTGCTGGCAAATCGCGGGGCTGCTGACCACGCTTATTCTATTGCGACTTGATTTGCTGATGTGACATCATGAAGTGCAGGCACGACCGCGTCTCCGGCAATCGATAAGACAGGAACGCAGGAACGCGTCGAGCCGAGTGACGTTTACGATCCTGGCAACACCAAACATCGACGTTCTCAATTATCGTGTCGTCAATATCTGTTCCAGGCGTTCTGGTTTGCGCTGGCTTTGAGTGGCAGCGAAACCTTCTCAGGAACCATTGATCTTCGACTGCTGTGACAGCGGTGACATACGGGTGACAGTCGGCGGTCCCAACCTCATGATGGCCCGTCAGTTGTTTCAAGCAATCAGTCGCGCAATTGGTTGCTGACGGAACCAGACACGTCTTTCCCGAGTGATCTGCCTGTTCCTCAGGACGACGGCGCATGTAAACATCTGGATGGTTTCAAGATCCCGTCTGTCTCCTTATCATCCACTTCAGGCGACCAGGTGGACGTGTCGAAACTCGCAGGACTCGCCATCATCTTCTGCTACCCGCGAACAGGCGCTCCAGGCGAGCAGATACCAGATGAGTGGAACGTGATCCCAGGTGCACGAGGCTGTACACCTCAAGCTTGCAGCTTTCGTGATGAGATGGGCGAGCTGCGCAGCCAAGGCGTGAATACCATTTTTGGCGTTTCAACCCAGGATACCCCATACCAAGCGGAGGTCAAGACCCGCGTGCATCTCCCGTACGAGCTGTTGTCCGACGCCGATCTTCAGTTCACGGAAGCCTTGAAACTACCCACGTTCGAATGGCAAGGCAAGATTCTCATCAAACGACTTGCACTCGCTGTCCAGGATGGCCAGATTGTCAAGGTATGGTATCCGGTCTTCCCTCCAGATGCAAACGCAAAGGAGGTGGTCGCGTGGCTGGCGCAGAGGAACTAGCGGCTCTACTACCGAGCTCACCTCCTGAAACCACTTCGCGGTATCAGGCACGGATTTTAGCGCATTTGACTCGACCTTTTCCGGACGATACAAATAATCCTACGCGGTCGGTTGCCTGTATCCGGAACAGCATGTCAACAACATGAATCGTCTTCACACGCGCATTTGTGTTTACGATCAGGGCGCGCTTGAGCACGCTCGCGCTGCTAATGCGCAACATCTTCGCCGTTAGGTCCACCTCATTTCCCTCGAGCTTTTTTCACTGTGAGGCCGCTGTCACTTGCCTCGAATAGTCGTTTTCGGTGGAAAGTTTGCGACGATGCGACGATGGCGCAAGGCTAGCGCAACATCAAACCACCAAGTTAAGACGGATCTACTTATGGCTACTCCCAATAAAGTATCCGCCTTCTAGTCAACGTACAATAACGTGGAAGACCCCCGTTTCGGGCGCGATGTTGTGGCAAGGCAGTGTTTGCAGTGAGGACCTTTGTCGACCCCATAATCTGATGCCTTTGGACATCGCATACTTTCCTTAACAGGCTTACAAGCGTTCGAAACGATCTTTACATTCATGTATGATCTTGACATTCATGCGTGGAAGAACCTAGCTGACCCCTCGACGTGTAGTACTCTCAAACCCCTACGTTCTTTTCTTTACATTCTATAATCATAATGTCTACCAGTATAAGACACGCTGTCTCTACCAGTACAAGGCGTGATGCTTCTACAAGTACAAGACGCGCTTTCTCTCTCGAGGTCGACACCGCGACACCTTCACCGACTGCGACAGCCTCAATTACCTCAGATATATTCCCTACGGATATCCTTACCTCGTCCGCGCCCACAGTCACGTCCACGTCCACACCAACACCTACCGCCCTTAGCAACGCCTGTTCCTCGAATAGTGATTGTGCCGACGATGGTGTCTGCTCACGTGGTACATGCTCGAGTATCAATCAAGCCGCGCCGTTCGCACCTGCTGGGAGCCTGGGCGCAGAACCGACAACACATTTAGATTCGAACTCCGCTATTGGCATCGGAGTGGGCGTTGCAGCACTAGTGTTATTGATGATAGCTGCCGGCTTCTGGTGGTTCAAGTTCAGACGGGGTCGACAACAGCCCATCACATCACCCGAAGCACCGCCCACGACACGCGACCGCTCGGCGTCAAGTGCGACAAAGTGGACAATAGACAACGACCAAAGGACTCTAGTTGCCTCCTTGCCCAATAGCCCGCAGCATGCTGCCTTTGCCAGGCAAACACCTGGATTCCCTGCAGAGTTCTACACGACGCCAGGAAAAGTCATCGATGATGAGAAAGATATCGCAGAGTACAGGCAACGAGACGGAGCAAATCGGAGTGACCAGTCACCAGCAAGTCCCGTCGACAAGGCTCTGCCGGAACCGCCATCAGAGGAGAAGCGCTACGCGATCAACGTTAACATCAACAAGAGCATGATCTTCGATGACATTGCGTTCAACGCCGCAGCTTATGCTCCAACCCCCATCTCGACACCGCAGGAGCGCGCGCCGAAATATCGCTTCGAGGAGTACCTTCCTCCTGTCCCAGCAAACAACCCCCGTATTTCCATTACTAAGACAGTAAGCAGAGGGAGTGCGATGAGCTCTGAGTACGAGCTGGAGAACTATCCCCACGGCAGTGGTCAGATGGGATCCAGCAGAACATCTAGGTCAGACCCTCGTAGCGTGCACAGCGCGTCGCAAAGTCACGATCGTAGAGGCAGTACTCTGGCAAAGCTAGAAGCCGGTCTTTCCTTGCCCGAGCTTCCACCTCCGAGTCCCAGTTTCAGCTTCCGTTCATACGACTGGTACCAAGATATCATTGGTGGTGACCAGTCGGCCGTTGAAGGCTCGCACGAATTGCCGGCGTTCGGACAGGCCAAAACACCAGAGCTGCCGACTCGGAACCCAGCAAGAGGCGTAAATCCTCTGCTTTCGAACCCTCCTGATATGGACCCCAGCTTGATGCCAGAACCGCTCTCCCCGGCTTTCCCTTCGCCTGTCGCGAGCTCACACCTTCACCCAAGCTCCGCCCGATTGTCTCAGTTCCCGAGCCCGACAAATTCCAACTTTCGCTTATCTCCAACCGTTTACCAAATGCCCAACCGGGCTCCAGTGTCGAAGCTAGTACCAAGCCTACCCAGCACCCGACCAGTGAGCGAGGCGTCAATGATGACTACAACGACCATGATGACGGGCACGTACTCAGAACGATACTCGCGGTTCGCCAGCTGGTATCCCGAAGACGACCTGGAGATCCTCGAGGAGGACATAGCCCTTCCGCGATTCCCAATGTACAGCTCCATGCGCGCAAGCATAGTGGATGGTAGTCAAGCTTCGCAAACTGCACGAACGACTGCACGAAATTCAGCCCGTAATCCTGTTCACAAGTTGAGAAGCCAGAGTGCACCACGGCCACAAAGCACGATGACCACTGCGACGCAGAAGAGCCACTATTCGAGGAGTTGGCTGCCAGATGACGGATTGTATTTACCGGCGGAAGGCACAGATGATTCTTTTGAAGTGTTCCAGCGCGAGAGATTGGCGAGTAGACCAACGAGCTACTCTCCACTTGCTTAGACTCTGTTGCACCCGAGTCTTCGATACGGCCGAGACATTTTTCCTTTCCTGTTTACTATGCGACGTCTTTGAGCGCGCTCCCTTTCGTTCGAGCAGATACCAGGCGTTCCGACTTACAGCCAATCGTTATCTGTTTTCTTTGCGACATCTTGTCGGCGTGGAGCTATGCCGGACGGGCCAGGCATAAGACTGCAAATGTGGAGGTGCAGTTGTGGGGCTGGCGGGAGGTTGGAGAGCACAAAGCTTGTCCGGTCCCGGAGGCGGTTGATGGATCGACAACGCGATGGCGATGGTGGATATTTGCACTTGAGCCTCATGCCTCATGTATTTGTAGGAGTGATCAGACACTCATGATAATAAGAGAGAACAATGCTGACATTACAATCACATCGGCTTGAATCAGCCCACCCGCCTGGATCTGTTGCACTGCAAAGTTGTCCGAGTAAAGCAGATCTCGACTTCCTCGGAAGCGAGGTGGAGGCGCAGAGCTTGTTGACATACCAATTGTGGGGAACATGGGGACCTGCGCTACTCCACTTGTACTACCTGCGGCTCAAGGACGTTGAGATGCAACAGCGACATCGTGGGAAACAAGCTCCCATGGTACGAATCTTGAATGGTCAAGCTGTCAACCCGCGTGTGTTCTAACGTTCTAGCGCCCACAGTTGCCGGAGCGATGTTCGCTGTTCGGCCTGGATACCAGCCCCTGATTGGTCAGTTGTCGGCACGACTGTGATGCTTGGAAGGGCATCATGTGGACTGGACATCACTCCCGCCGCACTTGTGCATCATTGCAGCTCTTCCCTGCGAGCACTGTCATAACCTCGCAGCAGGCTGCGGGGAACTGCACAATGGTCAACAAACAGCGCACAACCGTCGAGATGGGACACAAGTATAAGTTGCATCGTCCCGCGCTGCCATGGAAGAGAGCAGTTGCAGCCACGACCTTCTGTCTTTTCTCTCTTTGTTATCTCCATCGCACCTTCCAGAGGCCACCGCCCGCGGCTGAGCTTCATCAAGGCGCAGACATGGCTCCCTCGAGCTTTCTCCAAGCTTCGGCTCTGGTGACGTCGCTTGTGGCGTTGACGGCTGCTCAGAACCAGACGGCAACACCAACTTCAGCTACAGGCTGGAGTACGACGCTCGCTGGCACTCCCACATCTTTTCGTCCTGTTTTCACTATTCCTGCATCGGCAGACCAAGGGGCGGATCTTATTTCCAATATTCAGGATCCCCAAGCTGTCAATGCCCAGGATGTCTGCCCGGGTTACAAGGCCTCGCAATTGAAAGAGACCGATGGTGGCATCAGCGCCGTGCTGACCTTGGCGGGCACACCTTGCAATGTCTATGGAAACGATATTGATGTGCTCAACCTCAAGGTTGAGTATCAGTCCAATACTCGATTGGCAGTCAGCATCGAACCGGCATACATCGTACGTTCCTTGTTGAGAACAATAGACGCCTTGAAACTGACACATGCAGGATGCATCCAACTCATCGCACTACATCGTTCCTCAAAGCTTAGTTCCCAGGCCTCATGCTGAGGACTCGCACGAGGATCTCGATCTTGCGTTCGCGTGGGGCGATGACCCGTCGTTCTGGTTCACCGTGACCCGCCAGTCCACTGGAGATGTCATCTTCACCACCAAAGGCACACATCTCGTCTATGAGGATCAGTTTATCGAGTTTGTCAACACATTGCCCGAGGATTACAACCTTTATGGTCTTGGTGAACGTATACACGGTCTCCGCCTGAACAACAACTTCACGGCCACCATCTACGCTGCTGACGTGGGTGATCCAATCGATCGCAACATCTATGGAAGCCACCCGTTCTACTTGGAGACTCGCTACTTCCCAGCAGGCGGTAATGGTACCAAGAAGCCGCTCAAGCAATCCGAACTAAACGACGGAAACGGTGGATACCCTACTGGTGGTAAGGGCTCTGGATTCGAGTCCTACTCTCACGGCGTTTACCTTCGCAACACGTACGGCATGGATGTTGTTCTCAAGCCTACGAACCTGACCTGGAGGAGTCTGGGAGGCAGCATTGATCTCTTCTTTTTCGACGGTCCTACCCAGCCCGAGGTCACCAAACAGTACCAGACCTCCGCCATTGGCTTGCCGGCCATGCAGCAGTACTGGTCCTTTGGTTACCATCAGTGTCGATGGGGATACCGCAATTGGACTGAGCTGCGGGAGGTTGTCGAGACACTCCGCAACTTCAGCATTCCCATGGAGACCATCTGGCTCGATATCGACTACATGGACCAGTATCGCGATTTCACCACGGATCCCGTTACATTCCCTGCTTCTGGTGTCAAAGACTTCTTTGACTGGCTGCACGGCAACAACCAGCACTTCGTCCCTATCGTCGATTCTGCGATCTACATCCCTAATCCGACCAACGCCAGTGATGCGTACGACGTCTACACACGGGGTAACGACTCCGATGTGTTCCTCAAGAATCCCGATGGCAGCCAGTACATCGGTGCTGTTTGGCCTGGATACACTGTCTTCCCAGACTGGCTGTCCGTGAACGGTGTCTCATGGTGGGTCAATGAGATGGTCGAATGGCATAAGAGCGTTCCCTTCAGTGGCTTCTGGATCGACATGTCTGAAGTCTCGTCGTTCTGCGTCGGTTCCTGCGGTACCGGTAACGTCACACTCAATCCCGTTCACCCACCTTTCTCGCTGCCCGGCGAGGTCGGCAACGTCATCTACGACTACCCTGAGGGCTTCAACATTACCAATGCGACCGAAGCTGCTACAGCCTCTGCTCTTTCGGCCAGCCAGGCCGCCGCTGCATCTGCCACCGCTGCCAGCTCTGTCTCTGTCGAGTACCTCCGCACCACGCCGACTCCGGGCGTCAGAAACATCAACCACCCACCTTATGTGATTGACAACGTTCAAGGCGACCTTGCTGTGCACGCTGTCAGCCCCAATGCGACTCACCAGAACGGCATGGTTGAGTACGATGTTCACAATCTCTGGGGCCACCAGATCCTCAATGCCACTTACCAAGGTCTTCTCTCTGTCTTCCCTGGCAAGCGTCCTTTCATTATTGGCCGCTCTACCTTTGCTGGAAGCGGCAAATGGGCAGGACACTGGGGAGGTGATGTGAGTTTTGCTCACTTTTGCGCGGGAGGCATAAAGCTAATCAAAGAAAACAGAACGCTTCGAAGTGGTACTACATGTTCGCCTCAATCCCGCAGGCACTCTCGTTCTCGCTGTTTGGTATCCCCATGTTCGGCGTCGACACTTGGTAAGTCTACCGCTTTGTTGGAAGATTCCACTAACACGCTTACAGCGGTTTCAACGGTAACACTGATGCTGAGCTTTGTGCGCGCTGGATGCAGCTCTCGGCCTTCTTCCCCTTCTACCGCAACCACAACACCTTGTCCGCATTATCCCAAGAGCCTTACCGCTGGGAGAGCGTGGCTTCTGCTTCGCGTACCGCAATGCACATCCGTTACTCCCTCCTGCCGTACATGTACACCCTCTTCCACCAGGCCCACACAACTGGCTCCACAGTCATGCGTGCTTTGGCGTGGGAGTTCCCCAATGAGCCGCAGCTCGCTGGTGTTGACACACAGTTCCTGCTTGGTCCCAACATCCTCGTCACACCTGTTCTGGAGCCCCAGGTGGACACAGTCCGCGGTGTCTTCCCCGGTCTCGTCGACGGCGAGTCGTGGTACGACTGGTACACGGGCGAAAAGGTGCAGGCTGAGGCCGGCGTCAACACGACCATCTCTGCTCCTCTCGGTCACATTCCCGTTTACATCCGCGGCGGCGCAGTGCTCCCAACGCAGGAACCGGGTTACACTACGACCGAGTCGCGCAAGAACCCCTGGGGTCTTATCGTTGCGCTTTCTGCGGATGGCCGTGCATCCGGCTCCCTCTACATTGACGACGGCGAGTCCATCGAGCAGGAGAGCACCTTGGAGATCTCGTTCACCGCGCAGAGCGGCTCATTGAAGGCTGACGTTCAGGGCGACTTCAAGGACACCAATGCCTTGGGCAATGTCACCATTCTCGGTGTCCACAGCACCCCGACACAGGTCAAGTTGAACGATCTGACCGTTGACGCATCAAAGATCGCGTACAACGCGACTGCCAGCACTCTGAAGCTGTGCGACCTGAATGATCTGACCAGCGGTGGCGCGTGGCAGGGCAGCTGGACGTTGAGCTGGGCTTAGACTCGGAATGTACCTAGGTAGATCTTAGAGCCAGTAGCTGGAATCGACTACGGTTCTTTACGAAGACCACCTCCCAAACATGACAACCTCGACTTCCCCGCAATATTTTTAACAACAACAACTGATGTATGAATGATGCCCTCGCGCCCTGTCCCACCTCGTTTCAGGTTTTGTTCGTCCGTCAACGGGTGACGTCAGCGTGCTTCCATCTCAACCGCATCAAAACTATTGATCTTCCAAATATCAACATGGCATAACCACGTATTACCCTGGATTGTCTCTCGACACCAGTAAATCCGTCATCATACATACCTATACTTGATCTGCCGATTGTCAATTCGACAGCCCATTCATCATGGCAGACGACGAAAAGAACGAGCCCTCCGTCGCCGAGCTCAAGGACATCGCAGCCAACGCCGACGCGCCCGAAGACAAACTGCAAGCCGCCGCCGCCCAAGCCGAAGCCGCCCTCTCCTCCTACAAAACCGCCTCCTCCCTCCGCGAAGCCGCAGACGCCATCCGAGACCCGGCCAAGCGCGAAAAGTACCTGCGCGACGCGTACAACAAGGAGATCGAGGCCCATGGCAACAGCAAGAAGGCGCGCATGCTGCAGTCGGGGGCGTTTCAGGGCACGGTGGGTGGTGCGGGGATTGGTGCTGTGGTTGCGGGCGGATTGGGGACCGTCGTTGGTACGGTTGTAGGGACGGTGACTGCGGTGCCTGCTACCGCTGTTGGTGGGCTTGTTGGTGCGGGAGTGGGGTTGGGACATGGGAGTTGGATTAAATTGGGCAAGATAGGGGAGGGGAAGGATGGAAAGAAGGGCGAGAAGGAGGGTGAGGATGGGGATGAGAACAAGGAGAATGAAGGTGGAGAGGGGCCGCAGGCTGAAGAGGTGGATGTTGATGATGCGGTGCCGAATCCGGAGTTGTTGAGACAGGCTGCTGAAGATATCAAGAGGGAGCGAGAGAAGGGTAATCTGAACCCGGAAGGTGGTGATGCAGAGAAGCAAGAGCGGAGGAAGCCGAGGAAGTTGAGTCGGCAGGTGAGCGAGGCGGGGAAGGAAGCAAGGACGGATTCACCAATGTCGGACAAGAAGAAGCCGCGAAAGATCGAAGTACGAAGTAAGCAGGAGGCAGCGGCGGTATAGTGATGCTGTCAAGGTTCTTTCATTCTTGTACGTCTCTCACACCCTGCATATAGCGTTGCATTTTACTACGACACGGCTGTCCCCGTTCTACTTGTACACATCTATCCACTGAGCAGTATAGTAACGGTCATCAACAACACATAAACAACAGTATATATATAAACATCATACAAGGACTACATCTCATCGCCGTCCGTGGCATCGTTATCCACGGATGAAAAACGATCAAGATCATCATCGCTATCGACGGACGAAAACCCTTCGAACTCATCCACCCAACGTTGCAAAGCCGCGTTCTTCTGTTGCTTCTCAATCTCCCCACGGAAATACTCAGGCGGCATCTCCGGGTTCAGAATCTTGCCCAGCTCCTTCTTCAGCATGTCCTCGGTCATCTTGCAGCCCTTGGCCAACAAATATGTCACCTCCCACTCATCAAGCTGGAATCCAGGGATCTCCTTGAGCAAGCGCAACATCACGTCCTGCTTGTTCGTGCCCTCGTACAGCGCCGCAAACACAGCCTGATACATGTGGCTCTTCGATGTGAATTTTACGTCCGGATTCGCAGCATTCAGGAGTGCGGCTGCGTAGATGTTGCGGTAGTGGCCTGCGCGCCAGGGCAAGAAAGGTGTGTGTAGGGATGCCTCAGCGTACCAATCGAGCTCAAGGAAGTGCGGGGCTGCGGCGTGGCCGACGCAGCGGGGCATGGCGAGCGAGCCGTCCCAGTCAAGGATGCCTGTCACGTTGCCGTCGTTGTCGATGAAGATGTTCTGCAGGTCAAGGTCGGAGTGTCGCAGTGCAAAGGTGTCAGCGGCTGTCGATTGAAAAACGGGGTGGGAGGCGACGATCTCGAAGAACTTGGAGACAGCGAGGGCTTTCTGGTCGTTCTCGGTCATCTTTGAAAGATCCTCGTCCAAAACAGGTTCCCGTGGAAACTTGAGGCCCTCGATATCGTTGCTCTCGTTCATGCCGTTCTGCACGAAAGCTTGTGTGGATGGGAAGGGACCTCGCTCAATGGAGCGATATGAGTCGCCAAATGGCCAGACGTGGTACTTGTCGACTGGCAGACGCTCAAGCTCGATGTCGTCGTAGTTCATGAAGTCCTCGTGGGTGGGATCGAACACCGGTATGCCGATATGGTCGAAGTTGAGCTTGTTCAGCTCCGTCATGTGGGCAGCGAGCGAGCGGAGCATGTTCTCGCGCTTCTGCTCTGTCTCCGGAGATGGCGTTGTGCACCAGTCATCGTACCACAGTTCGTAGGCGTTCTTGCCGGGCAGCTCCTTCATGACCATGTAAGGGAAGCCGTACTTGTTGTTTGACGTGGCGGAGTAGTCGATGGGAAAGGGAGCAGGTACCTCGGTGTAGGTAACGATAAGGCGTGTGGTCTCGTATTCCTGCTTGAGCATGTACTCATCCTCCGCAGTCCAACGGTCGGGCGTGCCGTGACCGGGAACCTTGACCACCCAGCCTTCCATCTTATGCGAGCGTGGATTAAACGTCTTCGCAATGTAGACCTGATGGTATGAGCCCTGGGCGGTCTTGACGATCTTCATCGGCTGAACCTCATAGCCCTTGTTCTTCTTGACTAACGCCGAGCGCAGGACTTGGAGGATTGTCTTGTGTTCGATTTTCTCAATTACATCCCATTGACAGCGGTCTGCGTAGTTCGCTTCCACAACAGGCTCTGCGGTAGTCTTCGGTGTTGCAGCTTTCCAGGGCCAGAACGGAATCTTCAACTTGTTGAGGGCCTCGATCATCTTGTGTCGTGAGACTGTCTTCTGCTTCTCTACCATAACGGGAGCGGGAGTGGTTGATATCGAAACTGAATCGCGGTAGATTGGTGTGTCTGCTCGAGGTGGCGCAGCCAACTCTGCCGGCTCAGCTACCTGCCCTGAGACAAGCTGATCTTCTGACTTGGTGGCAGTTGCGGCCGAGTGGACTGTGAGGTCTGTCTCGGAAGAAGAGGCGCTATCCGTGGACGAGTCTGCGAGAGTACCTTTGCTAGTCGGAGTAGACTCGGAAGATGCCGAGGCACAAGAGGGGAGAGGAGATGCAATGCCTGTCGCTGTAGGCTCGTCGACAAGTACACACGGCTCAGGAACGTCGGCGCAGACTGGGGTTGTTTGGGTTACAGTAAAGTGTCGCGTAGTCTCGAAGGCGCCTTCAGGGATAACGGAGAGGTCCTCCTGCGAGAACTCGAGGGGCGGAATCGTAGAGTCTGCAGCAGTGCTGTTCGCGTCTGCAGCCTTCGTGTCGGCGCGGCGGTGAAGTACACCAGCTGTCTTGTTGCACTGTCGGTTGATCTTCTGTTTGATTTTGGCGAACATACGAGACGCCATTTTTGTACGGCCCTGCGACAAAGGGCGATCTTTGTTCAAAGCTTGCGCTTTGTCGTTGACCATGGACTTGAAACCGAGGGTGTTGAAGGGCATTTTGAGTACTTGGCCACAAAAACGGGAACCTGCGGTTGAGCTTGCTCGGTGTTTGGGTTGCAGAGGTGAAGTGCAGAGCGGTCGTTATATGTGGGAAGAGGTCCGGGCGCGCTAGGGTCAGAGTGAAAGGCTGTCAAGCCACTCCAGCCAGATCACTGTCTCTGACCAACGTCATCCTCAATTGCATGACACCCAGGTCCTTTTCTGTGTGGTTATGAAGCTCAGATCCACTGTGTTGTTGGAAGAAGATTCTAATAACATCTTGTTGCGGACGACACTAAATCACTGCAGTGACCGAGTGAATGTCTTCGTGTATTGAAACATAACAGATGGTATCTCGCTTATAACTAAATGAAGCCGGTGAGTTTTACGTAGAATTTGCATCCCAAGGTACTTCTACCAAACCGAATGCAAGCGTAGCATTTGCAGTGTCGAACTGGCACGTCGGCATTCTCGTGCACATGGAGACATTGTCGAGCAACAACGTGAGAGGAACTTCGAATCCACATTCTATGCGTCTACCATGCTTCACATCATGTGTGTACAAAGCTCACCGGAACTGTAGTTTCGGGGGTCATAAAGTGCTTCCGAGTTGCTTATCATTCGCATTAGATTCAAATACCATTGCACTCAAGCAGTGAGCTCTCCGGTTCCTCGAGGAACAAGACTTTTTACATATATTCCAACACTTTACAACCTCGGAACTGCGAGATTCAGTATGGCAACCGACATCACCGAGGCCAACTGGCAATACCCACACAAGGATCCCAATCTTGAGATTGTAGGTGTCGATGGCCTGGCGAAAGCTTTGATTGGTATAAACGGTCCAAATTGGCACGGCTCTGTTTATAACGCTCATTTCAATAATATCCGTACAGGTAATTACCAGGCGAAGCCTCACCACTGCACATACAACGACACGGCTGGCCATGACATGGTACGCAATTGTGTTGTGAAAGGACACCAATCATACTGTCTAGAGTGGATTTATGCAGGAGATCGTAGGGTGCGCTGCGGCGCACGCCTGAAAGTCGTGTCTGGAGGCTGTGCCAAACATCCAAATTCCGTTGACGACAGCATGAACCTGTTGGTGAAGAACCTGCAGGCGGGGAAAATCACCTCCATACGCTGGGGTCAAATTAATGATCCAAACCGTGTCGCGGACACATTGAAGGACCCTGCAGGAATCGCGAAGGAGGAGAACCGAGCGATCTTGGCTAAGAAAGATGCAGAAATTGCGGCGATGGGTGTCGGAGAGGCCGTCGACCCTGGAAAGTTCAGCGTACACCCCGATTTCGAAGATAGGAAGGTTCAAAAGCAACGCGAAGAGCAAGAACAGCGCAAGCTTGAGGCTGCCAATAAGCGGAAGTCGCGCGCTGGGAAGGCTGTGAAGAAGGTTGCTGACGAAGACGAAGTCCCTGAGCTTCCACGGAAAGGGCTCGGTAAGTCCATCATGAAATTTGGCAAGAAGAGTAACAAGCCAGATGCTTTGAAGTGGGCAGATAAGAAAGGCGGTGCAAACGCATAAGGCTGGAAGTAGATTCATCTCTTCACAGTGACGCACTTTCGCCTTGTTCTTCGCCCCGTGTCGCGACTTTTCCACGGGTTTTAATTCCTTAGTGCGGGTAACGTGTAGCAGCCTCGTGAGTTCGACGACTAAATGTATTTCGACCAGATGGTGTTGCTATCTTAAAATCTGACGCTACCCCTCATTTTTTGTGATATGACCTTTCCACCACTCATGAAAAATCGCGATGTCGCTTGAGTTGTGTTGCTATCGAAGGTGCGATGAGTGCAGAGCGCGTCCCACTCGCCACTTTGGGCAGCCATCACTGAGGTACCAGCGCAGTGTTAAAAACACCGCTACAGTGATTTTAAACCGTACTTTTAGGTAAAATAGTTAATTTACACTGTATATAGGTGAGTTTACACTAGAACTAACTGTCTATAATAGTTTGTTACCATCTATCTCCTCTTGTCCATCATGTATCTCCTATCTCATCATCTATCTCCCATCTTATCTCCTATCTTATTGTTGAAGTCGTACCTGGACGAAGTCCAATATTGTACTAGTTCTGTTGGGTCTCAAGGATGAGTTTAGTTTCTAGAACAGTAGGATAAGTTGCGTCTAGACAAAGTCTAATATAACAGCTTAGGTTAACTAAGGTCTAAGCAATGCGCAATATAGCTAGTTACAGTTAAGGTAAGATTCTAAGAAGTAACTTAATTAACAAAGTTAAACACAAACTATAAGGGCTATGTTCCTATATGCTATAACGTACACAACGGGCGAGCGGAACACACGGGCGAGCGAAACACTTTTGCCAAGACCCCACCAAATCTTACCCCATTATGGCCCAAAACACCACAAACTGGCGCTGCACAAGGCAAAGCAAGCTATAATATTACTTAGAAACCTCTTTTGCTTCATTCTTGCAAGTTCGCGCATTGTGCCCGCCCTCTCCGCACTGTCCACAGCGTCGTTGGGATGGTTCACCTCCTTCAGCGCGCACCCGCTTCTTCCCCCTCTTTCTATCACTACGCGCCCCAAACTCCTTTAGAGCAGTTAACCTCTGGCCCTCTTCAACTATAAGGCTTCCCTTAGCTTGAATATGCTTTCTTCTATGCGATTTACGTTGTGTAGTGGCCTCAGCAGCTGCTTCAAGCTCACGGATTCGTTTTTGTGCAAGCGCAAGCTTATGCGACAGGATAGCTCCCCCCTTTGCATAGTGCTCAATCGCGCTTAGAACAGAATTTGGTGAGCTACCCTGCTCCCTCCTATACTTGTCTCGAATCAGAGTTGATTGCGACTCAAATTCCAGGGTATTGCTTGGGGTTTGCGACTGCCAGGGCTCGTTGTTTATAGGGAGTAGTGGTAATAGAGTGCGCAGCTTCACATCCAGGGTTGATATGACCTGTTCTGGGTTAAATGGGACCAATCCGGCCCCTCAGAACCCTCCCTGGATGTTGCTAGAGGTTATGGCTTTCTTCTAAGCCGCTTTAAAGCATAGGAGGAACTCCTGCTTTGTAATGTGGTTGATCTAGTTGCGCATAAGCACATTAACCTTATCCCCGTACGCCTTCTTCAGAGGGCTAAAACAACCCACGTTAAGTAGCTGCAGGAGATGCGATAAGTGCGAAGGCATACATAGGCTTATAATCTTCTAATCCTTGCAGTATTGCTGGAATTCTGCAGAGTTATAGCTCTTATAACCGTCGATAATCAGCATACAGTAGGTGCTAACAGTGCGCGTCTTTGTATGCCTGTCAAAGTGCTTCAACCAGTCAAAACCAAGCTCGTTAGTAGTCCAGCCGTTTTCGGAGATGCTAATAACCCAGTCTTGAGGCAGGGTTTCATCCTTGTACCAGTTAGACAGGTGTTGGCGGGCTTTAAAGATAATGTAGGCCAGAATAGCCCATCCAGTGGCATTGATGCCCTAGATGACAGTCACCCACTCCCGGTTGCCTGGCTAGACCTGCTTTGCTCGTCCTGGCTTCTCTGCATCTGTAACAACTACTCCAGTGCTTATCTAGCCCATCATAAAGCCTGTCTCGTCGAAGTTGTACGTGTCGTCGTCTAGGATGCCATACTTGACTTTAACGTTAGATACAAGGGTGAACCAGCCCTGTATAACCTCAGGGTCCTCGCAGAGGGCTCGCTTATAGTCATACTTGCGATTAAAAACTGTTTTAAGCTCCTCCTGACGCAAAACGAACGTGCTGGCCCAGTTTATGCCAACAGGGGCCAAACCGCGCTCGTTTCGCAGAGAATTGGCCATATCAGCCACAGCTGCGAGCCGGGGGGACTCCCCTCGCGTGACTAGCTCAAGTATATACGCAACAATCACCTGCTCCTCAGCAGGGGTTAGATTCCGTGAATTAGGCATAGTATCAACGCGTGAAGGCCGTCCAGCGCGTCAATGGTGTAGTGTAGTTGGAGGCACGTTATAGATAGCTGCAGCGCGTCGCAAGGAGAGTTTCGCGTCTTGTTAAAGAGCTTGAAGCGCAAGCTGTACTTGACTTTCTTTTGACGCGTTGAATTGGGGCGGTTGGGGAGGCATTGGTGTAGGAAGGGAGTTTTGGTAGGGTCTTGGCAAAAGTGTTTCGCTCGCCCGTGTGTTCCGCTCGCCCGTTGTGTACGTTATACTAATAGTAGGAGAGTGCTTATTAACAAGCAACTAGAGTTAGTCTAATAAGAGATGCCTTAATGCTTGTAGACAAGCAAAACTGTACTATGCTTATTAACAAGCTATTATGTGTGTTATGCTTGTTAACAAGTAGTTATATAATACAACCTATTAGTTGCTTCTCTACTTATAGTAGGTAAGTCTAAGATCTAGTTAGTAGTTACTTATTGCTGTGCTGTTCCTGTGCATAAGGATTGTAACACTATCCTCCCTCCTTCTAGAGTTTATCCTTAAACTACGTAATCTAATCTTAGAATTATATATAATCTGTTGCCCTTGTATCTAGTAACCTATAAGTTAAGATGTCTTCTTATGCCTGTAACATCTGCCTTGCTTTAGAAATCTATTAAGCTAACACACCTGCTAAAGTTCCTTGTAATTGTTGTTTCTTTAAAGGCTACAAGTGTTATATTATGCTAGAGGGTTCTAGTTGTCTAAAGTGCTTAGAGTGTACAAAGGCGGGGAAGCCTTGCGTAAACATATCCTAGGCTTTGCTAGATAAAACTCGCAAGGAGTATAAGAAGAAAGTTAAAGAGGACAAAACTCTGCTAGCAACTATAATTGTGTAGTTGTTACAAAATAAGAAAATCCTAAAATAGGCAAATAATTGCGCGTGGCAAAAGGCGCTATATATAGCAAATAAGATAGTTTAGGCTAGAGAGCTAGACGTTGCTAAGGAAATAGATTGCCCTATAGTATTAATTAGGATTTATGCTTCTCCTGCAACATAGGGCGCGCTTAGTCTTATTAAAGAGTTAGTTGCGAATTATAGTACTTACGTACTAATTGGCGGCAGTTTGTAAGGTAGGTTGCTAGTTCCTATGTGTTTTCTAAGTTAGGATACCCTAACTATTTAACTAGGTATTAGATTCCTTATCCCTTCTTTTAATGTGTTATTATTTTTTTAACTTCCTATTCGTCCTAGCTGTCTGCCTAGTAGTAGAAGTCTTGCTAGATTAGCGTTCTAGGGTTAGCTAGTTCTAACAGCAAGATGTAGAACACAGGATAGATCTTTGCATCCTTAGGCAGCGCGAGTTAATAGTTAACTAGGCTAATTTGTTAAGAAATAAAAAATAGTCTAACCTTAACTTTGTCTAGTTTTTTTGTTAGTTGCTGTGTGCGTAGGTTTTTTATAAGGAGATATACTTTATCCCCTTCCTTTAGCAGAGGCGCTATTTTTTGTTTCTTGTTAACATAAGAGACGCTCCTTAACTAAGCTTTAGCAATGTTATTAAGCAATTTCTAGTATACTTCCTTCAGTGCTCTAACTAAGGTAATTGCTAATTCTATTTAGATGCTGCTGTCTAATAACCTTGTAAAGAGATTTAGCTGTCTGCTATAGTTTGCAAAGAATAGTAAATAGCCTATTGCTTCTAAAAGCTTGTTATTGTATGCAATTTGTGCTATAGGCAGTAGTAAAACCTAATTATCCTGCTGCTAGTTATAGTAGATGCGGAGGTATGTTTCTATTGTCTAGTTTACTTGTTCTGTCTGTCTGTCTGTCTATAGATAATAGGCTGTAGAAAGTTTCTTCTTAGTACCTATTACTACTAGGAGCGTAGTCTAATAGTTTAACGTAAAGAGCTTGTCCCTATTGCTAATAATTAATTCTAGGATACTATAGTAGCAGATAATGCAATCCTTAAAGACGTGTGCCAACTGTTTAGCAGTATAGCTATATCTAAAGAGTATTATCTTAGCGTACTTAGTAAATTAGTCTACTATAATAAAGATTGCGTTATAGCTATATCCTATAACTAGATCCTTAGAGATAGGCAGCTGTGTAACAAAATCTATTATAATGTTTATCTATAGTGCTATTAGTAGCTCTATTGCCTGTGCCTCTCTGTACTTAGCGTGCGTGCTGTGTTTATTTTGCTAATAGCTTACGCAATTTTTAATAAACTTGCTAACCTTGTCTTATATGTTCAGGAACTTGTAATGTCTCTTAATAAGTTCTATTGTTTAGGTAATACTAGGATGTCTATACAGCAGGTTGTTATAGTAGCTGCTAATAACTTCTTCTTCTATTTCTTCTAGTACTTATAATAGTACGTAGTAGTCTCCCTAGACTACTAACATAAGGTTAAGCTGCTAGGATAGTCCTAACAACCTATCTAAATTCTTTCTAAGAATAGCAAACTTGTTAATAGTCTTTTTGCCTACAAGGTTGTAGCGTTAGCTAAGAGCGTCTGCTCTGCTGTTCTCTTTTTCTAGCGTGTATAGGATCCTAAACTTATACTAACTAAGCATTTCTAACTAGCAAACTTGTTATTAGTTTAGAACCTTAGTAGTAGTAAAGTGTACTAAGTTCTTATAATCTATGTAGATAGTAAGCTCTAAGCAGCTTTCTGCGTAGACTCTCTAATATTATAATGTATTAATAATGGCTATAAGTTCCTTGTTGTGCATATTGTAGCGTTCTTTAGGTGCTGTGAATTTCCTTAAGTAGTAGGCAATTAGGTGCTATAGTCTGTCTTGTTCTTAAGTAATGCAAGCTCCTAATGCTAGATCTAAAGTATTAGTTTTAAGGCGTGCAGGTTTGCTGCTCTTAAATGCAATTAATATAGGTAGCTCTATGCATACTTACTTAAGTAATTAGAAAGCATCTTCTTGTGCTTGTTCCTACTTAAATAGTGTGTCCTTCTGCGTAAGTTGCGTAAGCAGTAAGGCTTTTGTAGAGTAGTCCTTAATAAAGTGTTAGTTAAAGTTAATAAACCTAAGGAATTCCTAGATTCCCTTAACTAAGGTAGGTATTAGCTAATCCTTTATAACCTAAATCTTCTTGTTGCTTATCTTGACTCTATATCTTCCTATAATATAGCCAAGGAACTCTACTTTGTCCTTATGCTATTTGCACTTCTTAGGCTTTAGCCTAAGGTCTGCTTTTACTAAGCATTCTAACACTTGTCTTATATAGACCTTGTGTTCTTCTAGCGTCTGACTATACACTAGGATGTTATTAAGGTATGCTACTACAGTAATATCTAGGTGCTCTTGTAGTATGTTGTTAATAAGTGCCTAACAAACAGCTAGTGCATTAGTTAGCCTAAATAGCATAACTATGTACTTATAATAACTATAACAGGTTCTAAATGCTGTCTTCTATTCTTTGCCTTTCTTTATGCGTATAAGGTTGTACACTCTGCGCAGGTTAAGTACAGTAAAGAATATTGCTTCTAAGAGTTAGTCTTATAACTCTAATATATTAGGTAGCAGATAACAATTCTTAATTATAATATTATTTAACTTCTAGTAGTTAACACAAAGCCTTAGCGTGCCGTCCTTCTTTAGTACAAATAGAATAGGGAATCCTGCTAGGGATTTAGATTTCCTAATAAATCCTTTAGTAAGGTTCTCTTTAATATACTTGCGTAGTATCTTAAGCTCTTTCTTAGATAGCTAGTATATAGGCCTAAAGGGTAGTTCTTTCCCTTCTTTAAGTTTAATCTTATAATCCTAAGGTTAATGCTTAGGTAGTGCTTTTGCAGATAACTCTTCCTTAAACATCTAGGCGTACTAACAATACACATCTAGTATGTCTAGAGGTGCACTCTTAGTCTCTGTAACTGTTATAGAGGGGCGTTTCTAGTCTACTTAGCCAACTGCTCTATCTTAGCGCGTTGTTATAGTTAAAGAGATATTACTAATCTCCTTCTTATCTACTAACTCTAGCGTAGGTTGCGTAGGCTGGCGTGCAGTAGTGCTGCATCTGCACCTGTTAAATAAAAGCTATTAATTCTTCTAATTAATCTGCAGATTATGCTTTTGTAACTATAGCAGGCCTAACATAACGTTATAAGTAGCTATCCTAAACGCGTCTAGGTCTAACTGCTTAAAATAGTTCTGTATCTATAACAGAACAGACAATACCTTGTAGGTAATTTCTAATTCTGCTAGCATTAGTTCTCTGTTAGCTACTCTAAGCAGGTAAGGGTTCTGCTTCTGCTATAGCTTAAGTCTAGCTTGCTATATAGCTTGTAAAGAGACGTAGTTTAATTGTGCTCTAGAGTCTAATAATGCTGTTATTATAACTCCTCCTAATATAATAGGGAGCTTAATAAGTAGATTAGCCCTTATAGAATTAAGGGATTAACTCCTAGTGCCCTTTAGCGCTGCCTTAAAAAAGGCTTTGTGCCTTTAAACCTGTAACACTCTTTCTTAATTGCGTGTTGTTTATATGCAGCGTTTAGGCATTCTTCCTAATAGTGTTCTTTGCAGTATCTGTTAAAGACTAACTGTATAATAAGTATCTCTTATAGATCTGTAATCCCTAGGAAGTGCTGCTTAGTGCGTTTGTCCTATAAGTGCTTAGGGCACTTAATATTTTCACACGTATACTATGCTTAGGTATATCCTGCTAGTCTACTTAGAAACTAGCAGGCTTTAACTTTTGCTATATAGTGCACCTTGCACTATCTATAGTAATAGTAAGTCTAGGGTAATTCCTTATGCCTAGGGTTGCAAATATCTTGCTAGTGCATTATGCTATAGTAATAGGTTCTAGTTGCTTTAGCGCAGCTAAAGTCAGGTTTATTACGCTAGGGTTTGTAGCAATTATATAGGTTAATACCTGCCTGTGTTGCATAGTTGTTGTCTTTCTATTTAGCAAACGCAAGTTCTGCCTACTCTGTATTAGTCTTTCTACTGTTAGCTAATTGTTAGTTAAGTCTAGTAAGTCCTTTGCTATCTTTAGCTAGGTATGCGCATGCGCATATAACTTTGTAGTTCTAGTACTCTTCTACTTCTTTATACTCTTCCTCTTTGTTATTATTAGATAGCTCCTAGTTGTGCATAGCTAACTACTTGTTATACTAGTTGTCCTAGTAACAGGGTAAGTAGTTAATATTCCTAGCTTGGTCTAGTTCTTAACACGTCTTGCGTTATAGCGTGTTAATTACAAAGCTATTGCCTACATAGATGCCTTTTATGTTGTATACCTATGTCCTGTCTTTCTTAATCTCAACTAGGATTATGCTATTATAAGCGTTTAGGTACGCCTTAAGTACCTTAGGGACAGGGCATTAAACTACTATATTGTTTATAATAGGTACTTCTATAGGTTCCTTGCGTTGTTGTTAGCAGTTCTGTTATACCTTAAGTTTAGTATATATAGCTACTAGCTCTTTGTAGTCTTAGTATAGTGTAGGTACGCAGTTATAACAGCTGTTGTTGTTAATATAGTCCTAAGCGTTATTACGCTCTAACTTAGTGTCTTCTATAAGACAACCTATGTTCTTAGTAAGAATCTCCTATTTGTTACTAGTCCTGTTATTACTAGTAGTTAGCACGTTAAGCTGTTAAACTACCTTATTCTTTATATAATAGTCTTAGGCAAAGTAGCCTTATTTACTATATCTATAATAAGTTACCTTAGACTTGTCTAGCTTGCTTCCCTTGCTCTAATTCTAATTCTACCTATTAGGTCCCTTATTAATGTTTAATAGGTCTATAGCTGCAGGTCTGTAGTATCTACTTCTTATATTGTTGTAGATATGTTAACTGCTATTTAGTTAGTAGTGTCTGCTGCATTAGCTGCAGTTAGACAAGTTATTGCGCTATAGGTCACGTAGTAGGGGGCGTTTATTAGCTAAGACAACACGCAAATATAGATCCTCTTAAAGCTCTTGCTATAACTTATAGAGCTTAACGTTAATATTAATTACAGTATTAATAAAGTTATTAAGGCTGTTAGTGCTAGCGCTAGTGCGTATTAGCTCTGTCTTAACTTAAGGCTTAAGACCTTGCTTAAACATAGTTATTAGGGTAGTGTTGTCCTAGTTAGTGTTAGCAGCTAGCTGCTAAAACTCCGCAGCATAGTTAGTAGCTAACTTAGTCTAACAAACACACTAAATCTTATATTATGCAATTATAGGCTTATTTAAGACTCTAAAGACAGGCTTAATCTTTTCCTTAAACCTGTTAAAGTCTTAGATCTATTTGTCTACTTTATCTAGGGCTTCGCCTGCGTTAGCTTGCTAGATAAAGGGCTTAATCTACGTAAAGGCTTTTCTATATATATAGCTTAATATAAGAGTAACTTGCTTTTCTTTAGGTACCTTCTCTCCTTAAAACATAAAGAAGAGGTCCTATTGCATAAGCTAGTTGTCTAACTTAGCGCAATCTCTATAATAGAGGTTAGGCTTGTTAACGTTTATAACGCTATAGTTTATAGTACTAGCGTTAGTTATGTCTGTATTGTTTAAGCAAGAGCTGCTAGAGGTAGCATGTATTCCTAAGGTAGAACTTATCTTAGGGGTGTTTAAAGTGTTAAAGTTATACCTAGACAAAGTCTAATATTGTACTAGTTCTATTAGGTCTTAAGAATAAGTTTAGTTTCTAGAACAGTAGGATAAGTTGCGTCTAGACAAAGTCTAATATAACAGCTTAGGTTAACTAAGGTCTAAGCAATGTGCAATACAGCTAGTTATAGTTAAGGTAAGATTCTAAGAAGTAACTTAATTAACAAAGTTAAATATAAACTATAAGGGTTGTGTTCCTAGGTGCTATATACTAAGGAGATATGCGAGGTGCTTAGTAGAGCTAATCAACTAATTGTACTAATTACTAATCATACTAAGCACTAATTATACTAAGCACTAATTATACTAATTATTGCTAAGACCCTTAATTAGTTGTCACGTAACATGCCTTAATTACTAGGGAGGTGTTGCCCTGTTGTTCCTATATATAATTACCCTTGCTAGTAATTCTTGCTATGCTGTACTAGGGTGTAATTCTTGTTGCAACCCTTTATATTCTATAGATTATAACACTATCCCCCTTCTGTCTTAGCTTAGTCCCTTAAGCTAATTTATATAACGCAGGCCCTGCCTTGTTTAACAGTAAGTTGTTAACAATACCTAAACAACTATCTAAGTTAAGTACAGCCTGTTGCTACTATTTATACAAATTTGTTAAATCCTTTAGAGAAACTAACGTACACAACGGGCGAGCGGAACACACGGGCGAGCGAAACACTTTTGCCAAGACCCTACCAAAACTCCCTTCCTACACCAATGCCTCCCCAACCGCCCCAATTCAACGCGTCAAAAGAAAGTCAAGTACAGCTTGCGCTTCAAGCTCTTTAACAAGACGCGAAACTCTCCTTGCGACGCGCTGCAGCTATCTATAACGTGCCTCCAACTACACTACACCATTGACGCGCTGGACGGCCTTCACGCGTTGATACTATGCCTAATTCACGGAATCTAACCCCTGCTGAGGAGCAGGTGATTGTTGCGTATATACTTGAGCTAGTCACGCGAGGGGAGTCCCCCCGGCTCGCAGCTGTGGCTGATATGGCCAATTCTCTGCGAAACGAGCGCGGTTTGGCCCCTGTTGGCATAAACTGGGCCAGCACGTTCGTTTTGCGTCAGGAGGAGCTTAAAACAGTTTTTAATCGCAAGTATGACTATAAGCGAGCCCTCTGCGAGGACCCTGAGGTTATACAGGGCTGGTTCACCCTTGTATCTAACGTTAAAGTCAAGTATGGCATCCTAGACGACGACACGTACAACTTCGACGAGACAGGCTTTATGATGGGCTAGATAAGCACTGGAGTAGTTGTTACAGATGCAGAGAAGCCAGGACGAGCAAAGCAGGTCTAGCCAGGCAACCGGGAGTGGGTGACTGTCATCTAGGGCATCAATGCCACTGGATGGGCTATTCTGGCCTACATTATCTTTAAAGCCCGCCAACACCTGTCTAACTGGTACAAGGATGAAACCCTGCCTCAAGACTGGGTTATTAGCATCTCCGAAAACGGCTGGACTACTAACGAGCTTGGTTTTGACTGGTTGAAGCACTTTGACAGGCATACAAAGACGCGCACTGTTAGCACCTACTGTATGCTGATTATCGACGGTTATAAGAGCTATAACTCTGCAGAATTCCAGCAATACTGCAAGGATTAGAAGATTATAAGCCTATGTATGCCTTCGCACTTATCGCATCTCCTGCAGCTACTTAACGTGGGTTGTTTTAGCCCTCTGAAGAAGGCGTACGGGGATAAGGTTAATGTGCTTATGCGCAACTAGATCAACCACATTACAAAGCAGGAGTTCCTCCTATGCTTTAAAGCGGCTTAGAAGAAAGCCATAACCTCTAGCAACATCCAGGGAGGGTTCTGAGGGGCCGGATTGGTCCCATTTAACCCAGAACAGGTCATATCAACCCTGGATGTGAAGCTGCGCACTCTATTACCACTACTCCCTATAAACAACGAGCCCTGGCAGTCGCAAACCCCAAGCAATACCCTGGAATTTGAGTCGCAATCAACTCTGATTCGAGACAAGTATAGGAGGGAGCAGGGTAGCTCACCAAATTCTGTTCTAAGCGCGATTGAGCACTATGCAAAGGGGGGAGCTATCCTGTCGCATAAGCTTGCGCTTGCACAAAAACGAATCCGTGAGCTTGAAGCAGCTGCTGAGGCCACTACACAACGTAAATCGCATAGAAGAAAGCATATTCAAGCTAAGGGAAGCCTTATAGTTGAAGAGGGCCAGAGGTTAACTGCTCTAAAGGAGTTTGGGGCGCGTAGTGATAGAAAGAGGGGGAAGAAGCGGGTGCGCGCTGAAGGAGGTGAACCATCCCAACGACGCTGTGGACAGTGCGGAGAGGGCGGGCACAATGCGCGAACTTGCAAGAATGAAGCAAAAGAGGTTTCTAAGTAATATTATAGCTTGCTTTGCCTTGTGCAGCGCCAGTTTGTGGTGTTTTGGGCCATAATGGGGTAAGATTTGGTGGGGTCTTGGCAAAAGTGTTTCGCTCGCCCGTGTGTTCCGCTCGCCCGTTGTGTACGTTATAGTTTAAAAGTATTTAACCTATAAAAAGCACAAGCGTGTATGTAAGGTCTATATTTACTTAGGGAAGTACAGCAAGTGCCTAAAGCGTAGCTAGCGTTGCAATGTGCGTGTAACTTAGTTAGAGTTTATATAGCTTGTAACAGAGAAAGAGAAGTTGCAGGCGCAAATAAAGGAAAGTTGCAAAGCGCAGAATAAAGCGCTTAAGGCCTCTAAAAAGGTATTAGAAGAGTTATAAGTTGCACGCGCGCACAAAGAGCAGTTGCGTTAACAAATAGACTTGTTAGACTATTACGCCAAAGAGGTAATATCTATAGAGGAGCAAAGCATTGCAGAATAGGAGTTAGACAAAGAGACTATAACGTTTAATAGTTTGTCTAAGGGGATTATGTTGTTGCCTAGTACCTAGGGTGCTTACAAGGACCTGCTAATAGAGTACTAGCTTAACTTAAATATAGCAGTACCTAATTAGCCTGCTTAAATTCCTTTAACATCTGCTAGCAGTTTATAAGGTATGTGGCTAGTTCCTATGTGTTTTCTAAATTAGGGTATCCTAACTATTTAACTAGATATTTAGTGCTTTGTCCTTTCTTTTATTATTTTACTATTTTTTTAACTTCCTACTTATCCTAGCTGTCTGCCTAGTAGTAAAAGTCTTACTAGATTAGCGTTCTAGGGTTAGCTAGTTCTAACAATAAGATATAGAACACAGGATAGATCTTTGCATCCTTAGGCAGCATAAGTTAGTAGTTAACCAGGCTAATTTGTTAAGAAATAAAAAATAGTCTAACCTTAACCTTGTCTAGTTTTTTTATTAGTTACTGTGTGCGCAGGTTTTTTATAAGGAGATACACTTTATCTCTCTCCTTTAGTAGAGGCGCCGTTTTTTGTTTCCTATTAATATAAGAAATGCTCCTTAACTAAGCTTTAGTAATGTTATTAAGCAATTTCTAGTATACTTTCTTTAGTGCTTTAACTAAGGTAATTGCTAATTCTGTTTAGATACTGCTGTCTAATAACCTTATAAAGAGATTTAGCTGTCTGCTGTAGTTTGCAAAGAATAGCAAATAGCCTATTATTTCTAAAAGCTTGTTATTGTATACAATTTGTGCTATAGGCAGTAGTAAAACCTAATTATCCTGCTATTAGTTATAGTAGATGCAGAGGTACGTGTTACAATCTATAGAACACGAAGGGTCGCAACAAGAATTACACCCTAGTACAGCACAGCAAGAATTACTAGCAAGGGTAATTATATATAGGAATAATAGGGCAACGCCTCCCTAGTAATTAAGGCACGTTATGTAACAACTAATCAAGGGTCTTGGCAATAATTAGTATAATTAGTGCTTAGTATAATTAGTAATTAGTATAATTAGTTAATTAGCTCTACTAAACACCTTGCATATCTCTTTAGTATATAGTACTTAGGAACACAACCCTTATAGTTTGTGTTTAACTTTGTTAATTAAGTTACTTCTTAGAATCTTACCTTAACTATAACTAGCTATATTGCACATTGCTTAGACCTTAGTTAACCTAAGCTGTTATATTAGACTTTGTCTAGACGCAACTTACCCTACTATTCTAGAAACTAAACTTATCCTTAAGACCTAACAGAACTAGTATAATATTAGACTTTATCTAGGTACAACTTTAACACTTTAAACACCCCTAAGATAAGTTCTACCTTAGGAATATGTGCTACCTCTAGCAGCTCTTGCTTAAACAATACGGACATAACTGACGCTAGTACTATAAACCATAGCGTTATAAACGTTAACAAGCCTAACCTCTATTATAGAGATTGCGCTAAGTTAGACAACTAGCTTATGCAATAGGACCTCTTCTTTATGTTTTAAGGAGAGAAGGTACCTAAAGAAAAGCAAGTTACTCTTGTATTAAGCTATATGCGTAGAAAAGCCTTTACGTGGATTAAGCCCTTTATTGTCAGGCCGTGACCAAGAACGCGCCACATGGCGCCAGAGATTACGCCATCGGCCTGTACCAACTAGTATATATGCAGACCCCGCCCTGATCGCTACCTAGTAGCGATCAGTCTCTAAAACTACAACCTCAATATACTTGCTGCCTCCCTTCACCCTATCCTCCCTCGTGGTAGTGTAATACAGTCCTAACATTCTGATCGCTCCCAACACACAACCAAAGATAGCAGCTAGACATCATGAGTATTAATCCCCCTCGTCCGGGTTTGTTGTCTCCAGAGAGGGAACAGAACAGCCCCCTAAGGGTAGAACCAGCATCAAGAGGATTAACTCCTCCTGAAGCGGACGAAGAGGTCAGTAATCAGACCCCCAGGGTCCATAATGCGGCAAGGGAAGCAGCCATGTCCATTAAGGACGACCTCCTACAGGGATTTCGTATCCGCGGCGCGTCTACAGCCAAAAGGGGCCAAAACAACCCAGAACAAGCCAGAATAACTTCAGAATTAGAAGCCCTGCGACAATGGGCGAAAGAAACAGAAGAATAGGAGGAATTAAACGCTTTACAAGAACTTCAACTTAAGTATATAATAGGAGACCTAAGTGCTCTCCTTGTATTCAGAAAGGGCTTAATGGCTCCTCCTAAGGCGCCCACGAGCTCAGCCTCCCAACTTCCTCGTCCAGACCCTCCACAGAAGTACGCAAAGGCAAACCAAGCAGAGTTTAATTAATAGGAGAGGGACTGCAAGGGGTTTTTCCTTTAAGCCCCTAATAACTTCCTCACAGAGGAGCAGAAGGTTAACTTTAGCACAAGGTATCTTGCAGAGAACCTGAAGACCTTGTAGAGAACCCACTGTGCCACCAACCTCTACCGTGACCCCTTATGAGCCCCAACTTAGGTTAGATTCAAGACAATTATGCTAGACGCCCTCAGCACCCCAGCCGAACGCAAGCAGGCAGCATATAAGGCCCTAAAGAGGTGCAAGCAATTACCAAGGCAGTCACCTACAGATTTGCTCAACTATATGCGTCCCCTCTAGGAAGAACTAGGGTCCTCTCATACAGCAGAGCTCCAAGTGCTTAAATTCGTATCAGCGCTGCTCCCAGAGATCCAGAAGGACCTATTCCTCGTTCCAAATAACCGAAGGGACACAATCCCCAAGGCAGAGGAGCAAGCGAACATTATCAGTCGCAGACGTACCCATCGCAGCACACAGCATGTGGAAAAGGCCTAGGGAAGTCACCCCCTAGGAAAAAGGGGACCAACAAAACACAAACAAACTAGTTCTAACCAAGAGGAAGGAACAAAGACCCCCAAAAAGTCACAAGATAGCAAGAGGGGTCAAAATAAGCCAGAACAACTAACAAGAGGTTAGAAGTGGGGAACAAAGTTCGCCAAGTCCTATTAGGCGTGCGGGGAAGCTAGTTACTTCCGCAACGCCTGCCCCAAGAACAAGGATAGGCCAAAGGACACTCTAATAGAGAAGTCAGGAAACAACAGGGGGCAGAAGAGTTAACTGCCGCCCTTCTTGCCCACGTTAAACTCTCAAAGGAGAAGAATGAAGCAGTATCCCTACATAAGGCGATGTACCCAAAGTATACTCGCCTATTAACTGTAAGGGCGTCTATAGGCAACACCTTAGATATAGAGGTCCTTATCAACAGCAGATCCTAGCTAAATCTAATTTCAGCACTCCTTATAAAGGAGTTAGACCTCACAGTAAAGCCTCTGCCACATATTTTGGCTAAAGGAGTCAATAGGTCAGAGTTGCCTATATATAGGACAACCGATACGGACGTCACTATCACTAACTCAAGAGGGCACAAGGAAACACACAGAGTGTGTTTTGTAGTAACAGACCTAAGAAGGTACAAAATGTACCTAGGGTTACCATAGATTAATTAATATAATCCAAGGCTAAGCTATAGAAGCCGGCGTATGCTCTTTAAAGGAAGAAAGCACAAAGACCTCCCAAAATAGGAAAAGGTGTCAATAGAAGACGCCAAAGAGTTTAATCGCACGATGCGGAGTCCTAGTTCAGACGTATACGTGTGCTTAGTAAACTCAGTAGGACAAGATGTCCCAAAAATAGTCCAAAATGGACAGATTCCAGAAGTGTATTGTGAATACGCACACTTAGGATCAGAGGATAAGGCTCGCGCTCTACCTAATTATAGAGAGCAAGATTTGGCGATTAATATCACGCCTAGTACAACCCCTCCACACCAACCACTGTACAGCCTATCAGCAACAGAGTTAGAGATACTTAGAAAGTATCTAGCAGATTACCTGCAACGCGGCTAGATTAGACAATCAAGGTCGCCAGCTAGGGCACCAATACTCTTCGCAAAGAAGAAAGATGGCAGCCTAAGACTGTGTGTAGACTACAGAAGTCTAAACAAAATCACAGTAAAGAATCGTCATCCCTTGCCCCTAATTACAGAGTCACTAGAACAACTAGCGGAAGCTAGGTTCTATACAAAGCTAGACGTAAGAGAAGCATACCACCATATCTATATTAAGGAGGGAGACAAATGGAAGACAGCCTTCCGCACAAGATATAGTTATTTTAAGTATATAGTAATGCCTTTTAGCCTCACAAACGCCCCTGCTCAGTTTTAAGCTTATATTAACCAAGCGTTAATAGGCTTAGTCGATATCACGTGTATCGTGTACCTAGACGATATTCTAATCTTCTCAAAGACAGAGGAAGAACACGTAGACTATGTCAAAGAGGTGCTGGACAGACTAAAACAATCAAGGCTCTACGTACGCCTTAATAAATGCGAGTGGCACACCAGCCGCACAGAATACCTAGGATACATTATATCGCCAGAAGGATTAACGATAGACCCAGAAAGAGTCAAAACAATCCAAGAATGGCCAATACCAGCCACAGTCCAAGACATCAGGGTGTTCATTAGGTTCATAAACTACTATAGGAGATTCGTGGCAGGATTCTCGAAATTGGCACTGCTATTAACCAAATTAACCCAAAAGGAGCCAAACTTAGCCAGAGGCGGCCAAGCTATGAGAAGGGAGGAAAGCCAACCTCTAAAGCTTAACAAAGAGGCAAGAAATGCCTTCCAGAAGCTAAAAGACTCATTTCTAGAGATACCTATCCTGGCACACTTTAAGAGTGCAAGACAAACTAGGACAGAGGTAGACGCCTCAGGAGGTGCTATATCCAGCATCCTGAGCCAGTTAGTAGAAAGGGAGGGAAGATCCCCCCAATAGAGACCAATAGACTTCTATTCAAGGAAGTTAATACAGGCAGAGTACAATTACAATACTTACGACCAGGAACTCCTGGCAATAGTAAAAAGCCTCCAACACTAGCAAAGATACCTAGATAGCATCTTCTTTAAAGTCTTAACAGACCACCAGAACCTAAAATAGTTTATAGACACCAAGGTCCTCAGTCATTAGCAGGTTCAGGCCTATCTTGTGCTGTCTCAGTTCAACTTCGTTATAACCCACCAGCTAGGAGCAACAAATCCGGCGGATAGACCATCTAGACAACCAGACTACATAAAGGAGGCGCAGAAGCTGCCTCAGAAGCACAATAAAGTATTTGTGGAACCATTGCAGAAAATGCTACAAAGAACAGCAAGTAACGCTAAATTAGTAGCAGCAATAACCCTACGCTCGTCAAACAGCGGGCAAGAGGCCCTACAGATAGCGAATCAGCCTATAGCAAGGGACCACACGTCAAACAATGCGCTAGAGAGCAAAGACGACCCAGTAGAGCGCTGGAGTTCATCAGAAGAGTCCGAGAATGACGAGGAGGGTCAAAATAAGCCAAAACCAGTCACTGTAAAACAAAAGCGACTCATTACACTCACCTAGCCAGAAGACAAGGTGCAAGTCATTAGAGAATGCCACAACAACCCAATAGCAGGCCACTTTGGTACAAAAAGGACGTTAGAGAAAATCCAGCGCCAATACACCTAGAAGAACGTCGCAAAGGAGGTAGCAGACTACTGCCATAACTATTTAATCTGTCGACGCTCCTCAGCGGCAAGGCACAAGCCATATGGCCTTCTTCAACCAATTCCGCCGCCAAGCAAGGCATAGGAAGAAGTAACAATAGACTTTATCACAGAGCTTCCACCAAGCAGGCTAGGGGGACACGTGTATAATTCAATACTACTAGTTGTGTGCAGATTAACCAAGATAGCACACTATATCCTAGCCAGGGCAGATTAGGACAGTCAAGACCTTGCATAAGCATAGATAAGAGAGGTTATCCGCCTTCATAGATCTCCAGCAAGAATTATCTCAGACAGGGGGCCTCTAATAAAGGCTAACGCATAGGACACCTTCACGTATTACTTGAACTCAAGAAGAGTTCTTACGTCTGCGTATTACCTACAAACAGACAGTCAGACTAAACGCCAGAATCAGACGCTGGAACAGTACCTAAGGTGCTATTGCACCTTAGAACAGGACGACTAGGCCTTATAGATCTCAATTGCAGAGTTCGCCTACAACAATAGCATACATGCTACTACAAAGACTACCCCTTTCCAAGCGTGCCAGGGTATAGACCCCCGTGGCACAGATTAGCCTATTATGGCAAGAGACAGCAAAGAAGCACCTCTTGCAAAAGAATTAGCCACAAGGGTTGTCTTATTGCAGAAAACCTGCAAGGAGAATATCAAAAGGGCAAACAAGTACCAAAGAAACCACGCAAATAAAAAGAGATTAGAGGCTAACTTTAAAGTAGGCAACCGCGTACTTATATTAAGTAAGAACATACGTACGGTGCAGCCAAAGAAGAAGTTAGATTAGAAATACCTAGGTCCAGGATCAATCTTAGCCCGTATTGGACCAAGTGCCTACAGAGTAGACCTACCAGGGGCAAGAGGAATACACCCAGTCTTCCACGCCTCACTGTTAGAGCCTTACAGTAAGAGAAGCACTCTTCTATCAACACAGGACCTAATTCAAGAACCGTTAGTTCAAGGGTCAGAAGACTCCTACAACATAGAGGAAGTCAGAGACAGGAGACAAAGAAAGGATGGACAGTAGGAATACCTCATCAAGTAGGAAGGTTATCTAGATTTAGAGAACATGTAGGAAATAGCAACAAACCTTTCCCAGGAAACACTCAAACAATACTAGAAGAACACAAACAGGCCATTGCGCAAGCGGACTCAGACCTTAAGGTCAAGGCCACAAAAAGAAGGGATACAACTAGGCTAAATACCTTCACTTAATCTAGATTTTTCCCTACTAGGGTTTTTCGAAAGACAAGTGTTTAATGGTTCACGCTATGGGAGAAATCACCTCTCTAGGTACCCCAACCCGCGAGGCAACGACCTTTTGGCCCTATTTGGCACATTTTGTCCAAGTTAGACCCTACAGTAGCCAGGCCAACGCGTGCAACCGCATTTTGGCCCATTCTAGCAATACTTTACAGAAGTGGGCCGACCAGACCAAAATGCACGACAAACGGCGAGAGAAAGAGTGAAAGAAGGCCTATTAAAGACCCCAAAGGTCATAATCATCCTATTTAAGTGCCTAGTGCACATGACGACCATAAAGGTCCAAAGAAAGGTGCAACCAGCACATGTATACCATAATAACCCGAAATCTCCCCTAAACTCCTATACCTAGGTATTACAAATTAAATCAGTCAAGGAAACGCCTAAGCGGCATCGCTGCAGGAACTATAAGCACCCCCCTATCCGCTATAGCCCCTAGGGGCCTTGCGACCCCTACCGCAGAGCGCAGCAGCCTAAGAAGCAGCCTTAGCAGCCTCTACAGCCTCCTTCTCTAGACAAAGCTCCTCTACAGTCTTACTAACACCCGCAATCTAGTAGCGAGACTACAGATACGTCAGAACATGCTAAAATAGCCCATAAGCTGCTAACGTACCTTCTTACAAGGCGTAAGATCCTTAGGCGTCTTAGAATTAGAATTAGAGGCCTTGAACTAGCGCTTGCGCTTCTCCTCAGCCTTAATCGCGCCGGCCTTAGAACGATCGCGCTGCTTGACGTAGATGTAAGACGCAGTGGACTGGTTACAACCAGTGTTGCCATTATAGAGCGTTAGAAACCTCTCATAGGGCAAAAAGGCCCTGCAGGTGTCAAAACATGCAATAATAGGACAGGAGGGGGCAAAACTCACTCCTTGCACGTCGCGATAATCAAACCAGCCGTGTCAGTGACAATAGTAGTCTTCAAGACCACTTCTGCGTCAGTTAGGTCGCAATAGACCGCGGGAACAGCGGCACAGGTCTCCTCACCCTCCTGGTTAACCTTAGCGGGCACAGCGGCCGTCACAAGGAGGCGGCGGTTAAGTAGGGCCCGCTAGGCGACGTACAGAGTCAAGTAGGTGTCCTTAAGCAAATTAGGGCCCTAAAACTGTCAGAACAGGCTGAAAGTAGCCAAAACAGCCTAAAAGACGTACAGAGAGGCAGTTCTTGTTCTTGTCATGGCACTCCAGGCAGCGATAGGCTTAGTCGTCGTTAGAGCAGAACAAAAGCCACAGCTTAGGCTTCTAGGAGAAGATGCACTCCTAAAGGACCTCACCGTTGGCAATGTGGTACACGCAGAGCATGCACAGGCAACGCGCGACCTTTCCGTGCTCACAGAGGTCAGCGCTGCGCCAGGCAGGCATAGACATAACAGGCATGTTAAAGGTAACGCAGTAGATGTCAACCGTAGTTAAAATTGGCGATAATAGCGCGGAGAATGTTAATAATAGTCAGGATCTGCCAAAACAAGTCAGAATGCGCAAAAAGGAGCCGGAAGATCCCCAGGGATGCCACTTTATGCGAAATCAAGCTAAATCAAGCCAAAGACCGCCAAAACAAGCCAAAAGATGCCAAAGTAACCAGCAGGGGGCAGGGGGACAGGATTCCAAAATGGGCCATAACTTACCAAAATAGGGTAGAGGGTAGGAGTCATCGCCCAAACTGCTAGGGGTGTACTCTATATATACCCCTCCTATGGGTGCCTAGAATCCTTTAGAAATTCCTATTCACAGTGAATAGAGGTAAGAGAGAGACTTTCACTTTCCTATCGCCAGGTAAAAGAAGGTTTTCCTGTCGAACAACCAGCGATGGCGAAACCAGCCAAAGCTGGCCACTGTGGGCCAAAGTAGGGCAGTTTGTGGGAAAGTTACCCACGCAGAGGCACCACATGCCCCAACGCCACTTTTCAAGTCGAAAAGTTCAAAGAAGGGGGCCATTGTCAGGCCGTGACTGAGAACGCGCCACATGGCGCCAGAGATTGCGCCATCGGCCTGTACCAACTAGTATATATGCAGACCCCGCCCTGATCGCTACCTAGTAGCGATCAGTCTCTAAAACTACGACCTTAATATACTTGCTGCCTCCCTTCCTATAACTAGCTGTATTGCGCATTGCTTAGACCCTAGTTAACCTAAGCTGTTATATTAGACTTTGTCTAGACGCAACTTACCCTACTGTTCTAGATACTAAACTCATCCCTAAGACCTAATAGAACTAGTACAATATTAGACTTTGTCTAGGTACGACTTTAACACTTTAAACACCCCTAAGATAAGTTCTACCTTAGGAACACGTGCTACTCCTAGCAGCTCTTGCTTAAATAATACAGACATAACTAACGCTAGTGTTATAACCTATAGCGTTATAAACGTTAACAAGCCTAACCTCTATAATAGAGATTATAGCAAGTTAGATAACTAGCTTATGCAGTAGGACCTCTTCTTTACCTTTTAGGGCAAGAAGGTACCTATAGACAAGCAAGTCCTCCTTGTATTAAGCTATATGCGTAGAAAAGCCTTTACCTAGATTAAACCCTTTGTCTAGCAGTTCTAAGCGGGCGACGCCCCTGCAGAAGTAGACAAATAGATAGTAGACTTTAACAAGTTTAAAGAAAGGGTTAAGCCTATCTTTAGAGTCTTAAACAAACCTATAATTGCACAACGTAAGATTTAGCGCGTTTGTTAGACTAAGTTAGCTGCTAACTACGCTGCAGAGTTCTAGCAGCTAGCTGCTAACACTAACTAGGACAACACTGCCCTAATAACTATGTTTAAGCAAGGTCTTAAGCCTTAAGTTAAGATAGAGCTAATGCGCACTAGCGCTAGCACTAACAGCCTTAATAACCTTATTAACACTGCAATTAACATTAATATCAAGCTCTATAAGTTATAGCAAGAGCTTTAAGAGGATCTGCGTTTGCGCGTTGTCTTAGCTAACAAACGCCCCCTACTACGCAACCTATAGCGTAACAACCTGTCTAACTGCAGCTAGCATGTAGCGACACTACTAACTAAATAGTAGCTAACGCATCTATAATAATACAAGAAGTAGATACTATAGACCTGCAGCTATAGACCTATTAAATATTAACAAGGGACCTAATAGGTAGAATTAGAATTAGAGCAAGGGAAGCAAGCTAGACAAGTCTAAGGTAACTTGTTATAGATGTAGTAAATAAGGCTACTTTGCCTAAGACTATTATATAAAGAACAAGGTAGTTTAACAGCTTAACGTGCTAACTACTAGCAACAACAGGACTAGTAATAAATAGGAGATTCTTACTAAGGACATAGGTTGTCTTATAGAAGATACTAAGTTAGAGCGTAATAACGCTTAGGACTATATTAACAATAATAGCTGCTATAACTGCGTACCTACACTATACTAAGACTATAAAGAGCTAGTAGCTACACGCACTAAACTTAAGGTATAATAGAACTGCTAACAACAACGCAAGGAACCTATAGAAGTACCTATTACAAACAATACAGCAGTTTAATGCCCTGTCCCTAAGATACTTAAGGCGTACCTAAACGCTTATAATAGTACAATCCTGGTTAAGATTAAGGAAGACAGGACATAGGTATACAATACAAAAGGCATCTACGTAGGCAATAGCTTTATAATTAACACGCTACAACGCAAGACGCGTTAAGAACTAGACTAAGCTAGGAATATTAACTACTTACCCTATTACTAGGACAACTAGTGTGACAAGCAGTTAGCTGTGTATAACTAGAAGCTATCTAACAATAATAAAGAGGAAGAGTATAAAGAAGCAGAAGAGTACTAGAACTATAAAGTTACGCGTATACGCGTATACCTAGCTAAAGACAGCAAAGGACTTACTAGACTTAACTAATAATTTGCTAATAGTAAAAAGACTAATGCAGAGTAGGCAGAACTTGCGTTTGCTAAATAGGAAGACAATAACTATACAATATAGGTAGATATTAACCTGTATAATTGCTACAAACCCTAGGGTAACAAACCTGACTTTAGCTGCGCCAAAGCAACTAGAACCTATTACTATAGCATAATGCACTAGCAAGATATTTGCAACCCTAGGCATAAGGAATTGCTATAGACTTACTATTACCACAGACAGTGCAAGGTACACTATATAGCAAAAGTTAAAGCCTGCTAGTTCCTAAGTAGACTAGCAGGATGTACCTAAGCATAGTACACGTACAAAAATGTCAAGTGCCCTAAGCACTTATAGGACAAACGCACCAAGCAGCACTTCCTAGAGATTATAGATCTATAAGAAATACTTATTATATAGTTAGTCCTTAACAGATACTGCAAAGAATACTATTAGGAAGAATGCCTAAATACTATATGCAAACAACACGTAATTAAGAAAGAGTGTTATAGGTTTAAGGGCACGAAGCCTTTTTTAGGGTAGCGCTAGAGGGCGCTAGGAGTCGATCCTTTAATTCTATAGGGGCTAATCTACTTATCAAGCTCCCTATTATATTAGGAGGAGTTGTAATAACAGCATTATTAGACTCTAGAGCATAATTAAACTACGCCTCTTTATAAGCTGTGTAGCAAGCTAGACTTAAGCTATAGCAGAAGCAGAACCCTTACCTGCTTAGAGTAGCTAACAGAGAACTAATGCTAGCAGAATTAGAAATTACCTATAAGGTATTGTCTGTTCTGTTATAGATATAGAACTATTTTAAGCAGTTAGACCTAGACGCGTTTAGGATAGCTACTTACAACGTTATTTTAGGCCTGCTATAGTTATAAAAGCACAATCTGCAGATTAATTAGAAGAATTAACAGCTTTTATTTAATAGGTGCAGATACAGCACTACTGCACGCCAGCCTACGCGACCTATGCTAGAGTTAGTAGATAAGAAGGAGATTAATAACATCTCTTTAACTATAATAACGCGCTAAGATAGAGCAGTTAGCTAAGTAGACTAGAAACGCCCCTCTATAATAGTTATAGAGACTAAGAGTGCACCTCTAGATATACTAGATGTGTATTGTTAGTACGCCTAGATATTTAAAGAAGAGTTATCTGCAAAAGCGCTACCTAAGCATTAACCTTAGGATTATAAGATTAAACTTAAGGAAGGGAAAGAACTACCCTTTGGGCCTATATACTAGTTATCTAAGAAAGAGCTTGAGATACTACGCAAGTATATTAAAGAGAACCTTGCCAAAGAATTTATTAGGAAATCTAAATCCCTAGCAGGATTCCCTATTCTATTTATACTAAAGAAGGACGGCAAGCTAAGGCTTTGCGTTAACTACTAGAAGTTAAACAATATTATAATTAAGAATTGTTATCTGCTGCCTAATATATTAGAGTTATAAGACTAACTCTTAGGAGCAATATTCTTTACTGCACTTAACCTGTGTAGAGCGTACAACCTTATACGCATAAAAAAAGGCAAAGAATAGAAGACAGCATTTAGAACCTATTATAGTTATTATAAGTATATGGTTATGCTATTTGGGCTAACTAATGCACTAGCTGTTTGTTAGGCACTTATTAACAACGTACTATAAGAGCACCTAGATATTACTATAGTAGCATACCTTGATAACATCCTAGTATACAGTTAGACGCTAGAGGAACATAAGGTCTATATAAGACAAGTGTTAGAATACTTAGCAAAAGCAGACTTTAGGCTAAAGCTAGAAGAGTATAAATAGCATAAAGACAAAGTAGAGTTCCTTAGCTATATTATAGGAAGATATAGAGTCAAGATAAGCAACAAGAAGATTTAGGTTATAAAGGATTAGCTAACACCTACCTTAGTTAAGGGAATCTAAGAATTCCTTAGGTTTATTAACTTTAACTAACGCTTTATTAAGAACTACTCTATAAAAGCCTTACTACTTACGCGACTTATGCAGAAGGACACACTATTTAAGTAGGAACAAGTATAAGAAGATACTTTCTAATTGCTTAAGCAAGCATGCGTAGAGCTACCTATATTAATTGCATTTAAGAGCAGCAAACCTGCGCACCTTAAAACTAATACCTTAGATTTAGCATTAGGAGCTTGCATCACACAAGAACAAGACAGACTATAGCACCTAATTGCCTACTACTTAAGGAAATTTACAGCACCTGAAGAACGCTACAATATATATAATAAGGAACTTATAGCTATTGTTAACGCGTTACAGCATTAGAGAGTCTACGCAGAAAGCTGCTTAGAGCTTACTATCTACACAGATTATAAGAATTTAGTATATTTTACTACTACTAAGGTTCTAAACTAACAACAAGTTTGCTAGTTAGAAATGCTTAGTTAGTATAAGTTTAGGATCCTGTATATGCTAGGAAAAGAGAACAGCAGAGCAGACGCTCTTAGCTAACGCTACAACCTTGCAGACGAAAAAACAATTAATAAGTTTGCTATACTTAGAAAGAATTTAGATAGGTTGTTAGGACTGTCCTAGCAGCTTAACCTTATGATAGTAGTTTAGGGTAAACATTACGTACTATTACAAGTACTAGAAGAATTAGAGGAAGAAGTTATTAGCAGTTATTATAACAACCCGCTGTATAGACATTCTGGTATTACAAGAACAATAGAACTTATTAAGAGACATTACAAGTTCCTAAACATATAAGATAAGGTTAGCAAGTTTATTAAAAATTGCGTAAGCTGTTAGCAAAATAAACACAGCACGCATGCTAAGTATAGAGAAGCACAGGCAATAGAGCCACTAACAGCACTATAGACAAATATTATAATAGATTTTGTTATATAGCTGCCTATCTCTAAGGATCTAGTTATAGGATATAGCTACAACTTAATCTTTGTTGTAGTAGACTAATTTACTAAGTACGCTAAGATAATACCCTTTAGACATAGCTATACTGCTGAACAGTTAGCACACGTCTTTAAGGATTGCATTATCTGCTACTATAGTATCCTAGAATTAATTATTAGCAATAGAGACAAGCTCTTTACGTTAAACTATTAGACTACGCTTCTAGCAGCAATAGGTACTAAGAAGAAGCTCTCTACAGCCTATTATCTGCAGACAGACAGACAGACAGAAAGAGTAAACTAGACAATAG